>OZ037997.1:8079309-8296809 GCA_964035705.1 Porites rus | reverse complement strand
ACTTCAAATCAAACTCAGGACCTCCTACACACTGGGGCATTTCGTTACCACTACGTCACGTATTAATGACATACAGTGATCTGTGCAATAATATTATAGTTAAAGCCTTTGCCCTAGAACTTCCGCCAGCATGCCCTGTATAAAACTGATCGAAGCCTATTAAACACGAATTCAAAGATATTTTTCAGGAGAATGACTGGCGTTTTAACGGTAAAAAACCCAACTTAAATGCATTTCATTGCAATTAAAGGACAGATGCCCAACTAAGCCAATACGGCATAAACTTGTCTGCAAAATGGGACGCAAAACAAGTGTTTTGTTACCTTGATTTTCATTCATATCTTAAGGCAAATGATCCAAATCTCTTCCATTTTCCCTTAAAAGTACTTTTCCCTTTAAAATTCATCGCAAAAAGCAGTTATGGACTCCTAAAACGGCCACTAAAAGAACCAAACCGATAGAAATATGACCAAAGCAAGCCACACTTCACTAAGGAAACGTGAAGGTTGCTGGAAACCCACATGACGTCAAGGTGGACACCAACCAACCCTGATAGACTTATAGCAAAGGGACGATCACACCCCGCTTACGATCCTTGTGGGAGTCACGTGCATTGCAAATTTATTCCAACAAAATTTTACACTCACTTTCGGGAGGAACAAAAAAATTCATGGTAATCTTGGTTCAAGTAATTCTTTTCTTTGAACATCCCCCACAGTTTTATTGATAGATTTCAGAGGAAAAAACTTCAAGGTGTTGAAGATAAAAAGCCAAACATCTATTGGATGAGGTTTTTTGTGATAACCAGAATAATCAAGTTTAAGGTAAGTGTTTAAGCCAAGGCTGAAGGCCAAAGCTAAAAACGCTAATCTGAAGGTTGCACTGATTTCAAAAATTAACAGTTGTCTCTTAGCCAATGAGAAGACAGATACTGAGCACAATGTTTAAGGGTAGCTAAAAAACAAACTGATTGCTCCAATGAATTTATCCCAACCAATCCACAAATATAATCAATGCTACATCAATTAATACAAATTAATACAAATGTACATGTAGTTTTGGAATTTGAGAACCTCTTTGGCATAGCCCTATCCTACGATGGCCCCCTCTTCCTCCCTCAGACTCATCCTAGAGGTCGTGAGTTATAAAATGTACCAACCAACGAGCATCAATTCTAGTAGCCATGTCCTGAATCATGTTTAAATCATATGTTGATGTATAATGTGCCAAGCTAGTGTTCTTCGAAGTAAATTTACTTATTTCTATTGGTTTCTGTTTTGCCCTGTCTTTAGTGAATTGAAAGAAATACCAAATACATTGTACAGACTAGAAAGCTTGTAAGCCAGAAAGGTCAAGGTGACATGGGCTGGCTATTACGTTGTTGAAGCTCAAACAGATAGCTTAGACAAGTTAACAGTACACATCTCGCTCAAACAAAAAGATATCTAAGACAAATTTTCTCGACAAGGGAGAACAAACAACCCACGTCAGTGTTGATATTTAAACGCCCTTCAAAAGGTGTTAAACGATTTGGAATTGGATCAGATTTATTACACCTGATAAATGAATAGTTTTCCTGTTCGCCAAAAAGTGACGAGCTGAGGTTGCCTGCCATTTTGACTTGTATCCACTGACTGACAGCATTTATTGCTATGTACTCACTGTGAAGATGTCCTTGTTCGTCGAGTAGGTACAGGGCTAGGTATTTTGAAAGGGAATTTTTTACCGTGAGGCGGGGAAGCCTCAGGTGAGCCGCTGGAAGTTCGACGCTTGGTCGGCCCAGCGTGCACGACTTCAGAAGGACTTAGGGGGGGTTTCTCTCCATCTTCAACATGACTTCCGCTTTCTTCCTTCGCATCTGATGACATTTTTAACTACAAGGAACGAAAGCGAGGAAGAAATACTCAGTTTAACATTCAAAGAGCTTTCTGTCAATTTTCCGTGGCGAGAAAGCCAATATATGGGGTTGCATGACAATTCGTTTTAATACGGCTTCTAAGCGGATAATATATGCACAGACTCATAATTTGCAACATTGTTATTCGCTGGTTTTCAGACATAGAAAGCTGCTACTTGAAAAACACAATATCCCACCTGTTTGAAGAATTATCCCGGAGAAATAACTGAAAATTGCAACAAATTCTTTTTCGCACGGTTCCAAACAATCACCGATCCCCACGAGGAGTTGCAGTCCCTAACCCTCCTCGGTGAAATTAGGTGGACAAGAGAGACTGGGTAACAAAACAACATGGCGGCGTTGTGACAGATATTGAATTTCGAAACTGCAAAATGATGAAGATAGAAAATGCTGGTGGATTCATCCGTCTTTTGGGTTACAAACTTACATTGTGATGGTTAGCATGTTTCTTACGTCTCAGAAAGCTATAATGAGCGGTAAGTTGAATTATTAACCATCGCCCTCTCTGTGTTCCGGAATAATGCATTGTCACGTCACTGGCTTGAGCTCAGAATTCTTCCTTGATGGTAACTTTTCTCGATCTCTTTCGTAAAGGCCAGCTTCAAAATGCAGAGAGTGAACGCCAACATCTTCTAGAAAGATTGCTTGATGCTGTTAAGCAGGTACTAAAACAATCCCCAACGTTGTCAGTTAAATAAATAAATCTGACCTTGCTTATATGTTCTATCACTGATATTATCTGAGATTTTATTCCTCTCTTTACTGCTGCCAATTATTTCAACATGACAGTGTCCAACAAGAAAGCTCTTGCTACTTTGGACACTGTACACAAATGAACTTAATGTCTTTTAGTTAATTATTATTTGTCAGCTACTTTATTTTCCTACCTACGTACACTTATGCAAATATCTTATATAGTGTAGAATAAGAATAGGTAAAGGCATGATTTGAAGTGATATTTGGCATAAATACCACAAGTGATATTTCAAAATTGTTATACATAATTTCACGAGCCGTTAGGCGAGTGAAATTTGACACAATTTTGAAAATATCACGAGTGGTATTTATTCCAAATATCACGTACAAATCATGCAATTATTTGTTTATACTACTACCCGCAAAGGTTTTGTAATTTTTACATGTAAGTATTTCAAATTAAGCTGAAATAGCACTGCTCTAAGCCAATCAAATTGCAGAAATTTCTCATGTAGTAGTATAAAGAATTGAATTGAATTGAATTGAAATATAACGAAAACATTCATGGCGACGTACTGTGAGCCCTTACTTTCTTAATTTGGCCTCAAATGTTAGTCCTAAACGTTTAGAAGGCAAGTTTTCATGAGATGTTATGGCAAGATTTCCGTATAATCATAGAAAAAAACAGGAGTCAAAGAAAGTAATGACCTCCTACTGACCCCTGACGCCTGTTGATTCCCCTAATTAAAAATTAATTCGTCTTTTTTAAAAAAAAACACTCAAGGTGGATTGTAAAGCCTTTTTTGTTGAAAAAGTAATATCTGGCTCAAACCCTTGAGAAATCGTGTGATTTGCATTTCAATATTGACATGTATATGGTCTTGATCTTGGCCGGTCTGGAGTCTCTTAGTGACAGGAGAGTAGGAGCTTGTAACCAGTTTATGGTTACTGCGCGCCAAATGTCCCCCCCTTAAGAACATCATCCCCTCTCCTACCACTATTGAGTCTCATTACAGTATAAGGGTCCAACTTTCAAGACGTCAACATGGTCATACCAGAAGAAATAATGACTTTGTAACTTATAAATTTCAGTGAATGTATGTAAATGGTTAATAAATTGTATGTGACAATGACCTTCCCCAACAATTCAGTTATTGCTGCAAATGGGTGAAATAAGCAGAATATCTATCTATCTATCTATGTATCCCCTTGAGTATGTAATCTATTTATCTGAGTACTTGGTTTCTTCCCAAAAATGGGCAATGTTACCATTGTATGTGGCTAAATTATTGACCAATCAGAGTTCTCAATGATTGATAACTTGGATAAGCCAGTTTACTTTAAATTGAGTGTAATAGCCGTAAAGTATAAATCTAGGATAGGAGACAGCTAGGAGCTGCTGAATATAGGGTGCGTTCCATTGGGATGGTCCGGATCAGGATCAGTGATGTGAGATCACTCAGATCATAGCACATCAAAGGAACTGATGAATCCATGCTAAAAAAGGATTCACCCATTAATTTCATGTACCATGAATCAAGATCACTCAGATCACTGATCTAATCCATATCATCCTGAAGGAAATCACCTATAGTGTACATATATGTAGAAAAGAGTAACAAGTACGCTTTCCTTTTGTCAGAACTGACCAACCAGACCATTCCCCTTGTAATGAGAATTTCACTGTTAATCAGAACTCTCCAGCCAGATTGGTCAAATCCTAAATAGTATGCACGAAGGAGAAGGTTTTTCAACAAAAATCCTTTGGAAAAAGTGGATTTCATTTGCTAACTGACTGGTCCTACACGCCAGATCAGTCAAATCCTAAATAGTATGCACGAAGGAGATGGTTTTTTTTTTGCACTTTTTCATTTGCTAATTGACTGGTCCGGCAGTCCAGATCTGAGAAATGGAAAGCGCCTTAGAGTCCCAGATATACA
This sequence comes from Porites rus, assembly GCA_964035705.1. Lineage (NCBI taxonomy): Eukaryota > Metazoa > Cnidaria > Anthozoa > Scleractinia > Poritidae > Porites > Porites rus. The sequence continues at coordinate 8,292,255 of OZ037997.1, read as the reverse complement.
GGTACTGAGTGACTCCCAATACCACAACATCTCTCCGTTCCAACCCCACCCAGCTTTATAATTTGGCTTTATTTAGTAAAACAGCTTTTTCAATAAATTTCAGTGTCAGGTGAGATTTGGAGGTAAAACTGAACTTGCAACTGATGGAGACAGCAGGTATTGAGCATGTTTTAATAATTTTTCCACCTCAAAATTGACTAAAATTTAAACTACTAAAAATAAACATTTAGGTTATATGCTCTCCCAGGTTTATAAATGTTTTGCTGTTTTAGAAATTTATTGCAATAAAAATGGTGGGACACAGACCTAAATAGGGTTGGTCCCAGTATAGGTGATCAGTGACCTTGAATGGCAAAGAAAAACATTCTTTGAACCACTGGGTTAGCAGGTGTACACCAGGCCCCAGTTGTTCAAACGTTGGATAGCGCTATCCACCGGATAAATCACTATCCAGCGGATAAGTATTAGGGAAACCAATTACGCTATCCGGTGGATAGTGATTTATCCGGTGGATAGCGCTATCCAACGTTTGAACAACTGGGGCCTGATCCCTTAGTTAACAAAGTGAAAATTAATATTGCCCTGTTGTACTAGAAGTGCAGTGTTCAAGCAATTTACTTCCTGGAAACCTCATATCCAGGTTTAAGCCTTCCCATTGCATTGTTTTCTTAGACAGGAAACTTTGCCTGAAAAATTAGAGATTAAAGAAGTTTTAAACATAACTTTTCCCCTTGAAGGTTAATAATTCTATTCTTTTTTAGGGTTGTTTGTCTTTTGACTCAATATGAAGCAGTGTTTCAACATGGTTTTAAAAGGACAAGAGCTAGTGCATTTAGGTACGGTAGAGTAAAATTAATTTTGCTTGTCTGCATCAATTTTTTTTTTGTCTGTGTGAACCTTTTAAAAGAAGTTCAGCTTTAATCTTTAATGTTTTATTAATTTATTTACTTTCATTACAGACAAGTGGGTCAAGTTGCAGGAATTGTTAAACTGGATTCAGAGGCAGGTGGGTGGATAATTAGCGGCCTTCTCATCCCTCCAAGTTAAAGTTTTTGCTGGCGACCAATTCTTTTGGTTTAGCGAGACTTTTTCACAAATCAAGTCGCCAGCTTCAAAATTTTAGGTGCCATGGGGACTAAAATGGTCGCAACTTGGAGGGTTGCTTCTGGTCCAGTTGCAAAATATCAGCTTCCAAAAGTTCACGTATGTGCAGAAAACAAAAAAGTTTTGAGATACTTTTCTGGTGTAAAAGTGACACAGCAGTCTTGACTTTTTCCTTGCACTTTCGCTCCTTCCCACTTCTTTTTCTCTTGTTTCCCACTATTTTGTTTATTTGTTTGTTTTGCTGAGCATTATTTAATACAATGTAGGCCTCATTTCGGTGGGAAATGCTTTTGGGATTGTAGGATGAAATGGAAGGAACTACACAAAATTTTCAGGTCCACTTTATAAATGGTGTTTTGCCTTTTTTCTCCGGCAACCTTGACTAAATTGTGATCAGTCTGGTATTGTTTGAAGATCTCTTTCTCCTGCACAACGTATATGACAGAGTTGTTTAAATTAATGACATCACAAGCAACACCAGGGACATGGATCTCAACATGCGGTGCAGGGGCGAATGGGTTAAAGAAAGAGTTTGTGTTATCATAACTGATAGTAAATTATTATTGGATCTTGGAATAAGGGCTCAACCTTATTTATGTACTATGGGCTTATTCATATTCTTTTAATTTACCTTGCCGCATTTGACTGTCTTGTATACACTATTTGATTTTATGAACAAGTTTATATGTGTTTTATTTCTCTTATTCTAGTTTTCTGGAACTTTGTAAAAGTCCATCTAGGAAAATTAGAAGAGGAAAGGTTCATTTCTCTGCAGAAAGCAACAACAGATGCTGGAAAAGGTCAGTGAAGTAGAGGCGTATTGTGCAGGGCAGCCTAGGTTCCCTGCCATGTTTCTTGGCACACAGCCTTGGTTCAACCTTGGGATCAATTCAGGTTTCCAGGAAACTGCCCACCTACCCCTCCCCTAAACCAACATAAACGCTTAACTCTCACTTAGGGCAAAATGTTGGCTAAGTAGAGGGGTGGGTGGACAGTTTTTCAGAAACCTAAATATTGATCCCCCAGTGGGGGGTGTATTTTCCTGCTGTTCAAAAAAATCAGACACCCTTCCCCTCAGTCTAGTTCATTTGCCTATTACAGGTCTGTATTCACTAAGGAACATGAGAAATTGCCTGGGAATGACAAAATCAGGGCTTCCTGTCAAGCAAATGTCTCCCCAGCATTATATCAAACGCAGTTACAAACCAAATTTTGAAATGGAACTTTGCAAAAACTGTTAGGCTAACGAGTATTTATAAAGGGGCTGTGTCACGGCAGTCCAGTTCATTTTGTTTAGTTTTGCCAATTACTCGCCCTAAATCGCTATGGAACTTAAAGTAAGCAAAGAAATTACAGGTAAATGACAAAATCAGAGATCCGACACAAACAAATATGTCTCCTGAACATTAGTTTTGAAGTTGCAAGCAGCAGGGTTCAACTTTGAAAAACTGTTTGGCTGAACAGTTTTCAAAAACCCTAATTTCAATCCGTTTCAGTCTTCTTCGGTTTTGCCCATCCGTGGCATCTGTTGTTTCTGTTATGTTATTTTAACCTTCCTTTAAAGTTTTAAGCGGTTATTTTTATGTTTCTCTCAATTTAACGGGCATTTTGTAATTTCCTAATTTGACAGAATTTCGTGACACAGCTTCTTTAAAAACCACCATATTGCAATCCGTTTCAGTCCTCGAGTTTGTCCATCCATGCCCCCATATTTTACAGTCGGTTACTCTATTCAAACCTGCTGGCTACTTCAGTATTTATTGAAACCCCTATGCACTTACCCTAGGTTATGTTAACCAAGCTTTGAACAACCTGGCCCTGTGGTTTTTACTTTCTTTTCATGGTTTGATTGGTTATTTTTATGCTTCACCCAGTTTGGTTGCAGTTGCAACTGTTTAAAAAATTCTTACAAGGGAAATGTTAACAAAAAAAAATTCAAGCGGCTCGAAAATTGCCCAACACCCCCCCCCCCCCCCCCCCGCCTTCCTCTCTTTAAATTTTAAATATGGTCCGTGCCTAACGTCAGTTGTTCTCTTCCAAAGGACGTGCCTGGTTGAGGAGTACATTAAATGAACACTCTTTAGAAAGATACTTCCACAACATGCTGGGAAATAAAACACTTTTGAGGTAGGTTAAGTTATTGCATTAAAAAGGAAAAACAGTACGCCCTTCACCAGAGATGATATTACACGAAAATAATGTGAACACTATTCTTGACTTCAACCTATATTTTTGTCCATATGACAGTCAGTTTTATGAAAAAGAAGCTTTTCTTATGGATGAAGAGCGTGCCAGCATGCTCCCTATGACTGCTGCAGGTGAGAGTCCATTATGAAGATGTAACTAATACTAGGCTACGTTGAAACGGCGCCGGACGAATTTGCGATTGGCTGAAAAATTTGACCAGACACTTCGTTCAGACGGAAGAATGATTTTGTTACTGCCATTTCTGTTATTATCTATCTAATTTGCGTGTTAAAGAATGAAAATAATAAGCAAACAGTTGAAGCTTCAAAGAGGAGATTTCATGGTGAATGTATTTTTTCTTACAGGTTTGAGTCCCATTCTGTTTGCTCTCACTGTTGATAGTGAAGAATTGAACATCGTGCGTCAGGTATGTATCAGCTGAGGGAGGTTAAACAACGACGAGGGCGACGGCAGCAAGAACGGCAAAGAAGCAATAGGTTTAGATTAACAAAACAACAACTTTACACGTGCATCACGCTTTTTTGTACATTGCTTAGCCGTCGTTGCACTGCTACAACTACGACGTGATAATTCCTAATTACCCGTTTTGTCGAGGACGGAAACACCAGAAAACAACTTTCTTTTTCTTTTCCTGAACTTTGATACAGTCGTTTAGAATTCAACTCCAAAAACTGGCACTTGCCAACATTTGACGAATTAAAGGAGATGGAATAAGCGCGATTAAGTTTGAGGCAGCGCGAATTCACTTTTCAAGTAACGTTTTTGTAATTGTCGCCGTCGTTGTTGCCTAAGCTCCCTTATATTCTGTTAATAGAATACAACAAGTTCAAAACCGATTAGATAAAAGGGAAAGGGAAAGCAACCATTATATTTTACGTCGATAACTTGTGATAGTAATAACTGATAAACTTGAGGTCGACAGTGCGCTCATTTTACACCCCCCCCCCCCCCTCCCTCTCTCCATCAATGCTCTGTTTTAAGGGTATTTAAAGCTATCAAAGCTTTAGAGTACGGAGAGAAGTTGAGATAAGGATGTTATGTCACCGCGGATCGAACTCGAGACCGCGCGCAACGAAGGCCGCGCACTAACCTACTGTACCTGCTCCCTTCCTCCTATACTAGTACTCAAAAATTATCTGTAAGGCTCTGTCCACACGTATCCGATTTTATTTTAAAAACGGAGATTTTGTGCTCTGGTTTGGCCTACTGTTCACATATATCCGGTGAAAATAATCACCTAAAACGCATTTTTTCGAAAACGCTCTCCAGAGTCTGCCTCGTACCCAGGCGTCATACACTAGTTTTAGTCGTACAATGCGTACTTCTTTCATGGGTATCTTCTTGTGTCCACGCTACAATGCTCAAATACGGAGTGGGTTTTCGCAAAAGCTTAGGTCAAAGCTGAGTATGCGTTGAGATTTAAAATGACTGCAATAGACGCGTTTTCCAGTCGAGAAAAGCAGGGAAAGTCAGAAAGTGACTGAAAAAGGCAATTCTCGTTTTTTGGGACTTTATCGCAATTATTCCAACCCGCTCTCTTTGTCAAGTGTGAGCGAACTCTTCTGGCGTTGAATTCCTGAGAACCATGTGTACTGTCTAGTAAACGGTTGGAGTTGTGGGAACATAACTGGCTTGGTATCTGAAAGTTTTACCCGAAACAGATCTTATGCGCATCGTCAAATGTAAAGATCGCTATGGTGACGATACCACAGTAGACACTCTAACGTTGTTCATTTTTCTATTTTCAGCAAGCTCCAACATTACCAATAAATAAAGAAGTGTTAACCAGCATTTTACCATCATTTCCACATAAGCCTGTTGAGGAACCTACACCTGTGGTGTCTGCTGTATTAACTGGTCAGTGGATTAAAAAACAGAGGTTTTCGAAAACGCTCTCGAAAGGGTTTGCCTAAAACCTGGCATCTGAGAAGCCCACGCCGAACGCCGAATGACTATGAAGTTTAGTGATTAGGGTTAGGAAACTGAGTAAATCAAGTTTCAGGTCAGTTTGCCCAGTATAATGGTCTAAATGGAATCTGTTTCACTCAGTTTCCTAACCCTGATCACTAAACTTCAGAATCATTCGGCGTTCGGCGTGGGCCTTTTTTCCGGATTCCGGGTTTTAAGGGTGATGTTACACGGGACGATTCGCAACGACGATTTTTAGCACAACATAGCCTTGCAATACTGGAACAATGTTGTAACCATTCGAAACAATGTCGCAACAATGATGTTGCAATGCCGTCTTGCGCTAAAAATCGTCGTTGCGAATCGTCTCGTGTAACATCATCTTTAGGCAAACCCCTCTCGAAAGTCAAATTGCTGAACTATTTCCTAGCCGATGAAGGCTTTAACCGCCTTCCGCAAGGCGCAAAATAAAACGAAATGAGACAAGTAGCGAAAAGAGAATACGTGACGTCACGTGCAAACCAGCAATAATGCTAAAAGGAATGGCATCAAGATCAGTAGATCTAATTAGCAAAAAAACAAATTTGCACGTGCAGCACACTTTTTTTTCTAATTAGCCGTTGTTTTGCACGACTACAATTCCGTTTTGTACGACTAAAACGTCAAACGTCCAAGTTACACATTTTTATGGCGGAATTGTCGTAAGTGTTTACCAAACATTTTGTTTCCTGTGTTCTTGTTCGCTGTTATTTTTTCACTGCCGCTCATTTTCACCTGGCCGCTAACATTTCTCATTTTCTCACCGCCGCTATGAAATTTTCATGTTTTTCTTCCAACCAAATTCGTCTCCCTAGCTCTTTCTCTGTTATTGGACAAAAGACATTTCGAGTCTCGCGTCACGCAATCGCACGCGTGAGTTTTTAGTGATCAGATTTCATTTTTTTGATTGACAGTTACTCTGATTTTGTAATTCACACGCGGTCGGGTTTTTGTTGTTGTCATGAGTTGTTATCAGAACATGTAAGTTTTAGGAGCCGTAAAATTAAAACCGTGAGTTTATTTAACCGACGAGATATCGTTTGTTGTCTTCGCAACATTTTTTGGCGACCACGACGGGAGAAACCGAGAGACCGTTTTGAAGAGTTACCGGGAGATTCATTCACCGTACGCAAGCACTGTGGTAAGCTTGAATTTTTGATTTGTGATTTCGCCGCTCAAGATGAATGCCGATGCAGAAGAAACTGGCGGTGAAAATGGTCCGGGAACCGAACAGACCGAAAACAAGGACGATGAAGAGAAACTGGAAAGAGAGAAAGTGTTATTGGATCTGAAAAAACAAAAGAGACTACGAAAAACCGAGATGACAAAAATTCGCCATCACATGGAGAAGCTTTGCATCACGCCGAAGGATTCGCCGAAGGACGTAGGCGCTATTGAGAAAGATATTGAGCAACTTTGGTCGCTTCTGGAAAGCACACTGGAAATACTGGATGATCTGTGTGTTGTTTATTTGAAAAATGGAGAGGAAGCAAATAAACAGGCGTCTATGGAAGAAGGAAAAACGCTGGAATCGGAAATTCAAACCGCAATTGAAAAGGCACACGAGGCCGTGAAATCACACGCTCAAATTTCTGTCGCGACTGCTTCGCACAGTGAATTTGTCGCTCATTCAAGTCCGCCGATCGTTTTGCAGGGTTCGCTCAACCCAGTTTTGCCTCCAACGCCTTCCCAAAATTCGCACAGCAGTCAAGGAGAAATAAACGTTCCTGAAAGCCCGCAAATCAGTCATTCCGCGAATCATCGCCTGAAGCCATTGAAAGTACCGACGTATGGTGGAGACAAGACGAAATTTGAGGAGTTTTGGGGCTTGTTTGAAAGTCTGGTGGACCAGTCCAAAGAATCAGTCAACCTAAAAATGGCGAGATTGAGGCAGAGCTTGTCCGGCAGCGCGCTGGAAGCGATTCGAGGGCTTGGGGTGTCAGAACCAGAATATGAAGAGGCAAAGGAAATCTTGATAGCCAAGTTCGGCGGTCAGCGGCGGCAACTGCAGGCCTACATGGACCAGCTGGAAAAAATGCCCAAAATGGGAAACAACGACATTCAAGGATTTGAAAAGTTTGCAGATTTAATACGTATTACTGTGGTTAAGCTTAGGGCCGAGGGGCGCGATGGAGAGCTTGGAGAAGGAACACTTCATAGTCTGTTAGTGAAGAAGCTCGCTGAAGTTCAAGTACAAGGGTACAGCCGTTGGCTACAGAAACAGAGCCGGGAGCGATCTGTTGTAAGTTTGAGGGATTGGCTTAAGGAAGAAGTACACATCCGCGTTGAAGCTAAGGAGATGGCGCATGGCTTATCGGTTACAGAGAAATCTGATGGATGGCAACATTCAAATCGAAATCCAAACAATCGAAACAGGCCCAGAAATTTTCACGTCAGATCAGATTTCGCCAGGAGACCACCAGGCTCAGGCCAGCCTACCCGAAAACCGCCGTGTCCGTGCTGTGGTTCCCCGAATCATGGAGTATGGGCCTGCTTGGTTTTCCAACAGAAAAGTTACGATGACAAATGGACACTGGCTAAAGAAAAACGATTGTGTTTCCGGTGTTTAGGTGATGATCACCAGGGAAAGTTCTGTACGAAGTCACAAACCTGCCAAATCAACGGTTGCCGGGGAAATCACCACCGTCTCTTGCATGAGAATCCGCCTGCCACGAACCCACCCATGGGGACTGCTCAACCAGTGATCAGCTCTAACAGCTACCCGTCATTTACTCCATGGGAGGGGGCAGTCGGCCCCGTTTTATCACCCGAGGGTGAGGACAGTCGTGCCTCGCGAGCGATGACTACTCACAACCCGAGAAGCCCAAAAGAAGCCTACTCACTGCGTACCGTTCCCGTGTGGGTGAAGGCACAAGGAAAAAAGCTTAAAGTGAATGCAATCCTAGATGATGCCTCAAACGAGACATTCTTGAACGAAGAAGTGGCCGGAGCCCTTGGACTAAAGGAGTCTTATCAAACCGTGAAAGTTCATGTATTGAACAATTCTGTAGAGACGTTTCAGACTATGCCGTTAAAAGTAGAGATCGAAAGTGTTAATGGTCAGTTTACAAAGGAAATTGAAGTTAAGACCTGTCCCCGCAATGTCACTGGAAATTACCAAGTGGAGAATTGGAATGCGAATAAAGGCAAGTGGCCTCACCTTGCACAGTGCGACTTCGCGTCACCAGCAAAAGACGGCTTGGTAGATTTGTTGATCGGTGTTGATAATGCTGACCTGCATTACTCGTTTGCTGATGTACGTGGAAAGGTGGGTGAACCGGTGGCGCGCTTGGGTCCGCTTGGGTGGACTTGTATCGGACCTCCAGATGGTAGAGCGGAGACTGGAACAAGAACGCATACAATTCGAACACTGTTTACAAGGGATGTAGGGCCGGTTAGTGTAGCAGGTGGTTGTTGTGATTTAGATGGAACGCTTAGGAGGTTTTGGGAGATCGAGAGTTATGGAACTGAGCTAAATGACCGAGTCGTGTGTACTGCAGAAGAGAGATTGGCCTTAGAAAGGGTTAGCAGCTCAGTCTGCTACAACGGTGAGAGATACAGTGTTGCTGTGCCGTGGAAAGGACAGAGGCCTCAACTTCCCGATAATCGTCAGATGGCAGAATCCCGTCTTCTCAGCACAGAGAAAAACCTAAAAAAGAGAGAATTTGTTGAGAGAGAGTATAAGAAGACCATCGAGACTTATGTGGAGAAGGGGTACCTGCGTAAAGTCCCAGAAAATGAAGCACCGCCCCCTGAAGTTTGGTACCTACCACACTTTCCGATTGTTAGGATGAGCAAGTCTACAACCAAAGTAAGGATAGTCTTTGACTGTTCCGCCAAATACAAAGGAATCGCTCTTAATGATGTCATTCATGCTGGGCCGAAACTTCAGAGAGAACTCTTTGATGTTCTGATCCGCTTCCGCCGTAACCCGGTTGCCCTTGTCTGTGACATTCAAGAGATGTACCTCCAAATAGAAATTGAGTCTGAAGACCGACCGTTGTTTCGAATCCTGTGGCGAGACGGAGAAACAGGCCGCAACCCAGATGTGTATGAATTCTCTAGAGTTGTTTTCGGGAAGAACTCAGCTCCCTTCGAAGCCCAATTCATCGCCCAGGAGAATGCCAGGCGGCACCAAACCGAGTTCCCATTAGCTGCAGAAACTGTCCTTCAGTCCACCTACATGGATGATTCGTTAGACAGTGTTGAGGAGGACGAGAAAGGAGTCGACCTGTATCACCAGCTTAATGCATTGTGGGCAAAAGCAGGCATGCACGCCCGAAAATGGGTGTCGAATTCAGCAACGGTGATGGCAGCCATACCCGAGGAGGACCGAGCCACAGAAGTGGACATAAAAGACAGTAAGGATACAGTAACGACAACGCTTGGCTTACAGTGGAACAGCACCGATGATTTATTGGCCGTGCCTGCAACACCCGTGACCGAGGGCTACCCAATTACTAAGAGGAGTGTTTTGAAGAAAATTGCAACTGTTTTTGACCCGCTTGGCCTGATAAGCCCTTTCGTCGTACAAGCGAAGATTATGCTCCAAGAACTGTGGAACCGTGGCTATGACTGGGATGAGGAGGTTCAGGACGAAGTGGCTAATCGTCTTCAGGTCTGGTTCTCACAGCTGTCATGCCTAGAAAAGGTCAAGATTCCACGGTGTCTGCAAAACCAGCAACCAGTCAAGTCGAAGGAGGTGGTGACCTTTGTTGATGCCTCAACACAGGCCTATGGAGCTGCCTCCTACTTACGCTGCGAGTATGAAGATGGTACCGTGTCCGCACAGCTGATAGCTTCTAAGAGTAAGGTTGCCCCGCTTACCCCCATGACCGTGCCAAGGCTGGAATTAATGGGAGCCATAGTGGGTTTAAGGTTAACCCAGTCCGTGTCCAGAGTCCTGGAACTACCCGTGAAAGCAGCGTCGTTATTTTCCGACAGTACAGACGTGCTATGGTGGATTCGTGGAAGAGGCCGAGACTTTCGACCCTTTGTGGCAAACCGTATTGGTGAGATACAGATTAGTACTGAACCGGTACAGTGGCAACATGTCTCCACCGACAAAAATCCTGCAGACCTGTGTTCCCGAGGAACGAGCCCAGCTGAGCTTGCTAAATCCGAACTATGGTGGAATGGCCCGGAATGGCTGATGAAGGAGAAAAGTGAGTGGCCTAAGATGGAGTTAGCCGAAAGCCCGAAAGTGATGCCCGAAATGAAGTCGACAACAAAACAGCAACAGGGTTCTACCACCCTCGTGACAGTGCAAGAAAACCAAGCTCAGAGGGACAAGCCAAGTCAGGGTGGCAGTGTTCCAGTCTGGAGATTGAACCCGAAACGCTTCTCAAGTTGGAGCCGACTGGTGAACCTACATGCTAGAGTAAGGAGGGCGCTCCACAACATGTCGAAGAGGGGTCCGCAACAGACCAGCAAAGCATTGTCACCGTGTGAAATAAGAGAAGCTGAGGCAGAGGTGGTGCAATCCTGTCAGCGCGAAGCATTCCCTGACGAATACAAAGCTCTAGTGACCGGGAGACCAATACTGACCAAGAGCCGACTAATGAAGTTGAATCCTGTGTTAGATGAAGAAGGCTGTATCCGTTCAAATGGAAGACTCCAGTTCGCAGAGTACCTGCCTTACGATGTGCGATTTCCAATGATACTGCCTCGAGGACATTGTGTCACGAAGCTCATTGTCAAGCATTATCATGAACAGGCTAACCATACAGCAGGAACCAACTTTGTCTTGTCCCAAATCAACCAGAAGTTTTGGATCATTGCAGCCCGGGAAGAGATCCGAGAGTGGGAGCGAGAGTGCAACATGTGCAAACGAATGCAGAGCAAGACCGCTACACAGATCATGGCACCGATTCCAGGGATCCGTCTTCGCTTTACCTTCCGTCCCTTTGACCAAACAGCCGTTGACTATGCTGGCCCCTTTACAACCGTACAAGGACGAGGTGTGCGCCGACAGAAGAGGTGGCTGTGTTTGTTTACTTGTCTGTCAACCCGTGCGGTCCATTTGGAGGTGGCTTTTGGTTTGGACACCGACAGTTTTCTGAATGCCTTTACACGCTTTACAAGCAGACGGGGAGCGCCAAAGGAAATGATAAGCGACTGTGGGACCAATTTTGTTGGAGCCGTCAACGAACTAAAAGAACTGATCAGTAAGCTGGACCAGGACAAGATTCAGCAAAGCACAGCCAATCGAGGTGTAACATGGAGATTCAACCCCCCCGGGGCACCACACTTTGGTGGCATTCACGAGGCCATGATAAAGTCGGCCAAGAAAGCTATTTACGGAGTAATCGGAACGAGTGACGTAACTGATGAAGAGTTAATTACCGCAGTGACTGGAGTGGAAGGACTGCTCAATGCACGACCGCTCACCTACCAGTCAGCCAACCCCCAGGACATTGTACCGCTGACTCCAAACCACTTCTTACACGGACAGTTGGGCGGTCAATTCGCACCTGAAACCGTTGATACCACCGAGTTCAGTCCACGAAAACGTTGGCGAAAGGTCCAGGAGATAATTTCCCAAGTCTGGAGGAGGTGGCTACAAGAGTACCTTCCTTTGTTAAGCAGAAGGCCAAAGTGGACCGAAGTGGTCAAGGATCTGAAGGTGGATGATGTTGTTCTCGTCCTGGATTCTAAACTGCCAAGAGGACGATGGCCTCTAGGACGCATCCTCGAAACTTATACAGGAAGGGATGGCCACATCAGAGTCGCTAAGATCCAATGTGGCGCAAGCACCATCGTTAGACCAATTCATAAACTGGTGCCCTTGCACGAAAGTTAGAACACTGAACATTTCTCGTTGTTATAGTTTTCTGTTTCAATCTTTTATCGAACAATCACACTGATCCTTACCTCCCAGTGTGGGGAGGGGGAAATGGACAAAAGACATTTCGAGTCTCGCGTCACGCAATCGCACGCGTGAGTTTTTAGTGATCAGATTTCATTTTTTTGATTGACAGTTACTCTGATTTTGTAATTCACACGCGGTCGGGTTTTTGTTGTTGTCATGAGTTGTTATCAGAACATGTAAGTTTTAGGAGCCGTAAAATTAAAACCGTGAGTTTATTTAACCGACGAGATATCGTTTGTTGTCTTCGCAACAGTTATCCACGTGAGTCTAAACATCAAAAATAACGTCGAAAAAGATAACAATTTTTTTTTTCTCTCTCTCTAAAAGTCCAGGCGGCCATGCGATTTTCTTCCGTTGCATTTGGGTTGCCATACCTGTTGATTGAGTTATTTTATAACACTGAGGGAAAACTAATTGTGAAGTTCCGAAGAAACAGAAAGACGTACGAGATGTTTTTTTCAAAATTAAAGAGAAGGATGATGGTGATTAAAATTAGCATAATTACTCCTTGCACGAGCTGCACGCATTTATAAAATACGTGCGTCATCTAGTTATGAAAAACCATCTGCTGTCTTTTAGTTTTGCCATGGATGACATGGATGAGATTTCCCTTCGTGTTTTAGACAGTATTTAGTTGTTTTTGTTTTGGAATAACATCGACAATGGCGTAATATAACGAAAATATAATTCAGTGGTGGAGTCATTGAAGTAACCAGAAAAACCATTTGAGAGAGATGTTTGTTTACTCCAACTATTAGCAACATTTGCCTCTTGGAGACAGCGTACCAGCACAAAGGAACGAGGAAGAAAAGTGTAAGAAAATAACTCAATTCCCAAGCCGCCATAATTCAGTGACAGCGGCAGTGTCTAAAGGACAAACCACATCGCAAGCCCTGAACGAAGTCGAAAACAGGCGACATTTCTAAACAGAGTCCCAGTCCACTGCATCTCACCTTTTTGCTCGGACGCGCTCGTTTCACCGTCCAACGTTTATCCGCCCTTGTCGCTCGGGCGGTGTACGGTCACGTGATTACCAAATTTTCTAGGATGGGTAGATATACTTACCCATTCTTATAATCATAATAGCCTGCATAGCTTGCGTTTTTTTTTATTTCATTTAGTTATTTATTTTCATAATCACTTCTGAAGTGTTTTTTTGGTGTTCTCCGTAGACGATGCAAAAGTAGAAAAAAAGAAAAAGAAGAAGAAAAAGAAGCGAAATGCTGCAATTGTCTCCATTGAAGAAGGCGAAAACCAGGAGGATTTAACAAGCGATCTGAATGAATTTCCCATCAACGACATCTCGGCAAAAGAGACTATGAATTCATCCAACGACACCTCAGAAAAAGAGACTATGTATTTATCTTCTGAATGGAATTCTTCAAGTATTGGTCACACTCGCTCTTCATCTTACCCCGGTAACATTACGGTGGTTTCCGAAGGCTCAGCAGTAAAATCTTCTCGTGTGAACGGACAAGAAGTTGTATTTACTGAGATTGCTAAGTCTATTTCATTGCCTGATAACTCTGTTGCCAAGGAAGACATTGCGTTAGGTAATTCGACAACGAGTGGAAGTAGAAGTTTTAAATTTGAAGACTTTTTAGAACGAGAGACTATAAAAACTGGATCTGATACTGAGGGAGAGGGTGTGCAGGAGGCACCCTCAGGGGAGGACACGGGTAATTTTGTCTTCGAAGCTGCGGATCTGTTTTTTAATCATCCTAAGGTTGGTTTTGAAGAGGAGAACTCATTTCAGATTCAAAGTGACCTAGAGACATCCTTGATACCAACCAGTTCAGAAGAAACTAATGATTCCGTACGTATTGCCCAAGGAAGTTCTATGCTACCCAGAGAAGATTTGCCTGAAAGGAAGGATGAGTTTTGTGATGGAAATTTTGGGTCAAAAGCTTCAAGTGCAGTAACGTCGGATTTTTCGAAAGAACATAATTTGCCTCACTCAAAACAAAACTATGACTCTGCCAATACGCGTAGTTTAGCAGAGAAGGATAATGAAAAATCAAATTTCTCTCTTGAATGCGCAAGAATACCTGGTTTAGTAGAGGAAATAGCTGCCCATCCGGAGGCAAAAATTAGAAATATGCCACCGTACCTCAACCATGCAACTGAAACCAGTCTTCAAGCTAATAACGCTGACACAGAGGAACACCAGGATCGCAGGAAAAGTCCTTTAGAAATACAAGATCAGCAGAAAACATCGGAATGTAAAGACCTGTATAAAGACACAAGTAGTCCTTTGGATCATTTTGATTCGGCGCCGAGCCCTGAAGCAGAGCCCAGTGCAAGTGATAGTAAGTTTGAGCCTGTCATATTGTTGGACAGTGGAGAATCTCTGGTGCCTGTTGCAGAAGGTGATGTTACGTCTAAGACTGGTGCCCGGTCCATTTCCTACTACGCGTCAGACGTTTCAGGGGAGAACGACCGTGACTCCCTCTCAAGGTTAGAATTTTAACCATTGAATAACAGCTCAGTCGACTGCGCGCCAGAGGGTAATTGGAGATAGAATTCAAACTTCAGAGACGTAGTTGCAAGTTCTCCTTCCTTTTCCCTCCCCGCCGCCAGAGTGTCCCGGAGAGCTTGCTCACAGGATAATGCTGCAATAAATGCATGCTTTGAAGAAAGAATCATGGGACAGATAGGGAAATGCCCAGTCAAGCCCTTGGGATATTTGAATTTCACCTAAGTTATTTTTAGACCAATCAAACGCTTGAAAGTAATCGGAAGTTGGTTTCTGGAGAGGTCCATAAAACTTTCGTTCAGGGTTGTCAAGAGAGAATTCAACAGTCGCCATTACAATCTTTATTGTTTGCTTTGAGGCAGTCGCCCGTGGATTTGATGACGTTTCAAACAAACCATTAATATGGGCGCACGTCTCAGGAGTTAGACTTCCTTTTCATAGACCTATTTACCGATACGGCGGCCATATTGAATTGATTGGATTTAAGGAGTATTATGGGATGCCCGGGGGCATGAGAACGATCCGATCTACTCGCATCAGTATTTACGCGCGCTTTTCGAGCCAATTTTTCTTTCAGTTTTCCTAGAAAAAGATTGTAATGGGAAAAAAAGATCGTTGTGCCTTGTTTGGATATAATAATGATCGCCTTTTTCCCGAGAAATAAACATTGAAGTTCTCTTTTTGCCCGAAAAGCGCGCGTAAATACCGAGCGAGCGCCCCCCGGTCATCCTATAATACTCCTTAAATCTAAAAAATGTAATATGGCCGCCGTATCGGTAAAAAGGTGTATTACAACCTCTAAAGATAACTTTAGTGAAATTTACACATCCCGGCCAACGATTTAAGATTTCATCTCTGTCTCGTTATTCTCTCTTGAGACTTTACAACACCACAATTTGAAAACGTCGCTACCGTTTGAGGAGAATATGATTAAACAGCTGGTTTTGTAATTATCTTACAGCCCCAGCTGGTCTTTTGTTGAAGACTCCGAGGGGTTCATTGAAATCAGAAGCGAGCCTCTATTGAATAGCAATGGCAGCTCTATTACCATGGCATCAGATGCCTCAACTGCGGCTGCACTGGCGGCTTGCTCTGATGCTCAGAGAGGAATGGACAATATGGCAAGGTAACTAATTTTCTTTACCGATATATCCGTACATTATTTTGTAATTGCATTGAGGAGAGTTTAGGATTAAACCGTTGGTAACAGTATGGTTGTTGTTATTTGCTTACTTAGTGGCCTTATCACTATGGGAGCGACTATGACTGGAGATCAAAATGTGCGGGTGAGTTGATATCGTGTGCTGCTTATCACCTTAGGGCTTGTTTATTATGGAGGTGGGGGACCCCGGGTAGGTGGGGTAACCCGCTTAGGTGGGGTAACCCGCCTGTCCATATAATCCCTCATTTTAATTTGATCACATTTACAAGATAGGTGGGGTGACCCGCCGCGTCTTGCCTCACCTACCTGGCGTCCCCCACCTCCATGTAATCAGGCCCTTAGAATACCGACATATACGTTTCATGAATAAATCAAATGAATAAGTATTTATCAATATTTATTAATTTATTAATTAATTTTTTTGTTTATTTATTTAATAGCGATTTATTGGTACCTCATCTACGAAGTAGTTCTTCGTCTACCATTCCTGGGGCCCGTTTCCCAAAAGTCCCGATAATTAATGGGCCCGGAAAGCTGTTGTTGTTGTTTGCATTCAATATAAGAGTCTCAATATTTTGCAGATAACATGATAAAACTATCAGTTAACTGGACAAAATGTAATGGTTTGTTAGCTCGGACCGGCGCTTCAGTTCCTGGGATTTGATTTAAATATTTGATAGTTACCGTGAATTTCGAGAAACAGGTCCCTGATCGAATCAGAATTTTAGAATTTTTTTGTTTTTGAGGAGAGTTGAAAACCGGAGTACCCGGAGAAAGCAAGTACCCCGGCCAAGAGCAAACTCAGGCCACATAAGGCAGATATGGGGTCGCCTCCGGAATTCGTTTACAAGTCTTTTGCTGATAAAACTTGTAATCCCTTTTTGGACAATTTATAAACGAAACGGAAAAGACCCTTATTATCGCTTGGAGGACGACGTTTCAGCAAAACTAACATGAAGTAGAGTTTAGAGTTATGAAAGCCGGCAAACATCAGAGATGACTGAAAACAGCGGTGCTGTAGTTTATGTTAAAAAGTTCTCTGACAGTGTACAATCCTTTGTTTTTTGTCCACAAATTTGATAGACCGCGAGCAGTCTTCTATTTGCTTTAAAGTTGGTGGAGTAAGACGCACGAGCCGCGAGAAACAAGGGAGTTACGCCCGAGGAGGAAGAACAATAATTTTCTAGTCTCGCCCCTGTCTCTTTCGCGCTCACTGTCTAAGAACTCTACAGATCTAAGAGAAAAGTGGACGTAAGCAGTCCATTAAAACTTTTCTAGTGGTCACTTAGTTCTAAATGATAGGAGTGCTATTGAACGTTGTGCACGGCTAAGTCCAAAAAAGCTAACAAAATCATCTAACAAAGACCTCCAATGGGCTACAAACCATTGCACTGTATTAACCATGTTTAACTGTAAAGTGATTCAAAAGGTAACTCTTTGAGCGCTGATCTGTTAGAGCGAATGACATATTTTATCGCTCGAAAGTTCAGCTTCTCAATATCTCTACAGTGGCCAATTTATTTTAACAACTCAGTACGGCGACAAGACTAACTTTTTGCTATATATTGGGGGCTTAGCGTTGTGTTTTGAATTTTTGCAGAGAGATGACCACAAGAGGCACGACGGCATGACTTCAGGTAAATTATGCCCACCTCCCAACTGACAATTCCGGTTTTTAGGATTAAAGTTTAAAACAATTTTCTTTATGATCAAAATTAATTTATGTTCGATATAAAAATGGGCGGCATGAGTTAGCTTAAGGCTAATTTTAGTCTCACTCTATACTTTTCCCCAGTCCTACTTACAACGTAGCTCAACGTTGCTTTCGTAGGGTCACACAGGAAATATTAAGAGCGGCGTGCTCAGCCAGAAACAGTAGAAACCCGCGAGTAAGAACCTGAATTTTCCCAAGTTAGCCTAAACAGATTCTTACATAAGAAATAATTAGCACAAATTTAGGCTATTTAGGTTCTTAAATAGATTCTTATTTTCCGAGGAAAAAATGCTTTATAGCTAAGAGTATAAATTAGTGGTATTTAGCCTATTCCTTATATAAAATGTGCATACTATTACATTGCACTTGGAGTGATAAGGTACCTTTGTCTTCACAGAGGATCCTGAATGCTGACTTATCTTATTTGCCAAAATTTTTAAATAGATTTTAGAGAGTAAGAACCTCTTCCAAATTTTAAGCTAAACAGGTTTTTTTTATAGAGGGGGCCTAACAGGCAAATTTTAGCCTAACAGGTTCTTACTCACGGGTTTTGACTGTATGCTCTTTCACTGCGAGACAAGACTGACCCGATCCTTTGCATGTTGAAACCGGTTTCTCATCCCATGCCCATATTGGACTTTGCGCTCTTTAATGTTTAGAAGTCAATGATAACAATGATTATGTAATTTTTTTCCATAGCTGAACTCAAGCAAGCCATGGTGTCAATGATGCTAAGGAAAGACGAAATTGAAGAACAAAACAGGTTTGTTTACTCATGGAGAAACGCCTGCCTCACATGAGTGAAGCTGGAGCTCGCGATTTAACTGGCCAGATGTAATAGTCGGCCCTGTGCTTATACTGTGTTTCGTTTTCACACGGCACAACACGAACGCAAGCACAAGCCCAGCCGGGTGCAAAGAAAGTCAGTTTTACGGGTTGCCATTCGGGTAAGCTCTCGCTAGCATGTACTAGCCCAAGGTGTCATTTTAACTAGCCCGAAAAATTTGTAATTTGAATTCCCCCAAAAAACTTCACTTGCCTATTGGGCAAGTTAAGAGCAGATTTCACTAGCCTGTTAGCAAAATCCACTAGCCTCAGGCTATCGAACACGACTTTCTATGCACACCGTCCGGTCACAAGGAAAGAAGAAATATTGATAGTTGTGCATGTGCTTGCGTTCAGAGCGTTTATATAGTGAAATAAATAGCACCCTTATCCTTGCATCTCCTCATTCAGTTATTGTGTGAGGCTGAGTATCATCTGAAGAATTATGGAGATCGAGGAGGGTGTCGAGAGGTCGACTTTGTAGCAAGTTTGGCTATACAGGAATGTTCAGTCAAGCAGATATTCTTTGAGTTGAGTTGTATTTTTGCTGTTTTTGTTATTTTTGTGCCAGTATTTCGGCTATTTCTTCTTCGCAAAACGTGTTCTCCAACTTAATCAAAACAACTTAGCTATCGCAATCTCTTCCCCAGGGCGTCTCGGTTGCCGTCTGTTTTGCTGGCGATAGCCATAACTATTGACGTCATTTTGCAGGATATCGCAAACGTCTTTCAAATAATGCTCAACGTTAGTTGGTTATGAAGAATTATCCCAGTGATTTGAGGCAATCTATCTTGCTAGCAGACTGACGCTACATTTTCGCGGTATGAGCTGGGGTGCGAAAAGTAATTTTCGCACGCCAGCTCATAAACCGAAAATAAAGCCTTTGCTCCCAGGGTAGAGCCAATCAGAAACGGAGGAAGGTTTTGAATGAATAATAAACCACATTAATTGTTGCTCTTAGTTACTCTGCTTAAATATTCTGTAGGAAATTGCAGAGTCGTTTGGATGAAGAATGCCAGAAATCTCAGCAGCTTGACTCTGAGAATGAAAAGCTTCGAGAGGAGATTAAACAACAAGAAAACTTCAACGCAGCTAAGACAGCGTCTCTTTCAAGGTATGAAACAGGGTGTTGAAAGAAAATCCAGAAGGTGTAAAATGTAGATGGCTATATATAATTCGGTCTCAAGTTGACCAAGTTGATTGGATTATCTAGGATGTTAATTTTTGAAGAAGAAAGCTTTGAATGTTACAAAGAGAAAGGAAAGACAGTCTTCTTGTCTTTACTTTTTCTTCAAAAATTTTAATTTGACTTTGTTGTTTTTGGAAGGGACGCAAGGGAAATGTTCCCAACTACCCCGTTAAAACCCACGTTCGAATGTATTTGGTCGTGGTTGTATGCTCTGTGGAAAAAAAAAATTATATGTTTGTCTGTTTGTTTGTTTTCTGCTGTAGCCGCTGCGTGCAGTGTCTGGAAATCTCATAGCAACTTTCCTGGTTGTATTGGCCATTAATTTTCATGGCGAGACTAAATTTTCCGCGGAAAATTTATTCGGGAAGGCAGTCACACACAATCACAAAAAAAATTTACTTCTCCCGACATAAAAGGCGAGAAAGGATCATTTGAATCAAGGCAATTATTTTACTTATTAGCTCCGTTGTTTTTGCCTCGTTCTTTGCTACCTTAGCCTCCCATGCAGACGCTCCTAGGGCTTCGTCACGCGTCCAGGAAGTCAAAAGGACGTGAGCGTGCGAGGCTATTACGAACGTTGCAATCGTGGTCGCTTAAAGGCTTTATATAAGTTTTAAAGGGTTTCATGTGACTGATTTGCAGAGAAAACGAGCTCTTGAAGCATCAGCTGAAGAAATACGTTGGAGCAGTACAGGCGCTGAGGAGTGATCTACAAGGAAACAAGTCAGCTGTAACAGCGGAAGGTAAGTGTGTGGGCTTGTTTTGGGGGTAATGTTCTCGTTCTTCAAGGAGCAGAATCAGCGAGATTTACTACTAATACCACCACCAGTACCACTACCACTACAACCACTACCACTACTACTACCACTACTACTATCACTACCACTACCACCACTACCACTACCACCACTACCACTATCACTACCACTTTTTGGTTACTTGAGAAAAATCACTCTGAAACCATTATGGTTTACCTTCATGTTAGATGTCTGTCTGTTGTTAAATTCATTAATTGTTAAGGGGACCGGCTGAGGGTAAATTCATAGCATCACTGGATTATCGTCTTACATATAGTCTCCTCCTTGCAGTTTTGTCAGGAATAAGGCAAGAAGAAATTCTACCTCCTTTGCCACCAGAGCAAGCGACAGACCATGCAAGGCAGGTTTTTAATTTGTTCGCTGTTTTTAATATGGTAGCCATCAACTTAGTTCTAAAGGAACAATCTTTTACTAAACATCATTGTTTTATTTTTAATTGCAGTGAAGAGGCAGAAGAATACAAAAGGAAGTTAATTCAGGTAATAATGGTGAAAAAGTGAAATGTGACTTCATTTACTATCGATTACGCCTGCGTTACTCGTCCCAGATGTTTAGGAGACAACTGTGCCTTGCGCATCTAAGGTTAAGTACGGTGAAGCATGCACTAGGGTGAGAGAGCGTTCGTTCAGAAAAAAGTGCAGCATTAACAGCGGACGAAGACGACCAAACGTAGTCAGTCGTTAGTCGCCTGCGTGGCAGGTGGAAAAAAGGGAGGGGAGGGGAGAGGGGAGAAAAGCGCGATCCCCTACCCCTTTCGACGGCGGTTTATCTGCCCTGGTTGAAAGGCGTTCCAAACGCGCGAAACTAAACAACTATTGCTAGCGCCAAAAAGAAACTGCACGAGTGTCACCAAGGTTTCTTAGCACGTTCTTCTGTTTTATTTGGAAGGTTGCGGATTTGCATGGTGAACTGCTAGAATTCAACGAAAGGCTACACAAACAAGTTGGTTATTATCAGCTTCAAGTGAGAAGACTACGAGAAGAACTCGTTAATCTCAGAGGACCAGTAAGTTTAGGCAATTCTCTTAGAGTAGGAGCCAAATGTTATGAAACGTTTAATGATCCATACTGAACATTTCACTCCTACTGTTATAAGAACTTGGATTTTTCTTAGCAACCTGTCAGTGTCTAAAAAGTCATTTCAGAATCGCGTTTACAATTTGCACAAACCAGTTCCATTTACCGAAAACTGAACGGCCGCGAAACCTTGAAACTGGTATCAAAGATAGGTTTTGAACACGAATTTCCGTTTGGAACATCCCGTCCGCAAAAAAAAACAGAACTACCTTTTCAGATAATCCGTTGCTCCCGGAAATTTTCCACTGGAAACTCGCGTACCATTTACATCCCTACTGCAATTAACAGAATGTATTGGTAATTGGAGAGCACCCACGTTGACAATGACGGGTTACTCTACACTGCGTTTAACTTACGAGGTTTTGTTGCCCACATGCTTCATCGTTCATCTATTTATCTATATTTTCGATTTCTTTCCCAGCTTCCAGAAGATACAGAAAGTCTGAGTGATTCAACAAGCCTTGCGGACTTTGACCCCACAGTCATGTCAATCGGTACCAGACCCCTAGTGAACGTATGGATACCATCTGTATTTTTGCGTGGTCGCTCATCAAATGTACATCACGTGTATCAGGTACGACGGGGCTTTCATAAGTGATTTTATTTTTGTTGCTTTTTATAACGCAACACCAAAGAAAAGTTTGTAAAATTCTTCTGAGTGTTGAGCCCAATGAAATTGTTAGAAATAATGAAATAAGTACAATACGTTGTCCTAATATTAAGCAAATTAAGTTAAGTGTTAATATAGTCTTCGTAATGGGAGAAAACAGGAGATTTATTTCCAACTTGCACTGAAAATTCTAGTTGCGAGACGTGTACAATATGCCACTGACAAAATTCCATCGGCAAATTACCGTTGGCACTCGTTAAGTTAGCTTTTAAACAATTTGTTTTGTTTGAACTTTAGCGGGCAACAGTTTACTGTTGCCGTGTGAGAACAATGTTGCCCGGTCAGAAGCTTTATGGTGGATGAAAGTTTCTCTGTTAGATGTCATGTGACCTCCAAGTAACTGCTGAGAGAGCGCGCTGTTTGGAAACTGAAAATATCTAGCAATGTAACAATGTCAGTTTTGGACCATTGACATTACTGAAATTTTTCCTTGAATTCCTTTAGGTGTACGTAAGAATAAAGGACGACGAGTGGAACATTTATCGAAGATATTCGCAGTTTTTTGAAATGCATAAAAATGTAAGTGTGACCCAGAACAAGTTGTAAAAAGTAATACAAATCCATAGGCACAACTTTAAAGTTAATTGGAAATCGTCACGGGAAGGCGAAGATCATGCGCGGGAACGGCACAAATTCTTAACTTTTACCCGTCTTCCCCGTCTACAATTTTCAATTGGATACTGTAGTTTCCGGCCAGGGGCCCGTTTCTCGAAAGTCCCGGTAACTTTACGGGCCCGAAATCAAATATTCAAATCGAAATATAAAGAACAAGAGCGCGGGTCCTGGCTAGCAAACTACTCCATTTTGTTTCATTAACTGACAGTTTTATCGTGTTAGATGCAAAACTATTGAAACCTCGGGCTTTAATGTAAACGGAGACAGCTTACCGGGCCCGTTAATTATCGGGACTTTCGAGAAACGGGCCCCAGGTCGTTTTTGTTTCGTCACGCAACGCTCTTCCTTAAGGAGGAGAAGGAGGAGGAGCGTTGCGTGACCGAGTGTTTTTATTTGTATGGTTGGATTTCTGTAAGTTATTGTTATTCTTTATCGCTGTTGATTGTGACATTTATTCTTTGTGTTATTTTTTGTAGTTACGGAGAAAATCCCAAGTCGTAGAAAGCTTTAAATTTCCACCAAAGAAGACGCTTGGTAACAAAGTAAGTACAAGCATACGCGTGGACAGGGCCTCGAGTCACATTAACGGCGAACGGCAAACAACAGACTCATTTGAGAATTTCTCAAAATAGAAAATGAGCAGATAAAAATAGTGTAAAACAATTCCTATAGATGAAAATAACGTGAAACCTACTTACAGGGTTCGTACAGAGTCTTGAATTCTTGAAAAAGTCTCGAGATTTGCCCAGCATTTTTCCAGACTTGGAAAAAGTCCGGAAGATAGAGATAACTTATAGAGAAAATGGAAAAAAGTCTTAAGTTGTTGTTGAAGTGCTTTATAAGGGAACTTGTTTTCGTTTTGAACAAATCTTATTCAACCTCGCCCGTATGTTTGCAGTGCCCCACAAGAAAAGCTTTGTTTCTGCGTTTTTTAAGGTTACTGTTGATCACCTATTTGTTAAACCTTGAGTCTGGAAAAAAGAAGTTACTTTTTGGGAAAAAGTCTGGAATAAGTGTTGAATTTTGGGTCTAAAAAGTTGTACGAACCCTGTACTTATTTTTTGTAGAAGTGAAGAACAGTTTAAGACAAGTAAAGGGAAAATATGATCACGGAGTACAAATACACGTTCACCGTTTACCGTTTGCCGTTTAACGTAAGCGTGACTCTAAATCTCTCTATGTTTATGGAGGTGGGTCTTTTTCTCAGAGATTTTGATGCTGGTCGTAAACTTACATTTTGTTTCAAAATCCTCTCTCACACTCAAGGATTCAGAACCATTAATGAGGACGGGGGACATCTTCCTAGAGATTATCTCAGTTTTGTTACTGGGAGGTGGAAAAAAACGAATGCACCAGGCGAAGTAATGTAGGTGAAAAATATCTCTTTTTTCCCCACAGGACTCTCGATTCGTGGAAGACCGTAGAAGACTTTTGCAGGATTATTTAAGAAGAGTAGTGAATCTGTACGTAACAGATGATCGGGAATTACGTGAAAACACGTCAAAAGCAGTGCTTCTACAAATTATCCCGTTCTTTGCGTAAGTAGACGAACTGATTAAATGCTTTTGAGCCTTGACTTTTCTGTTTTGTGTGGCCTGTTTTTAATTTCAATGAATTTATAGTTTTTTTATTTTTATTTTTAATTTGCTCACGCAGTGAACCGTTTCCACCACAAAAAGTCAAGAAGGAATCTTCTAGAAGACGTTCACTGAATTACACTGGTCTGTGAAACACGATGAATAGCGTTTGAATCTTCGTCATGAATTTGACAGGGCTAAGTCACGGCACGGCTACGTGGAAGGCGTTTAAATGGGCAGGGAGCCGTGGGGAATGAACCCAAGTCGCACGAGAAAGGCTATGTCTGTCTGTCCTTACAAGCTCTTACTCCTGGATATTTACTTCCGTCTCAGAGGCTTTCAGTGCTCGCGTCTATTTATTCACTTCCGCTGTTACAATGATATGGGCATCCCCGCGTTTTGGACATCTCCATTCCCAAAACCATAGTTATGTGGGCATCCCCTTCTCATATTACCTTAGCGATTTGGGTTAGGATTAGGGTTAGGGTTAGGGTTAGGGTTACAGGGGATGCCCATATCACTAGGGTTTGGGAATGGGCATGCCCATATCACTGTGACACCGCTAAGGTTGGAATATGGCACAGAACCTATCCTATTTGTGACACTCCACTTTCGAGACCGGCGCGGTGCAGCTTTGCCCCCATTACAGAAATCGCGGCGGAGTCAGTGTTCATATGAAGCTGTATGTGGTATTGTTTCCGTGCCGACGCAAGAGCTAACTGGTATGGTGTGTACCTTGCTTAAAATAAGTGTGCGCGTGCGACGGGCTTTCCCCCATTCTCGCGCGCCTTAATTTTCCCTTCCCCTTCAAAAGGGCCTGGGACCCGTTTCTCGAAAGCCCCGGTAATGTTTCGGGCCCGAAATCAAATTTTCAAATCGACTGATATAAAGAATAAGAGCGCGGGTTCTGGCTAGCAAACTACTCCATTCTGTTTCATTAACTGATAGTTTAATCATGTTAGATGCAAAACTATTGAAACCTCTACCTTGCATGTAAACAACAACAGCTTTACGGGCCCGTTAATTATCGAGACTTTCGAGAAACGGGCCCCAGCCTCGCAACTTCGTTCCCAGGGTTCTCTGTTACTCGTTTCCCGGACCCTGGGAACGAGGTTGGCCTACCACCCAGGCTGATCAGGTCAGAAGTATTTTATTGACGAAATCAGAGCAACGGTGAACTCCGAGAATGAAACCAAACTTTTGTGCATACAAAGGAAGGTGGGCCTATGTTTTGCAATCGCCTATAATCTTCTCCAATTTCACTCGTTTTTCTTGCCTCCATTGTCTTTCTTATTTGTATCATGATTGCATTTGTATTCTCTTACACTTTTTAAGAGATTATTTTAAATACTAAGGCGATTATCAGTATGGCCAGGTAGTTTGGGAGGAAAGTGCACAAAATGCATCACTAGCTAAGAGATAATCTAGAAAAGGACCAGCAAGGAACCTGGTACTACATTCGTATTCACAATCCTTTTTATGAAGTCCAACAGTGTTTTAAACTTTTACAAACAAGATTTTTAATAACCCCATTTTGATGCAAATATCAAAATTGTCTAGTATGTCAAATCCTTATGTAACACTGTCTCTTCATGACCGAGTTTTATTCAACATGTTTGGTTGCGTTCTTTCACGTTGTTATAAATGGCTACTTTTCTTTCGGATTTGAAAATAATATATACGGATAACCTTATGAACAAAATTATTTGTCATATTAACAAGGAAATGTAAAACAAATGCACAGTTGTTTAAGAAGGCATTCAATTAATATTTTACCGCTGTAATAGTCCATCTTATTATTCAAAACATGAAAAATACCTAATAAATAATAATACCAAATAAATACGTAATGAATAATACCTAGATACCTAAACTTAAGTGGTTCAAAATTGTTGTGTAACAGCCCACGTTCGATATATTAAAATTTTAACATGACTGGAGGCTTTTTGGTCATTTTTCTATATTTGGTTTGGTTTTCTTTGTGCTCAAGTCTCCTGTGGGAGTTGCGAGACAATGGAGTCTTGAAAAATTTGCAATTTTGTCCCTAAAGCCTCGAAATCATGTAAGAATTGTCATACATCGAACGTGTGCGATTATTGCCAGCGAGGTAAAAAAAATCGCATCAAGCCGAATTCCTCACCTTGTTATAATCGCGATCCTTAGCAAACTAAGGGCCTGTTTACATGGAGTGGGGGACCCCGGTCTAGTGGGGTAAGTTTCTTTTGTTTTCACGCTCTGGGGGACACAAAACAAAAGAAACTTACCCCACTAGAACGGGGTCCCCCACTCCATGTAAACAGGGTCTAAAAGTGACTTGTAGATTGCAAATTATTTTAAACAGTCATTCAATACCGTTCTTTAAAGTGATAATATGATTATCAATTGCAATGTTGAAATTGTATTGTGGTTTTGTCCATTTTAATGCAATAAAACATTTTTTTTTTTCAATTTTGCCTCGTTGCGTTTACTTCAACATTTTTTTCATCCCTGAAGCCAGAAGACAAACATTAGACATTGTTTGACGTAGCCACTAAAGTCAGTTGATTGGTCAGTCTCAGCGTCCGTCAGTAGAGTTTGTTGCACAGAAGTTTTACGTCTTATAAGGCTTTACTAGAAATCATTTGCTTCAGAACCACACATGCAAAAGCAAAATTTGGTCCAGGCAAGCATGCAAGAATACCCTTAACACAGTAACTAGGGGAAGCTGCAAAGTCTGATGAACCTGCATTAACTTTTTTCCTTATAGGAAGCAAACATTTGTTTCTAGCGCCCCTGAAATGGGAAGCATCTACATACGCGGAGTCCCAGCCTCGTTCCCAGTTTCCTCCGGCAATTTCAGACGCGACGTCAACCATCAAGATTGTCGAGGGTGGATAGGCCTTTTGCACGATGACGTCATTTTACTACTACGACCAGAAACCTTTTCGTTTTTCCTTTCGCATTTAAATTTAATAGTCCCAGCGAGGTGTGAAAAGCAAAAGCCCTTAGTTTTCAAAAGCAAGAAAAACCCGGAAGGATTCTGCCTTTTGTTGAGAACTTTATCTTTAGATGATAATGGTTCATGGTACTGATAATTAACAATTATTGGATTGAGGCTGATGGGTGCAGCGTGACTTAAAGAATTATGCAGATCACTTAACCCCCTTTGACGCTTATATATTTCGACTTTAGGATAAGGTGCTCATAGGCAGTGTAGAACTTGTACTGATTTAGTATTATCACTGCTTGTAGAGAATCTGAGTCACAACCCCGTTCCCAGAGTATTTCCCTTAGAATCTGGGACGGCCTAGAAAAACGCCCCTCACACTTTCTAAGGCAGGAGCCGATGCTCTCGATGCTTCTGTTCCGAGAAAAGACCCAACAGTTATTGCAGGGACCACTTGGACAACCTGACAGCAGCAAAGAGAAGCCGGATCTTGATCAGGATCAACAAACAAGAAATTAGAGGCAAGGCTGGTCGGGCAGGTATGAATGGTTAATTTATTTGCCTAATTAACCAAAATGTTGGGAAAATAATTTACCTATTCGATTCATAGTGGCCCGAGAAAACAGCCGTCATTTTCGCAACGCCACCACTGGTTTCCCCGCGAAATGACGTCTGAGAAACGAGCGCAGAAATTCCATACTGATGACGTATCACTACCCAGATCTGAATAGTGCTTCCGATTGGCTGAAGCAAAATTCCCACACAACCAGGAGCCAAGAGTCCATGACCGGGGAGAGAGCAACTTCCAAGCGCTTGTAATTGGGAATTTTACGGACTATTTTTTTTTCAGAACGGTTTTGGCGCGAATTTTCAACATCTTTTAAATTCCACAAACCAGTCGGCAAAACCTACGGACCTAAAAATGATTTTTTTTGCCTTTTAATAACGTGCAGTTTCAACCTCGTCCCCAGGGCGCTTTCTGATATATTATACCTCAAATGCGCTCATAGACATGGTGGAGATTCTATTTTCGCGGGAAAAAGTGCCCTAAAATGTGTCTAAAAATACAATGGTCCTTAAAAACGCCGTGACATAGGCCTAGTATGGGAGTTGCTCGCTACTGGTTATGGGCTCCTTACCGTCGCAACACGACCCATCAGAAGTAGGCTGAGTATCAGGCCTTCCTAAGGGGCTAGCGGAGAGGAGATTTTAGATAGGGAAGAGGGGAGGGGGGAGAAGAGCTCTCTCCCTTTTTCGCCTCCATCTTTCCTCTTTTCCCCAGAAACGCCTGATACTCAGGCTAACCATCTTTCCTCTTTTCCCCAGAAACGCCTGATACTCAGGCTAGATCAGAAGCACTACCCAGATCCGGGTAGTGTATGCGTCACCAGTATGAAATTCTGCACTCTCTCTTCGGACGTCGATCATTTTGCGGGAAACCAGTGGTAGAGCGCGAAATGTTAGCTGTTTTCTCAGGTTGCATTCATAGAAGTCCGATCTGACCTTGCCTTTTTAAAATAGAAAAGAACCCTGGGAGACGAGGGTCTAAAGGGGAGGTGAATTAACCGAATTATAGGCCCCTCCCCGAATTAAGAAACTGGGAGGAAAGGGAGCTCCTCCCTCCTCCCTTGCGTATCGTTTGCGTCATTTGCGCGTTACCTTTTCCCCCTTTTCCTAACCCCCTATAACCCGCTCCCCGGCCCCTACCTTTCCAAAGGCCCACGGGTACAGCACAGGCTACCCAATGTTTTTACGCATCCTGTCTTTGGAAAATTTTTGGCTTCATTCAGATTGACTATCCAAGATCTGCTTTGAAACTTTTGAATATGCCGATTGTGCCTAAAACCATTTTGAGGCGGGTCTAAAAATTTTGGATATTTTATAGGTTCAATCTTTTGCGATTCTGCTCCTGACGCTGATCTACTCTCGCAAGAGGAGAGATGTAAATTTTCCTACATGATTGTACTTTTCTACAAACCCTTTTTTGTTGCTATTTTCATTTTTCATTTGGTGGGGCATTAACAATAAAGTTTTAAAGCCAAAAAAAGCAATTGCAAAGCACGCGAAAACAGACGTTGTTGATGTTGTTGTTTACGTTGTAAACAATACACAGAGCGGAAAAACGCGTGTAGCAATCACGCAATGAATTATGGGACTAGCGGCGGCCATTTTGCTCCAAGAAAGAAACACGTTTATTTTATAGTGAGTGTTTCTCAACCATTAAACCAGGATCTTGAGGCTCAATCGCTTCCTGCATATTTTTACCGGTCACCAGTGCACGGTTTGACATTTTAAGGGAATTCATGTATATTTTCAAACGGAAAGCTACATCTGTTGATGGTGCAACTCAAGTGTGTACGAACTCCGGCATTTTGAAGCAATAAGCTTGGCGTACTCAAACGGAAATCGAAAACCGCATTTTACACAACCAACGCTGCAGAGGACGCGAAGGCATTGGAAACACACTGGAACTGCTTTGTTTCTGGCTTTCTTAGAAGCGTAAGCTTAAGAAGAAAAATTGAAGAGCGGCCAAGATTTCCTGGTAATTCGTTACAATTGACTACAACTGACCCACGTGTGAAATGAGTTCGGTTGCGGTTCAAGTCATGCCGTCGCCGTCGGCGACTTTTTCCAAAGATTCACCGATCGCCAATAAATTGGCCTCGGATCTTGACGCAAAACTTGTGTCTTCATCTAAACAAGTTCTTCTTCAACGTATTGAGTTCAAACCCGCATCAAAAGCGGACGAGCAATACGAAAATTTGAAAAAGAAATACGTCCCACTGAATTCTCAATCCTCCAACTACATGAATGGGAGTCAAGCTAAACTCATGCGAGCTGAAGAAAAGACAAATTCAAACGAGGAATTGCCTTCTCCAAAGGTCGTTTTATTTCCGTGGAAAAATGTCCAAATGTCTTGGAAGCAGGTTCGAAGAGTCGGCCCCGGATTAAATAACATGGGGAATACATGTTTTTTAAATTCTGTCTTGCAAGTTTTAACATACACACCACCTTTGGTTAACTATTTGGCATCGAAAGAACACAGCGAGAAGTGTGAGTATGATATTCGCATAATGATTTAGGATTATAATTTTAAATTCTCGTGTTTAAAGCGCAAGATGGATCAACAGTTTGGTTTTAAAAGTTGTTTGTTTGAAGGAAACAATCCAAACTGTTTACTCATACTTGAATTCTGTTTATTGTTTATTTTCAAACTTAATCTTTGGTTTCCAACTAATTTGTTCGGATCATCCTGATCACCTGAGTCATCTCAAAATGCGTTTAGATGACCAAGACGATTGTATGCAAACACCTCTGATGTCATGCAGGGCAATCTGAATGATCCGGGCAGTTAGGATAATTGCCTAAATAGAACTCATGTGTAATAATCTAAAATGCTAAAAAACATTTAGCCTGTGAAAACATCCGTTTCTCCTCGCTCTTCACTGCTGGGGACGTTTCGCGTGGAGGAACGTCTGCGACTTAGCGACAGAAATTCCATACTGATGACGTAAAATCTGTCCGGAATCAAAGCACTGGTTGGTCGGCAGAGTAGTTACATTGTTTTAGCTATTGTTTACGAATGACAGTCTTGACAGACAAAAGACAAAAGGCCACAGAGGTCAAATGTAAATGTGAAGAATCTCCAACAAAACAGTCAATATTTGTAAAATATAGTCTTCTCTAGAAGAAGTATTTGAGTTTTGCTGGAGCTCTTTGGCAGGTGAACACAACACTTTACCAAAATCGACCAGAGGACACATAAAATTGGACAAATTTGTATTTGGAACCCCATGTCTACCAAATTTATTATGTAAACATTGATTTGCGTCATCAGTATGGAATTTCTGTCGCTGAGTTGCAGACGTTCCTCTGCACGAAACGTCCCCAGCTACGAAGAGCGAGGAGAAACAGATGTTTTCGCAGGCTAAAAATCATTTTATTTCTGCTTTTTTATTGACACCCAATTAAGCTTTTTATGGGCAGTTCTCAATTTTGAGACACATCTACAATCACCAGCTCAGGTCAATTTCAGACAGTCCTGTAATAAGACCCAAGAACAGAAAAAACAAAACCAAACCTATGCTCGGGTCTTATCATATAATTTTATTATGATTGTTAGTTAAGCATCTTCCCTCCAGTAGACATTTTGCAAATGTTTTAAGCAATGTTCCCCTCATGGATTAAGAGCGAATTCCTTTGGAGACCTTCCGCACATACTCATTTCGTAGTCGTAAACAATCAGGTGCTTGACAGTTTCATCTGAGCTTTAATACAGTGTAGCTTATGATCACAATTATTGTTTAAATAATTATAATATATTACTTTTTAAGGAATAGTATGATTGCCAATCAAATTGTAAAAAATGGTTTTTAGAATTAGCAGGAGGCACAGGAAACACTTCTCCTGAAAATTTGATTACGGGGCTCATTCTGCCTCAGAGCAATTTATTTGGAAAATTCCAATAAACAATTTCACAGCTTAATTCTGTAGGACTTTCTGGTTAACTGCAGGCTTCTGCTTTTAAGGCTAGTGAAAAAAGTCACAGTCAAGCGTACCCCCCCAAGATTGCATTAATGAATCAATTATTTGAAAAATGAATCTGTTAGACATTGCCGCAACCGTTCTCAAATTCAAATCTGCATTCCTGCATGCATAATGAGCCGTAAATTTTTCACGTTAACTACTCTGTTTTCGGTCAGATTGAAATAGACATTTCACACATCATCTGCATATTACAAAAGTACAAATGCACGTGTCAAAAATTTGAGACAGGGTTTTTCAGTCTGATGTGTCAAGAAGCGATTGCAATCTTAATTGATTTCTTCCATTTCTTTTTGGCTGACCTGGACTTAAATTTACAGAAACATATACTTTTGCAAAAAGCTTGTTAATTCTGAAACGCATTAGTAATTTAGATTTTTTAAAGAAATTGGCTGTAATCTGCAACTGTTTTAAAGCTTTCAGAAAATGTACAGTTTGTAGGGGTAATTATTAAAGGTACAATGGCTAGCGCAATCTGCACAAAGACGGTAGTGAAGGTGGGATGATACCTTAAGGGGCACATACCCATTAAGGTCCCCCTGTTTATCATAACACTTAGCACTTCTGATTTAAATGACTGTGACTTCAACTCCTCGTTGTTTTTACAGGTAGAACAGTTGGTTTCTGTATGCTCTGTGAGCTGCAGAAACACATCATAAGGACTTTCAGTCACCATCAAGGAGAAGCCATCAAACCCCTGGCAATTATTCAGAAGCTTAAATGTGAGTTGGAGTCTTTCTATTGTTTGATCTAAATTGGAGAGTTAAATTCTTTTATCAAAGGCCCCAGTGACAGTTTGGACAGCCCAAAGACCACTAACTTTAATGTGTGAATTAAACCACTCAAACTTGATTCAGGGTTCAAGCCAAATTAGATAAAGTCAACTTCCGATAACTTGAACCTTCAAGGGAAATCGAAAAAAAATCAAGTTAATTGGGAGCTCAAAGCAAATAACCGGAAGTAAGAGAAAAAACAGTTTTTACTGTACTGCAAACATTTTAATCACATTCAATTGTAGAAAATGTCAAGTGAAAATGAACAATGCAGCTTTCAGATTATATATCAGAATGAAATGTAAAAAGCTTAAATGGAGCATGTGTTTCACCGTTTCAAGAAGTAAAGCTGTTTCACAAAACAAACAATATTAGCCTCCACAAATAAACTATATGGCTACAATACATCAATGGTAAGTTCAACGTTTCGGACTGCAACATCTGGGGTAAAATTATATAGAAGTGATCTGAGGGGAACCAAGAATTCCTTTGAATTGCGGGAAGTTCGAGTTACATTTGTAGCAAGGGTTCAAGTTATCGGAAATCAACTGTATGTTGGACTCATCGATTTAAACACTGGTCTTTTCATGTACATGTACTTAATGGTAAGAATTAGTTTCTGGGCATGAAAAGTTTGATGTCTGAACTGGGTCATCATGTTCTAGCCAGTTCCACTCTGACTGGTAGTCTTTTTTTCTCAGTCATGCATCCTAAGTTCCATTCCTTAGCCATTCTTGTAAATTTACTTCATCAATAGCCAACAACAATGTTGCTTCTTGCGACGACCGGAAATACGTCTACAGTTCGTAGGCTAATTGAAGGGTGGCCTGGAATAAGGCTGCCCCACAAGTGACTTTTGGTAAACTGGTAGATTCTCCTTTCAATTTCTCATTGATTAAAGGGAGAATTTGATAATAAGCCTCCCCTTTTTGGGGCAAACTTTCATCGCCATTTCATTGTTTTGGGACACCAATATGGCCACTGTGACATCATGTGAAAACACCCTATTATTATGCCCCCAAAATTTCTGTTGCTTAGTAATGGTTCTCTCTTCTTCAGTCATTGCAAAACATTTAAGGTTTGGACACCAAGAAGATGCTCATGAATTCTTAAGATATGTCATTGATGGCATCCAGAAGAGTTGTCTAGCTGCAGATGGCTACACAGAGAAGTAAGTGATATGTTTAATACAATCTCCCTACTAGGCAGGGCTTCTGATAGGTCGCAGAAAAAAATTCAAATTTCGTGGGATTTTTAGGGACAAATTCATGGAAAAATTGGCTGATTTCGCAGGAATTTCGAGGGAATGTTCGGGGTAAACTTGGCCAAAAAGCAATCGGTAAAAAAATGGCGGATTATGTGGTCATTTTCAAATCAATCGATTTTGTGCTAATCAGACCAGCGTTTTTAATGTTTTTCTAACAGAGGGCATCATTTGCTCTTTCAACAACAATACTCTCCAGAAATGAACCAATGGCAAAGCCATTAACATCATGGCTAGTGCCCAGTTTTTCGCAACATAATCTACGCCTGGGACAGGACGTTGTTTGCGCATTTCAGTGACAAAGTTTCAAGTTAAATTTACAAGTTTACAGCAAGTAAATAGCCCCAATAGCTGAGACAAAAATGCTGTACAGACATGTATTTGATAAAATTTCTACCAAATTTCGTGGTATTTTGCGTGTTTTTGTGAATTTCGTGGGATGTCGCGTATTTACCTGAATTTCCCAGCTCCCCAACCACGCAAAATATCAGAAGCCCTGATGAGGAAGGCGGTGCATTTGTCTCCAGTGATGAGAATAATTATACAAGTAGATGCTTATCAGCCACGACAAATGGTTTATGTTTGAACGACCTGTGCGGAGGTCATTATCTGAGTCAAATATTGATTTTGTTGCACTGTAGGCTTGACAGAATGTCAAAACAGACCACAATGGTACATCAAGTATTTGGAGGCTATTATAGAAGTCAAGGTAAGAATCATAGAATATATTTTTTACTAGCGTCAACTCTTGTGAAGAATGACTCTATTAGATCTAGAATTGGTGAATCTTACTAAGAGAGGTGTCCAATTAAAGAAAATTAAATTAGTGAAGAATGGCAGGAACCAAATCTAGGTGTTGTTTGTCTTAGAAGAGTCCTCATAAGTAGAAAGTTGACTGCAAAAAAGATTGAGATTTATACAATAAATTGTGGAGCCATTTTTTTCCTGGATTCATGCTCTTACGGAAGGTGAAAAGTGCGCATTCCATTAAATCCAAGGAAATTTTGTTCATTGTGTTCATGCTATGGGCAAAATCTTAAGCCCAAAACACTTTTAGCTTACCAGTGTGCTTGTAATGTTGTGTAATACAATGTGTATGTTTTACCTATTTATTGTGTTTATTTTTAGTGCGATGTTTAAAGTGCAAAAACAATTCCAACACGTTTGATCCTCTAATGGATATAATGCTTGACATTAAGGTAAAATTGTTAAATATTTTAAATGATAATTATTTATGCATATGTATAATCATGATTCAGTTACATTTTAGATCATTCAGTAATAATATAACTATTTCTAAAATAACTAAGATATAACGCGCGCTCTGACTGGCTGAGAGGCATGTTTTCATGAGAGTATGTAAACATGGTTGTGACATCAAGATGTTTTGCTTGTTGCACATGGAAAACATTTTCTATTGCTTGAATGTGAATTTGTGGATAGAGTATTTAGATAGGAATAAAAGGCAATTTCCTCTAGATATTACATGATTGTGCTAATTGTTATAGCTATGTCCTGTTTTCTGCTTTGCCAGCATTTACCATCTGTCGAGAAAGCGCTTCAAAGATCTGTTAAAATGGAGTTATTAGATGGAGAAAATCTCTATATGTGCCCGAGGTTTGTAATGTTTTTTTTTTTTTTGTTAAATAATTTTGTTGTTGTTGTTGCAGTTTTTTTTTTCTTTATTTCAGTCCATTTGTTTTTTGTTAATTTTTCCCTTTGTTTTAAATTCATTACCATACATTACCTTACCCAGAAACAATGAAAGAACAAAAATTAACTGCAACATATACCACCAGGTTTTATGGTTGCACACACAAAGTAATAGTGATTAGTAAATCTTAATGAATTATCCTCTGACCTTTAAGGGCTTTTCAGGGACAATTAGGGAAAATTAAACGAAAGTCAAGTTAAAAAATAAGAACACTGATTTTGGCACTGCTCCACACATGGGCTTAACCAGAATTTAGTTTCATCTGTTTGGCCCAGCTGCAGTACCAGGGGAACAACCTTACTTCATCTGTCCATCATGTTATTAATAGCCTAGAAAAAAGAGCATGATTTTTTTTTTATTTCATTGTTATTTTTTATCGTTTTCAGGTGTAAAAGAAAGGTTCCTGCCCACAAACAGTTTCTTATACACAGAGCACCAAACATTTTAACGTTACAACTCAAGAGGTACCTTTTATATTTTCTCTCCTTTAAGAGTAAACTGTTATGCTATACACACTGACAAAAGAAGGTAAAAAACAAAAAACTGTTTTGAAATTACCAGTGTGCATGCAACTAGGTATATTGCTCTACCATTTTGCTCTTGGGCTGAAAAATAATTCAGTTTGAACAAATGGCTTGCCCTTTTTCCTCCCTTGCGATTTCGTTTCCCAGCTGCCTCCCTGTTTTTCAACTGGTATGCATCCTTGAACTGTTGCATCAAGTAATCAACAATTTCATCCATAATGTCAAGAAATATTTTTCGGATTACATTAGTTGTTGATAGTTAATGTTAATTACTTTTTATCATGTTCAACTAAGGAAAATGCATCCTTATTTCTAGCCTGTCCATAGAAGATTTTTTTCCTCTTTTTCTTTTGACGAATTTTGCGTGAGAAAAAAAGATCTTATACTTTTCTCATTTACCCACTCGCACCTTGCTGAACTGGTGGTTAATAAATTCCCAGCGGTTCTTATTTTACGCACATGCTTGCTGACCTCTATAGAGAAAATAGAAAGCCTGTGCACAGGCCACCCTCTCTCAGGTTTCATGTGGTTTTTAAAAGGCAGAAGAATTGTTAGGTATTTGTTGGGACTTTTATCTGACCCCTTCACAGCCCTCACCCACTGCACCTCCCGCCTTGGGAACATTTTGTCACCTGGTCTTCTTGACGAGCGCATGTCTCTAACCTGTGATTACTGCTACTTATTACTTACCGCTGTATATGTTTTTCTGTTTCATCCCAGATTTGATTACAATCAGATTTTTGGAGGGAAGATATCAAAGCATGTTGAGTACTCTGAGTTCTTGAACCTGAGGCCATACATGACATCATCGGTAAGAAAAAGGATGTGTCACTGAAAACAAAATACCAGGATTTGTCTCTCGCTTTGTCCTACGAGATACTCAATTGACTGGGAGAACTGATTTTGGTATTTTGGATAGATGGTCACTTAACTTTGTACAAGATGTGGTCACATAATTTATGTATTTTCATTTCCTCTTGATTCCATCACGATGATGCGTCTTAGTAGGGTTGTCACTAAGATTTCAAGTTGCTGGGTAAATACAACAAGTAGGCGGGGAATTAAACAGCTAGGGGTTTCTTTTGGTTCTGTTTTCTTCTATGTTCCTTTCGAAGTAGCCGCAGCCACGTTCATAGTAGCCAGGGGAAATCCCCGGCCCCCGCCTCTTAATGACTGCCCAGTCAGCGATCTATCCACGATTTTCTTTGCGAGTTAAGCAGAATGGCAGAATGTTTGCATGAGATGCCCTTTACGTACAGTAACCACAGTATAAAGATTGGAAAATCGCAGTAAGATTGCCTAGAAATCGTCACAAAATTCCACAAAATCGCATTATAAATCGCGCGAAAAAAAAAATGGGCTTTGACAGTGGTTCTTTCCGTGTGATTTTCAGGGTCCTCCTATCAAGTACCGTTTGTATGCAGTTCTGGTTCACTCAGGATATTCATCTAACTCTGGCCATTACTACTGTTACATCAGAGCTTCAAATGGCGTCTGGTACCAGATGAATGACTCTATTGTAAGTGAAAAACATTGTCCTTAAACCTTGTTTTGATAACTCACTGAATTACAATGTATATAGACCTTTCAAGGTGCTTAGGTCCGTTTCTCGAAAGTCCCACTAACTTTTCGGGCCCGTTAAAAGCAGGCATTGCGAATATGAGACACCTATATAACCGAACCTAAAGGTTACACTTTATTTTCAAAGATGCTGCTTATTTTTGTTAATTATGGACTCGTGATTGCAAACTGCAGAAACCGTTTTATTGACAGAATCACTTCATAAAAGAGGAATTTCGGGGCGTAAAAAGTTAATAGTATTCTAAAATCTTCCCCTGTTGCCCTCTTTGTATGAATTCTTTTAGTAAGTTTAGGTGTAGTTACCCTGGGAAGCAGAGGTTTTTTTTCTCGCGTGCGGCGAGGAGCTTCGTCAGCCGAAGGCAGAAGACACGAGCGGCGGGTCACTATAAAGTCTTGACCAAACCCGAAACCGCGCATGAAAAGCCTCTTGCACCTAGGGTAAAAGGTAGTGAACAAAACAGTCGTTTTAAAAATGGTGATCAGGTGATTTTGTTGTTTTTTTTTTATTGCCAAACAGGTTCGTCAAGTTGCAATGAAAGCTGTACTATCCCAACAAGCGTACTTGCTGTTTTATACCAGAATTAGTCCTTCAAATGAAACTTCCAAGGTTAGTTGGTTCTTTAGTTCAGTAAAGCTTTAAACCGCCCTTGAGGAGCCACGGTCACGTATCAGTCCCTTTCGGCCTAGGCGGATGACGAAAAAGAATCGATTGACCTGCACCCCATCCAAACCTCTTGTTTGATTGGTCTCTATAACCTGCACTACCTATTGTTTTCAGGGATATGGGCTTTGTTATATCACCATCCCTATTGTTTTCTCAGCCAATCACAAACCTTGTTTGGAGTACTGTAGGTGCAGGTCGGCCCAATAGAATTGGCCGTTTCCGAGTATCAAAGACTCTCACTTTCACAAGGAGGCTAAAAGATGAGTTTTATTTGCAGGAGAATAAAAATCAATTTCATATCAATAGCTTCGTACTTATCCTCGCTTTAAAGAGAGGCTTTGAGCAACTCGGAAATAGCCTATTGCACTGATGTCAAAGTAAATCTACACCGCTTTATAGCGTGTTATGGTATTTTTGGGAAAGACCTATCAGTACAATATGTTTTTTTTAAATTAATTTCTAGTCGCCTTCACTGAGCTCTCCTACATCAACGCCAAAAACTCCTGTCCCCCCGAAAGAGCATCTACCAAAGGTCATCCAACAGAATGGTAAGTGCAGTGTACATTTATAAAGTACTATTGTGTAAATGACAGTTTTGTTGAGGCGATTAGACATGGCTGTGAAAAGTTGAATGCTTGGAACTGGAGATTAAGATAGAAATTGTAAGTAGAACAGGAAGTTAAAATCTGTTCGGAATGTCAGTTTTCAAACCGGTGCCTGAATGTGACCATTCGTCTTGGAAATTTGTCAGTAAGAAGCGAAAGATTCCTAGCGTTATTTAGATCAAAAGGCTGCCCCCTTCTTTTTGTGTGATTTGCTTAACAATACAACAAAAAGCTCTCTTGTTTATTCACTTATATTTACCCACGACACTGTTGTTACAATTATTTTAAATATTATTCTTTCCTGAATTCTCGTTTCTTAGATGTCGGAACGTCTGTCAAACCTGGGATTTATTTCAACCGCACTCTAGCATCGACCTCGACCATGCCGAAGCCATCAACAACGCCCTCAACAAATCACGCGCCCTCTGTTCCCTTAGCTTCATCTTCGCAGAGACCCAAGTTTACATTCACCATTCCCGTCAAGTCCAAAGGAGTTAAAACAGATTTGAACAAAGCAAAGACGGAGGAGAAAGAACTCGGAGAAAAGAGCGAGAATATCGTGGGAAAAGACAAGGTGGGCAGCCTCTTAACAGGAGCAACTCGCTCAGAGGTCAAGTCTCCAATAACATCTTCAGAGAAAAAGCTGGAGGCAGCTACTAAGTCGGAGGCATCACAAAATGTGACGGCAAAACCAGATGTCTGTAACAAAGAGAAAACCAAGGACTCCTCTGAGAACGTTCCACTGGAAAAAAAAGGAAAAGAGGGGTCTGTTTCGCCGTCCAAGAAGCCACGCCCTCCGCCCCTCTTTATTCCAAGAGTTGTCGCGCAAGGCAAGGGGACGCCATTGTCTGCAGGTAAGCTGCGTTTGAACAGCACAAGTGAACTCAGTGATAGATAGATGCGATTCTACCATAGATAGAGCGTTGCGCCGTTTGCTTGTTGCATAGGTCAAGGAACGATTACCGGTCAAGCCTAATTACTTTCAGGTTCTGTTTCGACCGCTGAGGTATTTCATAGCTGCAAGAACACATCCAGCTTTCACTTGGCCCGGTTCAGACGCCTTACTTCACATGAGCCGAATAAAATAGAATTCAAATTAATTTCGGCCGGTTGAATTGCTTCAGACGCTGATCTTTATTCCAGCTGAACTATATTCAAAAGGGAAAAACGCGCATTTCGTTTAACTACATCGTAAGGATTTGTGCGTTTGGCGATTCGGCTCAGCGTCCGAATCTACGCCCGTCGTTGAAGGACGGCTGAGCCGATTCTAATATATAGGCCACTTCCGAGTTCTAAAAACCCTCACTTTCAAAATGAGGCTAGGTGCACAACCTTTCTTGTGAAAATGAGTTTTATTTGCATGAAAATGAAAAATGATTTCCATATGAAAGGCTGAGCACCTACCCTCGTTTTGAAACAGAGGCCCAGAGGAACTCGGAAATGGCCTATTCAATTAGCCGTTTCGAATTGATTTGGCAGACGCCCTTCTTGGCATGAACTTCGATACGGCTCAAGTGAAGTACGGCGTCTGAACTGGGCTAATGTATTAGTATAGGTAATAGCATGAATTGTAGTGATATTTGACATAAATACCACGAGTGATATTTCAAAATTGTTACACTTAATTTCACGAGCCGATAGGCGAGTGAAATTTGAGACAATTTTGAAGTTTCACTAGTGGTATTTATGCCAAATATCACGTACAAATCATGCTATTATTTGTTTATACTACTACCCGCAAAAGTTTTGTAATTTTCACATGTAGGTATTTCAAATTAAGCTGAAATACCAATGCTCTAAGCCAATCAAATTGGAGAAATTTCTCATGTAGTATATGGTAACTGATCGGTTTAAATTCCGTTTTGAACCCGTTCCACAGAGAAAATGTAATGTGTCCCTTTTTTCAGCAAAATCAACCACGCCATGGAAAGTCACTCCCAAGACCACCTCTGAGCCAGTGTTTGGTCCCATGTCCCCTCCCCCGCGGGGGACAATGCCACCGCAACAGTCACCATCGTCAGCTATGTCTGACACCAGCAGTACCTCAAGCGTGATGGGAAAAACAGGGGAATGGACAGTTACCGATAAGACGGTGCTTACACCAG
Source organism: Porites rus (assembly GCA_964035705.1). Taxonomy (NCBI): domain Eukaryota; kingdom Metazoa; phylum Cnidaria; class Anthozoa; order Scleractinia; family Poritidae; genus Porites; species Porites rus. Next base: position 8,251,302 of record OZ037997.1, on the reverse strand, counting down.
GACCCAGGCTCCCAGAACGACAGCACGCCGGCTGGCAGGTGTCGAGGAAGAGTGAGGATGAAAAAGATGACGTCAGTGACGATAAAGTGGAGGAGAAAACGAAAATGGATGAGAAGGGAAGTGAGAAGAAAAAGAAGAAAAAGAAACGCAAGAAAGAGAAGAAAAAGAAGAAAGAAAAGAAGGAGAAGAAATATGAGAGACTTGAAGAGTCAGATAGTAGCGAGGAAGAAAAGAAAAAGCGAAAGAAAAAGAAAGACAAAAAGCATGGTAGTGATAAAGTTAATCAAGAACCTAGCTCCGAAGAAAAATCTAAAAGCAAAAAATCCAAGAGAAAGCATAATGACGAAGATGTCGTTTCTCCAAGTAAAAGGCCGTGTTTGGTGTCTTACGATGACTCGAGTTCCAGCTCCGGGAATGAACTTGTTTCAAGTAGTAAAGAGAACAAGAAATCGGAGAAAGGTGACTCACGAGAATCGTCGAGGGAGTCTAGAGGTAGGTGGAATTACAGCATAATAGGGAGCTTAAGCAACGGCGACGTCGACGTCAACGAGGACGGCAAAAAAGCAATTGGTTTAGCTTGGTAGATCAACAACTTTACACGTGCATCACGCTTTTTTGTGCATTTCTTTGCAGTCACTGCGTGACCTACGACGTGAAAATGTCAAATTTCACGTTTAGTGGAGAATGCGAACACAAGGCAACGACTTTGCTTTTCTTTTCCTGAACTTCGCTACAGTACTTTAGAATTCAACTCCAGAAAAATTTGCCACATTTGACGAATTGAACGAGATGGAATGAACGCGATTAAGTTTGAAGCAGCTCGATGTCACCTCTTAAGTGACGTTTTCGTAACCGTCGCCGTTGTTAGTGCTTAAGCTCCCTCAGACCAGCAACTTAGTATGCCATTTCGGTCCGAGTTGCCCCAGGCCTCTGTTTCAAAGCAAGACTAAGTGCGACGCCATTGATATGAAAATGCCTTTTCATTCGCATGCAAATGAAACTCGTTTTCACAAGAAGGTTTTGCACTTAGCCTCGCTTTGAAAGTGTGGGTTTTTGGAACTTCGAAAGGGCCTGTTTCATGGTTCATATTTCAAGGCTCCGTTGTTAAGAACATGTCTCCCAATTTTTTTGCGTCGATGCGCGACAAGTAAATGGGGCAAAATAAATAGTATATCCAATGAAGTATTTATTATTGATTCGTGTGGTTTTAATGGTTCAAAAGCTTTGCAACTGAGACTGTACCTTCTGGCATTTTACTGAAAATTGTGTTAGTAGTGCCGGACTTTCCTGAAAATTATGGACCGTTTGCACAGAAAAATGACATAGCTGAAACGTAGTTGTATGCAAAAATATTGTTGCCTAGCCTGTGCTAGGGTTCAGATTCATTGTAAGACAGTGCAACGAAGAGATAGAAGTCCGAAATAAGTCTAAAGAAAGAATAAGAAAAACAGCGAGTTATCCCCACTATCTGAATACCTGAAACCGGCTAAAACCAGCGGGATTGATACGCAATTTTGGAGAAGAGGTTTGTTTGTTTGTTTGTTTTATTTCAACCATATTTACACCCACTCTAAATACTCCAGTTCCAGTAATTTATGACGATGTTCCGAAGAAAAAACACTCGGCACGGAGGGCAACGTGGGATGGATCACGTGCTTCATCTGCTGTTGATCAGTTGCTAAGCAGCAGTAAGGGTTTCCATGGATACGGTAGCTCAGGTGAGTAAAATTGGCCATTTACCTTATGGATAAAATATTAAGTGAACTGGTACCATAAAGTTGTTAACATGAAAGAATCATTTTAGTATTTAAGTTGAGAACTATATCATAAACACCGTAGTGACATGAATAAAGCTCATCACAGCATGATAAACAACACCAGAGAAAAATAGTGATCAGTGGCTTTCAACAGGCCCTTTGCAGCTAGTCACTCACTTGGTACAAAACGGCCATGCTGGAAAGCTAGAAACGAACAAAGGAAATCAGCATTTTAAATGATGTGAGCTCTTTTTTTATTTCTATCCCATTGCGTCCCATGCTCCCCAGCATGGCGGTCTTGTATCACGTGAATGACTAGCCGTAAAGGGTATATTGAATGTTCGCACTTTTTATAAACTTCATCCACAGACTCCAAAAATTAGAACCACTTTGGACAGCGCAATAAACAGTACTACAAGAAAGTGCTGCTTAGTAGCTTTCATTTAAATGGTCACACTTTAGGATTTCATTTACCGACCCCAAATTTAGAACCAGCTTGTACAGTGCAATAAACAGTACCACAGGAAACTACTGTTCAGTAGTTTTCATTTGAATGGTCACACTTTAGGATTTCATACAATGGACTTGAAAGTTAGAGCCACCTTGTACAGCATAATAATTGAACCACAGGAGAGTACTGCTCAATAGCTATCACTTGAACGACCATGCCCTGGGATCTCCTTCACAGGCACATTTATATCATGGATTTAATTGTAACACGCATTTGAATGTCTGCTTTCTTTCAGTAACATCTTGGGATGGCGGTGAAAACTCAGTGGACAACAGCGTTGGTGAATCAGGCAGAAAACGACAGCGGAGAGACTCGTGGGATGACGAATACGACCGAGGAAAGGTAACGCTTAAACAGAGCAGATGAACAGCAGGCAATTACCATGTGACATAGTTTCACAGCTGCAATTTCCCTAGATGTAGCTCCGACTGAGACCAGCTGGTTGGTCATCAAGTGGTGTCAATCAGATTCCATTGTTTTATACCTTATTGCCATTAATTTTGCTACAATTTTGGTGACTATGCTAAGAGTTCCAAGTCCATTATTTCAATAACTTTGTGCTCGTCCTTTACAACCTCCCCAGTACTGAGTTCTCTGAGTGTTTCACTTGAACAGTCGGTGAAATATGCCTATTTGAGAGCTTCTTATTGGGCATTGTGGCTGCTCTTCAGACTAAGTCGATATTTCGAATGAGGAATTGCACTACGGGGCTAATTTTTCAACCAGGAAAACCACCTGCTTTCACACGAGATACGCGAATTCATAAACAATTCATACTCGGCGATCGGAAATGAACCTTGATCAGGGCTACAACCTTCCCTCAATTTATAGAACAATTTTGCAGCCTCATCAAAATGAGGCTTCGAATAACAGCAAACTTCACTAGTCTGATGAAGGAATCCGGGTGGGTTCCGAAGGCTCTGCTAAACTTTCAACAAATTGTTGGTGTTGAAGAGTATTTTTTATTATGTTGTCCCAACAGAAGAATCTCCACTCTGTCATCTTATATTGGCTTTTTTCGTTTGGTTATTCAGGAAACCGGGTCCAAATGCGGTCTCTAAATCAGGCCCATAGTGCAATTCGTCACAGTACCGGCCCAGTTCCTAGCCAGTCAGTACCACTTATTAACCAATAGTGAGGTCATTACAGGGAAATCTCAGACCAAGGCCAACACATCGACGCCGAAGTCTGAGATTCCCCCTGTAATGACCGAACAGACGAGGTTAATAAGTTATTTATGATATGGCCTTTTTATTTTGGACCTAAGCCTGCGATCAATTAAAACCAATAACTGGTTAGCGGATAACTTTAGCAATAACACACGATACAGTCATGTGACACTGGTCAGCGGATACCTTTGACAGCTATCAAGTTAAACACAGATCGGTTAATGTAGTAGGGTGTATTTTTTGACAGTTATTTATTATTATTATTATTATTATTATTATTATTATTATTATTATTATTATTATTATTATTATTATTATTATTATTATTTCATTTAGGAGAAGAAAATTAAAAAGAATAAGGACACCAGCGAAAGACACCGGAAAGGAAATCCCTTCCAGCAAGAACACGAAAGACGGAGCTCAAAACAGGTGCATTTTTTTCAGTGTAGAGGTGATTTGTTACTTATGACAATACAAGGCTTTTGTCGTTTACAAAACAGTTTGGTCACGCAATTTTAAGTAGTTTTTAGCTCCCAGCAAAGAATTGACTCAGATTTAAAAACAGGCACGCAGAATTCCTGGTAGAAACAAAAACAAATAGAAATGCCTAAAGACGATGCAGATTAATGGGCGAAATTGGAGAAGGTTAAAACCGACTGAATTCAGGTAACCTTAAAACGTTGGCCCGATTTTTCCAAGTATCTTTCAGTTCGTTTGAAAATACAATGTACAGAGCTTGGGAGTTATCAGACTTTGTGCATTTTTGCAGGTTTAAAGTCAAGAACAAGATGCTTCTCATGAAGCGTAACGTTTCGTGTCATGATCTTAATACGTTGTTGTGGGTTTGTTTTCCAGGGCTTCAAAGATCGTTTTTCTCGACAGCTGTCAAAGAACCACAAGTCGCATCATGGCCACTTTAGATCACATTCCTCGCGAAAATACCGGAGGATGTCCAGTTGAAGAGAAATACAACTAAATGACGTGAAACAACAGTACCATTACCAAACTTAGCACTTTTTGTGATCAAAAAGTTCCAAGAAGTTCCGTAGGGGATAGCTTTGCCTCAACATCTTTGCTCTGGCAAAGAGAATAACTCTATAACTGCCAGCCTTCAGTTTTTTTTATATATATTGAATGAGCGTTTCTACCTATATTCGTGAGGTCATTCCGCTTAGTTTTAATCCACAAGACGACGTCACTAAGGGTATTTTTCAACCGTATGAGGACCTTTGTACGCGGTGATGGCCCATGGCTCTTAGTTGTCCTTGCACTTTTATCCCATTCTGTGCATTTTTACCACACATTTGTTGGGAGAATCTTACCTTGCTCGTTTTTCTGTTTAATCTTATCATTTTGATATTCATTTTTCTTCTTAAGAACAAAAGGCACAGGTTTCTACGCACAAAATTCATTCGACCAGCCATATCAGTTGAACTGAGCTGAGTATTTTCAAACAGAGACGCCTTGTACAATATGCCGGATTGTGTTTCTAAATTAGCTGGTTTAAACTTGCATAAATGCTGAGTTTTAAGATGGTATCTGAGATACCGAGTTAAAATAGACTGCAAAACATTCCGTGTTTTTGCGTACGCGTGAGCAACCAAACAAAAGGTCTGGAACGAGGCTGAAAACAGAGAGCGAGACTGGTTTTTTTTCTCTCTCCTCAAACGCCCTACGGGCGTGTGAGCCTCGCGCGCTTCGCGCGCGTTAAACTCTTACTGCACGCTTTTACCGATTTCTTTACTAATTTTGGGGAAAAAACCGACTGTTTTGCAGTCTAAGTTAAAATTATTTGACAAAAATTTTTCAATGCATTATTGTATTTCAATTGTCGCAGTGTCCATTCCAAAGTTTAGAGAACGGCCAACTCTCTCTAAACCAGACAGTGTCCAGATAGCGTCGGTTTCGACACTAAGTGTTTATTTTGGAAAGGTGTTGTCTTGTAAAGAGTCAAAGAAAGTAAAGAAAGGCAGAGCCCACCCTGGATGCCCCTCTTAGAGAGGTTTCTACTACCCTGCGAGAGGTTTCTTTCCGGTATGGCTTTTAGCATTTACGAAATCGTTCGCGTCGCTGTCAGTCGCGTAGTTGGTTCGTTTACGTCTCTTCGTAAATGCTAAAAGCCATGCAGATAAAAAAAAGCCTCTGCTCGCAAGTAGGTTTCTACTTTAGGGGGTAAAAAAAAAGACTCTGGAACAGTAGGGACCAATTCTAGGTGTCCGTTTTAAAGAGATGTCTATTGAGAGAGTTGGCTTTATAGTTAAACCGTTGTAATAAAGACACTTGGCGAGTAACGTTTCAAAAGAATTTTGCTCTCGGCGAGACCAAGGAAATTGCTTGAAAGAATGTTGGTATTTTTCGAGTGTATAAAGGAGAGGTTTTTCGACTGTTATAATTTCCTTTTCGTAAAGAAGTTACAGTATTTATTCGATTAAACGGCGCGACGGTAATTTCTCATGCGGTGTTTATTCAAGGGTAGCGTTTATTTCAAAAGCATTGGCAACAATTACAGTAAATCATTGATTAATATTATGTAAAACAAAAAGGTGTTTCAAGTTTCAAAATCTCGCTTTTTTGCTGAGATAGAATATGGTGTAGTTTACCAAGTTGTATGAAGTTTTGTTTTCTTACAATCCTCGAATAAACGCCGCGTTATTTTGATTGGATTCTGAATGACGTTGAAGGGCATTTTTTTTCCCACCATCTGCGGTGTTTAATCGAGTAAATACGGTATCCTTCCATATCAAGTCACATTTTTTAACATTATATCTAAGTACGAGTTAGGGAAGAAACAAGTAACTACGTTGAAATTCGCCACTGCAGTAGTATCTCCAGGGACAAGGACGTTTTTGGCGCTACGATTCCTAGGATCGTTTTGAGTGTCCAGCGTTTTTTTGTCATGACTGGTTAATGGTCTCCAAGGTAACCGTTAACCAATCACAGCTCATAGGGTATCACAATCGATTTCTTGAATATCGCCGGTAGCAAAAACAAAATTTTCAGCGGACTTTGGAGAATTATTTGATTCTTTGTATTTATTTTAAAGCGAGTTCAATCACAAAACATATCCAAGGACACTGTAATATATTTAGACCAAATTAATTTGAGTGTTTGAGAGAAAATGGAAGAGATGAATCAGGACAAAATGCTGGCATTTTTATTTCAAGGAGTAAACCTATGTAAGAGAGTCTGGATGTGGGTTGTGGGGGGCGGGGTACAAATGTCATGTAAAGAAAGATTGAATTTTCAAGAATTGGTTCCTGTGTAAATGTCTAAGTTAGGTTAGCTATACATAACGCGCCTTCCTAAAGAACGAAGCAAGCTGTCAGTGCCTGGCTTTGAACAATGTCATTAGACAAAAGTTTATTATCTCAGAAAATAAAATTGAATTTGAAAATTATTTTTACTTTCAACAAAAGGGAGGGGAATGGTGCAAGCACGAGTATGCCAAAAGGAATTCATTTGATATTAACTGCAACGAAAACCCTGAAATCCCGTATTTTTGCACGAACTTACAACCTTCCGTTCACACGAAACCAACAGACTATAAAGGGGACAGAGAGGCCATCCCCAATATACACCCTATTTCATAGGTAATTCGTCTCGAGTTATTTTTAGAATCGGGATAAAGTTACCTCGCGCGAGGCGTGGATGTTTCGTGGAGGTTTCGCATGACCAAACGCCGTGCAAAACATGTCGAGCGAGAGGCAATGAAAGCGTAAAAGATCGAGAGCATTCCTGAATATTGAAGCGAAATGAGTCGGCGCTCACCTGGGAAAAAGGAATCGCTGGACTCTTTGACAACCCGTCAAATCAGTTTAACTCGAAGTTGTCGTAACCTCAGTGCTTTAATAAAATGAGAAATTTCGTCGGTCTATTGAAACCGGTCGTTTGTACAATTGAGGGAGTTTAAGATCCAACGACGCGGACGACAGCTAGAACGTCAAAAAAACAATAGGTTTAATTAGCAAAACAACAAATTCGCACGTGCAACACACTTTTTTGTTCATTTCTTTCCCGTTTTTGCACGACTACGACGTGAAAATGCCTAATTCCGCGTTTTATGGAGGACGTAAATAAGCACCGACGAAATTTTATTTCTCTTTCTGAGCTTGAATATGGTCCCTTCAAATTCAGCTTTAGGAGGGTTCGCCTATAATTGACAAAGTAAGTGGGTAGGAATAATCGCTATAAAGACTGAAAAAAATAAACATCAAACCATAAATTGCTGTCTTCAAACTGTAAATTATAAATGATCCTGAGAGAATATTCAGTGTGTTAAGGATTTCCCTGCTCTACTGTTAGCTCTATACAAGAGAGGAAGGGCGATTCTTTTTCAATTTCGGTTTCGCTGACACAGCTTTCGCAGAAATCTCGCTGTAGTCGTTTTCGTCGACAAATGGAATAGCAAAATCGCTCTCCGCGTCTTCCCCCATTTTGTTCTGCGTCATTTCGTGAAGGACGCGTGGCTCTCAGCGTGGGTCACCCTCGCGGAACACATTCGAGCTATGTGATTGGCTGTTGTCTAATCCCCCTTGAGATCTGTGGTGTTAAAAATAACTCGAGACGAATTACCTATGGAATAGGGTATATATGGGGGATGGCCTCTCTGTCCCCTTTATAGTCTCTTGCACGAAACCCAATGCAATCCGCTCACCGAAATGGCATTAAGGGTCTCGTCCACACGAGTCCAGGTAAAAAGATATGCGGTGTAAAAAATCAGTCTGGATTCGTCTGGAGAGGGCTCAGGTCCGTCTCTGAAAAGAGAGTTTTGTCTGTTGGTATTAAGGAGAAATACAAAGACGTTTGTTGTCTTAATTTGATATGGGTGAAAAAAGTCAAGAGGAAGACACAGTTGTCAGACTGACACGTGTTATTAATCATTAAGCTCGAAATTCTGCCGGCAGAATATATGTACATGTACCCACATGAACCGGTATCCAAGGTACTGAACTATAAGTACTGTTTTATTTTGAAAAAAATCGTTGTCACTCAAGTTCGCTCTTAAAATGATTTGTGAACTGTTCACATAATTGGTAAAATAGAAACTTGCGGGACGCCATAGAAAACGGACACAACATTCTCTAGGTACGCGTGTCACGCCCGGCTGTCACGCGGTGTAACAAAAACATGGCGCTAGTGAAATGTAAATTTTGCCGCCAAATTTCTTCTCGCCAAAAATGACACATGACTTTCCGTGATCATGTTGGACTTTAAACCCACCGAGAAGCTCAAAGTCCTTTGAAAACTGGCTTGCTGACCGGTCTGACAGGCTTATTGACGTCAATCAAAAAGGCGCTGATTGGCTTCCTTGAAATAGCTCAGAGCGCTGATTGGCCTGAAAATACGTCAACTTCTAAATATGGCGTGCTATTGCATCAGCCAAGGATTCAAGACACACCGCACGTCCTTTGTGCAATATATTTCATCATCCATCGAGAAAATGGCGGTGTGAGAATTGTCTCGGCAAAACCTCCTCGTGCAATCTAATTGCACCTCGTACAACCATGGAGTAAGTACAAATTACCCTGTACATTCGTTTCTACGATCACGCAAACACTTCTTTAGATCTCTACTTGTCTTTTACAGGGGAAAGAATCGCGAAATTCGAGAAATGAATCGATCAAAACCCATTACTTAAAGAACACACTGCATTACGATGCGAAAAGCACGAGGTTTTTCTCCAGTGTAAACATAAACTTGGCCCAGAAGATGAATTAACAGAACAGTAACTTAACTTAACCATGAAAGCGGCCTTTATTTTCGTTCTTCGCTCTAACGTCATGGCTTCGTTTTCGCGAATTGTACTAATCGATCTCGATTTCTTTTACAGTTTCCAACGGCGTGCCCGGTTTTTCTCTCAATCATCGATTACAGATGGCCAGAACTTACCACAAATCAAGAATGGAAAGCATTTCATTATTTTCGACATCAACAGCTCTAGAAGGGCTAGAGCTCTTCAACCCGCCTCCCGATCCATTGGATGGGGAAAGCGATTTTCTACATGAATATAATGATGACGTGTACAGTTGTATAGAAGAAAGGAAAGCACCGCTCTCGAACTTGTTGGCGGAAGATCTGCTACAAGAGCTTAATTTCGAAGGTTTGTAGTATTATTTTCTCGTTTTGGGGCAATGTATTTTTAACCGTGAGGTTTTTATTTTGAGATCGCAGCTTCTCTTGCGGGTAATTTTTCGGCGCTTTGCGAGGAATGTGAATGATTGTGACAAATTTTCCTTTCGAAGGCAATGTGATAGCTTGTATTTTTCGATATCAGCACGAAACATTTCCGTAGTTCAGCGGGGTCAGTGTTAAAAGTTCCCAATTTCATTTTCCATTCGTTTTCTTAAAATCGAATGCACCGAATATCTTCTGTTGTCATGGCAACACGTTCTCTTGACGTATTCGTTAAACACATTGTGGAAAATTCAAGACATTACATCAGCTTCTATAGAATTTTGCATCATCTTGTTGCATCAGTTGGGTTATTTAAATTCCACTGATTGTTCTTGCCAAAGTTTTTTTAGGCTTTGGAAACCCACAACCTTGAACATGGCCTTAAATATACAGATTTTGAAAGTTAATTTTTCATTCCTGAAGTCAAGTGATTTCTTCTTGAATTTCAGATGGCGGTGGTCTGTTAGATTGTGAGTGGATGACAGAAAGACTGGAATTCAACAACTTTGAACCAGTGCTTGAGGAACACACGAACTCGTTTATCGACATGGGTGAAGTTGGTGTGTCAACTATAGATGAAGCTCCTCAAACTGGGGAACCATCCTTAAAGTGTGAGCCAATGAATTTTACTTTCATGGAAACTGAAAGTGAAAGTCCAGAGAAAAGTGAGCCCTTGAACATCCCTCTCCTGGAAACTGAAGAAGAAAGTCCAGTTATGATAGAGGCCAATATTTTTGCCAATGTGGACGAAATTCTCAGAAGGCTCTGTGCTGATAAAAACATTCCATTCAGTGAAGGAATTTCAGATGTCCCCTCTTCACCATTGCAGAATGTTCCAGAGGTTGAGCTTCATTCTCTCTGCAGTGTCGCGTCCCCTGGATCAGCTGTAAGTAGTGAGGAAATGCCACTAACCTGTTCAGATACGGAATTGGGCAGCTCGAATCCTCCATCTCCTGGTGTTGAAGAAACCCCCATCAAGAAAAACCCACCATTAATTTTTCATCCAGTGAGGACTCTCCCGAGGGCAGCATACGTTGCACCATATCCTCAGGAAAAACCTGTGAAGGAAAAAACGCCCCAGCAGAGAAAAAGAAAACGGGAGCAGAATAAAGATGCTGCTACACGGTACCGCATCAAGAAGCGTGAAGAGCACGAGGCCGTTCAGAGTGAACTTAGTGGATTAGAAAAAGAAAATGTTGACCTGAAAGATCAGGTGTCTTCATTGTCAAAGGAAATTGAATACTTGAAAAACCTGATGCTTGAAGTGTATAAAACCAAGCTTCAGAAACAATCTTTGACAGCTGTTAAAAGTTGATTGAGCTTTCCGAAAGGCTGACTGTAAAATAATAGACTGCTTAGCTTATTGACTGCAAGTAATAATGTGTCATCTGTTTTGTTATGATGGCTCTTTTTTATTTCAAATGAATTTTGCATAGCTCATTTTGTCATTGCTGCTCATATCAGTATTAAAGTTTTCACACTACGTATTATATCTTGGTTTTATTTCCACTTTGTTGGTGTGCAATATTTCTCTTGGTACTTGTGCTATCATCGATCCATGTAGCCTGCTAGGAAGCTCTACGTTTGGGAAAGCTGCAAGGAGACAAGTAAGGGGCATGTCCTCTTCTGACTTGCTTTGCCAGAAATAGAGAGCTTACTCGTGGGTTACCATCCCCAAAAATACTTTTAAAATAGCTAGTGGTGGCCATTAGACTATTGGTATTGTGTTGTGGCACAAATTTAAGTCAAGGCCACCTTGGTTGTGCCCAAGATTAAGATTCTCACATTCTTTGCTGTACTGTGCTCCTTGGAGAACTCAGTTATATGGTGTGCAGTTCCGGGTCCTTAATTCTGAATTTTCAATGTGACCTTTCCTTTAAGCCCTGGATGGCAGGTTTCGGATAGTGAAGGGAGGCTATGACCATTGAACTGACTCCTAAATGATCCTCTGTAGTCCAGTAAAGGCCATAATTTTCGAAGGAGATTGTCTCGTCCTTCTAGAGGTAGATGGTGAAGTGGGGCATATTTTTGTACCCCTAAGTTTCGTGTTGTTTGAACAATCCCTTGAAAAACCAATAAATAAGCACGGGATTGCTGTATTGTTTTAGCGGCGGAACTTCCCGAGCACAAGAATCCCGCTGGAGATGCCTGTAGTTCGGCCGCTTCCTCCGCTTGCTGGTTAAAGTGGGGAGAGAGGCTGTTAGGCAACTGGAATTCACGCTGAATCGGCGAGTGATCTGCAGGCATGTTAGATCTTAATAAGTTGTATCTCGAATTTGAAATCAAGTAAAATACGTACCATGTATGTATGGAAGAGTACGAGGATGCTACAATTACATGTACCCACCTTTTCACTCCTACACTAAGCGTTCGCTTTCTTTTAATTTCCCTGGCACTCTCGAAACCGCGCATGAAAAGCCTCTGGAACCCAGGGTAACTGGTAGTCTGCTACACAGCCGTTTTTAGTGTCGTCACGCAACGCTTCTCCCCACTATGCGTGACAACACTAAAAACGGCTGTGTAGCAGACTAGCTTACTGGCGGCGGGGTGGAAAAAGGTAGGAGGATTGGACATGATATTGAGGACAATTAGGGGTATACTTTTACCGGCACTTTTACCCCTCTAGCCGCCCCTGAAAAGGAAATATATATAGGCCCCCAAATGAGTTAAATTTTGAAAGTTGGGTTATGGGTAAAAGCGTGATACTTAGTTACGTAAAATACTTTTCGACTCGCGTGACAGTTTTTTTCAGTCACGTGGGTATAACGAAGACGAGTATCAAACATGGCCGACCCAAGTGGCTTCAACCCTGTCGTAGTGAACTCTGCTACATATATTGGCACTTTGGCAGTGTTTCTTCTCGCAGTGAAGGTGCCTGGAATATCTTTAACGCATTTTCCTGCAACAGGTTCTCTCTTAGTCTCAAACAATAAGAAGTTTTCCACCAATCAAGATTGGGAATATCTCTTCATTAGTCTGTGGTCTGTTCACTTTCTACGGCGCACAGTTGAGGTACTTTTTGTTCACGATTACCGTAGAAGAATGCCCTTGATCGAAAGTATAGGGGCGCCCGTTTACTACTGGTTCTTTGCATTTTGGATCGGAGTTGCACTGAGACACGATAATGGCTACAAACAAACCTTCCTGCCTCTGATAGTTGTTGGTTCCATCATATTCTTCCTCGGCGAATTTGGAAACAGCTACTGTCACTTCAAACTGAAAGCTTTTCGCAAAGAGAGAAGACAGCAATCTTTTTCTGAAAAATCGCAACATGTCATTCCTCATGGATTTCTTTTCGAGTTTGTCTCGTGTCCACATTACTTCTGTGAAATTGTATCTTGGATTGGCTTCTTCATCGCAACGTGGACTCTGCCCTCAGCGCTGTTTCTCGTTGCAACGATTCTAACACTTGTTACTTACTCATACAAGAAGCACAAAGCTTATCAGGAAGAATTTAATGGGACAGCTGGTAAAGATTTGTATCCGAAGAACCGAAAGGCGCTTATTCCTTTTATATTTTGAGAAATTGCTTTTAAAATAGGACCTTTCCTAAGTGCACCCCTCGAAAAACAAAAATGATCTTGTCTTTTATAAAAAGAAAAACCTTTCCAGCCAAATGTAAATTGGGGTGTCGGAGAGTACATGGACAGGCAGTGAAAGCTATTAAACAGATACAAAGAAAGATAAAAACAGACACTGACGAAGAAAAAATTTTATTCCAGTTGTAACCTGTACTTCTTAAACTAAAAATGTCCCAGTGATTTTCGTAGTTATTATTTTTTGGTAGAACGGTTCTTTACCTTTTCAGAAGTCACAATAAAACCCCAACACGATAAAAATAGAATTTTTAAGTAAGAATTAAAAGAAGAGTGGGGAAAAAAAAGGAGAATGAAGGCACCGAGCGGATTCGAACCACTGACCTCCTGTTTACTAGACAGGCGCTCTAACCAACTGAGCTACGGCGCCAACGGCTGACGAGAGAGGTCAAAATTAGCTTGTTTATTGTTGCATCTGTCCTTGACAACTTTGGACTGTTTCATCTTCCTGGATTTGATGCATTTTTTCATCATCTTATTCTAATCAAGATAAATATTTTTATGAAAATACAAGTGAATGTTTTAAAAAAAATGATTTAAAAGATGTTTTATTTCAGGCTTTTTTGATTGCGACACGCGATAGGGTCTCAGGGGAGGCCCCAGAGTCCCAGGCAACCAATGAGAGCGTGCGAAGCGATGCGTAAACTTACACCGCGCTAGATTTAATTCCAACGGTGCACTTGGTCTGTCTTAGAGCGAGTCGCGATCGTTCAGTTTCTCTTGTGGATTCCTTTATAGTACAGAGCAAACTCTTGCTCTTAGCTTTCAGATTTTTTTCTTTATAGTTTATCTCCTTTTCGCCCCTTTCATCTGGCTCTGTAAAATTTTCCTAACACGTCGCGAAAGATGAAGCTTCGAAACAGAATTCCAACACGAGCGCGTCCCTCACGATGTTCACTGCTCGCGTTACCAGAAGAAGTCGTTCTTCTCATTTTGAAGCGTTTAACAGCCAATGAGCTTATGTGCTTGAGAATGGTAGGTATACAAACCTTGGTTTCTGCCCTGTGAATGAGAAATATATATTTACTTTTTGACTAAAATGGCAAGATTTTCGCGACCGTTGGAAGGTAGAGGACGCGGTCTTCGTCAGACCGTTAAACGTTCGTTTTGTTGTTGATTTCATTCGTTGTGTGTATTTATCCTTTTTGCAGGTCTGTTCGAGGTTAAAAAGTGTCATTGATGACTCGCCTACTCTTTGGGTGTCAGCATCATTTCTTGGAGTTTGGCCATCGCTCAAAAATCTTCCACTTTTAAAAAGGTTTGCCATTGTTCTATGTAACGGAATTCAGAGGTTTGCGCGGCGTCATTCGAATTTTACCCCTTTCCTTAAGCGCGCCTGTGATTTTAAACTGTTTAAAATATAATAGATAGGTCTTCTCTGACAGTTAATTCTTATTATGATAAAACACTATGAAAATTTTATGTTACTACTTTTTTGGTAATTTCTAGGGCTGCAGGTGTTGGTAATCCCGAAGCTCTCATCAAGCTAGGACTTGCTCATTTGTATAATGAAGGAAGTATGTACTGAGGAATAAGCGTATATCAGTTTGTCTACACCAAAAAATAAGATTTTTTATCTCTTCCTCCTTAATAAAGAAGAGAGTTTTACGAGACAATTTACAGTTGACGTACATTTCACACAAATGATGTAAGTTTCATCAACTGAAGAAGCTTTTATAAGTGACACGTACAGGGGGGAATCTCTTAGGAGGTTTTTTTGTGTGTGTGATCTGTTGATCACTGTTTCTACAATTGAACTACATTTTACTCTCTCTTAGATGGACACCTTTGGGACTGGCACTATGTGTGCAGCTTAGTGAGGTGTCTGTCTTGTAGACAGTAAATTAAAAGGAGTAGAAAAAGGCAGGGATCATCCCCAGGTGTCCGTTTTAGAGAGGTGTCCATTTTGTAGAGTTGTCTGTTAAGAGAGAGTATGTCTGTTCAACAACAACGTTGTGCCATGTAAATAACTGGTCTAAGGCACAGTTGCCCATCTCAGCAAGGTGGCCACCCTTACAGAAACCTGACGTCAAAAAAATTTCAGTCAGTCAAAAACACCATGGACCAAGCATTGACATCGGCTTTTGTGAAGGATCCAACTTCAAATAATCATAGAGTCAAAGAAAAATGACTGAACAATGGCTTGAAAAGACTCTAGGTCAAAGTGTCTTGGAGGTGTCTGCATAGATGTGTCCGCCATTTTTTTTTTTAACTGTATCTTCAACTTTTAGTTTCAGAAAATGGAGATAAAGGTGTTGTGAATGCAAAAGAAAATGGCTGCTTAGCTGCAGAATTTTTCTTTAAGGCTGAGTGCAACATTCCAAATGGTGCACCGTTTACTTGGTTTTTTGTGCGTCCCCCCTGGGCGCCATCTGGTGTGTGCTGTAAATCCTGTGTTTTTAGCAGTATGGTGGAACTTTCTTCAAATTCTAGCGTAAGTTTAGTCTACATAAAACATTAAACAAGGTATCTAGTGACAAGTTCAAGGAAAACCGTACGTACAGGCGTGTACATGTAAGAGCCCCTACTCTTGACCCGTTAAGTCCCATGAGTGATGACAAATAATTTTCTCTATACAATGTCAATACATATTAAAGAAGAAGAAAGGCTACAAAAATTGTCTTCAAAGGGAAAATGCTTTTGATCTTTCAGCAAGTTCCCTCAACTTATCTTACAAAAAAAGGTTGGAGATCAATTTGGGGAATTTGTTTTTGGGACTTAAAGGGTCAGCACTGTCTTCTAACCACTTCTACAAGCATGAACCTTTAAGTTAGCTGCTTGCAAAGGAAACAAAAGAACACTAGAACCAAAAAACTTCTTAGCAGATCAATTCCCTACTTACTAATTGAAATAGTTCTTATTGACAGCGCTGGGGGTATCGCCCATCCCATAGTCATAATATTGACCCCTGAATCCTCCACAAAATAAGACACATTTTTTCATCACAAGATCAAAAATAGCCTGCATTACAGACATAATCAAGTAATAAACTACCCAAAAACCTACACAGAAGCATTTTCTGATACATTAAACTTAACAAGGTCCTTTATCTGAAACTACAGGCATACCCTGCGTCACGTACACCCGCTTAATATGGGCACCTTGTTATTTACGTCCGTATTAACAGGGTTTGATTTTACTCTGCTCATTCATGTGTAACACTGTACACCCTCATAATACAAAGCATTTACACTGTACCTGGTAGAAACTATGTTCAACTTTTTAATCATCAGGTTAACAAGTCAGTGTTATACTGTGTAGGGAAAATTCTGAGTTTACATGAGGTATGTATTTATTTTTTTAATGAATTAAATTGCTTTCTAAGTTGGCTGTTTTTCTTTAGATATTTTTAATCTGCAAAGCAAACCAAATGGCCCTTAGGTAGCTGGATTAACAGGATTCAGAGATTGTACAGTTTTTTGTCAGTTGTAAATTTATGTGCTGTTATACACAAAGGCTTGAGGACATAATATTGAACATTGACATTTAAGGCCTGAAAATTAAATATTTGGCCATTTACAATAAATTATTACTATGCAGCGCTATTTAATTAAATTTCTTAGAGTGTGAAGTCACTGTACAAGCACATTGACTTCAAGAGATCATTGACCTCAAAAAACCGCCCACACTGCCTCGTCCCCATTCGCTCGCGATCATTTTTGGGGGATATTTGAGTTAATTATTAAGGAAAGGGGGGACAAAGTAGAGTGGTGGGAATCCCCATCATCCCCCTCTTGTGCTTCTTATTTGTCTTGAGCTCTCATGTATTCCCCACTGAGCCTTGGGAAAGCCTCTGGAGGAGGAAGCCACCAACATCCAGTGACTGACACTGTCTCTCCTCCACGATAGGGGTGGTGTTTAGCACTGTGACATTGTCATACTCTGACAAAGTTTGGCATACCTGCTGAACAAAATCACGGTTAGATTCAAGTTTGCAGGACTTAAATGTTAGCCTCCCAAGCAGACGTTCTTAGGGGTTCATCACGTGTTAGGCAGGAACACGTGACAAACCCCTAAGAACGTCTGCATGGGAGGCTACTCAAATGTGCAATTTGTACAGTCTTTATGGCTTCAAATATTACAACACTGACCGTATATTTAGGAATAGACGTTGTGGTTTAATTTTATCCTTGGTTTAATTTGTATTCCCTTTTTTTGTTTTTAGGTATGGTAATGTTTAATAATGAGTTTGAAACGAAAGAAAATAAAAATTAAACCAAGGACAAAACTGAACCACTAAACAAAAAAGGGTTCCTTTAAAGCTATTCATTTAAAAAAATCATTTCAGGATGAAATTAAAAAAGAGGAAAGTTTAGGGTGGCTCAAAAATGCTGCAAGCCAGGGATCTTCCCACGCTGCCTTCGAACTGTGGAAGATGCGTTATTGTCAGGGACCATTAGAACCTTATTCAAGACTGGAGAGACTGAGAGAACTACGAGACTGTGCCAAAAACAATCACCCGGATGCCCAACTGACCCTCGCTCTTGAATATGCACAAGGAAACCTTGGAGGGGTTACTAAATCACAAGTAGCAGAGTTTATCTCACAGGTTAGAATCATTTGAGGGATAGCCTTCCAGCCACAGGTGTCCTGTAGTTCTTATGAATCAGTTATTTAACGAGACTAGCCGTAATGTCTCCCTTTTCACTTCAAGTTTTCTACAATTCAAGAAAGGTCCTTTACTCTTACCACAATTCAGCCGCCATCTTGTATTTTCAACTGTTACACAGTCTCCCACTCGGTCATTATTGTCCGTGGAGATATATTCCTCACAAGCAATGATTTCTGCACTGAATTTCTGCACAAAATATATGTTAAAAAACGTTTTCAATGATATTGTTTGAACTTTGTCGTTTTAATTAACCTTGAGTTGTGTCTTTTTGTTTTCTTTTCAGTTTGTTTCCAGATCAAAGGCGCAAAACAGTCACAAGCTTTTCAGTTTTCAGACAGAACTCAACAGCACTATGAGGTGGGGTTATTTTGCTTATCCATGTGGATAAATCCAAGGGTATGCATAATCTGAATGTGTGTTGTGATTATTTTGTAGGTATATCTTGGTTGACTGGCTGGTAGAAGTTGCAGTCATGAAGGTTTGTTTTGTTTTAGTTTAGTTGGCTGCTCTCAAACACCGTAGGCAGGTATCAAAAGTGGAGGGATTGGTTAGAGAAGGCTTTCCCTTTCCCACTTTTCTCCCCCTCCCCTTTTTGGTGCCTCCACAGGCTAGAACACAAATGTATAACTTGCAAATCCAAACACCAACATCGCCCATGGTGTTTTCCAGGGGCGTAATGTCCCTGTTTGAAAGATACCTGAGTTGCGCTTATTGATGTACTTGACTAGACTCTGGGCAAGTTCTCTAAAGCTTAGCCTGAGAAAACAGCCAAGCACAGAAATTCCGTACTGATGATGTGTCACTATCCAGATCTGGGTTGTGGCACGTCATCAGTATAGAACTTCGTCACTCGTTTCTCAAACATCATTTCACCGGGAAACCAGTGGTTGCATTACGAAATGTTGGCTCTTTTCTCAGGCCATCTTAAGCTCTCAAGTACAATAAGGCACAGTGTCTAAGCAATAATCGAAAAAGAAAAAATTGGATAGGAAAAATTAGACACATGGAGTTGTAACTCTCCTATGAGCTTGTCACAAAAAAGGTACTGGGTTTAATTTGCTGGTGCAGATGTAACATAAGGTATTAGGATTAATGTTAAACCCTCTGCTTATCAAGGTATGCAGATGAATTCCATTATAGTATTCCACAAACTTGTGGCAATAATATTTTCTATATCAACTAGCTCTTACTGGGTACATATATTTCTCTATAATATTTCAGGATTTCCCCAGCCAGATTGTTCACATTGCTGTGAGCTGTGTAGATAAGTATTTAATGAGGCGTAAGGTGCAAAGATCAGAGCTTCAACTCCTTGGAATTACCTGCATGCTGGTAGCAGCAAGGTTTGTGTTCATGGAGATATTAAACTACAGTTGTTACAGTTTTCAACATGCCAACCTGTGTGGAAAGAAAGTCATGTCCGATAGAACTTTAGTCAATCTTGCTGGTCAAGAATTTCTTTAGGGGGCTAGTAAAAATTAATCTTCGGCAGTGACATGCTATTTACAGCTTCCCTGTAAGACTCTTTTTGGATGATATGTGGAAAGGCTTGACTCTCTTTGCACCCTAGCCTGCGCGCAGACGAAATTAAACTCTCCAGAGTTTAGTTATCGTCTGCACGCAGGTTATTTGCACCCTGGTCAAACCCAATTTGGTCTATGAGGATGGTGAATGCCCCTAACCCCACCCCACCACTCCACCAACCTCCTTTAGTTTGTGTCCCATCTGACTGCAGTGTTAGCAGAATCAATGTTTTGAGTTTCCTGACAGTCCTCTGGCTTGCTTCAAGTAGTTTTTAATCTATGACAGGTCTTTTTTCTTAAAGGTTTCAAGGAACAGACATCGTCACTATTAGGGAAGCTGCTTGGCTTACAGATGGCACATATAAATATGAAGAAGTTGTCAGGTAAATTAGCCCTTTAAACCCCAAGATTCACATACAAATTCTTCAGACTGATCTCCATACATTTCTTTTAAGAACAGTTGAGAGAATTTGGTTTAATATCAAAGTGTTCTCCCTTTGATAATCAATTTAGTAATTCTCATAGCCTTTACTCTTGTTGATCTGCTGATGTTGTTAGGAGAAAATTGATGTTGGTCACTCTTGGGACTGAAAGGATTTAAAATTGTTTGAATGACTATTTCAGTGGATGTGGCTGACTCTTGTTAACACTTCAGCTTTTAAGTCTAAATCTTCTTCTCTGAGTGGTCGAGTGATTTTCTTTGAGTTAATTTCTTTTTGTGATTATTTTTTTGTTTCCTTTTTGATGAATTGCAGAATGATGGGTGAAGTTATGTCCTGTATCAAAGGCCAAGTTAGAGTATGTTATATGAAACTTGTAGTTTTAATTTATGTTTTTGTCAAAACCAGTTTCAATATTCCAGCAGCTAAATTGACCCCAATCTAAGATTAAGGTCTGTTACTCTTAGAGTGCTTATTTATGCTGAAAAACACTTTTCAGCTCTTGTTGAAATAAAAATTATGTTTCAGTTGTGGTTTTGAAGGGGATGAAAAATTCCACATGACATCCTTGAAGCAGGGAGCCCAGGTTCAAATACTTTCGGTTGCATCTAAGTGCGTACACGTGAAAAGAAAACCTGTTCTAATAATTTTGGGTAAAAACAAGACATGTTTTGCCACCAAACTGTTGAAGTTTGGGATGGTATTTTTCGCATATTCACTTGCAAAGTAGGTAGCTTTTCTCAACTTGATTTGTTTTCGCTCAACAAAATATTCATGACATTAAGAAGAAATTAGGGAGATAAAGGATGAGCAGAACGTGCTGATCAAAAACATGTAAACAACTTAATATTTGTGCGACAGTTTGCTTTAACGGCTGTCAAAATTCAAATGTTTGACCACAAAACATATCATGTCTGGCAGTGATCTTATTAGAATATGTCTTTTTTGTCTTGTGTCCACGCTTAGATGCAACCAACCGCACCAGCGTGGACACCGTATGTGGGTTGAATAATATGTTGTTGGTTTTCTTCTCTGAGGGTTTGCCCTCTCCTCAAAATGCAGCAATTCCAAATTTCTATTCAACCAAGAACTGTAGACGAAGAACCATTTTGTGGATGTGCTACCTCTAAATAGTTAATATTTATCTATTTATTTATGAAGCATGATGTCAATATTGATTTCATGCATTTCTTTGAAATATGAGAGTTGACACTGGATTTTTCTTCTCGGTTCAGGTCTTAACCATACCCGATTTCCTGAAGTTATTTTGTTCACTTGCTGCAGTAAGTAAAAGTTTTGTTATCAAACTTATAATACCTGTTTTCTGTGAGCCAACCACGCTACTCTTAGACAACATCCACTTGCAGTAAGAAGTAGTGCACTGCTGTACAATAATTAAATAATGTTGTGTTTTCTTGTAATTTTCAATGTTGTTCTTACCGTAAAAGTTCAAAAACTTATCTCCAAGGCTCATTAACTTTTCAAAGGCCTTTTTTGAGGGGCTTCTCATTTTGATTCAAAAATTTTGGAAAATATTTTATCCTCAAAACAGCTGGTCTTATAATAATCAGAAGTTAATTTGTGTCAGTAATTTTTCAATAGATAAATTGTAATATTGGGGCATTGACCTCAATACAGTACCTATCATAAAATAATGGGAACACAATGATTTCAGTACCAATATGCAACAATTTATGCAACAACAGACATTTAGCTATACCTCCGTTTTTTTCCTTGCAAAATTAGTTCATAGGAACAAGCACAGAAATTCCATACTGATGGTGTGTCACTTCCCAGATCTGGGTAGCCCTTCTCATTTGTCCTGCCAAGAGCAAAATGTGCTTAAATTTCATCCAATCAGAAGCACTACTCATATCTATGTTGTGACCCGTCATTGGTATCGAATTTCTGCTGTCATTCCTCAAACATCATCCTACAGGGCAACCAGTGGTTGGGGGAAGGAGGCTTCTATTCAAAGGAGCTTAATGTATTCAAATGAAATATGGCATTATAATAATATTATGAATTATAAATGAATTATAATAATAATTATGAATTATTCACCTGACATTATTTGAATATTCCTTTTCAGGTTAGTCAGAAGACTGAATGTATTGCAGGATATGTAGGCGATTTATCAATCTTACACACTGAATGTGGAAGGTAAAGTTTCTTTTTAATACTTTCAGGAATTTGATCATTTCTGTATTTCTTGGGATCAAGCAAAATTCAAAATTATTTTTATTTTATTTATTTGTTTATTTATTGTTGGTTTTAGTATTTACTTTAGTGTTGCCTGGAAAAACAATGTTTTTGTTATTTTTCATGTTTTATTTGTATTTATGCTGGTTCTTATGCTTTGTGATTTTATCTCTTCTGTAGGTTTTCACCTGCATTAACTGCTGCTTCTGCGGTTTTATTAGCAAATTCAATTCAACAAATTGGTAAGTACTTTTTCGTTGCAGTCAGAAGAGTAACTGTTGAAAGAACTTTAAATTGCCAGTAGACAGTTGTATATAATGTATGCTGTATTTGATGTGTAGGTATTGCATGACACTTTTTGTCCAGGTTGTTCAAAGCTGGGTAAAGATAACCCAGGGGTGGTGAAAAATTTGAATTGAAATATATGAAAGCTTACAAAACAAATTCAACTGTTACTATTTTTTTGTCTACAATCGGCGACAAAATGCGTTGAGACACTTCGCCTAAAACTGGGCTTTTTTATGTTTTACTAACTTCAAAAGGAGGAAATATAGCTTTTCCTCCCCCATCCCCTCCATGCAGTGTTGTGCCGATGTAGATACAATTTAATGATTTGATGCTCTAGAAGGAATCGCAAAAATTATCCCAGAAAATATTTTTGAGCAAAGAATAAACAACCCAGACTAATATTTAACCAAGCTTTGGAGCTAATTAGCCTTCAAACAACTGCTGGGCCCCGGGTTTAATTTGCAGTTACAGGTCTGACTGAAAGCTTAAAAACATTAAGGTTAGGGTTCATGTTAGAAGACCTTTAATGGGTCTTAAATCATACCATCAGACCTGAAAATTAAACCCTCCGATGTGAATATCAAAGTTCTAACACTTCTTCAAAAGCACATTTGGACAGATTTCCGTTTAAAACAGCTATTTTAGAGCATCTATAATTCTTTCAACAGAGAATCCATGGCCGCAACACATGCGTGAAATCACAGGTCTTGGAGTTGTGGATCTCTTGGATTGCACGCTTCATTTACACCAACAATGGTAATGAATAAATTATTGCTACCATTTTTATTTTTCAAATTTGCACCTTGTAATCTGCTTGTGTTAGAGGAATACTCAAATAATTTGTGAATTTCCTTTACAGTCTTCTCGATGATTACCCTGTCGACCACAGAAACGTGAAGTTAAAAGCAATCAAAGAAAGGTTTGTTTGTTTATGACCCCAGCGTATTATTTACCCCTTAAGACCCAATAGTCTCCAAACTGATCTCCATACATTTCGTTAAAGAATTTATTGAGAGAATTTAATAAAAAATCAAAGCAATTGGTGATCATTTCAAGGGGCGCGATCCATTCAACCAAAATTTCCGGAAATTTCAGTCCAAAACTCAATGGATCAGTTCGGTACAACCGGGAAAGTTTCAAAAATAACGGGCTCACCTTCTGAGGTGGACCACTTTTCCCGGTCGGACCAGCTGGAATTTTGGTTGAATGGATCGCACCCAAGAATTCTCATTACCCTTTTTCTTGATTATATACTACTTATTTACCTCATCTGTTAAGTCATTATAGGGAAATCATAGACCTCAGCCTTGATGTATTAGCAGAGCGATAGCGAGGTCAATACATCAAGATTTCCGAGTAATGACCAAGCAGACGAGGTTAATTAATTATTATTTTATGGCCTTTTCACTAAAGACCTGATCCTGCGATCAATTAAAACCAACAACTGGTCAGCTGATAACTTTGAAAAACAGGTCACCTCGATGAGCCTAACACTTAAACCCGTGATACAGTCATGTGACACTGGTCAGCAAATACCCTTTTTGACAGCTGTCAATCAACCATAACATGGATGTCTATAAGGGTGTCCACTATCAAATCAAACACAAATTGTATATGCCTTGGACACCTAGCTAGTAACGCCCGGTCATTACAAGAACATAATGCCCGCTTAACAGCCAATCAAAGCGCGCGTACTATTGTAGTCATACAATAAATTTTGATATTGTATGGAGGAAATTTATGTTGGTCAGTCTTGAGATTTAAAGGGTTTATTAGTTTCATTCGCAAATTTTCCATGGGAGTCTTCTGAGAGTTAGAAGAGCTTGACTTTTCAACCTCATTCCCTGGGTTACAAGTAAGAGAGAACCCTGGGTCCATGGTTTCAAGTCTGCTTTGTCTAATTTTTTTCTTTTGTTTTTATTTTCCTCAGATACTCGGATGAACGTTTCATGAAAGTTAGTGAACTCAAGGTAAGCTGTCTTGCGGATGATTCATACTATATCTAAATTGACTACTGTATTTATCTTCCATGCGGGATATGTAAGATAAAAAGTGTGATCAGTGGTCTCGAGTCATAATAGTGACTAGAGTTAATCATCTTAGAAAATTTCTGTCCCTAGATAGCGTATATTTAAATGACTGAATTGAGGTTACACTTGAGACTCGGTATAGGTATTTTCGACGAAATCTAAGTCGCGACGATCGCATAACAATTGTAATCAAGTTTGACATTGTTAGTCGTGCGATAACGTCAAAGAAACCTGCCAAAAAGTGTGCTGCACGTCTGTTCAGAGTTTTTGTTTTGCTTATTTTCTCGTTTCCGTCGTCTTTGTGGTTGCGCTGAGCTCGCTAGTAGCGTTACCAGGCCACGCAAGATAATTCTTGATATGCAACGATTTAGCCTGAAAAACCGACGATTTGATGGATAACACGCGACGAAATCGACATACACAGAGGCTCACTCTTTATTCAGACAAAGGTAAAAATTCGCATTTCCCAGCTAAGACCCTGTTTACATGGAGTGGGGGACCCCGGTCTAGTGGGGTAAGTTTCTTTTGTTTTGTGTCCCCCAGAGCGTGAAAACAAAAGAAACCAACCCCACTAGACCGGGGTCCCCCACTCCATGTAAACAGGCCCTTATGCACCCGTAAATAGTGCCACAGAATTGATTTCACTTGTTTTCGCAGGTTCCTGCACGTGAAGAATTACGTCAGTATATCCTTCCTATTGCTCTTCAATCAGCCATGCAAAGTGGTAAGCGATGTCTCGTCACTGGCCGGACAAAGTCAGCGGCAAGACAAACAGGACAAATTCATCAGGGCGGTGTCGATGACAGCGTTTTAAATACAAGCGTGGGGAGTTTGTCCGAAAGTGGTTACGATGGAGACATGGAGGATGAAGGCGATTTGAACGCCGATGAAATGCTAGATGAGGAGCTTTGTAGTGAATTCGACGACCAGGGTGTGCTAAACAAGCAATCAAAGGACTCTTCGTTCTTAAACTGGGACGAGTTTACAAGGACTAGCTCAACGCCTAGTATTCTTTATCCCAATGGTTCTCAAAACGGATTTGATTTTGAAGTGCAAGAGATGGAGACGGACCCTGAACCGGTGTTAATTGACAGTGAAATTCACAGCGCAAACGAGTTGTGCGTTCCAGTTGCCTTGGAAGCGGATGATACTATGGACTTGGAAGAAAGTTGCTCAATATCTAGATCTTCGAATGTACAAAGGAGACAACCTCTAAGAGCTATTGAGAACGGTAATATCCCAGCAAGGGCTCCCATTTCTCTGAAGTCACAGCGAAGATCGTCTGCTTGGAGCAGATCAGCAACTCACTAATGTACTGTGCATTATAGAATTTTGAATTGGGAATTCTGCCGGGGTTTCTAAGGGGTTACTCTCACGAAAGTTTTTAAGAAAATATCTTGTCTCTTACTCGAGATTATTTCTCAAAGCTAAAGAAAGAAAGCTAAGGAATATTGTAATAAATTCATCTGTGATCAATGCAAAGACAACCTTAAATCGTTTCAGGACATTGTACCTTAGGGACGGACCATTAGAAAAGTTATGGGGGGGGGGGGAATTTTCGAGCCGCAGGAATTTTTTTCCTTATCAAATTCCTTGTATGAATTTTTCTTAGGCCGTAGCATGAATATTTTTTAGGATTAATTTACGTGCAAGAAATTTTTTCATTTAATTTTCGCTTGCGCGAATATTTTTTTTGTACTTCGCCCGCCCCCACTATAAGTTTTCTAATGGTCCGTTCCTTAGTGAAACTTATACGTTTGTTCCCATAATACATTTTTTGGGCATTTCCAAAGTACGTGTTCATTAACGGGACGTATTTTAGTGAAATCAGGTTTATAAAGTTATGTTTTTATATAATACTGAAAATGGTGAAACACCTTTCAACTAAATTTCACTGAGCGACTTATCTTTTCTTCAAACGACTCAGATTTATAGAAATTCCATGCTGACACTTAATTAACATTAACGTCCTTTTTGATATAGTTGTACAAAATTTCAATTCTGCTATATATTGACCTTACACATTTATGGTACAGTTAAAATTTCTTGGTTCAGGGTGTAACTCACAACGCATATGGCAAAACTTGAATATGTACGTATTCTGTCGTTTCTATTGAAGAGGGGGAACTGATCGTCGTAGGGTAGTTTCATAAAGTTTAAAATAATATAAAACCAAAAAATATACATTCCATAACGCTACGGTTAGCTTTAATCATGATGATACAGATTATATTTTACGATTTAAAAAGTCTCCTCTTCCGAATTTGTCAGAACTTATAAAAAAATATAATTTTTTTAGTTGGCATTGTTTAGCGAATTTTCCCGCTGCAGATATTTACGCCCTTTTTGTTACACAGGTGCTGTGCTTGTAAATTTCGATAAATTCGCCATTAGTCAGCGTTGTGACAATAAATGCTTGAGAAAAAAGATTTTCTTGTCTAAAAAGTACCCATTTTGTTCTGCTATAAATGAAAGTATACATTTTTAATACAAATCGTTAGGTAGTTAAATCTATTGTACAATTTTGTTACCCCTGTGAAAAACTTACTCTTACATTGCGAAATATATTGTAAATAATTTATCAATGAGTTTTTGTGTAAAGAGGGATGATGTTTTTCTTGTTTATAGGGTATTTCCCGGGTGGAAATATTGTAAATGGTCGATCACGGTTGATGAGAAAGCAACTCGATACCATTATCAGGAAGTAATTCATCCTTCTGCGTTTCAATCTTACTTAGTGACTGGACTTGTCCAGGCGATATGTATAGTATGCTTAACTATTTAAACTCGAGGCAAATCGACACCTCTTGTATGTTTATATTTTAAAATAACTTGGTTGCCGTTATATATATGCAGTGATGGTTTTGAGGGATATATATGAATGCGTTTTAAATTTGCGCGAAAATAAATGGATTTTTCGATGAGAGTTTCGCCTCATATTTTCTAGCCTGTAAACAGACATTGTTTTATTTTTCTGTTCGTTCTTTTCAAAAACATTGGCGCGAGAAAGATAAATAAATCCCCTGCAGAAAATAGAGGGTCTTTGAACAGGCCACATATTTTCATGTCAGCAGTCCCTTACTTTGTTTTAGGAGCTCCACTGAGGGTTTGAGTTCCAGGACAGCAGCGGAATCGTAAGAATGATTTTAACGGTGTGAAAATTGGAAAAATTCGGCGCTCGAAAGAAGCGAGTCAAACTCATCAGAACTCTTCACTTTTCTTTTGTCTCCACTTATGACCGCCATCAATAACGATTCAGTAAAAACCAGATTTTCGGATCTGGAACCCGTTTATCTTGTTGCTTACATTCATACGGTCTTCAGCAATAGTTTTCCAGATAAAAATTAATGATTGAACTATCAGTTCACAAAATGGATTTGTTTGTAGCTGACTTGTGCTTTTACTCTTAAGATGTTGATTTGAATATATGATTCCGAATCTGACAAGTTACCGAAACTTTGGAGCAATTCGGACACCAGAGTCTGTCGGAGGAAATAGCAAAATAAATAGATCTGTGCTGTTCCAGTCGTTCAGATTGTGGAGATTGGAGCGAAATGGAAAGCTGAAGAGGGAGAGAGGAAGTTTCCTTCACCGATTCCCCCCCTACGTATACCCCAAGCCCCTCGATGTGTTTTCCTGCTCACTTTTCTTTTTACAGTCCCCACTATCCGAACACCTGGAACTGACTAAAACCAGTCACTCGCGATGCCAAGGACTGTGATTTGCTAGTTCCGCTTCTGTTTGCAACTCCGAAAATCTAGCCTGTGTACAGACGCTTCGCTTCCCTTTCCCTTTCCCTTTGGAGGGTAGGGGGACGCCTGTACGCAGGCTAAGACAATCAAGTTCTGTAAGTGGAGTTGGGACACTAATATTTTCCGGACCATAACTCTCTGCTGTTAAAAACGACTCCGAATCCGTGGCTAGTGAAATCATAACCCCTTTTTAATAGATAAATTGCTTGGATAGTTTTTCAGAACTTTTCACAAACTCCTTAACAGCTCCTTGTTCAAAAGGTTTTGAAAATTCAACTGCCATGCAACAGGAAAAGCCAGGTGGTTCGGCTTCATACTGTTTTACTTCAAATAAATGTGGCGTACAATTTTGAGAAATGTCAGTTAACGTTTTGTGTACCGTGCACATAAACGTGTTGGAAAGAAAGAATTAAGGCTAACTATAAGAGGATTTGCAAAGATTCTTGCTGTGGTTTAAGTTTAGAAGTAATGGTGAATCTTCAACGAAAGCTTCGCTTTCAGTCTTGGCTTCACCAGTGTGCCGAGTAGGTGAGGAATCATCCTTTTGGATTATTCCAACGTGTACGGTTTTCCTCTGGGTTTAGTAATTTAGCAGATTGTTTTTAGCGTTAAATTTAACAACCTTCTCTTTGTCACTGTTGTAGCAGGTTGTAGTTTATTTTGTTAAACAAAGTGGAATAAAATTAAAATGCAAGTGTAGTGAAATTGTAATTACTACTGTTAATTACTGAACGTATTTAAAGACCTCCCGTGGCGTTTTTTTCAAATCTCTTAGTAATATGCAACGATATGTACGGGAGAGCGAGCTCGTCGAACAAATTTCGCTGGCTTCGTTTCAAAATTTGCTGCTGTAACGTTCGGTTAAACCCGGTTGTAACTTTGTTTTCAGCTCTCATCATCTGGGGCTTTGTTATTTGGTGCATAATTCAAGCACAAGCGGCCAACGAAGAGTTGGAAAAATGGCGTGGATGGATAACGCTAAAGTGTACGTGGTTGTACATCGGTACGCAGGATATATGGGCGTTGTTTATTGTAGTGCTTTATGTGTCCAAGTACTCAAAGTTTAAGCTCGGCAAACCAAACGAGAAGCCAGAATTCAACGACGCCACGTATTTTACCATGCTTTTTGCTGCTGGAATTGGAATTGGTCTGTTCTACTTCGGCGTAGGTAATGGTGCTGTTTTTTATATAATACATGTAAATGATCAAACAATACTATAGGCATAGCTCTATCTGATTCCGTTACCATATCAAACCGCAGAGTCCTGATTCTGCTCTTAGCAGGCGGTCAAAATAGCACAGATTCTCAAGGGCGTATGAACATTGCAGTTCGATAGCTTCCCTTCAAATGTTCACACTTCTAGGATTTGTTTGATAAGTCAGAAGTTTTTTTATTCATGATTCAGAAGTTCGAGCTTTCACAGCGCAACAAACAGCGATAAAAAACGCAGTAGTTTTCATTGGAATAATAATAATGGTCACAGTTTAGGATTTCATCCATAGACTCAAAAGTTGAGAACCAGGAAAGAACTGCTCAGTAGCGTTCAGGATTTAAATGATCAGATTGCTTTTTTGGATTTCAATAAATTTTTTAAAACTCTGTTCTTTCAGCGGAGCCGATTTGGCATTACGAACCTGGTCACTATGGAAACCGTTACTTTGGAAGGTAAGTTTATTTCCGTTTTATAGAGTATAGACTCCATAATGTAGTAAAGGGACACGTCGATAATTAATGTTAAACCCTTTCAAGTTATGTTTTGTATACTCCTTTGACACCAATATTTTATGACGAATACTAGAAAAAACGAGTATCGCAGAACCTCGCAAAACTCGGGGGAGGAGGCCCGTGAAATGTTAGGGTGGGGAGGGCGGGAGAGAAATTGGTTAAATTGTGTAACTGGGGAATGTCTAACTGTTTCAATACCCGCTCTAATACTGTATCGGCGGTGCGATATACTCAATCTCCTTTTGGTTGGAGTAAATTTGAACCCAGTGCCCTGGCTTTAAAAAGGCTCTGGGACTTAAATGGGGGAAGGTTAGCCAAAGTTGCATAGGAATCTTGTTCACCTCTTTTGACCCTCCTACTTGTGTAATTAATATAGTCAAATGGAAATGGGTGTGATAGTGGATGACTGCAGGTTAATACGCAGTTGCATTTGCTTAATAAAAGCTAACCCATGCCATCTCTAGTAATAATTGTAACAATTATTAGTGAAGAATTTGTCAGTAGTAGTATCTGTTATAGCGCTCAGAAACAAAATGTCAGTACTTGGTTTTGATACTGCATATCAAATAATGAGTGGATGAAATGGTAGGAGGTAATGCTGCAGTGAAATTGGAGAAAAGTTTTTATTGTTAGTGAACTACTAACAGCAATGAGAGGTTTTGTACTGTACTTGTCTTAGTACATAATCACACTTGACGTGTCACTGCCTTAATCTAGTTAGTGCCTCTGATTGGTTGAAAATTTGCTTCAACCAATCAAGAGTTTATCAAGAGTACCATTTTTTTTTCGAAGGGAAAAAGCCCTGCCAGCTCTTTTCCCTTAAACCGCCCCACCTATTTTTTAAGGGAAAAGCCCTGGGGACGAGGTTGAACGAGGTTGTTCGTGACGTACATTTCTTCTTAATCGGTCAACAGCAGGTTGGTCAGCAATCAGCAGGCGTTTAGGCTCTTTTCGAGCCAAAATTTAAACGAGACCATTGATATAACTATTCTTATCACATTCTAGTTACTAGATGTAGTCACCTGTCTTTTCACAGAGAGAAAAAAGGGGTCTCCAGAGCCCCTGGCCTTGGTAGGCCCTTATAATTACTCATCTTTAGTTTTTAAAATTCCTTAACCAAACGTGTAAAACTATCGCTGTTCTTTATGTTTTAGGATACGAACTATTCAAGAAGTTTCCCTGTAATCTACATTGTTTTTTTTTTTGTTATAACTTCAGATATTCCGACAATCAGCGCGCTCAAGATGCTATTAACTTGACGCTTTTTCACTGGGGTATCCACGGTTGGATTGTGTACGTAGTTGTGGGGCTCCTCTTGGCCTTCCTGAGCTACAGAAAAGACCTCCCCATGACAATAAGCTCTTGCTTCTTCCCGTTGCTAGGAGACAGGATCTACGGATGGATGGGTGAATTCATAGACGTCCTCTCTGTTGTGTGTACCATGTTTGGTGTTTGCACCAGCTTGGGCCTTGGCGCCATTCAGCTCAATACTGGATTTCAGCGACTGAATAGCAACATTGCTTTCAGCACAACAAACCAGATTATTACCATCTGGGGTGTTACAGCGTGCGCCACCGTCTCAGTGGTCAGCGGATTAAAGCTGGGTATCAGACGGTTGAGTGAAGTGTGCTTTTGTATTGGTATGTTTTTAATGTTGATTGTCCTGTTCTACGATGATACGTGGTACCTGCTTAACCTGTACGTACAAAGCGTAGGCTACTACCTACAATATGTGCTACAGCTGGGCTTCCACACAGATGCTTTCGCTCAGCTTGGTAATGCCCCGGATCAGCTTGAGGCCTCCGATTGGATGAACGATTGGACCATCTTCTACTGGGGATGGTGGATAGCCTGGTGTCCCTTTGTTGGCATGTTCATCGCCAAGATTTCACGCGGCCGTACAATTCGAGAATTCATCAACGCCACAATGGCAGCGCCCATTCTCTACTCCTTTTTATGGCTCAGCATTTTTGGAGGAGTCGGTTTGCGCATGGAACGAAACGCGGCACTGGCCAATATCACGTGTTCATCAGCCCTCGGAGGAAAAAATTCAACCGATAGTTTCCACGGTGTCTACCGTCTTTCGTGTAGATCGAAGACAGATATGTGGTTTGATGTGATGGACCAATATGGCGATCTTGGAACATGCCTGTCCGTGGTGTCCCTGATTGCAATAATTCTTTACTTCGTAACAAGTTCAGACAGTGGCTCACTTGTCATTGATTGTCTATCCGCAAATGGTGATCCCGACCCTCCCGTCCCTCAGCGTGTATTTTGGGCCTTAACTGAGGGGGCTACAGCTACGGCTTTGCTATACGTTGGAGGAACCGATGCTCTGCAAGCACTCCAGGCCGTCTCTATAGCAGCTGGTCTACCCTACACCATTCTCCTTTGTTTTATGTGCGTGGCGCTTTGGAGAGCTGTTCAAATGGAAGCCGAAGATTTGGATCCTTTCGGGCCACAGTGGAGGGTTTCGTTGTTTGCTCCAATTAGCAGCCCCTCGTGGCAAAGTACCTATAAGTTCCTATTGGCTGTCTTGGCTCCCTGGTACGTCATTGGGCTTGCTGCAGAAAAGAGAAAAGCAAGTTCTTCGAAAGTTCTGGCATGTAATATGCTACTTATGGGAGTTCCTTTCTATGCATGGATTGGCATGATGATAGTAGAGTTAATTCCTGTCAAGGGAATCTCCTACGTAGGCTGGGCCGTCCTCTTCTTGTTCTTTGCGGTTGCAACAGCCATCAGAACCAGCATCAGAGTTGCTGATGGTATCCATGGCAACATGGTGGAAGACTTCTTCGCGGTCATGCTGCTATATCCCTTTGCCGCCTTTCAGATGGATCAACACGTGATGTATTGCCTGAACGAGAAAAAGAAAAAAGAAGATGCTGAGAATGGTGGCACGTACCAGAACCCTGTTTACGGAAGTGTCGCCAGGGAGGAAACAGCGGAAACGGAAATAACTTCTTTCTAAGAAGAAAACGGAGTGTTCAGGCCTTGTTGCCTAATTCAAGAATAAAGAAGTTTTGAGTCTACTGTATACCGTTGAAACTTTTTTGCTGCAGGTGACTTACTATCTATTATTGGACTCATGCAACTTACGAACTTCAAGCTGTTTCATAAGTTGACATTTGTCAGTACTATTTTGTTCCAATGTGGAGCTTTTGAAAGTAAAGCGTAGCAACTCTCTACTCAGCTTAAACGTCAATGGCAATATGTTACTACTGAACAACGATTTATCTATTTTTCATATTTCACCTTCATCGTGCATTTTTTGTTAAAAAATCGCAACCTAAAAAGAACTGCCGTTGGCTTTCTAACCTCGTTCAAAGGACAATCGACGAATAAGACCAAAGTTCAGTGCATAAAGTGTGAAAATAAACAGTTTTCTGGTAATTAACTAACTCTGTCTTAAATTCTTTGTCCTTAATATTAAAAAAAGTTTTTGCTCTTGCAGGGCGTCAGGGGCGTCAGGCTGTTACAGCCCTGAACTGCAACAGACTGCGAGAAGTAACTTATTTTTCTTCAAAATTAGCGGAATGACACACGTAACATGCGCGCGAGAGACAGATTTTCACGTACATACCGCAAGTGCCGACAGGCATGAAAGCCTTAGAGAACTTTTAAATTCTGTCCGCATTATAGTTTCAAACTTTCAACAAATATTCATTATACATAGGAGACGTGAGCTAACAGGTTTGAAAGGCTTTTGACCCGTAGATCTCGAGCAGCCACTTTTTCCTTAGTCCTTCATGCAAAGCATGCAAGAGCTTGCATTTTAATCGCTGTTAGCAGACCTCAGATACGTAGCTGTTCAAATGTCGCCAGATGTTAGAAGCGGAGGGCTCTGCGCGCGCTTCGGTAGAGCATCCATTGCTATAGAAATTGGAAACCTATCAATGCAAGAAAATTTGGTTATGACGTCACTGTACGTACGCACATACGTACATACATCCTTTCAGGGAGAGACTAAGTAGACAGGAATTCCTTCCCTCCCCCCTAGAGAGTTGTTGCGCGTGTGACCATTCTCCAGGGGCACGAGAGTGTCGAGAGTGGCAGACGCCTTTGATTCTCGCTAACTTAGATTAGATTCGCGCCAAGTTAGATTAGAAAAGTACTAAAAATCTTGAGAAAGACCGCCCAAAGTGTTAACGCGGGTTATTTTTTTACTCCACTTCAAGGGGCTACGTCACCTACCAGGGATCCCTCACCTCTATTGATGATAGGCATGAATCTTGCAGAGGTTTAGTGTAGTAACCGTTAAAACAAAGAATCGATGTCGGTTGTTTACCATTCACATGGACAAATTACCTGTCGGTTCACGGTTTGGGCAAATGGTAAGATGGTAAACTTCGGGACTGGTGAATTTCATTCCGGAATCGTATTTGTCATTTGTACAAATCATTTCCTTTTGCCGAAATCTAAATCCAAACCTAAATCAAGTGCTATGCAAAGTTCCCAAAAAAACGGCCGCGAAAGCCTGAAACTAGTATCAATTTCTGATTTGAAGAATCCGTCCGGAAAAAAACAAGACTATCTTTTAACAAGTTCTGTTGCTTACAGAAATTTTTTACCGGAACGACCCGAAAAGCCGTGTTCCATTTGTCCGCCGAATTTTTAGGAAACTTTTTGTAAATGGTAAACAACTTGATAATTCCCTTGTTATGACTTAATAGATTTAAATAACAAAAACATTGTTTGTATAATCAGCAAGTTTTCACGCTGAGTTATCACGTGCAACGCAACAGCCAATGAGTAAACTCTTTTCTTAATATTATACCACGAAATTGCTTAGCGGCGCAGCACTCAAATTAAAATTTTGTGATCACTGTTCAACTGGCGAGGAACGACGAGAAAGAACACGATGTTTTATTGACTCAAGAAGAATATTGCTCTTTCACATGACACCAGTCTATCTCGCCGTCTGTGTCAACTTTAGAGCAATATGTGAACGTAAGAGGCGTTTTGAATTTAAGAATAGGAAACCAAAACATGCAAAAGGTAGGTACGGGTCGCTTTTGAATTTTAACTTATTGGTCCCAGTTCGGTAGCAATAGACGTCTTTAGCATGCGTCCTTCAACTTTTGTCCTATGCACGTCGATCCACGTGCCTGAGTATAAATAAAAAGCAAATTCCCTGGGGAACATCACGTGGTCTGAATTGGGAAAACAAAACATACAAAGTAAAAAAGTGTATCCGTATTCTGTGATCAGTGCTCAGTAAAATGCGTTATTCTGTGGTTAATTATCATGTTCTTAATGCAAAAAAATATACGCGGAATTAGAAAAATAGACAGACAGAGCTACTTAAATAGTCCACGCGATATTAAACTCTTGCTCGGTGTGGAATACTAACGTAATCTGCCCTCTTTACCTACAAATAATTAACAGAACCCCCCGCTACAGGAATTTATTCTAAACCACTCGTTATTTTTGAAACTTTGTAATATTCGTATGTTACAAGCCACTTTTGATCCTGGCTTTTGATGTAGACTTGACCTTGTGCATGCTTAAAATCAAAGAAATTTATTGGACTCAGCTTGTACAGTCTTCAAACATCAATCAGCGCGCGGTATTTAGTGCAAACCGTTACGAAGTTAGCCTAAGTATTTATTTGCTATAACGTTTTGACTCAAGCAGTCTTGTACTTTTAAATGTTCTTTCACACTCAAACATATAGCAAAAATTATCATAGTGAGTCCGATCAAACTGCTTACATAATAAATGCATGGACAGGCCTGTTATAAACTTTTCCGTCGAGTTATATTTCAGAAGAAAATGCACGATATCGGATTCTCACAGGGGCAGCCCCCCTGCCAGCCAGGGGAATATGTCGGGGAATACAAGGGGATGGATTGGAGGGGATGGTTTGGATTCTCTTCCCAGAGGAGGGGAAGATTCAGATAACGGCATTGTCTAAAGTTCCAACGAAAGGGGTGGGGGAAGTAAACTTTGGTAAAATCTCTAACAGATGCATATATAATTCTGTTAATATTCTGTTTATATTTTGTTGTAATAATTTAACTGAGGGAGCCCATTCCTTATAAGGTCGGTGGCTTCCCTAGGGCTTCCTCACCATTAGCTTTTTAAATATTTAGATTTTCTTGTTTTTTTTTTTTTTGTACATCATAGTGGCAAAACGACAGACTGAGCTGAAAACTGAACTGAACAGGTGATACGGGGATTTAACTCTTTCTCCAATACATAAGTATACTGACAGGGAATTTCTAAGCTTCGAAGGAGGACGAATTCGCATTTTCGAACCGCCAAATTTCTACAGATTGAACTAAAACCTTCTGGGAGATGTCTCTCCTAAGGACTGGGAAAGAACTACTCAAGGGCCGTATCAATGGCGCTTGACTAGTAGGACATAACGCGCCAAAATGGAGTTAGATGGAACTGTGACTACAACTACAACAAAATTGCAATTTCTTTATTCTGCTTTTCTTTGTCGTTCATCATCCTTCTTGAAAACTAGTGATTTGCTTGATTAATTGTGACTGACTGAAGCACCGTCCACACCACGCATCAAACGAAAACGGCGTCGAATAGTGCGAAGATACATTCATTAGCGCGAAAAAACGAACATTTGCGCATAAATCAAATTCAATTACGATTTTTGCATTTTAATCAACATTCAATAACACTTTTGGGCATTCATATACGTCATTCCCTACGTAAGGAATCGGCTTCACTTCATCCGCCGTCCAAACTCCTGTATCGTAACCTAGCGATAACTGAACTCTCTGTTGGTGCTATCGTACAGCCGCTTTGCGTGGTTAATTGGAATTCGGTGTTAAACAAAACCTGCATCTACGCCTTTGCGGCCGTTTCCACCACAGCCTGTATCTTGGCTCCAGCGTCATTAATGAAATTAACTGGGGCTCAAATACAAATAATTTGTAACTCGAAAGACATTATTAACAACCGTAGCCTTTATATGGGTTTTGTCCTTTATTAGCCTAATCAGCTACGTATTTCTTTTAATAATGGCTTGTCTCTGTCTGTTTACCTTAAGTTTTTCGTATACACAAAAATTTTCCTCACACTGTCTCATTAATTACCAACCAGGTTTCTCAAGTACCCAGGCAAGCAATTCCACTGAACATAGCTCGACACAGGCTCCGCAGTGGGGGAGAAAGGCAAAAAACGCCGGGTCGCTTATTTTTTTTTTGCCCACGCCGATTTTTTTCTCCTTTTTCCCCCAATGTGGAGCCTGGTACCAAGCTAAAAGGGTGTCTACAGTGCACTGTGGTTGCAAGTAGCATTGATTATCAGCTATCTGCCTCATGCATGTTGTAGCAGAAATTATATAGGTCAAAAAAGGATCCATGACTTCATCGGTTTACTTGGTCCGGCAATAAATTTATGGTCTTTATGGTCCCTTTGGTATTTTTTAATTCCTCCTTAAACCCTTTTCTGTCCTGTTAAAAGATCGGAGAAATAAGGCAAGCTGTGAAAAGCACACTCCAGCATTTTTCCTGCTCATCGAGTTAGCTTAGTATTTATAAAATTATGTTTTATACTGTAAATACAACTCTCAACTTTTAATGGAGTGTGTCATTAGAAAGGGATGTCATATTCAGTTAATTAAATCTTGTAAAATACCATATTTCCCTTAAGGTTAACCAGACCTCGTCTCGAATAATGTTTTTAGTTTGGGAAGATGGAAAACACAACCTAAGCGCGCTTTTTTCTACCCAGAGAAGAAGTGATTAACCACGAATGGCCACGTTCTACCAACAACTCAATACGAAGCCACCCGCAAAAGATGAAAACGCCTCTCTCATTTTCCCTTCAGACTCTTCAGACACAATATTGAGAATGTTACAAATAATCTTAAAATAAAATACGACGGTTTAGCTCTCTAATTGGGTTAATCATTTTTTTCCTCGTGTAAGGTTGCCTTATTACTCACATTTTGTAGAAAATTTGGTGGAACTTAAACATTTTACAAGAATTTAAAAAAAGGGTGCTTTTATATTATCTTTGTTTAGTCCTTGCCGGAAAGTCTCTCTGCTCGGCGGAGGCGCTCATGGTGGTTCCCAGTGGTGCCAACAGTCGACCTCTATGCCCTTCCAAGCTTTGCGGTCATGTGCCAAAGTACGAATTTCGTGTGGAAGGGGGGATTTTCAAAATGAATCAGGTTCCATTAAGGGTCATTAAACTAGGAAAACAGACTTAAAACTTAATTCACTCAGTTTCCTAACCCTAATAATCACTAAGCTTCATAGTCATTCAATGTTCTGCATTCGCCGAACGCCAGATGCACAACCCCAAATGACTCTGAAGTTTAGTGGTTATGGTTAGGAAACTGAGCGAATCACGTTCCATTTAGGTCATTTTACTGGGAAAACTGACCAGAAACTTGATTCACTCAGTTTCTTAACCTTAATCACCAAACCGTTCAGAGTCATTTGGCGTTCTGCATTCGGCTTTCTGCAAAATACCCCTGCCGGATAAAAAGTACCTATTCCCTCTTAATAGAAGTAAATAGGTCTCCTTTGGGGGTCAAATAAATCCTGAGCCACGCCCCGATCGGTCTCCGTCGCGTTAGGGGTTTAATTCTACGGAGTTTCCGACCCTTCGTTTTCAGATGAGGTTCCCCTGCTCCTTTTACAGGTCCTCATGTAATTTCTACGAATAGCGTGACTATCGAAAAAAGAGTGACTGTGAAAATAGCTCGACCATGACGACATTTGCGTGTTCTGTCTCATGTCAATGTTATATCGGCCAAGTGACGAATTTAGATCAATTTCGAGCAGTTCCGCTTTAGACAATCAATTTCGCTTCTTCATCGTGCTACCTTATGTTTTATTAAATCGAAGTTCCTTGGATTAATTTTGGGTAAGGTGAGTAATTTTGCATTGGTTATTCAGCTTAACATACCCAAAGATAAATTCAGGATAATTATGTTGTCGAAGTTTTGTATAACAGGAAGTTTTGTACGTGCTGATAAGATCCACTCGTACGCCATATATTACTTAAAGAATTTAATGACCTCGGCATACAGAACTATCGCCACTGTCTTGAGTACATGTTGGGTGCGTGGTGTAGAATTTGTGGTGATGAAAAGAGTTTACTTGTTGGTTCTTCGAAACCGTTATTATTTTCGCGTAAGCATTGGAAATGTCTACATTTGCGAGCACAGTTCCTTGTACGTTTCTGCGCGATCATGGTCGCTATTTCGTTAAAAATACGCTAGTGATTCCCTGGCCTGAATAATACGCCGATCACAGTGGGTCATTCGTTGTCCAAAATCAAAACGAATGAGTGTTTCATATTTGAAACAGGAATCAAACATCAAAAGAATGTTCATTTGCAAATGATTACGTGCTTTAACGTCTGGGTCATCATTCATAGCGGGGATTCATCGCGTTCTGCCCAAAAGTAAAACCTTATCAATCGTAACAGTGCCCAACTTAAAAATTCAGAAAGATAAATAAATTTCTTTTGGTAAAGTCCTAAGAGGTGAAAATTCTGAGAAAAAAGACGGCAAAAGATTGAGAGGTTTCATTTGAACTAGAGTTTGAACGCAGACGTATTCTTGGTATTTACATGACGTCACCAAATTCAAACTAAGAAACTATCGCTTCTTCTGAGTTTCTACTTTCGTGTGATATTAGAGCACCTTAAAACCTTTATACAAAAAAATTTGGGGTTCAAAAGGGTTCTTTGTTTTGCGATACAGGACCTTTGAATTTCCAGACTTTTGCCTGACGCGGCATTTAGCTGGCGGCCGGGAAAGCTCTTATGTGGGTTAAAAACATTACGGATTTTTGGAGATTTTGCTATCTAAACATTCCTTGTCTTAGGGTGAATATTACTTTAATCTCTATGAGTTCCTCAAGCGAAGAATTCACGAATAAGCTTTTGGATCATTGGGAATCAGTGCTCTATAAATATTGTATATATTATTATAATTGTATATTAAAACTCAAAAACAGATGTTTCTGTTGGTTTCCGGCGGCCATATTTGTGCTAGCCTGCGTGGTAGGCGTTAAAAGAGGAAGGGGAAGGGGGAATTTGGGGGCGCGAGAGCGCGTGAGGCACGCGAGGGAGAAAGGAAAGGAACGCCTGCAAGGACGCGATTGTTTTCTCCGTTTTTCACGGTCAGATTCTGAGCGTGAAAATAGTGATTGGTCAGAATTAATTGAATGTCAATCTTCGACTTAATATCTTTTTCCGATTTGTTGAAATCAACATCACGCCATTTGAGTAACTAAACATATGTCGTTAGTGAAGCGTGATGAGTTTTCTCTACTGGAATTCATCGTTAGAAGGCAGACCTGGTTAGAAGGCATCAATTTCAGCTTAAAAGGAGAATAGAAAAAAGCAGTTAAAGAACCGTATGAAGGAAAAGGTCTGTCAGCAGATGAATTTTACTGACTGTTTCTGAAAAGTATCATCTTCCAACGG
This sequence comes from Porites rus, assembly GCA_964035705.1. Lineage (NCBI taxonomy): Eukaryota > Metazoa > Cnidaria > Anthozoa > Scleractinia > Poritidae > Porites > Porites rus. Next base: position 8,211,106 of record OZ037997.1, on the reverse strand, counting down.
CTTGTGGGTTTTCCTCGCCAGAAGAAAGAAAGGAAAAATCATGCTGCCTATGTGCTTGTTATCTGCTGTTTGACCTGCGTTATCAACGGCAAGATAATTGAAGACAAAGCGATCTATAACTTGGCGATTTTTGGTTGAGGACTTCTTCTTGCCGGTCATAAAACCGCCAGGAACTTACTTTAATGATAAATTGTTGCCTTCTTGCAGATCTTCGAAGTTCAGCTCTTCTTTCCACGCCACCAGCGTTCTTTTGTGTGCTCCGCTGGATCCAAATCGTCCTGATAGAAATTCAAAGAGTGCGTGACGACAAAGTGTTTTAATTTTTCTTAGACAAACACTGCATTGAAAGTTGGGAAGAAACCGCTACATTTCTTATTATTAGTAGTTTTCCAGCCCGATTCCTTCAGGAACGACTTGAATAGATTTATGCTAGATTTTATGTAACTCGGCACGCGTCATTGCAACTTTCAAGGAAGATTCCTTCGATGGACGACCGCATTTGAACTTTTTTTATAGTAACTTTTCCTTAGATTTCTTGTTTTCGGAAAACAAACGAAAAACAGTGCGAGAAATACGACTAGAATACGTGCAGCGCGGCCAGACTTATTTGACAGCTAGTCATTCACAGTTGCGTTATTTTTGTTATTTTTTAATTAGTAGACGGGATGGCGAAAACAATGGCTTACTTGCAGGCGTTCCCCTCCTCCCTCCTCCCTCCTCCCTCCTCCCTCCTCCCTCGCGTGTGGTCTCGCGCCCTAATTCCCTTCCACTTCCCTTTCGAAGGACGGCAACGTACACTATATTTGTGCCCCTTGAAGGGACACAAACATGGCGTCTCCATACAAAGCTTTATAAATTTGGGTAAAACGTTTTTCCGAATATCTCGCATATGAACTATTGCATAGATCTGATACTTGGCATGGCTTTTTGTATATTTATCTTCTTTCATTTCCCAGATTCTAGACTTTCTGTATTAAAAGGTTTCCATTTTTATTTCTGCTTTCTCACGTGAGAGATTCGTTCACCGACGTCAGGAAGGTTGCGCTCGGTTGCGCCCGTTCTGGATCGAAAAGAGCGTTTGTGGCGCGAAAAAGCGAAGATTTAAAAGCAATGAATGGTTTTTTTATAACGCGAGTCATGGACGTCTTGTCTGTGTTTACTTTTAGTTATTTGAAATGTCTTCACTCATGACGTAGCATTTCGAATTTCAGAAAGATCTTTGTCGCTGAAGGGAACCTTTCACCTTTCACGTTTATTCACCAAGCTTGAGATGCCTTCTCATTCGATTTGATTGTGTGGACACTAATCGAGCGAACAAAAAATTACCATACATGACAGCGAAGTTTAGCGGTCCATTTTATTTCCAGTTTCATTAACCACAAATGAAATTTAGTTTGCTATTCATTTTCAAACTCGATTGCGCCAAATATCACAGGCGTCTAGCTAAAAGAAGTTTTCAGGATATAAATTATCAACCCAATGCACAAAAACATGCAGTCATAACATTTTAATTTAATATTTTTTATTGTAAACAAATTGTCAAATCAAACAGTCGAAATTGAAGGCCCTTGAAGTAACATGAAGATAAAGCTCGCTTAAGGTGACTCGACCCAGTTTTTTGGGGGGGCTACTATCCTAATTTGAAGCTCTCTGGTATCCCCACCTTGACTTTTATCGTAAGTCTAACACATAGAATGGATAACATATAGATCAATCTACAATATAACATAAAACTTTTAGCGATCGGAGTAAATGTCACGTGGTTATAATGCCACGCCCCTTTGAGGTCTGAGTCGAAAATCTGCTGTTGCAGGCATTTTTTCGTGAAAATCTCTCGGCTACAAATAGTGCGCAGTAATGCCTTGCGCAGCGTAGCACTTCTTGATTTTTTTGCAAAGGCACAAGAAGCACGAGAATTGATTAAAAATTTTGAGTTAAACCTCTATGTATCACGCGATGGCCTGTCTCACTGTACCAAAATTATCAAATCTCGGTGAGCATTCGGAAGTCAGCCAAGCGCGGTCATTGCACGCGTGCTAAACAAGAATGCTGTATAATGACAGACTAGAAACAATAGACAACTCCCAAAGCACAAACTCAGCCAAAACGCTAAAAATCTTCAATGTTTACTCAAGTTTGGGCTTATAGAAGATAATGTCACAGTTTTTCAATGACCATGAAATTCAGAGTCCGGGTAGTTGGTTAATCAATTGTGGCGCTGAAAAAATTTGAAGGAAAAAAAACTACGAATTTTTAAGAAAATGCTTTTTTCGTGAGAAAGAGTCTTAAACGCTGACAAACGTCAACAAATAGCGAAAACTATAATTTCTATATGTTTGCTTTGCTCGAAATCGCGCGCATTTACAAGGCCCTAAAGCGTTTTGCTGACTTGCAAGGACCCATCTGTTATAACGATGCCCAAAATAAAGAGATGAATCTCATAGTTTATTAGATATAATCCGTGTAAAGTTTGCTTATCATTTTCGCATAAATTATGACCTAAATTTGGAAACCGCTGAATTTCTCGAATTGGGTCTTTGCGATTTTGGTGAAACTCTCTTCAGCGCAAGGCACTAATGCGCGCTATGTGTAGCCGAGAGATTTTCACGAAAAAATGCCTGCAACAGCAGATTTTCGACTCAGACCTCAAAGGGGCGTGGCATTATAACCACGTGACATTTACTCCGATCGCCAAAAATTTTATGTTATATTGTAGATTGATCTATATGTTATCCATTCTATGTGTTAGACTTACGATAAAAGTAAAGGTGGGGATACCAGAGAGCTTCAAAGTAGGATGGTACCCCCCCAAAAAAAACTGGGTCGAGTCACCTTAAATAAGATGTGAGTTCACTTGACGATGATTCGCATGGACTAAAACTGAGTAAATTTTACAGGGCTGTTAACTCTCCCGGATAATTCGGGAGACTCCAGATTTTAAACCGTTTCTCCTGGTCTCTAGATTAGAGTCTCAAATCTCCCGGATAATCGCCGAAGTTTGCCATTTCTTGTAGATTCGACTCTTTGACGATGAAATTTCAAATATTTTGCGTTGTTTGAGCTATTTTTCTATTAACAGTGAACGTTTCCTCACAAACTCCGGTAGGCCATTGTAATATAAGCAATAATGTGATGGGTGGGAAGTAAACCAATTAGCTCAAATGTTAAAATTAAAACAACATCTTTTTCGTGTTTTTTTTTTTCTCCAAAAAACGACGTCATGTGCCCTGCATTATGACGTCGTCTATCACCCACTCCCCATCAATTCTCAATGTTTGAAGACGTGGCGGGTTGACAGGTCTGATCTTACGTAAATCCCGTAAATCTTGCCATCTTCGAGTTCTGCAGCCAGCCTGGCTAGCCGGGTCAACCTGTCGAGTCCAAAAATAGAGTTAGTGTTAACCTGATGTTTACATCTCTGAAAACACCGAAAAATAGCAGAGGGATTTCTCTTTGGTTGTAGGCCAACAATTTAGGAATAATTCTTACCCAACCGCGAACTTTCGAATACTAGAATCTCGCGTTCTATCTTGAACTTCAAAACTGGCGTTCTGGCGTCGGCGACCTGACCTCGCGGACGTAAACACACGCGCAGTACATTCACACTAGCGCGAATTTAAAGCGCGAATGACTTCCGGTCGGTGTTCGTGACCTCAAGAACGTCCGCTACTTAAGCTCTAGTGAAGCCAGGTAGCCTCCCACGCAGACGTTCTTAGGGGTTCGTACTCCTTAGAACGTCTGCGTAAGAGGCTAGAAGCAAGGCGACGACCGGAAATACGTTAGGCCTCCCACGCAGACGCGCGTTCTTTGGGCTTCGTCATGAGCTCACAACGTCTCGAGGGGTACCAGAAAAATGATATACGGGGAGGCTCCACCCCGAGGTTGGATCCCTTAATTACCCTTTTATATACCGTTTTTGATAGAGAAGTCCCCCCTTTCGTATACCTTCTACTGATAAATGATACCCCTTTCACACACCAAGTATAGAACTTTGCATCCTTTTCAACAACTGTAAATACACTATCTTTAACATATCATGAATAAATCACAAAACCAGAACGTTTTCTCAACTTTTACACTGCCTTAAAATGCACCTGTTGGCCCTTTTGAGCCTTTTTACCGACGAAATGACATGTTTCGCTACACATTCATATACTTCAACAAGTGAAATCCCGAACATTTCATTTACCTGAAGGCTGGAAAAGGTAACCCTTTGGGGAGGAACCCCCCCGTATAGGCCATTATAGGGAGTAACCTCCTTCCCCCCGGGGGGGGGGGGTGGGCACACAATTACAAGGTCCACAGGTGCAAATGAAAATGATGGGTCATCTCACCATAACTCAGTCTAGGAGTGAAAGTGTTTAAGTGCTAAGAGAAATTTTCGTGTACCGTTTTTTAGACCAATCTCAGTGGCAAGAAAATCAATGAACTTGCAGAGAACTTTGTAAAACCTGCTTTGTTCTCTTTTGCTTTGTGATCGTCATCTTCCCCCGCACTCTAAACCTGTCTATGGGACGGTGGTGCTACCCGTCGCCCCTTCCCCACCAATCTCGACTCGAGAGCCTTTTCTTTTCAGCCGCGCACAGAAAAGAAGCTCCGGAGTTGACAGAGCTTGCATATCGAAAAGAGCGCACTTCTAGACAAACAGGTTTAATCTCCTTCCTGCTTCTTATCCTTCTTCTACTCTACTTTTATATTCTTCTAGGATATCTGTTACCCTCAACTTGCCATCCAAACGAAGCACTGTTCGAAAAGGCCTAGAACTCTTAAAATTTGTGCACTGATCAAAATAAAGTAAATCGTAATTAATGTGTTTGACAATTAAGGGAGACACTGACATCGAATGAAATACATGATCTAGTAGAAGCCCCTTTTCAAATACAAATAAAGGCCTGGCTCTTGTCTTAAATTAATCGACTTTCCACACACTGTGAGATATGTCCAGAAATGCACGCATTGGCGAAAATGGCAGAAATGGCAATAAATCGCCAAAATCGCCAAACTATAAACAAAAATTCAAATGAGATGGCAAAGGGGCCCTTTGCAAAGTGGCGATTTTGGCGAAAATGGCGTATTTGGCGAAAATGGCAGAAATGGCCCTTAATCGCCAAAATCGCCAAACTGTAAACAAAAATTCAAATGAGATGGCAAAGGGGCCCTTTGGAAAGTGGCGATTTCGGCGAAAATGGCGTATTTGGCGAAAATGGCAGAAATGGCCCTTAATCGCCAAAACACGCCAAACTGTAAACAAAAATTCAAACACGATGGCAAAGGGGCCCTTTGGAAAGTGGCGATTTCGGCGAAAATGGCGTATTTGGCGAAAATGGCAGAAATGGCGCTTAATCGCCAAAATCGCCAAACTATAAACAAAAATTCAAATGAGATGGCAAAGGGGCCCTTTGCAAAGTGGCGATTTTGGGGAAAATGGCGTATTTGGCGAAAATGGCAGAAATGGCAATTAATCGCCAAAATCGCCAAACTATAAACAAAAATTCAAATGAGATGGCAAAGGGGCCCTTTGCAAAGTGGCGATTTCGGCGAAAATGGCGTATTTGGCGAAAATGGCAGAAATGGTAATTAATCGCCAAAATCCCCAAACTATAAACAAAAATTCAAATGAGATGGCAAAGGGGCCCTTTGCAAAGTGGCGATTTCGGCAAAAATGGCGTATTTGGCGAAAATGGCAGAAATGGCAATTAATCGCCAAAACCGCCAAACTATAAACAAAAATTCAAATGAGATGGCAAAGGGGCCCTTTGCAAAGTGGCGACTTCGGCGAAAATGGTGTATTTGACGAAAATGGCAGAAATGGCGCTTAATCGCCAAAATCACCAAACTGTCGACAAAAATTCAAATGAGATGGCAAAGGGGCCCTTTGGAAAGTGGCGATTTTGGCGAAAATGGCGTATTTGGCGAAAATGGCAGAAATGGCAATTAATCGCCAAACATGCCAAACTGTAAACAAAAATTCAAACACGATGGCAAAGGGGCCCTTTGGAAAGTGGCAATATTGGCGAAAATGGCGTATTTGGCGAAAATGGCGGAAATGGCGATTAATCGACGAAATCGCCAAATTATAAATAAAAATGCAAATGAGATGGCAAAGGGGCCCTTTGGAAAGTGACGATTTTGGCGAAAATGGCGTGCACTAATTCTGTATCTTTTCATCAACCACAAATAAAAAAAATATAGAGTGCATGTTGGCCTCGTTCTTAAAACGTGTTTTGGCAGAAATGGCAATTACTCGATGAAATACCTAATTTGTCAAGACAAATCGAAATGACATAGCAAAGGGTCCCTTTTGAAATGGCTATTAATTGACAAATAGTTAACCACATATTAATATAAAAATGTTTCCAATAGTATAATTGTATACTAATAATGACAACGCTACTGTAACTTAAGTGTCATTAATCTGTTTTTAATGCTTTTACCTTTAATTGATAACCTCTTGTGATTTGAAATTCGTCCCAGACAAGAGTGTTTGGTCGGGAATTACCACTTATAACTAATTTCTTGCTCAATTCAAATCGAATAACCAACGAGTTGTATTCGATTATCAGTAAATGGTAATCTTCGTAATGTTCATGGCAACTTTCTTACCAAAAAATCCAAGATAGATATCCTTAATTTTCCAGGCTTGTAGGCATTGTTTGAATAGCGACAGTGGTTCTTGGCTACGCATTCAGATAATTAGATGGTCCGTATTGCCTTGTATATCCATCCTGTTTGTTATAATGACGTCCAATCGTACAAGTATATATAAACGAGCTGGTTCATTGCAGTTTCACAGAACATGAACGTGTAAGGTTTAGTAGTTGTTATATAGACGCGGCGGCCATGTTGAAATAGTCTATTTTGGATAACTACTTTATGTAAGTAGAAACGATTAGTGTCATTCCCAGCCGACTTTGGTGGTCAGTCTATGTAAGCGAAACGATTAATGTTGTTCACAGGGACTCTCAGGCAATTGTTAAAATAGAAGGTAAAAAGGCCGGGTGTCGTGTTTCGACGAGCATTAGCATTAGCAATTTAATGAAACACATATTGTACTGAGAATTGGTTTGGTGGTCTCAGCGCAAAAAAACAATACATTTTCTAAATTTCTGGCCCCACCTCATAAAGCAATAATGGGACACATTTTTTAAGAACGAGACAAACATGTACACTCTCTTTTTATATATCTAGTTGATGAAAAGATACAGAATTAGTTTGAATGGGATATGTTTTATGAAAGAGACAAACAAGTTATTACTTTGATCCAATGTTTATGTTCAATAAATGCGGTGAAGTATTGGGCACAAGTGACATTTCGTGCAGGTTTACATAAATTGGAAATAAGCGAATTCACACATTTCAAAATGGCGCATGCAAGCTGCTGGACTTTTCGGCTTTCGTTACTTTTAGGGGACCGTTTCTCTAAAGAGCAAAACAAGTAAGTGCACGAAGAAAGTGAAGAGTTTAAAACGACGGAACAAGATAATGTGTATAGGGGAGAACCAAAAAAGAATGAAGGGCACACAATGGTTATCATGAAAGCATATTTTAGCCAGGAACTATGCGTTTCGCAATCGCTTTTGATTTAAGGCTGCCTCACAATGTAATGGAACCAATGTGAAGAGAATTGTAACCAGTGAGGATTGTTAAGGTCTACATCGAACCTCAAAAGTTAGAGTGTCCATGGCAAGGAATTATTATGATTTCAAGGACTTGGTAGTTCTCTCCTCGAGTAATTAGTGGACTTGTAAGTCTTTGAAAGGAATGAACCATACAAAAGCGAATGATGCTAGTGTGATATTTCAGCGCATCACATCACTTTTGGTAAGTCAAGCGACATCGAAAGTAAGGAAATGTTTACTTAACCTGTGAAGTACATGGCACAAATACATATTAGCTTAACTGAAACGACTTTCATTTGTTGTTTTCAGATATATTTGATTCAGTTGTATTTGATAAATGTTGCCTCACAGTTATTGGAGCCTCTTATTAGGCAAGTAATTTGAATTTTTTTTTAGTACTATTGCCTCACAGTTATAAGGACCTCTTTAGTTATCTACTTTGAAGGGGCCACTTTTGGCATCCAATTTGAATATTTTGCCACATATCGCCAGCCCTCTGGCGATTTTTGCCAAAATTGCCAATTTCACCAAAATCACCAGCCTCCAAGAGGCCACTTTTGGCATCCAATTCAAATCGCCAGAGGCTGGTGATTTTTCGCCAGTTTCGCCATTTTCGCCATTGCATGCATTTCTGGACATCTAATTTGAATATTTTGCCACATATCGCCAGCCCTCTGGTGATTTTTGCCAAAATCGCCAATTTCGACAAAATCGCCATTTTCGCCAAAATCGCCAGCCTCCAAGGGGCCACTTTTGGCATCCAATTCAAATCGCCAGAGGCTGGTGATTTTTGGCCATTTTCGCCATTTTCGCTGCATGCATGGGGATTTTTGCCAAAATCGCCAATTTCGCCAAAATCGCCATTTTCGCCAAAATCGCCAGCCTCCAAGGGGCCACTTTTGGCATCCAATTCAAATCGCCAGAGGCTGATGATTTTTCGCCAATTTCGCCATTTTCGCCATTGCATGCATGGGGATTTTTGCCAAAATCGCCAATTTCGCCAAAATCGCCAGCCTCCAAGGGGCCACTTTTGGAATCCAATTCAAATCGCCAGAGGCTGGCGATTTTTCGCCAGTTTCGCCATTTTCGCCATTGCATGTATTTCTGGACATAAGTGCACACTGTTTGTAATAGACACCCCTCACTATTAAACGCCCCTTGTCTAACAAATGCCTTCCCATGACCATTACTCCACAATACTCGGGAACAGCGAAATAGAGCAAAATCATTCAATTCACCGCAAGAGACTATAAAGGGGACAGAGAGGGCATCCCCCATATACACCCTATTCCATAGGTAATTCGTCTCGAGTTATTTTTAGAATCGGGATAAAGATACCTCGCGCGAGGCGTGGATGTTTCGTGGAGGTTTCGCATGACCAAACACCGTGCAAAACATGTCGGGCGAGAGGCAATGAAAGCGCAAAAAGATCGAGAGCATTCCTGAATATTGAAGCGAAATGAGTCGGCGCTCACCTGGGAAAAAGGAATCGCTGGACTCTTTGACAACCCGTGAAATCAGTTTAACTCGAAGTTGTCGTAACCTCAGTGCTTTAATAAAATGAGAAATTTCGCCGGTCTATTGAAACCGGTCGTTTGTACAATTTAGGGAGTTTAAGATCCAACGACGCGGACGACAACTAGAACGTCAAAAAAACAATAGGTTTAATTAGCAAAACAACAACTTCGCACGTGCAACACACTTTTTTGTTCATTTCTTTCCCGTTTTTGCACGACTACGACGTGAAAATGCCTAATTTCGCGTTTTATGGAGGACGTAAATAAGCAACGACGAAATTTTATTTCTCTTTCTGAGCTTGAATATGGTCCCTTGAAATTCATCTTTAGGAGGGTTCGCCTACAATTCACAAAGTAAGTGGGTAGGAATAATCGCTATAAAGACTGAAAAAAATAAACATCAAACCAGAAATTGCTCTCTTCAAACTGTAATTTATAAATGATCCTGAGAGAATATTCAGTGTGTTAAGGATTTCTCTGCTCTACTGTTAGCTCTATACAAGAGAGGAAGGGCGATTCTTTTTTAATTTCGGTTTCGCTGACACAGCTTTCGCAGAAATCTCGCTGTAGTCGTTTTCGTCGACAAGAGGAATAGCAAAATCGCTCTCCGCGTCTTCCCCCATTTTGTTCTGCGTCATTTCGTGAAGGACGCCTGGCTCTCAGCGTGGGTCATCCACGCGGAACACATTCGCGCTATCTGATTGGCTGTTGTCTAATCCCCCTTGAGATCTGTGGTGTTAAAAATAACTCGAGACGAATTACCTGTGGAATAGGGTGTATATGGGGGATGCCCTCTCTGTCCCCTTTATAGTCTCTTGATTCACCGGTATTTGTTTACTGCTTCAATTGACAATGGTTTGTACATTGCATCTTGTTTAACGCCAACTGGTTCAAAGTAAGGAAAGTGTTCTTTGATATTCTTGATGTGCTCAATACATCAGCAACTTTCGTCGGGCCGGTTCTACCTTGATAGCAAAGTAATCAGTTCTTGAAGCATGTTAGTTGTGTTGAGGTTTTTACAGTTATCAGAATAAACTCCACCCACTTACACCTGCTCCACTCCCTCCATTCTCCCCCCCTCCCCACCACCCCCCACCTCTTGACCCTAAATAAAACTAAATGAAAGCCCCTGGCGTCTATTAGATCATTATTGGTACTGTCGTAGACACGCATTGCTGATTGAGCCAGGTCCATGGAAAGCAAGGTGTGTTTAAAGCCCAGACGCAATCGTTTATCAGGGGCACTCAACGTCAATTTTCGGAAAATATCTGTTGGGAAAACGATTTGAGATCTAGAGTTTTCGGAACATTTGTTGAAAAATTGCTTGCTTGCCTGCCTCTCCTAGGATTTTCGAACATCTAAAAAATGGTATAATTGCCCATTTTTAACGGATTTTTACCATAAAAAGGTCACCTGGAATTTTCGGGAGCCTTTTTTCTGGCTGAGATTTTCGATAAGGTAAGTTTTGATCCCTATAATTTTTGGATCACTAGACTTTCACCTAGGAAATCCCAACAGATTAAAAATTTTTAGGGGATAAAAATATGCCTATATCTACCGTTTAAATACTAAAATACGTTTAACGATGCTATGTTTAAGTGGTTTTGAGCTTTATTCCCGTTGGGTGGCCCTGGTTTATCTACCAGCGCAGAACTATAGCTACTTACCTAGACTGCAAAACAGTCCGTATTTTTGCGTATTCAAGTACGCGCGAACGGTCAAACAAAAGGTCTGGAACGAGGCTAAAACAGAGTGCGAGACTGGGGAGAGACGCTTACGGGCGTGTGAGGCTCGCGCGCTTTACGTGCGTAAGACTCTTACGCCACGCTTTACCGATTTCTTTACTGATCTTGAGAAAAAAAACCCGACTGTTTTGCAGTCTACTACTTACCTAGCGTTCCCTATTAAACTTAGTTTATCATTAGTTACTTGCTTTTCAGAATCATTTTATGGAATAACTGTGTTACATAATCAGCGGTAATTCTTGCCATCTTCAAAATGATTACAATGTAGTAAATAATCTTTGTTTTGGCCTGACGAGAAAATAAGCTAATAGGCAATATCTCTTACTAGGATTATAAGTTGGTCAGATGGAATACTCGCAAGAGCAACTAAACTACTTCAGACTCTGCTACATAGCATTTGATTTGGTTCCAGTGGGACTGCGGCACATTTTCAAAAACGAATGGGATTTCCTCTATAAAGCAACGTTAACTGGAGGATGGAAAGACACTGCACAAAATGGACATGATTTTAACAACAAAGAATCTAAATCAAGTCGCAAGAAAAACGCCCGATCTCTGGCAATAATCAACAATGGTGACACGGCAGAGTGGGACTGTACCTGTTTGTTTTTTGCCATTCTGTACTCGGACAGCATTGGTAACACCTTAAGCCCAGCTGTCCGTAAAGAGGTCGATGATATTCGTCAGGTGCGAAACGAGATTGCTCATATCACCGAGGCTAAGTTGACAGATGCCGACTTCCAAAATTCTGTAGACAGAGTGTTGAACGCTTTTACATCCCTTGGTCTGGCTATAACTGAGATTCAAGAAATAAAGAACCAGAAGACCTTTCCGACGAAGGAAGTGGAAAAAATTAGGAAGCAAGTTCGTGATCTCCAAACCGAGTTAGATCAGACAAAAAGCACTCTTCAAAGTACCGAAGCTGCTCTGGTTTCTCTCACACAGGAAATAAGTGTGGAACTTCAGCCATTTTGCATTCTCGCATTGTGCCCACCACACGATACCATCAGGCGCTCTCATGATATTGAAAGAATCACTAACGAAATGAAGGAACTTTACAAAAGTTCAACTGGGGCAGTCAGTACAGTGTATTTGTCAGGAAATCCAGGATGTGGCAAGAGCCAACTTGCCCGGGAAATCGGACAACAGTTCTTTTCTAAACAAAACAATGATCTTATCTTTGTGGCGACACTGAACACAGAAAGCATTGGCAAACTTGCTGACTCTTACCTCACCCTTGGGAGACACTTAGGGGTAACAGAATACGCGTTGAAAGGTTTAGAATCTATAAAAGAAGAGAAACCTAGTGAAGCAATTAAACAGCTCCATCGCTTGATTTTGCCGAAGACCAACAAGTTTACCAAATGGTTGATAATAGCAGACAATGTGATTGATTTACGCTTAGTCCGCGACTTGCTTCCTCAAACTGGCAGTAAAGAATGGGGCCATGGGCAAGTGCTGATTACCACTCAAGATAGTGGAACAATTCCTCAAAACGCTCCCCACACGTATCAGGAATCGTTAAGCAAAGGAATGAGGCGGGACGAGGCAGTGGAATTGCTGGAAACAGTATCGCGAATTTCCGAGCGAGTACAAGCAGAAAATGTCGCTGAACTTCTCGATTTTCAGCCACTGGCCTTAGCTGCTGCTGCTTATTTCGTGCAAACTGTTGTGACCAGTGGCTCTTCAAATTATAATTGGAAAGCATACCTTCAAGACATATCAACATACAGCCAGCGAAAATCGGTGGAAACTGTCCTTGCTAATGAGAGTTCAGCCTACGCTAAAACAACAATGGCCGCAGTAGAAATGGCTATCCAAAGAGCTGTTGAAACAGACGAGGTTCTTCTTCATACATATTCTTTTCTTTCGCTCTGCGCTAACGACGACCTTCCACTCGAAACTGTTTTAAAGTTCGTCAAAGCCCAAGTAAAGGACCATCCAGAGGTTTTAATAAAGGCAAACATTGTAAGGTCCTCTTTAAGTCTTGTTCATTCCGAAGAAGGGGGTGAACGAACTTTTTTACGTTTACATAAAGTTGTGCATGACGCTTTGAAACAAGGCGAGATAGCTAACCTGAAATCATGCCGGGAGAGTGACTACACCATGGCAGAAGCGGTAAAGATTTTCAACTCCCAACTGGAAGAAAATTACGAGAATTATGCGTTTTGTAAAAAATTGAGGCCCCACTGTGAATCGTTACTTAAGCAGATGACGTCAGAGTTTAGTTCAGTTGAAAGCACTTTTTCAGAAAGGTTTGCGCTCTTCATAGATTTGGATACAGTTATTGATTGGCTACATAATCTCGCCAGGGTCTGTAAAGAAACCTCCTATTTCTTCTTTGCGAAAATTGTGGTCAACTTAGCATATGACCTACTGCGGAACTTAGACGACACTTCAACGAGTGCGTTTGCCCGTGAAGGGAGGATTTTAAATTTAACTGGCGAAGTGTATCACAGGCTAGGAGAATACAATCAAGCCAAAGAACTTCACGAAAAAGCACTGATTATTTACGAAAAGATTTTTGGTGAAGATCATGCCGATGTAGCAACAAGTTATAACAACTTGGCATCAGTGTACGACACCCTGGGAGAATACAATCAAGCCAAAGAACTTTACGAAAAGGCACTGATAATTCGCAAAAAGATTTTTGGTGAAGATCATGCCCATGTAGCAACAAGTTATAACGACTTGGCATTAGTGTACGACACCCTAGGAGAATACAATCAAGCCAAAGAACTTCACGAAAAAGCACTGATTATTTACAAAAAGATTTTTGGTGAAGATCATGCCCATGTAGCAACAAGTTATAACAACTTGGCTTTAGTGTACAAACGCCTGGGGGAAAACAATCAAGCCAAAGAACTTCACGAAAAAGCACTGATAATTCGCAAAAAGATTGTTGGTGAAGATCATGCCGATGTAGCAACAAGTTATAACAACTTGGCATCAGTGTACTTCACCCTAGGAGAATACAATCAAGCCAAAGAACTTCAAGAAAAAGCACTGATAATTCGCAAAAAGATTTTTGGTGAAGATCATGCCGATGTAGCAACAAGTTATAACAACTTGGCATTAGTGTACTACACCCTGGGAGAATACAATCAAGCCAAAGAACTTTACGAAAAAGCACTGATAATTCGCAAAAAGATTTGTGGTGAAGATCATGCCCATGTAGCAACGAGTTATAACGACTTGGCATTAGTGTACGACACCCTGGGAGAATACAATCAAGCCAAAGAACTTCACGAAAAAGCACTGATAATTCGCAAAAAGATTTTTGGTGAAGATCATGCCGATGTAGCAACAAGTTATAACAACTTGGCATTAGTGTACTCCACCCTAGGAGAATACAATCAAGCCAAAGAACTTCACGAAAAGGCACTGATAATTCGCAAAAAGATTTTTGGTGAAGATCATGCCGATGTAGCAACAAGTTATAACAACTTGGCATCAGTGTACTCCACCCTAGGAGAATACAATCAAGCCAAAGAACTTCACGAAAAAGCACTGATTATTTACAAAAAGACTTTTGGTGAAGATCATGCCTATGTAGCAACAATTTATAACGACTTGGCAGTAGTGTACGAACGCCTGGGAGAATACAATCAAGCCAAAGAACTTCACGAAAAAGCACTGATTATTTACAAAAAGATTTTTGGTGAAGATCATGCCCATGTAGCAACAAGTTATGACAACTTGGCAATAGTGTACCAAAGGCTGGGAGAATACAATCAAGCCAAAGAACTTCACGAAAAAGCACTGATTATTAGCAAAAAGATTTTTGGTGAAGACCATGCCGATGTAGCAACAAGTTATAACAACTTGGCATCAGTGTACTACTCCCTACGAGAATACAATCAAGCCAAAGAACTTCACGAAAAGGCACTGATTATTCACAAAAAGATTTTTGGTGAAGATCATGCCGATGTAGCAACAAGTTATAACAACTTGGCATTAGTGTACTACACCCTAGGAGAATACAATCAAGCCAAAGAACTTCACGAAAAGGCACTGATAATTCGCAAAAAGATTTTTGGTGAAGATCATGCCGATGTAGCAACAAGTTATGACAATTTGGCATTCGTGTATAACCGCCTGGGAGAATACGATGAAGCCAAAAAACTTCACAAAAAAGCACTGATAATTCGCAAAAATATTTTTGGTGAAGATCATGCCGATGTAGCAACAAGTTATAACAACTTGGCATTAGTGTACAAATAAATGCCAGGGAGAATATAATCAAGCTAAAGAACTTCACGAAAAGGCACTGATAATTCGCAAAAACATTTTTGGTGAAGATCATGCCGCTGTAGCAACAAGTTATGACAACTTGGCATTAGTGTATAACGGGCTAGGAGAATACAATCAAGCCAAGAAACTTCACGAAAAAGCACTGATAATTCGCAAAAAGATTTTTGGTGAAGATCATGCCGATACAGCAACAAGTTATAACAACTTGTCATTAGTGTACGACACATTGGGGGAATACAATCAAGCCTAAGAACTTCACGAAAAAGCACTGATTATTTACAAAAAGATTTTTTGGTGAAGATCATGCCGCTGTAGCAACAAGTTATAACAACTTGGCATCAGTGTACAACCGCCTAGGAGAATACAATCAGGCCAAGGAACTTCACGAAAACTGCACTGACGATTAGGTCGGAACCAAATTTTCGGTGAAGATAGTGAGTTGGCATTAGTAAACAAACACCTTGTAAGCAGTCGATCTTAGGATCGGCACGAGAAAGCATGTTGTTTGATCCTATAAATTGTCTTAATTTGGCAATTTAGGCTGCGTAGCAGTCGCTTCTGTCTCCTTTTAGCCAAATAAAGTGATTCCTATTCTTTCCCGCCCCTTCCCTCTGTTTGTATTTTTTGCTCCTTCTTATGCTCCCTACCCTCCCTCCCTGGTGTGCTTTCCCCACTCAGCTAAAAGGAAATGGAAACGACTGCTACCCATGCAAGAGAGTTGGAGGGTCCCCAATAAGTTATTCGGTATCCGAGATTTGGCTTATTCTTAGGCTGGGATACTGAATATTAAGATAATTGGAGAGGGAGATGCGGAATTGTAATATTACTAGCTTTCTTATAAACGGGATACGAGACTTAGCGATTTAATTAATGATCAGAGATATCGGGAAATGTTGTTGAAGAGAACTGGTATCTCATACTCACGAAAAAAAGAAAACCTTTTTATGTATTTCATCAAAGATATTGCTCATCGTGGCTATATAAAGGGTTTCGTTTATCGTTTTATGTATGTACTCGTGCGTGTAAAGCTGGCAGGTAAAGTAATTCGCTATCCAGATTCCGTCTTTGATGGATTTCCGAACATGTATTTTATAATTGACTTTAAGACGAGATTGGAAGAGAATAAAGGAGGTGATGTTGAAAAACACACGGAAAGCTGGAAATGAAGAACAGCATTGTTTCACGCCCAAAGACTTGCTTCAAAAAATATTTAGTTTACGTCATGTATAAATTTATGTGGGGCAACAACAACAAAACGAGCTTTATTTTGCATGACCATACAAGTTCATACAGTATTGAAAAAGCTATTGTAAGAATCAAAATTACATCATAGGGCAATTACGTTACTTTGGCAATAACTTGTCACGAACATCAGAGCAAGCTGAAATATATTTTGCGAATTGTATATTGAGAAAGTAATTAGAGGAGTTCATCAGCTCTTTGATCAAAACGTTTTATTACAGGTGACTGGGTAATATTTGGAATCAGAGTCTTGATTTTATAGTAACCTTTATTATGGGGTACAAAGACATTTCCACACTACTTGGTTTAGCCTGCGAGCAAGCTCTCCTATTTGGGCAAGCGAAGCGAGCCTTGCGAGAACGCGCGAGAGAGGGGCCACTCGCTCGTGCGTTCTCGCGAGACTCGTTTCACTCGCCCTAATAGGAGAGCTTGCTCGCAGGCTATACTTGGTTATGGAACATCACCTTAAACATCTAAGGATGGCGGTCCTGAATGGCCATTATGTTTTTTTGTTTATCAAGGGGGAGTAAAGAAAAAAAAAATTTCCTTAGAGGTGGGGTTAACACTTAAACAACTCTGATGTGGATTAGATGCGGTTTCTTTTTGGATCAACTTATCCCTGAAATTTACCCACACCAATTAGAATGTGAATCGACAGTCAACACCCCCGCCCCCTCCCCAAGCCCGAGGGGCACTTCCTTATTTGGCCTAAACCTGTACATGCCGCTAAACAGTGTATGGTTTGGTCATGGGGGCTGTTAGTCTTAAAAAGGGTAGACAATTTCACCACATTCAAAGTTCTTGAAAGCAATCATCTCGGAAATTTGTAAAAGTGGTTGCAACTAGAGATGGTCATTTACAAGGAAAACGACCTTGAGATAAACTTATTGAGAGCGGCCGCTTACAAGGGATTTTAGCTAAAGGCTTGGCATTTGTTGTTTATACCACATTCAGGCGAAATAATTTTAATTAGGATATTTTCTTTAATTTGTTCATTCTATGTTAACCAACCATGCCCTATGTTATGGTATAAACCTAAATTTACTCAAGGACTAGTCCTTTTATTCATCAATTGTTGATTACATGGTCATTGCTTTCGAGAACTTACTATTCTCCTTCTGTGTACTCTAGGACAAAGATATGACCGGCTTCTACTTGGAAAAAGTTGGCCGTTTTTTTTAATGGTCGATCATGCATTCCACATACCCACCCACCCCCCATCCCCCGTCACCCCACCCGGGAATTCCGGGGACTTCAATTTGAAAATCATGACGGGGATGCTCGTCGTCTCGCTTAGCGGTAGAAATTGCAGAGTTTGGTTTCACTTAGGGTATTCAGGACGGTAAGCCAATATTTTTACCTGTGAAGGCATTGCTCTGGGCCAAGGACAAATAAATAGGTATATAAAAACAAACAAATTTTGTCTCCTTTTGGAGCCAAGCCAAGATTGGTCTCCTTTAGGGGTTATATTCTAATTTTTCGACTAGCATACGCTTCCTTTTGTACTGGAGAGTTCCCACCCGCTCCACGTCTCCGTACTCTCTACAAATAGCGTGATTGTCCAAAATAGCGTGACCGTCTGTATTATCGGTCACGTGATGGTAACTTCCTTCAGATCAAGTTCCGGTTCTTCATTGTACGGTAGTAACTCATGCAGTATTAAATCGAATTTCCTTGGGTTCTTTTGGGCAAGGTGAGTAATTTTTCCTTCGTTATTCGGGTTAACATAGCCACAGAGTAATCCGCGCAAATTTGGTTTGTCTTAGTTTTACATAATAGCAAGTTTTGTATTTTCTGGCCGTTTATATAGATCTACTTGTTATTAAAAGCCGGATAAGGAGTTTTAACATCGTCGTGTTTGGTCCGACGGTTTAATTGCCTCGGCATAGGTAATTATTGCCACTGTCTTGAGCACTGTTCGGTGCGTGGTGTAGAATTTGTGGTGAAGAAAAAAGTTCGTTTGTTATGACTTTCTTGTTCTTCGAAACCGTTATAATGTTCGTCCCCAGACAACATTTGAGGCGAGTTACACTTCCTTTCGTCTGCGGTATTAATTAGGACTGGATTATCATGACCGCTTAAGGTCGCTTAGACTACGAGTAGTCCCCCATTTTTCCTCAGGGATAGTAGAGCGAGCAAGACGCGAGCGCGCGTGAAAATCACCCCACAAGAGAAAAGGCGACACGCGGCGGGGAGAGAGAAAAATGAGGGACTACCCGCGACTCCCCGCCGCGTGTTGGCTTTTCTCGCGTGGGGTGATTTTCACGGGCGCTCGCGTTTCGTTCGCTCTACTATCCCGGTGGAAAAATGGGGACTACTCTTAGTCTAAAAGTCGATCTGTCGCTAAAAATACGTACGTGCATAAAGGGGTCGTTTCCCCTATAAAGACAGGCTCAATTGTTCTCAAATGTCCAAAGTTGTATATAAAGCTAGTTGTTGGGACTGTCAGGATTTCTACATTGGCAAAACCAAACGGAGATTGCATGACAGAAAAACTGAACACTTCAAGGCAATCAGAGACAGATTTGCTCAAGGTGCAAAACGATATCTTATTGGCTATGGATCTTCAGCACGTCACCCTCCTCGTACTTCTCGATTTGAGTGCGGCATTCGATACTGTCGATCACCGAGTGTTGTTACGTCGTCTTGAGTTCACTTATGGCATTACGGGAACTGCTCTTCAATGGTTTCGGTCATACACTGGCAGGACCCAACGAGTGTACATAAACCAGACATACTCTAATGACTTTCCACTGCCTCATGGGGTGCCTCAGGGTTCTTGTCTAGGCCCTTTATTATTCACGATGTATGCAAGTAAATTCTTTGAGGTTGTTGAGAACCATCTCCCAAATATTCATGCTTATGCTGATGACACCCAGATATATTTATCTTTCAAGCCGGACTCTACTGCGGGGGAACAAGACGCTATCACTGCTCTTCAAGATTGCATTAGAGATATTAGAAGTTGGATGATCGCAGATAGGTTAAAACTAAACGATGACAAAACGGAATTTATGATTATTGGCACACGTGCTCAATTAGATAAAGTTAATGTATCTGAAATTGTGGTTGGCCAAGCAAAAGTGCCAGCTGTAATGATTGTTAGGAACCTCGGGACGTGGCTTGATACGAACCTCACCATGTCTGCACACATAAATGAAACGTGCCGAGCTGCTATTTATCATCTGTATAACATTAAACGCATTAGCAGGTATTTGAGTTATGATGACAGGAAGTCTATAGTTCAAGCAGTTATAATGTCACGTATAGATTATTGTAATAGCCTCTTGGTTGGTGTTCCATCCACCCAGCTAAGTAAATTACAGCGTTTACAAAATGCAGCGGCTCGCCTTGTTAGTAACGTCGCAAAGTATGATCACATTACTCCTACACTTGTTAATTTACATTGACTTCCAGTAACGTATAGGGTAAATTTTAAGATAGCAATGCTTGCTCATAAGTGTGTCTATGGCAACGCACCCGAATACCTTAAGGATTTAATAAAAGTTAAGAGTTCCACCAGATATAATCTTAGATCGGACTGGGAGATGTTACTCGAGGATTATAGTGCACGATCAAAGAAGACACTCGGAGAAAGGACTTTCAAAGTAGCCGCCCCTAGAATCTGGAACATTTTACCGAAGGACATTAGGAATAGGACAACTATTATGCTTTTACGAAACAGCTAAAGACTTATTATTTTAAACTTGCATACAATTTTTAATTGTACATAGGTGTATATTAATTTTACTCTCTTTTTATCAATTTTAATGAAACATATAACATTTCTTTTAGTTATAAATATTGTAAGTAATAGTTTAAGTACTAAATAATTAAGTTAGGTGTCATTTTCGAATATATTCATGTTTAATTCGATAATTATAATTAACATATTTTTAGTTAGCTTTAATAGTTTGTAATGCGCATTTGATCATTTGATATATGTTAATTTGCGCAATACTAAATAATAAATATTATTATTATTATTATTATCACCAGTAACGGTCATTCATCAAGAACACCCAACGACTGCTTTCTGTAAAATATCTGTTCGGAGAAGCAAAAATTCCCTACAATTTTCTATAGCTTGAGGAAGGCTAAAAATTACTAGATGACCGTTCCATTCATGAGTCATTCATGTACAATTTTCGAAGCATATCTAATAAATTCCAGCCGATTCGTGTCCGTAAAGCGGTGTTGACTTTATCAAAATTCTAACAAAACTCCCAGGCTTTCTGGTCATTTTTTCATATTTGGTTTTGTTTTCTTTTTACGCAAGTGTCTTCTAGAAAAAGCTAGACAATGGAGTTGTCAAAACTTTGCAATTTTATCCCTGAACAGGCCTGGGAGTCATTTTAGAATTTTAATATATCGCGCGTACGTCGGTGAGCTATTCGCGCTATCGAGGTTTCTCCAAGCCTCTTCTGAGGCCTATATCGTTAACACCGAATATCTCGAAGGTCGCAGAGGACTTTGTCGTCACAGAGTTTGGTGCTATATCGAAGTCTTCGACATCTTTTGCCCTATTGGAGATGCTCCACGAGTGGTCTCAAGGGACTGATGGGAACGGTTCGACTATCAGGACACTCCTGTTTGATTACAAGAAAGCATTTGATCTAATTGACCATAGTATCTTAGTAACGAAATTATGCACGCTTGACATCGCACCTAGCGTCATTAATTGGATAATAGATTTCCTGTCAGCTCACTCACAGAGAATCAAACTCTCTGAAGGCTGTGTATCCGAATGGGCACACCGGCACAGTACCTTCGAGCGTTCCGCAAGGGACCAAACTAGGCCCTTGGCTGTTTTAGATCATGATAAACGATCTAACCGTCAGTAATGCTTCTATTTGAAAAAAAATGTAGACGATACCACAACATCAGAGGTAATAAAGAAAGGACAGCATATCGAGGCTCAAGGCATTGTAAATGAGGTAGTAAATTGGTCAATCAGATACAGAGTCAAGTTAAACACAGACAAATGCAAAGAGCTCTGCATTAGTTTTACATCAGATTGTGACTTTTCTCCAGTAGTAATAGGAGAGGAGTGCATCAAATTAGTTAAAGATGCTAAACTTTTAGGTGTTACTATCTGTGGTGACTTAACATGGAATGCGCACATCCCGGAAGTTACTAAGAAGGCAGCTAAGAGGCTCTATTTTCTTGTTCAGCTAAAAAGAGCTCGTGTTCCACAGAAAGATTTATGCCTTTTTTACATTTCAAGCGTGCGCTCCGTCATTGACTATGCTGCGCCAGTTTTCCATCACGCGCTACCAGCCTACCTTTCGCAAGAATTAAAACGCGTTCAGAAAAGAGCAATTCAAATCATATGTCCTGGCATAGAATATCAGCAAGCTTTAGCGCTTATGAGTTTACCAACGGTTGTGGAGCATCACCACAACATTTACACGCGCACGTTTGAAAGCATAATGAGCGACCCGAACCACAAGTTAAGAAAGTTGTTGCCGCCTCTTTATAAGAGCAACTATAATCTAAGGCATGCGCGCACTTTCACTTTGCCGCGTTGCAAGACAAATTGATTTTAGAACAGTTTTTTTATGGCCTCAGGCAGAATTGTAACTAACTTTTAGGTTTCTTATTATACGTTAAACTTTTTAGTCTTAGCTATTACAATCGTTACCCATTTTTACAATTATTAGTATAAATTATTATCATTATGTTTATACTACCACATGAAGAAATTTCTTTAATTTAATTGGCTAAGAGCAGTGGTATTTCAGCTTAATTTGAAATACCTACATGTGAAAATTACAAAACCTTTGCGGGTATTAGTATAAACAAATAATAGCATGATTTGTACGCGATATTTTGCATAAATACTACTAGCGATATTTCAAAATTGTCTCAAATTTCCCTCGCCTAACGGCCCGTGAAATTACGTATAACAATTTTGAAATATCACTCGTGGTATTTATGCCAAATATCACTAAAAATCATGCTATTAACTATACAAATACGCAATTCAGCTTATGCTGCAATGTCTTTAATAAAGTACCTATCCTATCCTATCCTCCATTTGGCGCGAACTGGCCTGTGGACGAGGCTAGCATGTACACATTCTTCATTCAATCATACCCAAGAAAATAGCCTTAAGAAGGCTGCATGAGCGAATAGATTAACAACAACCTATACGCCTGCAGCCGGAAAATAGAAAATTCGGTAGAAATTCAAAAGGCCTTGAATGATCTATCCATGCGTGAATTGAAGTCAAAAACTCGAGAAGAAAACTGCGTTTCAGTTGATTTTTGGATGTCACCTCTCCGTATTCCTGAACTGGACGGAATAAAGGAACTTCAAGTTAATTTTCTTCAGGATCAAAAGGACTGTCCTTGAACTTCAATAATAACAAAAAAAAAGTATATGAGCTCTGTCGTTCTCGTAATTGTATCATATGATTTGGTCATGCATTTTATTCCTTTATGACTCAGTCAATTCCAAGCGTGCTAATTCTCCCCCGGGTATTTGTCGGGCATTTGTCATCTTGTCGGTCCCGGCGGTGGGGAATTTATCAGTAAGCCTCTGCCCGGGGATGGGACATTTGTCAATTCTTCTACAAGCGGTTAACATCATCCCTTTTTCGATATGTCACTTAAAAATATGCTTGTTTAGATAGTTATAGATATTTCTATATAGAATATTTTTATTACATATGCTTTAAAAAGATATGCGTGGTTTTCGCTCCATAACCACCCTACCCCACAATATTTTTTGTATCCATTTGTAAGGAATTGCTTCCCGCCACCGTGGTCAGGTCGCTCATGGAGGAAAAACGATCAATGCATCGTTTGAAGAGTTTAAAGGAAAGACACTTTCTTTGTAAGCGAATGGTTGAGGCAGTAAGGCTTAGAAAAACTTTGCGAGATATTTGAAAGCTGATGTAAACTTGCTTTGTGTCATCAATGCGACAATTTCAAAATACCCGCTGTTCCATCGTGATGATAAAATACTCATGTCAAGCCAACCTCGTTCCCAGGGCTCTCTCCTACCCGCCCTACGGAGCGAGCGAGAGAGAGAGAGAGATTCAGATTCTGGGAGACACGTGACCGGCGTTTTCCAGGGTCTCTCTCTCTCTCGCTCGCTCCGTAGGGCGGGTAGGAGAGAACCCTGGGAACGAGGTTGATGTCAAGCTGGTCGGTTGTTTGTTTACCATTCACTATTTAAGAGACTTTTGAAAATAAAAAAGTTATTACTAAAATCTAGTTCAGTCACTGACATTAATCAAATCGATGTGATCTTTTGGCAATAATTAAAAAATAACCTCTTGGAGTGATTTGCGAAGGGTGCTTCACGCATTTTGATAAGATTATCACGGATTTCCTATTAATATGGCATTTGCAGCTTATTTACTGGAAAATGCAATTCTAATGTTGTCTCGGGGTGGGGCATTTACACACCTTTTTAAGCCCCACCGTGAGAGATTTGCAGTCTTTGCAGCTTTTCCAAAAAAAAAAAAAAATAGCGTATAAGCGTATTAAGGGGACAGGTTCACGGTTCAGTGCATGTGCTCATTAATCAAAATGTTGTTTTTCTGCTGGGACATGCTGTATCGTCTATGCAAGCAATATGATCATGTCATAATGTTGTCAAAGAACCAATCTGTACACTCCCCTGGCCGTCACTTGCACCTGACCAACTTAAATATTTGCAAATAGCTGTAAATTAATCAACCATGGAATAAAAACTTTGGCTCAACAATAAATTCAAAGTTGGTAGTGTTGGCATAATCCACTATTTTTTCTGCGATTTTAGTACTCCTCCATCCTAGTTCAGGTTACTCTAAAATACACTTCTACTGTGAAATACACTCTGAGATCGCTGAGACACATGTGAGTGGGATTATTAAGCGATAGAATTAATAATAAATTGGGAAAAAGTAATTTAATCAATGAGCATGCGCTTACCCGTGAACCTGTCCCTTTAAAATAATCTGTTTTGTTTTGACATCCTTCGGAAAATTCCTTTAGATGTAGTAATTTTATATCCTATAATAACAAAATTAAGATTTCGCGCCAAAAAGTTAAAAAAAACTGAAAGTTTCTAGTTCTAGAAAACTGCTAAGTTCAACAACAGCTCTAAGGTAAAGGAGCTATCCGATTTTGAATATTTTTTCCCCTTTTTTACTAAAATTAGTTAAGAAGATAGCGCATAGATAAAGGACATGTGACCTAACAATCCTTCTTGCGATTTGCATCTTCCGTTCGAACGTTTTCCATATTTCAAAAATGGCCTGCTGGATTCTCGTCGTAACGAGAAATTCACTGTTAACAAGAACGCTGTAAAAAGGGGACAAGTCTCGCTTGCTTGGAGGTTAGATAAGAAACAAGACACTCTTAAAGTGTTAACTCGAGGTTGCCTGGAGATAAGATAAGATATGGAGGAGGAGATAAATTCTTGACTGTATGCAGCTAGGCAAAGGTTACCTAGTAACCATTGACTGTCCTTATGGTACATAGAATAGTCAGACTAAACTTAAACTGGAAAAAGATTATAGTTCAATCGTTACAGTCTATAAAGCTAAAGTAAAAATTTCCAGTGATGTCTAGGAAATAATGCTGTAATTTTACGCAATCTTCCACAATCAAAGGCGATACCACGAGGCAAAGATCGAGAGCGTGCAAATCCACGACACCAAGGAAACATCAATGAAGACGTCAGTAGCAGTGAAAAATAAATACACATTTCCCATACTAGAGAACTTCGAAAATAAATAGACTAGTTCATTTTGTAGACTAGTAGTTTCCACTGGCCGATGAAGTACTGCAAGTAGAGTGCGTGACAGTCAAGTACAATTCTACACTTATAAACACATCTAGGACACCTACTTAACGTCACACGAGTAGTTGAAGTTGCTTCTAGTAGTTGAAGGTCAAAAATCATTAATATCTCAAGTATTTATATAAGTCCAACGCGACTTCACATCTTTAAAACTGCGAAAACCTATCAATTAAGTACATACAACAAAGTGAATCTGCAATGTCGAATCTATTTAACCGTAGAGTTTTAGTCACTGCGTCAATATTGTGAGAAACGTAATGCCTCAATACAGCACGAAACAGGATTTTCTCCGCTATAATATTTTTACGTCCAACTACGCGTGTATGAATACACGAAAATCACGGTGTTGCTAAAACGAGGGTAAGGGTAACACTGAACAAGGGTAAGGGTGGGGGTGAGGGTCATTTTAAGGGTAGGGTGAAAGCGTATGGAAACATAAATGTACTGATATAATCATGCAGCTATCATTCATCCATTATTCTTACTGGTTTTGTTAAGCACAAAAAAGAAATTTTCTCACAGAAGTTGGGTTCTTTTGCGGACGAATCCTGTAGAAAATAAATCGGTCCAAGAGTTGAGGAAGACCGGAAATCAATGACCGGAAATTTGTCTACTGATCTCCCTTCCCCGGTTTTTTTGTTATTCGATCAAGATTGGGAAAGCAAGGCGATCAGCAAGGGTAAGACCGCAAAGACTTCGCCATTACCATCGAACATTTGCTTCCTTTCATTTTTGGTGTCAATTATCCATATAGGTTGTAAGAAAAAAGAAATGATCAATATGTAAAAATGTCCCGGCTTTTAGATATTGTGCAATTCCCACAACTCGAACTTCTCGCAATTGAAATTTTGCCATTCGATTATTTATATATCCTTGTTTTTTCTTATAATCCCTCACCCTAACCCCTAACCCTAACCTCACCCCCACCCTCACCCTTACCCATACCCATACCCTCACCCTTGGTATTACCCTTACCCTTGTTTTAGAAACGCCGCAAAAATCAAGGGTGTTTCGGGAGAAATATTACATCATTGCCAAAAAAGCCGTACTTGAACGTGATCAACTATGCGCATCACCTCGATCATCGCCGAAAATAAACCACATGCTCATCACGAGCCTCATCTGCATACATTGAAAGTCGCCACGATTATTCTTAATTTCCACGGTCGCCGCTAGGAACGCCTGGGACCACAACCGCCGTTTTGTGACTAAATACGAAGAAAAAGAAAACGGCTTGCAGATTATGAGTCTCGCTGCTTACGCAAGCGAGACTAATTAAAAATTTTAAAACTGTCCTATCAGATCAGTCAATTGATAAATGATATACAAGGGGTCTAAGGTTTTTTTTTTTAGCGAAAACTTTTCAAAAAAGGCTATTCTATGAAGAAGATGAACAGCGAAATAATAAAGGAGTCCTCTGTCGTAGGATTCTTTTGATATTGCCATTGAGGGTAGGTCCACTTAGTGATCAGGGGCACCCAACGAGAATATAGTTCAAAACCACTTAATAGCATTGTTAAACGTATTTTAGTATTTCAAAGGTAGACATAGGCATATTTTTATCCCCTAAAAATTTTTTCATCTGTTCGGATTTCCCAGCTGAAAGTCTAGTGATCCGAAAATTATAGGGATCAAAACTTACCTTTTCGAAAATTTCAGCCAGGAAAAGGCTCCCGAAAATTCTAGGTGGCCTTTTTTAGGGTAAATATCCGTTTAAAATGGGTAATTATACCATTTTGTAGATGTTCGAAAATCCTAGGAGAGGCAGGCAAGCAAGAAAGTTTATGTCTACCTTTGAAATACTAAAATACGTTTAACAATGCTATTAAGTGGCTTTGAACTATATTCTCGTTGGGTGCCCCTGTGACTTTTGAGTACGACTTTTGTTGCGTGTCTAGCTGTGTCTTCATAACATTCGCGGTATCAGATCTGATTTAATTAGCAAATTACTCAGCGAAAAGAAGGAAACTTTTTGTTCCGTTGTCAAACATTTAGAATTGTAAATCTAGAGTCTGATATAGCCAGTTAGAGAAATTTTTTTTTGCCGAAGATCGACGTGTGTTGCTGTACTGCATGTCGCGGTACAAGAGTTTTAGCAAATCTCCTTTTATTGGATCAAGGACTTACGAGAATGACTTCCTCGCGACTTCCGTTTCGTGAATTACAACACCAGCTGTCTCAGTTTGACTGACAGTTGGAGACAGGTGGAATATTGGTCAACTGCTCGGCGTAAAAAGGGAAACATGTTTTAACTGAAACAGTTCATTTTTACGCACTTGCATCGAGGATTTGCAGATCATAGGGATGGCAGAATTATTAACCGATTTTTTTTATCCTGAACACCAGAAAACTAGCAAAGTTCCGCATTGTTCTGAAGAAATCACTGCGGAATTTCACAATCACCTTATCTTTCTGGTAGCACTGAATATTTTCCTATCCATCACTGCATTTTCATGGAATGCTCTGATCCTGCTAGCCCTACGTAAGGAATCGGCCTCGCTTCAGCCGCCGTCCAAACTCCTGTATCGTAACCTAGCGATAACTGATCTCTGTGTTGGTCTCATTGTACAGCCCCTGGCTGTGGTTTATTGGATATCTGTGGTGTACGAAGCATGGAGTACTTGCTATTACGCACTCGTGGCCGTTTCTATCACAGGCAATATGTTGTGCCTCGTTTCTTTGATAATGTTGACTGCAATAAGCGTGGACAGACTTCTCGCGTTGTTGTTGGGGTTCAAGTACCAGAGGGTTGTGACTCGAAAGAGATCTTATATAACTGTAGCTGTTCTTTGGGTTTTGTCCCTCGCTGGTTTAGTCAGCTATGTATGTGTTTTCATAATTGCGTCTCTTTGTATGATAACCTCAATTTTTTCTTACACAAAAATTTTTCACTCGCTGCGTCATTACAAGATTCATGTCCATGGACACGCCTCTCAAAGTCTACCAAGCCAAGTTATTCCACTTAACATAGATCGCTACAGAAAAGGAGTCCACAGCGCACTTTGGGTGCAGGTAGCATTGATTATTTGTTATGTGCCTCATTTTATAGCCGAATCTTTAAGAGTGGCTGTCTGTAAGGATCGAGAATCGGCGGTCAGCGACCCATTTGGCGAATCCCTGATATTTTGCCCAAAGTTAGCCTTGGGTACACTATTTTCAAAAATCATATTCAAAAGTTCCAACGATTTTGTTTATTTGGGAAATTTGAGAAAAATTAAAAGTGCGGTCAAAATGCCGGCAAAGTGCAGTTTTTTGGTTCATTAAAAGGTGCGATTATAAACCTCCGCCGAAGTCTTAAAATGAAATCAGTTGACCTCAAAATAAAAAGAATTTCAAAGCAATCAATCTTCTACACTACCAATGTTTTAATCTTTTCAAATATGATAATACAATGGTTTTTCAGGCCATTTAGAAAACATCTTCGGAGACCGCTTTCGATGGCGGCAAAATGTAGCTAATATTCATCAGGATAAAAATGTTCCTGGTATGTCAGTTTTTAACAATTAAGCATTACAGAGCTAAAATATAGGTCTTAAAGATTTACCAAGTAAAGTTTCAAGGTCGAACTCGGAACGCTTCCCTTCGAAGGAATCGGAAGTCTGAGCAATATCAACGTTCAAAATGGCGCTGGATCTTAACAAACATCTAACATTATAGTTACAATCACTTGCGTTAAAATATCACACTAAATTCGCCTTCGACAATTTTAAGTTTAAGCATCGCAGAGCTAAAATATATGTCTTGACGATTTACCAAGTAAAGTTTCAAGGTCTAACTCAGTACGCTTCCTATGAGACAAGTCAGTTAACTTTGTAATACTAACGCGTAAAATTCACTACAAAGAAGTATCAGCGCTTGTCAACAAACATTAAAATACAGGTTTCTCGTCCCGTTACTCGATCAGAAGGGAACTTTCGATATCTTCTTTCGTTTGAAATTCACAAGTCGTTTTAGATTAGGTTGCAATAAACACATTCGGCCTCTCAGACCTATTAAAACAGTTTCAAAATATAGATCGGTTGAAAAGAATTACTAAGCTAGCTCCCGGATATCTCAGCACTGCCTGGAAT
Organism: Porites rus; assembly: GCA_964035705.1. Taxonomy (NCBI): domain Eukaryota; kingdom Metazoa; phylum Cnidaria; class Anthozoa; order Scleractinia; family Poritidae; genus Porites; species Porites rus. The sequence goes on along the minus strand of OZ037997.1, from coordinate 8,181,860 downwards.
CTTGATCTTCCTAAAGCGCCGTATCCTGTAAATGCAACCTTGTATCGATGTCTCAAGCGCTCAGGATGCGAACAGTACAGTACTCCAAATATTTTTAATACTATCAACTCATGACTTTTCGTTGAATTGCACCGAAGTGAAAAGGAGGAAACAAAGTAATCCGAACCCAAACAAACGAAGAATCGCTAATTTGGCGCTATTGTAAAATTGGCACTGACACCATGAAACCGAAAACGAAATTAACGTTTACCTTATCCTTTTCTCCATTTTGTGCCCACCATTGCAAACGTTCTGTGAAAACACATCAGAGGCTTTAAAGTTCATATTCAGATCCATTTGTAGCGCTTCGAAATGCGTCATGCTTGGCGCACAGTAAATTGACCGGAAAGTCACGCAACCGTGCGCACGAACACACCCGTCGCTATTATGCAACAACATTTCGCAACAGTTTGAAAATACAGCGTTGGGGCGCGATCCATTCAACCAAACTTTCCGGAAATTTCGGTCCAAAACTCAATGGATCGGTTCGGTCCAACCGGAAAAATTTCGAAAAAACGGGTCCACCTTTTGAGGTGGTCCTCTTTTCCCGGTCGGACCGGTTGGAATTTTGGTTGAATGGATCGCGCCCTTGGTCATATATCCTTGTTTAACTCAGTCTCTTCGTTTCTTGAATGGCTCACTGTAGCTACAAAAAAATTCTAGGTAAGGGCACCCCTTCCCATGGCCAGGGCACACCTTGCGGTCAGTTCGCAGATTACCCTGGTCAGCTGGAATGTATTCCGCTCAAAGACTTTACAAAGAACTAACTGGCCATTTAAAGACCGTAAACCATAGCGCAGATGAGTGTTTGGGATCTGAAATAAAGTTGCTGTTAGCCAGAGCAGGTAAATTCCACCCTAAAATATAATATTTTTGTCTTTTTATCAGCTATATCATTATTATTATTATTATTATTATTATTATTATTATTATTATTATTATTATTATACGTTTTTCTTTTTGCCATCATGCACTTGAGGGTGGTTATTCTCAACACATCATTCTCCTTCTAGGGGTTTTCTCAGTTGAAGAACATCACTATGCCTTGAGCATTTGTCCAAGGCACAGGGCTGATTTCGGCATCCGCTGGAGGGCAGGGAAGACCATGTGTACAATACCCAAAGAATTAGCGGTACATAAATCTACAACTGCTAAAGGGAGCCACCGAGTGGATAGCTTGAAGTCGGCGTTTATTTTCAAAAACACGAACACACTTATTCCAGTTGGATCACGTAAGTTGGAGACTTTTCTGCGAAGATTGGTTAGATAATGATGATTTTTTACGGTTAAGAATCACATACAAGGTGGCACACAAGGCGAGGAGTTTGCTAGCACTCTATTAAAGAAACAGTAAGAAATTTCCACGAGACAGTGACAAGAGGGGAGAGAGCGTGCAAGGAGAGGGAAAGGCGCTTTTAAGATGTATTAATTATCACGTGTCCCTTGTTTGTATTTTTGCCTTGAGGGTGCGGGTAATCCTAGCACACCTTGCGGTCCTCATTCAAAATTATTGGTCTTGCGGGCAGGAAGTTGTCTTCTTTCTATGTATGTTTTTAATGCATTTGTTTATACAGTGTATTGACATTAATTTCTGTTCGTCTGTTCATTTTATTTTTCTTTTGTTTTTCCATTTAAAGCAATTTGTAAACAATGCAACGAGTATATCAGCAAAGAGGCCATGCCCATTGCCCAACCAAACTCTAGTGTTTGCTTCAGGTGGGGTGGAACCCGTCCCCGAGGTCTCACACCGAGTTACCTGAGCCCCATTTGTTGGTAAGTAGTAATAAGAAACACTAGTGTAAATGGTTCGTTTAAGTGGCTACTTTAACGATGGTATGAAATGTTTTACTTTCAAAAAAACATTTATCGTTCATTCTTTCATTTCATTTTCAATCCTTTTTTACTTTAGGGGATTTCTTTTCATTTCTTTCTTTCTTTCTTTCTTTCTTTCTTTCTTTCTTTCTTTCTTAACGGGTTTGTGTGGGTGTTGGCTTATGGATAACATAAAACGAAATAAACGTTTTATCATGCTTTATAGTCATTACACAATATATTTGTTTGAACTGTTTCAGGTAGAGGGGGAAACAGGCCGTTCAAGTGCAAAAACAACTAGTAGTGAGTTATCGTCTGATGACCTTGCAACTGAACTGAAGAGGCTGGAGATATCGTCAAGAGGGCGGGATGATGAGACGTTCCTCAGTCCGGATACTGCAAGTCTTATTTCTTCCACGAGTGACGAGGCCCCAACCACTATGCAAGAACCTCGCAAAAAGTTGAACGAATATCTGGTTTCGAAGAACATCCCGCCAATAACTCAGCCCTGGATGGAATGGGATAATGCTGGAGAGAGCACTAAGAAGAGATACACCAAAAGGACAGTGGAGATCTTTTCTTCAGTCCTACAAGATCTTACACCTAATTATGCAGGTTCTCTTTGGCAAGCGGTCGTCTCGTCCCCTGCCATGAACAAAGCTTTTAAACTCGATGAATTATCACAAACGTCCAAGAATTATCTTCGGACCTTAGCAGAGGCATATGGTAAAGCTCAGGGGTGAAAGACAAGAAGGCAGATCTTGTCTATGATGATGTCAAGCGTTGCCAGCTTCAATGATATTTCAAGATTTATACCAGGCTTAACTAGATATTGCTATAGCTTGGCCAACCTGCATCGCTTACAGTACGGCAGCCGGGCTCCCACAACGCACCACCCTTCGCCGAGGATAGAGGTGCTTGCAAGCTTGACGCCGAGGTTGTGGCGAGGGAAATGCGACGCGCCCGTAGAGCAGATGGTGTGCGACTTTTCCAGTCGTCAGAATTCCTAGCCAGCTTGCAGATTGCGTCCTTCTTCTCAAGGCAAAGCGCTACACTACGGCAAAAGGACCCAGCAGATGAAGCCGATATCCGGGCATCTCAAGAGGAAGCTAACTTTAGTGCAGCGAAGGAGGTCGTTGAAACCATTCAGCTCAACCATCCTCTGGTATACGATCAGTACAACCTGTTTGAGATGGCGCTCAGTGGTAACTTGAAAGTCCTCAAGCTAGCGATGCTTCAGTGCTTGTGCGAGGATCTTGGCCTTGATGCATCTGTCCCGCCTGTGCGCAAGAAGGCTTCATACTTGGCACTCTTAGAGGAAATAACCAAAAAGTGCACATGCCGAAAGTAACTCTTCTATTAATAGCTTCCTGGAAGTGTTTTAGCGACAACCATTTTGGTAAAACGGGTTGAAAACGGGGAGAAGGGTACTCCCTCAAAAAATTGCAAAGGTTCTAGTCGTACCTTTTACAACCTCGTTCCCAGGTTCTCTCTCTTAGGTTGGTACCTATCGCCTAGGGTTTAAAATTCTAAAACGACCGCAGCTGTAGCAGTACCTATGAAAATGAAGGGAACTGTTTTGGGGTTGAACTAAAGCCACTTACGTCATGAGAATATTGCGATCAGAGCCGCCTCGACAGGAAGTAAGGGACTACCCCCTCCTCCCCAAGTCTGAGAGTCAATGACAAAACAAAACAAAAACAGAATACAATATCAAAGAAAGCTCCCCTACCGGGATGTAGTAATGAAATTCATTTTATAACTGCGTTTAGCAAGACCTAAAACAAAGATCTTACTTTGAAAAATACCCTGCGAAAACTTTTAACTTCTAAACGTACTCCTTCCCCACCCCCATCCTGACAACAGGTCAAAACGTTTATCCCGCGGGTGGGAAGTTATTGTTATTTTTGTGTTTTTTTTTAAAATATTATTATTCCTACCGCAGCCTCAAAATAATGTTTCGTTTTAGAAAAATACTAATTTGAGCAAAATTAACTTGTTTAAGTTTCTAGACCACGCTGGATGGGTGGGAGAGGGTAACTGAGATTGCGTTACATTTACTGGACTCGAATAGCAACACACGGTTTATTCTGACAGAATGCCATTTGTTTCGATTTCTTGACACATGTAGCTTTACGTGTTTCAGATACTAAAAACAAAATCCGTTTGAAATTGTGAAAACTAACGTGGATTCAAACTCTCCCTGTAGTGGAAAATGGCTTTCCGCAACGTTGTTTCTGCATGTATGATTAAATACCGCCCATAGCTATAATGTGCCACTTAGCCGGTTATTATTATTGTCGCGGTAATAACTATTTCCAAAATTTCAACGGTCTTTCCAGCAAACTACCTTCGTTTTTTTTAAAGTCACACGATTACTATTTCATTCAAGAAACCTTGCAGAACGATAAATATCTAGGAAAACGTCCTGGATGGACAGTTTGACACAAAGGCGGCTGGTTTAACTGATTTATCACGTTTGTTTACATTACCTTGCGATAACCAAAGCAGACTATCTACATCAAACTGATCTGTTCAAAGCATTGGATGTGTCTCCAATGAGCTCTTGGATATTTCTATAAGCGGCACACTTTAAACTGTCAAAGGTAAATGTAGTTTGATATTTTAACGCAAGTGATTGTAACTATAATGTTAGATGCATAGGATGTTTGTCATAAATCCAGCGCCATTTTGCACGTTGATATTGCTCAGACTTTCGATTCCTTCGAAGGGAAGCGTTCCGAGTTCGACCTTGAAACTTTACTTGGTAAATCTTTAAGACCTATATTTTAGCTCTGTAATGCTTAATTGTTAAAAACTGACATACCAGGAACATTTTTATCCTGATGAATATTAGCTACATTTTGCCGCCATCGAAAGCGGTCTCCGAAGATGTTTTCTAAATGGCCTGAAAAACCATTGTATTATCATATTTGAAAAGATTAAAACATTGGTAGTGTAGAAGATTGATTGCTTTGAAATTCTTTTTATTTTGAGGTCAACTGATTTCATTTTAAGACTTCGGCGGAGGTTTATAATCGCACCTTTTGATCAACCAAAAAACCGCACTTTGACCGCATTTTGACCGCACTTTTAATTTTTCTCAAATTTCCCAAATAAACAAAATCGTTGGAACTTTTGAATATGGTTTTTGAAAACAGTCTACCCAAGGCTTACTTTGGGCAAAATATCAGGGATTCGCCAAATGGGTCGTTTACCGCCGATTCTCGATCCTTACAGACAGCCACTCTTAATACGTCAAAACGGGTCGACTTCATCAGTTTACCTGGCCGGGCAATTTACAGTTACTTTAGTGTTGTTAAATTCTTCCTTGAACCCATTGTTGTACTGTTGGAAGATCAGAGAAGTAAGGCAAGCTGTGAAAGACACTCTCAGGCGACTTTTCTGTTCTTGGGCTTAGCTTAGTATTTAACATCAACCTGTAAATAGGTTCAATATATTTAATACAACGTGTCTTTTAAAAGGGTTTTCATATTCAAGTTAAATTTGGTAAAATACGATTTTCCTTTTGTCCAGTCTTGTCAGTCTTGGCGGCAACTTAGATGCGACTATTTATGATCAAATATATCAGCTACGCATTCTGTATAGTTCGTAATCTACTTAATACGGTCATATTCTACAAATAATCCAATATGAAGCCACCCGCAAAAGATAACCAACGCCTCCCTCATTCTCTCTTCAAGACAATATCAAGAGCCATAATGGCTCTTGAGAATATTGAATGTTTGTAAGACAATCTTCTAAAATAATATAAATCTCTCTAAGAATAAACAGATTTTGCGCGCACAAGGTTACTTGAGAACTCGCATTTTTACTGAGAAACGTAGTAAGAATTTTTAACGTTTTTCTTAGCTAGTTGTTGGAGAGAACAAATTCGATCTGTTGAGCCTGGATGGATTCTACGTTCAATCATACCCAAGAAATAGGTCGCAAGAAGGCCAAGCTCGTCGCTCGTCGAGCAAACAACGCAATACCCACCTGCTGTTGGAAATTATAAACAACTCCTCAATTTTCCTTCACAAATAATATTGACTTATCTGTCAATTACTAAAAGGTCAAAACAAAATAGGATGAAATCGAATGAAAACTCTAGAAGAATACTGAGGGCCAGTTGATATTTGAGTGCTGTTTTGCTTCATCATATTCCGCTGATATTATTGAGGTGCACACAAAAACAGAGCTATAATTTTCGTTTCATGTTCTGCCTTAGAATGGGCATGAAATATTTATGAGACCATTTTAAAGTGGATCCGTTTGGTGCGACATTCATGGTTCATCTTTCTTTACTAAGACAGAAGTAAAGAGATCGATAAGACCCGCAAAAACGAAACCATCTACGACGTGCCTAGACCCCAAAATATACAAAAGAAAAGCGTAGCTATAATAAAGAAATAGTTAACGCCTTCATAGCTTTACTGTATTGTTTAGACTTCAGAAATTAAAAGATCTCAAGTAATGCCTGGGTCTTATGCGTTTAGTTAGGCTAGGAAAGACTCTGTTTCATTGGAAGTTTAAGAAAGACCTCTTCTCCTTATGAAGTCGTTTTAGAAAGTAACGTGATATGTCACGTGACAATTTTTCTGAAAATCTTGGTGACCTTTTAGAAAAAAAAAACAAGAAGTAGCATTTTTCGTTGAACTTCAAAAAAAAAAAAAAAAAACTTATGGGCTATCAGTACCGACGTACACGGATGCACCTGATTTCAAGATGATATTGGCTAAAAAATAATTCTCACCGTCTCTTTTTTAACCAGTCCGAGTAGCCAATTTTGTCAAGTGATGTTCTCTGCCCGTACCTTCATTAAAGTCTAAGAATGATAAACACAAAAAGGAAACGAAACAAACAAAAATAACAACTAAACACATGGGGAAAATGCGATTGTTGAAAGATTACAATCTGCGCAAAGAATCAAGACACTATGCTCGCCACATATTTTTGTCTTTTTTCTTTCAAACATTAGTTTTTCAAAGTAAAAGACGCTGCTTTCGCGACTGTTGATTTCCGCAGAGAGGGATTGTGATTGGTGGACCAAATGCTAATGTTGGAGTATACGAAGATGGACAGGGAGCGAATGATGACTGAGGCTAAAGGTCAATCAGACAGGAAATTCTCTCTTTAGCAGAACTTAACTCGAATACCAAACAAAACAGGAATAGAGTTGAAATGGTGCAATGTAGAGCAGCACGTTATGTCCTAAATTGATTGGGAAACTTTAGAACTACGTAGAAAAAGAGCTAGACTAACAATGCTGCATAAAATGCACTGTAACTTAGTTGTGATAGACCAACAGAAATATCTCGAGCCGGCCGGCCGGCCGGCCGATCCAGCAGGCATACGCGCAGACTCTCGTATAGTCCCAGCGTCTGAAACAAAGTATCACTTATACTCTTTTTCCCCTAATACCATTAGGGACTAGAACAGCCTACCCCTGAGTGTTATAAGTAATACCCCCCCTGCCCCCAGGCGTGTTTATAGCAATGTTTTGGAAAATTATACGCACCTCTAAAAATCTTTGAGCTTAGGGATGGGCTTGATTACTCTTTGGGAAAACGAGCCTGTTCACTCCTCCTGACAAGACTTGTGGTAACAAACAAAGCATTCATTTGCGAGAATCTCAAATTCTGCACTTAAAATGCAAGATTTATTATATACTCTGTTTTCACCTCAACTTTATATTACACTAAAAGTTTTAATTGAATATAAAAAATAAAATCCCTCCTCAATTGCTTGAAAATAATATGGTTTAGTTTAGGTGTTCGTGGTAAAAACACACCTCAGTGCTTTCATTAGGATTAAAAATGGTCTAGGTACACTATAGATACAAATGCAGCCACAAACATCAACTGTACAAATTTGTAAAACATATTACAAAAAAATAAAAAATTAATATTATTATTGCCAAATGTATTTTATACTTTGACAATAGCGCATACATTGTACATTTGTCAGGAGATCAACCCTCATTTGAAGTTGACTCTGTTTCCTCAGATTCAGGCATTAAGTCCTTTGTTTGTCTTTGCTGATCAGCATTTTCAGTACAGGTAACTTCAGATGATACTGTACTTTCACTAGGGTCAACCTTAATATATGCATATTCAACAGGTTTGCTGTTTTTTCTGCCTGGTCGTCCAACATCAGAGATCACTTTCCATATAAAGCTCCCATGTCGGCGACCTCTTACAGGGTGACTGGGGTCCAACCTCGAATTAAACTGATGTTCGTAAGAGATCTTTTCCACTATCTTTGGTGTACACACACCTGACTTAAGAGGTCCCTGATGAAAAATCCCAGCTGGTGATACTTGCATAGCTAGATTACTGCTGTACCGTGTGATCTGATTATGAGGAATAGGTGGAGGAGGGTAATCTGTGCGTGACGTTGAATCAGAGCTGCGTTCAGGTACCTTAGTTTGTTGCTCTGGCACTTCATCAGGCCACCAGGATGGATAAATAACTGGAGGTTTCATAGACGTTTTTACATAGCAGATTGGCTCACAAATAAATCGTGGATTCTGACGTAGAAATGTCACATTAGTAGGGTGGGGTTTGTTCTGTCCAGACATAACACTTTGCTGAGCTGGTTTAAATGTGTGTCCTATATAATGTGAATCGTAACTTGTTTTATTTGACAATGGACTGTCATCTTGAAGATCGGCAAAAACTCTGAAGGTGTCATGCCTGAAATATAAAATAGAATTTAAGATCAGGGGGGTACATTTAAATGAATTATCAAGTTCTTAATTTGATAAGTCACTTGAGTCACTGCACTGCTGATTTGTATCTATCCGTTATCCAGAGAACAAGTTCAACCAAGATTCATTGGTAAGTGAATTTCAGCCGTCTATACACTTGAATATTAATCACGCTGTGCATTCAACACACAACTACTATCCTAAATTGAACTATCTTTCAGAAAACCAAAACCAGAAGTAAGCTTAACTATGTTTTCATCGAAGCCTAAATGTGAAAACACATGTGTTCTGAATTGTTGTCCAATTTTCAGTGCGTTTTCAGTACGATCCTGTGGTAACCTTTGTATTTGCCTTGAAACACACTTTAATTAGAGAAGAATACTGTCTATCTGACCACAAACATTTTTGTTTGTCTTGCGAATCGATAGATTGGTCATGATTAAATTAAATATTTAAGAGTCAAAACCTACCGCGGGCAGCCGTCTACCTTCTTCTTGCGGGCAATCGGAGGCAAATAAATGCTTGCCATTGACGGAGACTTCTTTAAGTATGAATTGTTTCATAAATGACTTTAAAACGACGGAAATTCACGGCAAATAGTAGATAAAGAAGCTTCCATCTCCTGAAATCGACATCACTTCCAGCTCTTGTTGGCGACACAGAACGTCGTTGTCGTGGCAACCAACTGAGCGCTAACCAAACATACAGCTGGCTCACAAAAAATAAAGATGGTTGTTCTTCGGGCTCAAGTAATTGTTGCTGGTAAGAAATATAGTTATAAAATGTTCCTCATTTCGAGAAATCATTCATTATTTATACTGAATTTAGGTTTGATACTCGTCTCTGCTAAAGCTGTAAATTTAATCACACAGGGGTTGTAATGACGCTTTTTTGGAGCGGAATAAGTTTTGTTTCTTTTTAGGTTAAGAAATATTTAATTTAACCTCATTGTACGTTGTAAAAAGCCCGTTGATTTTGTCCCATAGGTGACCCTGGTGTGGGAAAGAGTGCATTAACACAAGCCTTCCATAGTGATGGAACGCATTTTCCTAAAAACTACACTATGGTACGTTCTTAAACTTAATTTATTCTGCAAAAGGTACATGTATCTAAAGTTCTACGGTTAGTGTCAAAGCAGGCAGTGTTTTATATTTCCACTGTTAATGCTTAAGTTGGCAATTATTTCAATTAAAGAATAGAGGAATCATACAGAAAATAGGGTGTGATTACATGGAGATTAGCCTATTTACAGACTTCAGTTTTATGCCGGAGACCACAATCGCCCTGATTGTCAGGATTTAATGTATTAACTACAGAATACCTGGCCACTCAAAAAAGGCTATACCTTTAAAACAGTGGATATGTGCTACATGCTACTTAGCCATGAAGCCATGCAGCAGCTTAGCCACATAGCCACATAGTCACAGAGCTATTAACCAACATAGCCTCAAAGCCACATAGCCACCACGTATATACCTCCTGATTTAAGCCCACCACAGCATTTAATGCCACACACTGATATACCCAGGTAGCCATGTTTTTTTTTGTGTCCACCCTTTGAGTGGCCAGGTATACTACAGTTACTTTAAATCCTAACGGTTAAGGTGATCACCGTCTCCAGCATAAAACTGAAGTCTTTGCATAGGCTGATTTCCATGTAATCACCCTGTATTATCTTGTATGATTACCCCAACTAGGATGATAAATGGTTACATAAAAACCAGCTTATGTACAGAAGTTGGTTTTATTCAAACACTGTAATTGTCTTAATCATCAGTGTTAGGATTTGACTTTATTAACTGGCACAATTAAGGCAGCTGGAATTTCAAGAGTTTACATTGTAGTGCAAAGTCATAAATATGCTTCAACAACTTACAAGAAAAGTAAATTGAAAATAATCTGACTCGATTGGCCTACCTAAGTCACATGACTGCGTGACATAATAATGTTGCAATCACAATTTGTCCTGCGTTGCAGTCTTTGCTTTACACAGGCATATGATTTTACTAATGAATAGGTGCTCTTGTATTATTTTAGACAACTGGAGTTGAAGTTTGTGTAAAGTCAGTTAATATCCCTGAGACCTCGGATAGTGTTGTAAGTTTTCATCATCTCTATCAACTTAGACTGTGAGCAGTCTCCTATTTTCTTCAAAGCTACCACGGCAACATGTGCAAGCCATGAGTAAGGAGGGCATAAGCCCAAGGAGAAAGAAAGCAAAAAGAGTGAAAAAAAGTGCTCTACTGTCATTCTAATGCTCTCACTGTCATTATAAAGACATTGACAGATCTCTGAGAAAAGGTAGACTGCTAGCAGTCTATTATCATATACTTTTGATGTGTTTTTCAAAGAACATTTTTGATCAAATCAATCTGTTTCCATTCAGTTGTTTGGTAACTTCTGTTATAAAGTGGAATTAAATTGAATAAGATTCTTTGTGGCACTGGGCAAGCAAAATGTGAGAGCTCCTGGCCCAATGGACAAGCTGGAATTCAAGTTATTTTCGAGCTGTGTTTCTAACCCCAAAACATGTTTACCTGGTAAATAAAATTCCTCTTGGTGAGGAAACCTCCTCAACTTTGGCTTGGTTGCAGATTGGTTAATTCCAGTTTGTATTGGAATATAGAGAGGTTAGTTTAGTCTAAAATTATTTGTAAATCCTGTCTTTATTTTCAGGAACTGTACATTTATGATTCAGCAGGAAAGGAAATGTTTGCAGACATTGTACAGCAGCATGTAAGTATCACTTTTTAATCTGCAAATAATAAAATCAGTATCCAACTTCCCTTCCCATTACACAGGGTGTTTCAAAAGTTCATTCCAGTTTTTTCTTCACTTAAATTTCATTGATTACTTAAACTACCTTTTGTAAAATTAAGTATCTTATCCCTTATTCATTTTACATTGAATAGCCACAACCAGTTGCAAAAATGATGAGACACTCTCACGGAAAAACGACCTTTCTCGCTTCAAATCGCTCCTGGTCACAGGTCTGTAAAATATAGTACTGACCTCCCTCCTCCCTCCCATTCAAAGTTGTTCCTCTAAGTTTTGAGTATGGTCTTGTATTGCTAGCAACTTTGATAAGGGGTGGAGGGGGGATCACAAGCACAAGATCATGGACAGGCCATTTATGCCAAAATACGGTACAGTGTCTCAAGTACTTTTGCAACTGGTTGCAGCTGACATATTAATTGCCAGAATGGCCTCCTTTATTTTTTGTGACATTTTGTAAGTGGCGGGCTATAGAATGTGCGAGCTTTATAAGAGGGTCTTGTTAAGCCTTCGTTGAGTCTTCTTCAACGATTTGGCAATTTCTGTGACTGAATGGCCAGATGACCGTAAAAAAGCCGCCTGAGCTCCAGTACAAACCAGTGTTCCAGCCAGAGTGCGCCATTGCGTGAATCCCGCAAAAGATCAAGAGATGGCCCCCACAAAAAGCGTTCAAGGGCCATTATGGCCCTTTCCTTCTTCAATTCCCTGGGCTTAAAAATGTCTCTGTTACTTCAACTACAATAATTTTCCAATAAAACAGAGTTTTTAATCTAAAGAACAATGACTCCATACCTTTGTACACAACATGAAAATCAATTGATGAATCTTCTTGAGTTAACCTGATTTACCATGATTGGTCTGGAGACCACTGAGCCTCGACTTGGCTTTTGTAATATCGCAGGAGTTGATGGGTATCCAGCATAGTGTCTCGAAAAAATACGAACCTGACAAACGCATTTTTGAGGTCTACCAAAAGTTTTTTCTCAGGATTAAGTAACGAAAAAGTAGATGGAGGCAAAGCAGTTCAGAAGAAGTGAAAGGAAGCAGATCTTGACGGTGAAGTGGAAAATGAGATGAAAAAAATTACTTACTATTTTTATTGCATACATTCTGAATGTACTGTTTGCTTTATTACCGAAGATTTCCTCTTTTGTGTATAAAGAGAAATGCTCCATGTCAGCTTCAAATAAACTGCCATTTTCATTTCCTTAACTTTCCAACTGTTTCTTTTCTTTTGTAAATTAGAAAGATATTGGTACAATCATTGGCCCTTTCTTGAAATATCTGGCCCAAAAAAAATGGGTTGTAGGGGCCACTTTGGTCCTCAAGCAGAAATTTCTGGCTGGAACACTGCAAACAGTTTTGGCCTTCAAACTGTGATAAATACAAAAAAGCCTACAAAATGGGCAGGAAAAATATGGTGGAAAAATGCATGCGCAAATGCATATTTGGCACAAAAATTCAAAAACATTTTTATTTCTACATATTTTCGCTTTAAATAAATTGCTTTGAATAGTTATCTAGATAAATTTCTTAACTGAATCAGTTTAAATTTGGCTATCGAAGCATTAAATGCTGTATAAAAAACGCAATTTTTGATCGGAACAAACATTAATTTTGAAACACCCTGTATTTGCTGAAATAAAATATAAAGGTCATGGGAATAACTTTGTACATGTAGGTAAAATGTCATGATTGTTAAACAAATTTTCCTTATAAGTTGTTTTAGAAACTTTTAAAGAAAAACATACAGAATATTAAAATATATTAATATCAACTTTAAATGGTAATTTTTAAGAAACTTATATGCCTTTGATATGATAGACAAAAACTTATTATAAGTGCTGTCATAATGGACTGTCGAAGATCTAGTTTATGTTGTTGGATAGTGGATAGGGCTATCCAGTGGATAAATTTTTATCCAGTGTAATATTGCAATTGGTTTCCCCAATACTTATCCATTGAAATATAGTGATTTTATATTTGGTAGATAGCGCTATTGACCCTTTGAACAACTGAAGCCTGGTGATATAACTTTCTATTTTGTTATCATGTATAAATAATAATTATTTAAAGTAATTTACAATACTGTTGTGGTTTACAGTGGACACAGCCAAACATGTTCCTTGTAGCTTATGATGTTACAAATGAGCAATCATTCAATGCCTGTAACAAGTGGTTTGAGAGGTGCCGAGCAAAGAGGCCAAATCAATCATTACCTGGTAAGATCGCAAATAAAATTAATTCCGTTTCTCTGTCTACAACTTTTCTCACTCATGGAAGTGACAGTAACAGGAAATTTTATTTATTGTTTAAAAATGTTGGCTAAGAACAGCACCATGGGAAAGTTAGTCGACATTTTGTGACACCACCACTGCCCCCTCTCCCCTCCCCCCTCCGAGATGAAGCCTGAGGAACAAGCGCAGAAATTCCATATTCCATACTGACGATGCAACACTACCCAGGTCAGGCTAGTGCTTCTGATTGGTTGAAGTAATTAGGAAGGTATTTCATCATATAATGGTGGTTATTTTAGAACAAACGTCTTAATTCTTATTGAAGGGGCTTTGGTGGCCATAAAGACAGACCTCAAGCAAAGAAGAGCAATATCTACAAAACAAGGGCGTGATCAAGCCAGCTCTAAAGGACTGGAGTACTTTGAATGTTCTGCAGTAAGTATCAATTTCGCCTTTCTATTTTATGCAGGGTTCGCACAGAGTCTTGAATTCTTGAAAAAGTCTTGAAATTTTCCAGACCTGGAAAAAGTCTGGAAAATTGAGATGAAGAGTAGAAAAAATGGTAAAAAGTTTTTAAGTTTTGTTTTTATTTAAAGCTACAACAAGTGCTTTATAAGTGAAATTTGTTTGTTTTGGTCTAATCGTATTTAATCTCGCTCGTATGCTTGCCGCGCACCACGAAAGAAGCTTTGTTTCCGCCTTTTTTAAGGTCTCTTTTGATCACCTATTGGATAACCTTGCTTCTGAAAAGAGATATTACTGTTTTGGAACAAAGTCTGGAAAAGGTCTTGAATTTTGGATCCAAAAATACGAACCCTGTTTTAGTGTTTATGGGAGCAAGGATAGCGCCGCAATCATCGAACTTTGAAATGAAAGTGAAAAGAGAGAAATTTCAAGCGATCTTCTTAAAGGGAAAACACTAAGAAAACGTGATCAGTGCTTTTGTAATTTTTCGACAACGCGCGTAGAACTTGCGAAGAACTTGACTTAGAACTTGCAGGTCAGGAAAACCAAAGACAGGCACTTATATTTTAGACAAAGAAGAGTATAACTATTAACCATTATCTTAAGGTTTTGTTTCACTGCAATGTGTTTTGGGGGTCTTGTGATATTCCAATACCGAGAATTGAGTTAACTCTCCTACCTTCGTTATGACACAGACTTTTAAGCGTCCATGACTTGTCTGAATTGTCTTTATATGTCTCATACTAAGATGTAACAGTAATTTTTACTTGGTCACCAAAGCCATAGAAAGGTTGAACCATCTGTAGTCTAGCCTGCAACATTACCCTCTGTTGACCAGCGCTCTACCAAGTGGGCTAACTTTACCTTTTTGCCTTTTTCTGGGGTTTTTATCATTAAATTCCATTTTTCTCCCCAGAAAGACCAGGAGAATGTCGAGGCGCCCTTTTACTACTTGGCGAAAGAATTTCACAACCTTTACCACGAAAAAATCGAACAGATGAAGACAATAACATAGTAATTCGATATAAGCTTACCGTGTAACTCTAACTTCTAAAAAGTTAGTCCTTAATTTGTACAAAGAAAACTTCCCTTACCGTATGTTATGTCGCAGCCAGGTGATAGCCTGCGAGCAAGTTTTTACGCGATGATGCCCCAAACGAAACTTGCTCTTTTACACAGGCTAAAAGAGAACTTGTTATTCTTGATGAAAAAGCACTTTTCAGGAGATTTTAGGTCAGGCTTACGTATGATGATCTAACTGGCATCAGCAAACGTCGAAAATACTCAAAACACGTCGTTTGTTCATATTAACTGCGGGGGTTTGATAAAAGATGCCAAAATAAAATGACCCATATTGTCCTTGCAATTTCGCACGCTTCTTCGAAGATTCATCTCTCAGCTTTTTTCCTTATGTGGCATCGCTCGACAATTTTTTTTTACTAAATCTCTTTTTTTACTAATTTTACTGCGAGGAAGCTCGAAGATCTGACAAAGATGTTGAATTTGTTCCACCAAGGTCTCCTCTCCCACGTCGTTAGTTCGGGCTTAAATTTTTAAGAGAGTGCTTGGCTTTTTTCCTAACTATTCCGCGGCGTGAGTTTATTTGTAAACAAAGTGCAGCATTTCACGTTTGATGTATAGGCTTTGAAAGCATCTTATTTATTCAGGCTATTTTCAGACTATACACCTGATAGCTTTTGCGCCGGCACGAAACTAGACTACGAGTAGTCCCCCATTTTTCCTCAGGGATAGTAGAGCGAGCGAAACGCGAGCGCGCTTGAAAATCACCCCACGCGAGAAAAGGCGACACGCCGCGGGGAGAGAAAAAATGAGTTAAAGTTCATTGCCGTTTCCCGGCTAATACACTTTTCTCTCTCCCCGCGGCGTGTCGCCTTTTCTCGCGTGGGGTGATTTTCACGCGCGCTCGCGTTTCGCTCGCTCTACTATCCCTGAGGAAAAATAGGGGACTACTCGTAGTCTAGCACGAAACCCGTACCGCATAGGGCTTTTGTTCAGACATAAGAACGGTGATTTTGGCGCGATTTCTGTAACGGAGCGAAGGTACGCCGCGCCCATCTCTAAAGTAGAGTGTCACATATCGGATAGGTGTTCCCACTGTGCCAGATAGCTTTTAGTGTCGGCGCGAATAGCCTAGGCGCTTGGAAGTAGTGGGCACAAGAAAGAACGAGCGCGCGAGAAAGAGACACGCGAGACCCCTTGCGTGTCTCCCCCTCGCGTGCCCGTTCTTTCTTGGGCCTGCTACGCAGGCTAGCGCTAAAATCTATCCGATATAGAGTGAACATGACCTCATTTTTGCAGTACATGACAATTACGCTACACCTGTCTTTCAAGTCGAACTTGTACAGGTGCTTAAAACTTGCATTCCTTTTTTGTTACCTTGTTGTAAATAATAAATTCGTTGTTCAAATGTCCTTAGCTGAAGTCCGTTTCAGTAGTTGGTAGTAAAAAGAAAATTTAATTCATAAATTGAATCGGCATGGCCCAGTCCACATATTGACCTACACGGCCAAACAACAATCTCCCCTACCCCTATCCCCTGGATAAGATGCCAGGTAAGGGATAACTACGAAAGCAATGGCATGGAAAGCATCAGTCGATCTTAAAGTTATCTCTTGTTTAAGTTACTTGGAAAATTTTCCTGTTACTGTTTCATTTTTAATGGGGCTATGTCAGGCTATTTGCTATCTGTTGAAAAGCTAAACCTTGTCTTCGCATAAAAAATTAAATAATGGTCAAGGTTTGTTATTTGGACTATTTAGGTTACTAAAAAGTCTGTTTCCTGTCATCTGTTGCTACGGATAGCAAAGATGGACTTGGGGTTAAACTTGAAAAAGTTGGGCCAACTTTTGGGTAACGGAGCGGAAGCTGCGCCGCAACGATCTGGAAAGTGGAGCGTCACCTATGGGATAGGTTCTGTGCCGCACTTTGGTGTAGAGTGAACAGGTATTCGGACCGTAGCGGAAGGGAACAAGTAGGAACAAGGACTGTATCCCACTGAGGTGAAAGTAAATATTTAGGGGTGAGATTTGGGATTTTTGGCACGATGTTCGATGCCATTTGGAACGACTTGTTCCAATTCTGTGGCTTTACTGTTCATACTATACCGGTAGCTTTTCGTTCGGCTCCGTCACATCTCAAACTGATGTAGATATTCCATAACCGATGGTCCATGACGTCATTAGTTTAAGGTACGCCTAGAACCAGCATCTTTCCTTGTTTTGTGCCCGAGTTGATATGTTTATATTGTTGTCACGGTGATTATCTATCGGTTTACTATTCTAATGTTATTAACATGTAAAACAACATTCCTTTAAAAGAATCGTTGACGCGTGAATTAGAATGAAAGATTTAAGTATGGCGTCATTTACAATGAAAGAGTTCTCTTTTCCAATCCATGTGGTATAGATGTACAACATCAACGGAAGACCTAATTCAAGAAAACTTTAATTGTCTTTTCCGATCCCAAAAGATGGATTTCTCGTTTTAAGAGCCACTATAAAATCGATTTTTTTCAAAGTAATTAAGGTGTTATTCACGGTCGAAAGATTTAGAGGTGGCTTGCCAAACCGTCTAGCAGAAAGCTCAAACGTTGTTAGTTATATTTTAAAAGCACCGGCTTGGCAACGCGCAACTATTACAGTCAAACCAAGTCAAGCGTACCCCCCAAGATTCTATCAGTGAATTGATTATTTGAAAAATGAATTCGGTAGTCGTTCCCGTAACTGGTGTCAAATTCAAAGCGGCATTTCTGCATGCGTAATGAGCAGTGAATATCTCTGTATTTCGTGAGACTGGAAATCTTTGAATGGATTACACTTCTTAGAAGACATTTACATCAATTTCAGGAAAATGGAGCTGGTAGAAATTTCATAACTGCCTCGCGTGTGAATTCACGGCTCATTACACATACAAGAATGCAGAGATCAATCTGAAATCTACAACTAGAAACGGATTCAACTTTTGAATAATAATTCATTAATGGCTTCTTGGGGGGTACGCTTGACCTGGTTTGACAGTATGTCAAGAAAAATTACTTTATTATGAAAACTTTTAGGTGTAAGAAAGATAAGCAAACCCGCGCTTATTTCAGAGAAACATATCTTTATTTCGGCAATTTACAAAGAGTCTATACTTATCTTTTTGAAACACCATGAGATAAAATTGTCAAGCCATTAATAATAAGGTTTATGGACCTATTCTTTTCTCGTGCATGATAAATCGTTTGTTGTCATTAGCAACGGTCCATTTGTAGACCGTTAATTTATGATTATGCGGCGTTTATTAAAAATCAAATCACGGTTGTTAGCCGGCAGGGAAAAACAAATTTGTCAGGTAGGGACAAGGAAATCAAATATTTGCGATTTTATCCGGTAATAATGGGTTGTGGAACATCGAGATCTGTCGAGACAGCAGTTATTACCTCAAACGAAGGTCATGATAAGCCGAGCATTCGAGAGACAGAAACTAATGAAAATGTAAGTGCTACACCGAACTCGCTTGACAACAACAATGACATGCCGGTAATAAAAGTTCTCGCGGAGCAGCCCTTAACAGAAGCTAGCATCCATCACCAGGAACATGGGTTTTCCGTCGGAGATCGAGTTCACGTGTCGGGATATGTTGGAACAGTTAAGTTTATTGATGATTTGAGCGACCTAGGCGACGGTGAATGGATCGGAATTGAGCTCGACCGAAGTCACCCTCAGGGGCATGATGGCTGCTTCCAAGGTGTTCAGCGTTTTGTTTGTAAGCAAAGGCATGGCTTGTTTGTTCGTCCCTCATCAGTTTTTCATCACACGGACATTGATGCCATTACTAAGACTTCGAGTGTTTCGCCTCAGACGATTACTTTTATTCAAACGAGCATGCGCCGGTTTCTCGTCAGAGTTCGGCTTAAGAGATTTCAACAACGTACAGGAGTCGAAAAGAAGATCGACGCGCACGTGCTGTCGACACCAGAGGAGGAGACGGAAAGCGTTGAGAGGCTTAGCCAGTATTTGACTCATCCCTGGTCAGGAGAAAGACACAAGGCGTACGCGATTTTTCGCTGGTTGAGCTTTAATGTCGCTTATGACGTCGAAGGGTTCTTTGGTAGAGCTGAGAAGAAAAAGGGTGACGCAAGCAGCGTTTTGAAGCATAGAACTAGCGTATGTGCAGGTTATGCAAACCTCTTTGAAGGTCTTGCTAAAGCAGCGGGACTGCAGGCTCATATCATTGAAGGTTATGCCAAAGGTTATGGTTTTGAGCCCGGTCAGCAGTTTAAAAACACAAATCATGCGTGGAACGCAATTCAAGTCAATCGTGAATGGTTCATCTGCGAGCCTACATGGGGGGCTGGTTACTTGGGGAATGATTTGCTATTTCATCGGAGCCCCAACGTTGCTATGTTCCTAATGGATCCAGAATACGCTATCTGTAGTCATTATCCAGCGGATGAACAATGGCAGTTCCTTGACCAGCCAATCAGTAAAGAGGAATTCGAAAAGTTGGTCGTGCCTTCTGGAAGGATTCATGAGGTGGGAGTCGAGCTGTTAAGCCACAAAGAAAGCATTTACACCGTCGAGGATGCGGATAACATAGACATGTTGTTTTACTCCCCTTCTTTGAAAATACTGCGAGGTGGTCTAAAAGATTCCTCGGGGAAAGAGCTCGAAGGACGAAAGTGGACGCAAGTAATTCCTTGTGGGGTGAACAAAGTTAAACTAAGAGCGCAGTTTCCCACCCCCGGCAAATTCAAGTTGTGTCTGTACGTAAGGGACGCGGATTCAAATAATACGTGGAAACATGGAGTAGAATATCTTGTCAACGCCGGTAAAGGCGTGGAAAAACGTCGAGGGGGATTTCCTCGGCTAGGGAACGAATTCTACGAAATGGGATTTTACCTTGATCATCCGTTCGAGAACGCCGTCACGCAAGATGGAAAAGCGTGCATCTCTTTAGAGAACTATAACTCGCAGATTTCAGGCGTCAGTGGCAATTTAGAACTTGAAGGAAAAGACAAGAAACTTAAGGAAGAGTTTAACGGCTTTACGTTTTGGTGGACGGAAAAAACGAACAAAGGTTATCAGGTTAAAGTTCATTGCCCGGTTCCTGGCGAGTACACTTTGAACATATTCGCAAAGCACACTGAGGAGGGACGTTCCAATACCTTTGTTTGTGGCTACTATATCACTGCACTCGCTGGCGTAGGACCAGTCCCAGGCTTTCCTCGACTATCCGATCGCTTTGACGCTTGGGGTCTGGAGCTTATCGAGCCTCGAGAGAACATCCATGTCCCGGATGGACGCGCCTCTGTCAAAATAAAGACCTCGGATAAAATTTTCCTCAGTGGGAACTTGAAGAAAGGAAGTCAATATCTAGACAACGGTTTGTGCTTCACTACGACATCAGGCGGCGTCAGTACAGTTCTGGTACACGCGCCAGAAACCGGCGAATTTCAGCTCAACATTTTTGGTAGAAAACCCGGCGGCAAAGATAGCGAGTACCTGGGTTCATTAGTCATCAAGGCAGATCAAGCAGCTAGCTTAAACCCAGGCTTCCCTTACCTCAAGGATGAGTTCAAAGAGTGGGGACTGGAACTGGTAGATCACTTCGAGAACATTTTGTCCTATGACAGTCACGTGACCGTAACACTTTCACATCCCAGTAACATTTCTGTCCAGTCATTCTTGTTTGATGCGGACAACAAGCAGATTGGTTATTCTCTTCCTTCACAGACCGCTGACAACAAGACCACGATGAGTTGTGAGCTGCCAAAGCCTGGAAGTTTTAAACTGAACATTTTTGGTACAAATTTGTTACTCGACAGCACTAAACGAAACTATCTGGGTTCATACAAAGTTCTATACCAACCTAAATGAGAATTATTCGAATGTGGGGCAAATTTTAAGGACGACAGTGACAGACCTCTCAACTCCAATAGACCAAAAACCTGAAAATCAAGGTGAAGAAAACTGGAGATTTGGGACTTAAAACCTGGAGATTTATCGACCTCGTCAAAGAGACCTAAAACCAGGTGTGCATCAAAATGTAGTTTTTGTTTCTGTTTATTAATATTCATCGTTTCCCGTCGTTTTGACAACGTGGACGAAACGCATCTAGATGCGACAAACTGGTAACGATAACCTTATTTTGCATTTGTCTTCTAAATATGGTTGTGAGGTCCGTGTCTTGTCAACCAGTCGATCAAATAATTTTGACACGTATGTCTTAGAACTGTGGATTTTTACAGAATTGGCGCCAGAAAATCAATAGACCAATTCCGATGTATTAAAAGACCATTTCTTTTGTTTTATTCCCCCAGCCCCGCAGCCAAGTATGAATTTTAATATATAGAAAATAACTATTTTACAAGGCAAAAATATAATGAAAATATGCAAGGAAAGTGTATTCCATCGGCTTTTGAATCTGTTTACCATGAGATTTTTTTGCCTTATCGTGAGACCGTGAGATTGCCCTCAAAACCGTGAGACTTTAGAGCTCTGCAGAGATGTTAGAAGGTTTCCTTTGTGTCGCGTCAGTGTGTGCGTTTCTTTATCACTGTTGAACTCTTAGGCTACGTTCACTCGGCAGCAGACGAATTTTCGACCGGTTGAAAAATTTGCCACGCCACTTCGTTAACTCGGGACCGTTCAATATTTTCGCTCTGTTCTCACGGAACTTTGAACGGCTGGGCGTCTAATCCGGGGGGGACTCCCATATGAAAGGGGCGGGGATACTCGTCGGAAATTTTGAATCAAACCCCTAAAGGAGACCAATCTGGGCGTGGTCCAACCTTTTTTTGACCCCTAAAAGCGATCATTTTAAACTTTGATTACATGAATCGAGTAAATAAAACGAATTGAAAATATACAATTTTTTAATATTTCTTCGAGTGCAACCCTAAAAGAGACCTTTACGGCTAAATATAATGGTGTTTTACCCAGAACACCCTAAGCGAGACCAAAATCTGAAATTTACACCCCTAAGCGAGACGACGAGCATCCCCGCTCCTTTCATATAGAAGTCCCTCCCCCGGGGCGTCTAAATTTTCGTACAGTTAAGGTGGTTCCGTGGGAACGGAACACCTAAACCTTTCACAATTGAAAACTGCACACAATGTTCATTCTGATAAATAATAATAAAAATGAATACTTAATTATCCACTCCCCTTACCGGGCTTTTCAGGGATAATGAAACAATGGTAGTCTTTACACTAGAGCATAAATAAGCTAAGAAATATTTCAAGACAAGTAAATTTTAAATACTTCAAGTAAAATAAAGCTTCACACACAACCTGCAAAACCGATTCTTTTTTACCTCAGGTTATTTTCTCACGCAGCAAAATTAAGATTGATTGACATGTCTCGCCTTCCTCAAAGCTCAAAAAACCGCAAAACCGCAAGTCAGCTAAGTCGGTCATAAGGATGGTTTTCAAGTCGCTTGAAACTTTCTTGAATCGTTTCAACTTTCCGAGATGCAAAGCAAAGTTACTTGAGATCTTACTTAGGCCTTCACACACGAATTTTTGGTTAAGTAAAACTTAGCTGCTCTTAAGTCTTACTTAACAGCCTAGTGTAAAGACAGTCAATAATTCAATTAGAACATAACGTGTTTAAGAATCCCAACTGGTAGGGGGCAAACCAGTTGGCTATTTACAAGCGTGGCCGAGGATTCGAACTCGGGACTACGGGGAACAAATCCAGCTTGTGGTCAGGGCGGGACTTTAACTCGGGTCCTCAGGATTACACGTCCAGCGCTCTAACCGCTCGTCCACGCTGCCTCCACTATTCTTCGGATAGTCAAAGCACAATTCTGCCTTCTCATCCAACTAGGTGTAGCAAAGTCCCAGCAAAGACTAGATCAAGTCGCGCTAGCTTTTACCCGAGTTAAGTCACTGGCAATATTCTTCCTTAGGCATTTTTAATATCTACTGGTAGCTATTGGGGAAGGGGACAGGAAAATACTTATTAATAACCTATTGATTTACAAGGGATGCCATGGAACCGAGATTTTAGTGAAGGCTGCCATGTCAAGCCGGAGTGGACGAGCCTTGTGCTTTGTATTTCCCCCCCCCCCCCCCCCCTTAGTATTAGGTACGGGTTGCTAGTTCCCCACACCTCCACTGGTTTGTATTTGTATTTTATTTACTCCATTCCATAGATAATACATCAGTTGTATAATATTAATTAGTAGAAGGTTGTTTAAACTAGGCGTACATAAGGTTAGCAAGAAAATTTAGAATGGAGACGGGCACATTATAGTAAAACTAATTATAGCCCTTTAACAAGATTGACTTAATTCTATTATAGCTTTGTTAAAACCTCCACTGGTTACCAGGGTGAGCTCAGTCAATACGTTGCTCACCAAAGTTCGTTCGTTCCCATGTCTCTCTCCTAAAAGAGTACCCTGGGAACGAGGTTGGCTAAACAGGGGCTGATCCAGGATTTTTTCAAAGAGGGCGTTGTAAGTATGGGAGTTCAAGGCAAACGTCCCAGGGCCAAAGGAATGGGGTAGAGAGAGGGGGAGGGTAATGTTTGAATATGTAGATTTTCGTCATTTTGATTTCAGAGCTATAAATTTGTCAAATTTGAGACACTATTATTAAGGACTAAGAGTACAGTGCAACAACGATAGTTGTTTGTCTCCTTTTTTTACCCGCCTATTTATGAATCAAACAGACTGGCATGAAAAAGCCTTCTTGGATGAGCCTTTACAAAGGCCTGCTGGCATATCTCGTCTTGCTCGAATCTCTCGGAGTAGTACATGGCGATTACTGCGAGATTTCAGAATCGCTCTTCAGGCATTTTTGACCTAGAGCAGGTCTTGATTCATTTCATCAGTCAAAACGATCGCTCAGCTTCTGCGCTTGTGATCGGTATGGTGCAGGCGGTTACCAGAAGACGATGGATGTTTGGGAAAGCATCTTCATCGCCAGCACCAAGTGTTAGTGAAAGGTTGTTTGGAAGCTCCCTTATATTCTAATTCGCTACCCCGCTCAAACGAATATAAAACATTTATCATGTAACAAGCAACCTCAATTGGGGTGTGTCAACACGAGCCGTGTGCGACCCTCTTTATTATGCCTTCATCAACAGAATGGATGGAAATAATACAACAAACAGAATGAAAACTCGGAAATGTAAAAAATTACAGCAAGAAAAACAACCCAACAAAATGATCTAAACTATGCTCGTATAACAATGATTCATACAAAACGTGCTAAACTTTTCATATAGCAGCATGCTAAAAACTACGTCTAAGAGAAACCCCTGGTCACTGGGTATTTAATTTTGAGGGCGTAGGGACGGTCGTAAGACGCGAATGAATATAAATGAGAACAACTCAAATATATAGCCTACCGCTAATGAAGCAACAGAACAGCATACCTGTTTGTTCGTCCAACACCCCAAAGAAAAGGTTACATAACCCATGATAAATACATTATCTGTTGACCGCCAGAGTGTTTTCTATTTACGACTTACCGACCTCATTTCCAAGGGATTTGGGACATGTAATGTCTTCATGCTGGGTTAATTTTTGCTGGGTATGTCCCGCTGGTTTATTATAGTCTATTCTGTGGCCAGATATAGACCCCATCTTAGTCACTTTTGGAGAAATGTAATTTTCGCGATGCCAACTTAGTAACTTTTTGTTTATGCGTCTACCTTATAAAGTCTTTTAACCAGGTCGTCCTGAAAAGAATTGACACATTGGTTAAACTTAAAAAAAAATGAAGTAAAAATCTTCCCATTTTTAAATCCTTCCCTACCTGAATTTTCTAGTCAATCCAGCCGTGAAAATGCGACCCCATCCAGCGGCACATCCCCATTGGCCTATTACTAGGAAGGCCCCCCTCCCGGGAGTCCCACCGAGGTGGAAGTAAATATTCAAGAGTGAGATTCTGGATTTTTGGCACGATGTTCGATGTCATTTGGAACGACTTGTTCCAATTCTGTGGCTTTACTGTTCATACCATATCGGATAGTTTTTCCTTCGGCTCCGTCACATCTCAAACTGATGTAGATGTTCCATAGCCGATGGTCGATGACGTTATTGGTTTAAAGTACAGGGCTTAGAACTGGTATCTTTCCTTTGTTTTATGCCCGAGTTAATATGTTTATATCGTTGTCAGGGTGATTATCTATCTGTTTACTATTCTAATGTTAATAACATGTGTAAAACACCTCCAAAGAATCGTTGACGCGTGAATTAGAATGAAAGAATTAAGTGTGGCGTCATTAAAATGAAAGAGTTCTCTTTTCTATTACATGCGGTATAGATGTACGCCATCAACTGAAGACCCAGTTCAAGAAAACTTGGATTTCTCGTTTTAAGAGCCACTATAAAATCGATTGTTTTCAAAGTATTAAATTTAAAAGATGTTATTCACTGTCGAAAGATTTAGAGGTGGTTTGCCAAACCTTCTAGCAGAAAGCTCGAACGTTGTTAATTATATTTTAAATAAAAATACCGACTTGGCAACGCGCAACTATTGTGGCGATAGAAATTACTTTGTTATACAAATTTTTAGGTGTAAGAAGGATAAAAAAAACGCGCTTATTTCAGAGAAAAATATATTTATGTAGGCAATTTAAAAAGATTTTATTTTTATCTTTTTGAATTACCATGAGGTAAAATTGTTAATCCATTGATAATAAGGTTTATGGACCCGTTCTTTTCTCGTGCATGGTAAATCATTTGTTGTCATTAGCAACGGTCCATTTGTAGAGCGTAAATTTATGATCTTGCGGCGTTCATTTAAAATCATATCACGGTTGTGAGCCGGCCGGAAGAAACACATTTGTCAGGTAGGGACAAGAAAATCAAATATTTGCGATTTTATCCGGTACTAATGGGTTGTGGAACATCGAGATCTGTCGAGACAGCAGTTATTACCTCGAACGAAGATCATGATAAGCCGAGCATTCGAGAGACAGAAGCGAATGAAAATATTAGTGCTAAACCGAACTCGCTTGACAACAACAATGACAGGCCGGTAACAGAAGTTCTCGCGGAGCAGCCTTTAACAGAAGCTAGCTGCCATCATCAGGAACATGGGTTTTCCGTCGGAGATCGAGTTCACGTGTCGGGATATGTTGGAACAGTTAAGTTTATTGGTGAATTGAGCGATCTAGGCGACGGTGAATGGATCGGAATTGAGCTCGACCGAAGTCACCCTCAGGGACATGATGGTTACTTCCATGGTGTTCAGCGTTTTGTTTGTAAGCCTAGGCATGGCTTGTTTGTTCGTCCATCATCAGTTTTTCATCACACAGACATTAATGCTATCACTGAGACATCCAGTGTTTCGCCTCAGACGATTACTTTTATTCAAACGAGCATGCGCCGGTTTCTCGCCAGAATTCGGCTTAAGAAATTCCAACAACGTACAGGAGTGGAAAAGAAGATCGACGCGCACGTGCTGTCGACACCAGAGGTGGAGACGGAAAGCGTTGAGAGGCTTAGCCAGTATTTGACTCATCCCTGGTCAGGAGAAAGACACAAAGCGTATGCGATTTTTCGCTGGTTGAGCTTTAATGTCGCTTATGACGTCGAAGGGTTCTTTGGTAGAACTGAGAAGAAACAGTGTGATGCAAGCAGCGTTTTGAAGCATAGAACTTGCGTATGTGCAGGTTATGCAAACCTCTTTGAAGGTCTTGCTAAAGCAGCGGGACTGCAGGCTCATATCATTGAAGGTTATGCCAAAGGTTATGGTTTTGAGCCCGGTCAGCAGTTTAAAAACACAAATCATGCGTGGAACGCAATTCACGTCAATCGTGAATGGTTCATCTGCGAGCCTACATGGGGGGCTGGTTACTTGGGGAATGATTTGATATTTCATCGGAGCCCCAACGCTGCTATGTTCCTAATGGATCCAGAATACGCTATCTGTAGTCATTATCCAGCGGATGAACAATGGCAGTTCCTTGACCAGCCAATCAGCAAAGAGGAATTCGAAAAGTTGGTCGTACCTTCTGGAAGGATTCATGAGGTGGGAGTTGAGCTGTTAAGCCACAAAGAAAGCATTTACACCGTCGAGGATGCGGATAACATAGACATGATGTTTTACTCGCCTTCTTTAAAAATACTGCGAGGTGGTCTAAAAGATTCCTCGGGGAAAGAGCTCGAAGGACGAAAGTGGACGCAAGTAATTCCTTGTGGGATGAACAAAGTTAAACTAAGAGCGCAGTTTCCCACCCCCGGCAAATTCAAGTTGTGTCTGTACGTAAGGGACGCGGATTCAAATAATACGTGGCAACATGGAATAGAATATCTTATCAACGCCGGTAAAGGCGTGGAAAAACGTCGAGGGGGATTTCCTCGGCTAGGAAACGAATTCTACGAAATGGGATTTTACCTTGATCATCCGTTCGAGAACGTCGTCTCGGAAGATGGAAAAGCGTGCATCTCTATAGAGAATTACAACTCGCAGATTTCAGGCGTCAGTGGCCATTTAGAACTTGAAGGAAAAGACAAGAAACTTAAGAAAGAGTTTAACGGCTTTACGTTTTGGTGGACGGAAAAAACGAACAAAGGTTATCAGGTTAAAGTTCATTGTCCGGTTCCCGGCGAATACACTTTGAACATATTCGCAAAGCACACTGAGGAGGGACGTCCTAACACTCATGTTTGTGGCTACTATATCACTGCACTCGCTGGCGTAGGACCAGTTCCAGGCTTTCCTCGACTATCCGATCGCTTTGACGCTTGGGGTTTGGAGCTTATTGAGCCCAGAGAGAACATCCATGTCCCGGATGGACGCGCCTCTGTCAAAATAAAGACCCCGGATGAAATTATCCTCAGTGGCCACTTGATGAAAGGAAGTCAATATCTAGACAATGGTTTGTGTTTCACTACTACCTCAGACGGCGTCAGTACAGTTTTGTTGCACGCCCCAGAAGCCGGCGAATTTCAGCTCAACATTTTTGGTAGAAAACCCGGCAGCAAAGATAGCGAATACCTGAGTTCGTTAGTCATCAAGGCAGAACAAGCAGCTAGCTTAAACCCAGGCTTCCCTTACCTCAAGGATGAGTTCAAAGAGTGGGGACTGGAACTATTAGATCACTTCGAGAACATTTTGTCCCACGAGAGTCACGTGACCGTAACACTTTCACACCCCAGTAACATTTCTGTCCAGTTATTCCTATTTGATGCGGACAACAAGCAGATTGGTTATTCTCTTCCATCACAGACCGCTGACAACAAGACCACGATAAGTTGTGAGCTGCCAAAGCCTGGCAGTTTTAAACTGAACATTTTTGGTACAAATTTATCACTCGACAGCACTAAACAAACCTATCTCGGTTCATACAAAGTTCTATACCAACCTAACTGAGATTTATTCCAATGTAGGACAAATTTGAAAGACTGCATAGATTATGTAAGACTTTCTTAGTTTTTGTCAGTGTGTACGTTCCCTGATCACTGATAAACTCTCAATAATCTCTTTAAAACTGCGCACAATGTCCATTCCTCGGATAGTCAGTGCATAATAGCCCCTCCCCGGTTTTTTTCAAATTTTTACGGGGACCAGTACGCGAATGTCCGTCAACACGGCTGGAATAAACGCTTTAAAATCAGTTAAGTTGCCAAGTTTGATAGTGATTGGTTGAAAACTATCGAAGATATAGCGCCGCAAGGTCGCGGAATTCAGTTAAAGACGTTTGTATCATGGTATGAGGCAAATTCGTGCCCCCACCGTACAAATGTCTGCAACGCGACTTTTGGAGCAAGATGTTTGCTCTTGTTTGACGTATCACCTTTAAACCTGATGACGTAACCGATTTTGAGGCCCTCTTTCCAGTAGTGTCAATAGATGTTCGCTTATTACTCTTTATCACAAGTTGGAAAAACCGTGGAAGGGTCTTTTCTGCCTTCTCAGCCAACTAGGTAATAGGAAAAACCTAGTATACACCAGATCAATTCGCGCTAGCTTTTAACTGCGTTTAGTCACAGAAAGTATATATAGTTCCTAGGGCCTTTTTTATATCTATTGACACTGAGCTTTTAGGGGAGGGTAGGAAAATACTTGAACCAATCAATTTACAAGGGATAGTCATACCCTGGAAACGAGATTTAAGTGAAGGCTGCCATGTGAAGTTGGCGAGCGTTGTGCTTTGTATTTTTCCCGCCCTAAGCATTAGTAACGGGTTGCTAGTTCCCGTGCTTCCACTGGTTACCAGGGTTACCATTTTCCCGGTTTAGCTGCGTGTAGCTTGCAAACTTGTGCAGCTA
The DNA here is from genome assembly GCA_964035705.1 of Porites rus. Lineage (NCBI taxonomy): Eukaryota > Metazoa > Cnidaria > Anthozoa > Scleractinia > Poritidae > Porites > Porites rus. The sequence goes on along the minus strand of OZ037997.1, from coordinate 8,152,583 downwards.
CCTTTTGGATCGGGAATAAGATCGATATCCATGAGGATGAAGTTTGCAATGTCCTAGCCGGTGAACAGTTAGAATAAGGTAAAAGGAGGAGCCCATATGATCTCTGAGCGAGCTCATTTTCAGTTCCTAACTAAGAGGGCCTTTTAACCAACCTCGGTTCCAGGGTTCTGTCCTACTCAGAGAACCCTGGGAACGAGATTGCCTGTTCACAAGCCACAAAACCCTGAGTAGCCTGCTTAACGGGCGCTTTATGAGCCAAGCGAGGGGAACGCGACATTTTGCGCGATGCGCGAAACGAGTGCGAAGCGCGAACGTAAAAACCCGCGTTCGCCTCGCTTGCCTCATAAAGCGCATGTTATACAGGCAAAGGCCTGAGTGAAGGCTTGCCTTAATGTTCAAGTTTGAAATAAAATTTCACACAAAGCGATAATTACGGAATACAATTCTTTACTATTAGATCTCTTTTCACAAAATTTGCATAACTTACATTCCTGCAGCGTTTGCAGAATCATTACATATTAACTCAACGTGTTTTACTCTATCTCTAGCAAGTTACGAATTGACAAAACGCGCGATTTTAAAACCGATTTATGTACACCTTCTAATTTATATTGCGCAATATATTTTGTGACAGTATATAAGCCAGTTGAGATACCATCCACAAAAAGAAATTAAAGGAGCTGTGTCACGAATATAGAAATTCAAAAAGTAACATCTGCCGCCAAACTGAGTGCTTCAAAACATTAAACGAAGGTATAAATAACACACCAAATAAAATAGGAAGCACGGATGGACGAAGCTTGAAGAAGATTGAAACGGATTGCAATTGTGGTTTTTGAAAACTTGTCAGCCTAACAAGTTTTCAAAGTTCAGTTTTGTTGTTTGTAATGTTTGATAAAATGCTTGAGAGACATTATTTGTTTGACACGAAGTCCAGATATTGTCATTGACAATTACAGTGTGACTACTCGAACCGTAGCCTGAGAAAACAGCCGACATATCGCGACGCCACCAGCGGTTTCTCCTTGAAATGACGTCCGAGAAACGAGCGCAGAAATTCCATACTGATGACGTGTCACTACCCAGATCTGGGTAGTGCTTCTGATTGGCCGTGCCGCGTGGGAAATTTGTTTCAACCAATCAGAAGCACTCCCCAGATCTTTCTGCGCTCGTTTCACAGACGTCATTTCAAGGGGAAACCTTTGGTGGCTTCGCGAAATGTCGGCTGTTTTCTCTGGTCGAACCGGGGCACTTGGAAGAAGAGTATCCAATCACAACGTTTTTTGGAGACAAAAGATTTTCAAGTTTTTTTGCAAACGGACCAATAAAATTCAATGTTCCACAATGCAACCGTTGAAAACTTTAAAACCGTTTGAACTTACTTGACCTCTCAGGAAACAGCCCTAAATTCAAGAATGTTATTGGTCCGTTTGCAAAAAAAAAAAATTAGATTCCTTTGTTTTTCAAAAACCGTTGTGATTGGATAATAGAGAGCTTAAGCAGCGACGTTTTTGAGCGAAGCACGTCAACCGGAAGCGAGCCTTTTTCTCTTTTAATAAGCCTTGACGCTACTGTATTTGTATTGCCAAGTGGCTTAATTCTTGTAGCGACGATCTGCCCAAAAATTTGTTCAAAATCACGGCTCAAGAGTGCAAAAAGTCCATTTCCGGTTGACGTGCGTCGCTGAAAAACGTCGCTGCTTAAGCTCCCTACTCTTCATCCTAGTGCCCCGGTTCGAGTAGTCGCACTGTAATTTCTCAAGTTCCATAGCGAATAAGAACGCGTGATTAACATCAAAAGCAAAATGAACTAGGCAGCCGTGACACAGCCCCTTTAAAGGTGTTTACAGGCAGATTTATCTTCCGTGGTGATATTAGAGTAACGCGTTAAATCCGAACGTCTCTTTAAATGAGCTAGTAACAGATAGAATAACTACAAAGGAAGAGCTTTTTCTTGGCCTTTTTCGAGTTCTTCCCATACAAATCTAACTTATATCTTCCTTTCTTTGGGAGCTGGCAGTAGATCACGTCTCTTTCTTCGATTCTCTCTATTCTCATGCACCCCTTGTCTTGGCTTTCCTCGTTTTCGCTCAAGAGATGGACAAAAATCTTAATAGCGTTGGGGTTTAACAACGTGATTGCGACCGACCCATCATACACGGTAATGTTCTGTCGGTGGCTTTCCAGCCGAAGGCCCCAAGCTCGAAACTCATCGGAGACCCGAGGGAATCCCGGATTTTCCTCGTACCCGCACGTGGCCAAAGCGCTGAACGAGCAAAGGAATTGACCTTTAGCTCCGGGGCCTTCTCGACCGAAAATGTTAAGCTTATATAAACCGACCGCTGGTAAATGGACGCTGATTTTGCTGGCAGCTCCCTCCCTTTCAGTGAAACAGAGCTCATGAGGAAGAGGATTGTCGTTTTGATGCAATGTTGCTTGAACTAAAACGCTCCCTGGTGTCTTGAGTCTCAAACAGGCTCGTCCATTTTCCGACAAAATGTTCTCGTGTGGATCGATCAATTCCACTCCCCATTTCTTGAAAAGCTCGGAGATTTGAGGAAAACCAGGATTATCGCTCACACCCTTTAAAGCTTTGATAGTGTAGGTGCACAGAAACTCCGACTTTTCGTCAGTTGTTTTTCGTCCGAAAACATTCAGTGTGAACAGTCCGGCTTCCGGGGCGTGCACATGTATCATGGATTTCTCTTCAAGTTTTTCCACTGAACACATTCCGGGAACGTCATCTCCTCTTAAACTTAGATGCGCGGAGAGTGTGATTTCTTCGGGGGTTTTCAGCGTGATAGAACAGCGTCCAGATTCTGCTAAAATGTTTTCTTGGTGACTCACAAGTGCTAAGCCCCAAGTTTTGAATCGATCTGATATAACAGGGAACCCAGCAGCTTGTCCGGCTCCCTTGTACGCCGTTACAAAATATGTACACAAGTATTCGTTGGGTTTCTTGTGGTCATGGTACTTGGCATAAATAGACAGTCTGTGTTCTCCTTTATTAGGCAAGTGGACTTTCAGGAGGAAACCGTTGTCGGTTTTTTCACTGCGGTATAGTCTATGATCGTTTGTTTCGCCGGAGGTCGGGCTGGATGTCTTTACCAACTTCCCTGTTAGTGAGCCAAACCGCTTTTTGTTACATTTCAAATAAACACAACACTTTCCATTCATAGTTTCGATGTTCTTCAAAGGTTTATGTAGTTGAAATCCCAGGGAATAAAAGTTCCGACCTACCGAGGGAAAGCCACCTCGTACCTCTCCAACACCACCCGTGGAATAAATGCAGTATCTGACCCCATGTTCCCACTTGCAGTCGACAAGAACCAAGACATCCAAGAAAAACTCACCGGCAGAAGGAAACTGAGCAGTTAGTTTGACTTTGTCGTTTTGACGGGCGGGTTCAAAACGAACCATGTTTCTGGCCGTTGGCTTTTCTTTTCCCCCGGCGTAGCTTTTTAGCACACCTTTGAAAATCGTGCTATCGGTGGCATAAAATGTCATTTCAATTTGTTCGCTCTCGGAAGCAGTGTACATGCTTTCTTTATGACTGCAGAGGGAAACGTTCATTATACAGAGGTGTCCAGAAGGCACCGCTAATCGCTCAAAAGCTTCCTTCGTGATCGGTTGATCCAAAAACTGCCATCTTTCATCAACGGGGAACCGACTTGTGATGGCCACTGAAGGCAGGATCATAAACTGGTGCACGTTGGGATCCCTGTGGAACATCATGTCGTCTCCGATTCTTCCTGCTCCCCATGTCGGATCACAGATGAACCACTTTCCACCGCTTACTCTTATCACATTCCACGAATGATTCGGATGTGGAATTTTCTGTCTCATATGATAGCCGTATCCTTTAGCAAACCCTCTGACTTTCTTGGTAGGGACTTTGGACGCCTTACACAGTTCCTCGAAAAGAGTTGCATAACCCTCGCTCGACGTGACGCGTTCTCGAAGCACGCTTTCGGAGTCGGTGCCACGCATTGCCGCACGCTCAAAGTACCCTTCAACGTCGAAGTACACGTTGACGGTTATCCACCTATATAAAGCGAAAGCCCTGTTTCGCAGTCCTTCAAATGGTTCCGTGAGATAATGGCTAAGTTTAGCAACTGTTTCTGTTTCGCTCTTTGGTATGCTTCTCACGTGCGCGTCAATAGCCTTATCAATATCGGTGCGAAGCTGCAGTTTTCGCCTACGAATCCCTGATAGAACACGGCGCAATCTCGCCTGAATAAAAACGACTGTTGCGGGTGAAAGAGTACGTGATACTTGGCCCGCATCATCCCGTTTCGGGTGAGGAAATACCATAGTAGGTCTCGCGAAAACACCGCGTTTTCTCCCACAAAGAAAATACTGGATCCCTTCGTAAGATCCGTCATTCCCTTGCTCCAGTTTTTGGTCCATTTCTATTCCAATCCACTCCCCCTCACCAAGTTCAGTCGTACCTACAAACTTTACAATACCGACGTAGCCACGCATATGAACACGATCGCCAAGAGCAAATTCTTTCTGCTGCTGTATAGGCGCATTCGAAGTGTCGTCTTCTAACTTTGTAAGATGAACGTTTTCGTCGCTTTCGTCTTTTGAGATAAACTCCTTGCTGCTGGTCTCCAGCTCTCCTCCATCATCCTCTTCGATATGAACTTGTTTAACGATATCAGCTTCTTTGAGATCCGCATTAACTTGCAGCGTCTTCGAAGTCCCGCATCCCATTTCGACGCCACATGTAAACACTACCCAGTTGCCTCATTACCTTCCTCTTTTCAAGATTGTTAACGGAATTATCCCCTTCGAAAGCAGAAGTCAAGGAGTAGAATGATTCTAACGTCTTTTCTTCGCTAGAAAGTTAAAACGTTTGAAGCCATTTTCTGTTATGTTAAACATGCTAAACATGGCAACTTCGGGTGGTTCAAAAGAGAAAATTGAAAAAATTTAGATATGAATTATTAATCGTTGTTAAATAGCCCATGATTTTCTCCTCAAGTCCCAAAGCATAATAAGTTTGGTCAATACATTGACGTTTAACTCTGAGTGCTATGAAGACTTTTAACTTTGTATTTTAAACGAAAAAAGTTCAAATTCGACCCAAAAATGCGTTATGTTGCCAGGCGACATAAATTATTTTTAACCGGTCGGAGATGGTTTAGTGTTACAAAAATGCACCTGGCGGCTCTAAAATGCTAATTTTGCGAAAAGTTTACTATAACGAAAAATGACAAATGGCAGTATTTATCTTTTCACAGTTTTAAACACCTTATTATCACGGGGAATAAGTAACAATATGTCTGGATCTAGCGGAGAAAAAGGGTGTCAGTATAAAACAGACCAAATTACCGACCATTCAGAAAATTTATTAAAAAATCTCCCAAGCAACAGTTTCAGAACTTGCGAACATAAATACCTAATTTCTTTATACACGTTACATATTTCATACGGGATTTGCTAGTTGTACAGCTGAGACAACCTTATTGAAGTTATTTAAATAGTGCTCATTAAAAACCCCCAGAAAAAAACGTCAAGACAGGAGTAAAATATCACCCATCTCTGGACGAAAAATTGTATCGAAGAATTATTTTTAATTTTTAAACTTAACTGCGAAGTAACAGACGCCAACAGCGAAGCAACATACGATGGATATCAAAATAATCCTTCACATAACTACAGCTCATGCCGTGAGTCCTGAAATTAATGTCCTGTGATAGATAATTCCATTTATCTAACTGCTTCCTCGCGTTTGTGAGGAAAGACCTAGAACGTCTTTTGCGCTCTTTACACCACTGGATACGCTGTAATTTCGTTTTTTAAAATACCGTATCTTTGACAAAGGTTTATATCAGTATTCAGTCTTAAAAAAAACTTAAAAGTTGCCAAAACGACTTTTGTTCCTCCCAGCGGGGTGAACTATAACTCGCTCAAATCCCCGAAAGCTAACTTTCCATGGGTGACACATTCGCAACACCACACGAATGAGGCTAAGAAACCTTAATCCAGATGTAACATTTTCTTCTTTTAAATTTACGCTAAATAGCCTTCTTTGCTTCGATTGCACTTGCAAAATAGAGCGTGTTGTGTCCCAAACCAATCCTGTGGGGTTGAACTCTTACGTAAGAGCTTTATTTGTTTCCATAAATTTGCATAGATGCTGGCCACGTGAGTGAAAACGCACCTTGAAAAGAAAATTTTACCTTAAACTAGGCATCGAGGGCCAATTATCATAAAGACAAAACAAGGCAAAATTTTACGCCATTTTGGAAAGAGGTGTATCGCTTTCGACGTAGAAAGTATTTCCAAAAGACGGCGTCTTCTCGGTACAATGCATTTCGGTGACGTATTCGAGACGAAGGACCGAGAGACTCGCTCGGACCAAGTGATTCGAAACGTTTGAGAGGGAAAAAAAGGTAGTACAACGTGAGCAGAGCTTGCGGTTTTGTCTGGTGAGCGCAAAAATAAGCGGCGAAGCCGAGAAAGCGCTCCGTTCTCTTCACGGCCTCGTCGCTCGCTCGCACCTCTCAACCCCATTACCCCTTCCAAACAAAACCGCCAGATACGCAGGCTGAGCATGAATCAGAGAAAGTTTGTTACCTCAGCACTGTTAGTCGACCACCTCCCCAACCTCCCTCCTCTCTGCAATACTATCAAAAAAATCGAAGTTAACGTTTATTTTGAAGTTAAAGTTTATCAGACGCCGTGTGTAAGAAGTGAAGGAGGTGTAACGCAATATCGGTCCATGGGTGTCACGCAAAATAGAAATTAAGCGCTCTGTTAGGATCACAGTCCGCAGCAAGAGTCACACGCAAGAGTTCCCTTCTCGGTACAGCGTCTCCCAAGACACCCCTTAGAGTTTCAATACACCGTTCGACCTGGCTGTTCCCACGCGGCATGACGTCATCATCATCGTCACCAGTACTATCATAGTCATCATCATCCTCGTCATCATCATCATCTAACAGATCCTCCAAGTCTTCTAACGTCGTCAACTTGGAACAAAATCGACAAATAATGTTTCAATATTTAGATTCGCGTCGTTCAAATAGAAATAGAAATCTAAGAAACGGTTCGGTGTCAAATGAGGAATACTTACTGCAAAGGCTTGCCGTACCTCTTCTGAAATTGGGTCAACCTGCGGCCTACAAAAGAAGCCAAGTAGAATGGCCATACATATCACCAGCAACAACAAATAGGGCGACCCTCTCTACTGAAGGAGAAATCTTTCCTAAGATCTTACTTCTAGAACACTTCTTTGTTAACCCTCGAGGGTATTATGAAGAAAAAGAAACAAACAGATACGTATTGATACGAAACTTCAAAACATGTACTAAGATCAGTATGGCATTAAGTCATCTTTTTAAAGAAACAATTCTCTCTGCTTGGTCAGTCGAATCTTAAGTCCATGATCGTGGTCAGTTCAACTGGAATTAAGATACATACTATGACAATTATTATTTATTAGATCTAACTTACATGTTTTGCTGAACTTTATCTGTGATTTCTTTCTTTAAATTGGACGGAAGCTCTTGGAACATGTCTGACTCCATGACCTCAGGATGCGCAGCAATGTAACGTAAACATTCTTCCTAAAAATAGAAACAGGAACAATGAACCACATCTTCAGCGTGAAAATGTACCTCTGGATTAAAAATTAAAGCGTTTAATTTAAGTAACGGTCCAGATAAAAGGTGCTAACTTAACTAATAGGGAGCTTAAGCTGCAACGTGCAGCAACGTTTTTGAGCAACGCACGTAAACCGAAGTGATTTCTTCTATTAATATGTCTTGACGCAACCAAATTTGTATTGCTGAGTCCACTTCCGGTTTACTTGCGTCGCTCGAAAACGCCACTGCTTAAACTCCCTATAGAGAGTTTTCACATGACGTCACGGCGGCCATATTGGTGTCCCAAAACAATGAAATAGCGGCCAAGTTGGTGTCCCAAACCAACCCGTGGGAGGTGATCTCTTTTCTTATGCAAACGATTTCTTTTGTTCCAATAAATTTGCATAGATGCTGGTCACGTGAGTGAAAACGCTCTATTGTCTGTACTATACTTCTGTTTGGTCTGAACAACATGATTTATGAAAACGTCGCAAAACAGCATGTATCTTAATCCCTAGTTTTGCAACCAACTCCCCTGTCTAATTAACACAGAATTTCTATGTCAGTAACATGTGAAACTGTAAACTTTTCTTGTCTATTCTTTCCAGCTCTTATGATTGGTCGAAATCTTTACACACAAGAAACGCCCTTTCAAAATAGAGTTCAAAAATGTACATTCTATTTTGTAAACTGCCTTTCTGTAGGTTTATGCATTCTCTGAGTAAAAGTGAAAACATTGCATGTGGGTAAAGCTTATTGCCCAATAAAAATGATGATGATGATAATTGATAATAATAATAATAATAATAATAATGATAATAATAATAATAATAATAATAATAATAATAATAATAATGATAATGATAATGATAATAATAATAATAATAATAATAATTATATTGCCTTCCGCCTTACTCGGATCATTACTTAAAAGCCATTTTCTACCCAATGAAGAAGGCCCTGTTTGATTGTACTTTCTTTTGTCCTGACGTTGATTCAATAAACTCACACGGTGCGCGCTTTGCCAATAACAACAACGGTTTTCAACGTTTGTCAACCAAAGTACGATAGATACCTTCAAACGGGGCACAGTAAACTGTTCCGCCAAACCCATGTAGAGTAGCACTGTGTCTTCATCGACATCACGCAACAAAATCTGTTCGCAAATCTCCTTCAAAGAATCTACCTGTAACAGAATATAATACTTGAAGGTCTTTAACAAAGAACAAGAAACTGCTTTCCCTAAATTATATCACACAGCTATGGTGTCACTGTCGTGTCAATTGAACGGTCACTTGTCCTAAGTAATACCAATTTCAGCACTGAAGGCGAGCACACACTATTAACTCCGCGGTATGGCCAGTACCTCACGCATGCGCACAGCCATATCATGCGGGCAGTGGCAGCCATGGACAGCTGTTTCGTCCTCATTAGGGTTCACGTGTACGGTGGAACTGACGCTTAAAGGAGCGCTTTTGCACTCGCCTCGCCTGGCCATATCGAGGAGTTGATAGTGAGTGCTTCAGTGCTGAAATTGGTATTACTATTGTAAGCCCCGAAATCATTTCTCTTAACTTCTTAGTCTTGTAAAACTGACCTTTAAAAACCAACCGCGTTCTATACCGGTGATAAGTAAAAACCTTCTGTGGCTAATTCAGTCGTTTGTTGATGGATACCACTTAGTTGTCGTGAAAGATGTTATTCACCCGTTTGTCTCGAGGTAATCACTTCGTTGTTGATCGCGATGTTTCGGGTTTCGACCTTTCAGGTCTTCATTGGTGTCGATTTACTGAGTGAATAACGAACCCCGAGGGGATGGGGGTACTGAACAAAGTTTTATACCAGGAGGCTCCGCTCCGAAGTCTAATCCCATACCCTTTTATATGCCATTCTGGACAGAAAAGGTACCCAAATGGTACCCCCTTCCACAAACCTTGTTTAGAACTTTGGATCCCTTTCAACCGCTGTAAATGCACTTTCTTTAAGTTCAAATATGAATAAATCACAAAACTATTAATTTTTCGCGACTTTTTCACAACTATAAAATCCTTTTGTAGCCCTTTTAGGTCATTTTACAGAAGGAAATAACAGACTTCCCTAACCTTTCATAAACTTCAACTATTGACACGTATGGTCACGCTATATAACTAGCCTGCGAGCAAGCTCTCCTATTTGGGCGAGCAAAGCGAGCCTCGCGACAACGCGCGAGCGAGGGGACGCTCGCTCGCGCGTTCTCGCGAGACTCGCTTCGCTCGCCCAAATAGGAGAGCTTGCTCGTAGGCTATATATAACGAGATCAGTTGGTCATCATACCTCATACTTGTCACTAAGCGCTAGCATTTCAGGGACATCATCCGTACTGAGAGTGCGCTTATCAAGCGTACCGCTGTACAGGTATCCAAGAAACTTGTGAAATAAACACGGGCTCGTGTCAGGGACTAAAATACGTCTGAAATTTAGAATTTTAACACATTGCATTATCAAATGACTGGTAAATGTACTAAATGGAGAAAGCGGAGTTTTACTAACACGATTCAAGGAACAGCTTTCGTTTTCATGCCGACTTGTTAGCATTCCAAGCTGTGAGCGTTAAGTTGGTTGCCACAGCGAGAAGAAAAAAAATGGCGACTAAACTTGTAGTGGAAATCGCCAATTGGCGAGGCGTGCGTTCGGCCGCAAATGTGGCAAGCTGTTATATGGTAGTGTTTTTATTGGCTCGTAATTATGATCTTTCCATAGGCTACTGAAAGATCATGAAACATTTGCAAGAGATATTTACGTTCCATTTTCTCTATAATTTCCTCTTCCACCCTGGCTGTCGGAGTATGCGTTCATTTGAGACGCCTGGCCACCGTTTATAATTTTTGGTTGCCAAAATGGGCCACACTGAAAACAGAAAATGAGTTTGAAACACTGCTTGTGCGTGTAAACGTAACCTGACGATGTCCAGTAACCCAAATACACAAGAAGACATGCACTCATAAGGCCGAAGTCTACTTTCAAAGCCAGTACGGAGCCTAATTGAAGTTGGCCCAGACGTTATATTTCTAAAACAAGTGCGCGTGTTCATAGGGATTTCCAAACAAGAGAAAAACAAAGCAAATCACTATAGTGAGAGGTGTTTGGAAATCGGATCTTAATGCACGTAACATTTTGCGAACGTTTCCTTTGAATTTCGTCAAGAACTATTGTTTATTCATCAATATTCGAAGGGGAGAGACGGCAAATGGTTGCTGGAAATATCGATAAGTCGTAACTGTTCATCAATAAGATGGCTAAAACGTGTGCAATTCCACTATCGGTTCCAGTGCTACACCAATACACTACTACAAAAACTCTCAAATTCTGCGTAACTCTCTAAAATTTGCATTTTTGACCATATCTGGGTGTAAGTAGGACCCCATATTTGGGCAGTGACGTCGTGGTCTTGTTTTTACAACTCATGGTTCGAAATTGACCACTCCAGAAAATACCTTAACATAATGCTCTTTGTTTGTCACCCCAAAACTTTGCATGAGTGTTTTCAGTTTCTCTTGGGGCCATTTTAACTCCCAAGAGAAACAAGACAATGCTTATGCAAAATGTTGGGGTGACAAACAAAGAGCATTATGGTATGTTATGTTATTTTCTGGAGTGGTCAATTGGGTGATCCAGTGTGCAGCTGTTCGTTGTCTGTTCAAGAGGACCTAACAGGTGAGCAAGCTTTAATACGATTTCTAGTTTAAAAGAGCTATTAGTGCTCTGGTTTGCTTTATAAATTGCGTCTAAAACAGCAACTGATCAAGGAGTAGGGTTTTACGCTCCAATTTTTGCCAGAACCAGCTTGTTCTTCACAGTTCGATTTATTACACTGAGGTAGCGTGTTCGCCTCTCGACTCAGAACCAGGGTTTTCAGTGTTCTCTTTTCCTTTGTAAACTTAATTTTATGCGGTAGCTAATCAAGGAATATTCTCAAAACTTTTATCAGAACCAGCGTGTTCTTCACAGTTCGATTTACACTGAGCCAGTCCTCACCTCTCGTGAGGAATGCAACGCATTTGAGGACCTTTTGTTTTTTAGAATTCATTTTTGCCTTTCGGGAGATTTTTGTCGACCAGCATGTTCTTTTGCAGCTCGATTTACATTGAGACAGCCTTAACCTCCCGTGAGGAATGAAATGAATTTGTGGACATTCTGATTTAAAGATCATCCTTATGAATCATTATGCCTTTCCAGAGACTCTTTGTCCTGTGCCACTCGATCATTATATCTTTGTATTTTATTCAAGTTTATATTTTTATACCTCAGATACATTCCGCCCCATTCTTGCGCTTTTCACACATTTTGCTTTACACTAATTTTTTCATATGTATATTACCACGCGGAATATTTGTCTAATCCCTGATGATCCGTTGATCGGCGAAAGCTCGCAATTTAATTTTTATTTTAATTTCAGCAGTCCAAGTGCTCACTTAAATTATATTTTACTTTCTAACGTTTATAGTTTTGAATTTCCATAAAACACAAGTCCATGATCCTAACATGCTCCAATTTACCAACAAAGCTTCAAGCCATGTTGTTATTGCTTAATAGAAGTGAAAGCCTAGAGTGTGCCAAAGTTTTTGTAAAAGTTTTTCTACTGCGGAATCCATTGTAAAAACCTCTAAAATTATGCAACAAATCGCCAAGATCTGGATGGGCACATTCCACAAAAGATAAACGAATTCGCCCCGTTGGCACTTGCCGGAAGGTACCCCTAGTTGTAAAATGTAAGCACAACAGAGAGTTACATCCGATAACCAGGCATATGCATCTCAGGTTTGATATAATTATTGCTTGAGACTAAATCGTCCAAGGAATTCCTCACCTTTCAATAGACTCTTTCATTCCACTGAGCAGTGCTCTTCTAAACCAGTCACAACGTGTTGCTACAATAACACGGTGCGCGGGAATCTCCGCTCGGCTGTTCTGCTTACTGAAGCGTTTACATTCTGCGCAAGTAGAACAATGAACTAGGTCTGTTGTGTCGAAGGTGAAGCTCATATCAGCATAATCTCCAGAAAGTAACAGTTGCAAGACCGACTGTGCGAGTGGGCTCTTATCGCCCGGCGGACAAGTGACTACGGACTCCACACGTGCTGTGCTTTTCTAGAAGAATAAAGGAAAAACAAAAATTACGAGAATCGGAGATATTATCTTCGAATTGTTAATGGACATAATACGTAAGAGAGTTCAACGAAAACAACTGGCAATGAGTTAATTTTGAGACCACTACTCGACATAAGAGACAATACGTAACTAGCTTTGAACGCTTACCATGCGACTAAGTGTTTACGAGGAAATATGAAAACGTAAAAAGCAAATTCAGTTCATAGTTTTTGTCTATAATTTGTTGATTGGATGCTCTAAAAACAGTAGAGAAAATATCCAAGAAACTGCTCTTGAACAAACGCAAAAGAAAACCGGATTAAACTCTAACCCCGGGTTAGCGTTGATCGGCCTTTGAACAACTTGGCCCAGAATGCTTTGCACGATTTGAGCCCAGGTTATTCCACACATAGATCGGGGCCCAGTTGCTCGAAGCATGCTTAGCGTTAACCAGCGTTTAATACCTTGACAACGTATTGGTTTTGATACTGCTTAACCAATGGTTAAAGCTAACCATGCTTTGAGCAACTCAGCCCGGGTGTCCACACCTGTGAGCTACAGAAAGACTCCCGAGAACCACGCTATCACTAATTAGGTTCATATGTAACACGTGCCATGAATGTGATCAGCAGCCGTGTACTATGGTGATGCGATAATAAAGATAGTAAATTTTCCAGTTCACAGTATCTAAATTCAGAAAGAGCAACCGTTTCTAAATGCCCACGACTTGATGATAAACTGGTAAAATGTCGTCCCAGAAATAATTTTCTTAATTCTGTTTCGTCAACATTTAGTGGTAAATATGCCCACTTATGCCTGGGACTTCCAATCCGTTACAAAATAACTGGTGATTCCTGAAGAGGTAAAAAACAACTAACTACTTTTGTGCATGCTTAAAAAATTACCTTCGGTGGTGACGGATTTTCAGGTTTCTCTTCATCCCCGGATTCTCTCAGGAAACCAATCTCTTTGACCAGATTAGTGAATTCAGTATCGTGTATAAGGCTGCTAGCTTCTTCCACTACTGGTTCAAGAATGACTCTATTTGCCATCACCTTTCGTAATGCAAGACTCTGTAGATTGGTTGAAAAAGTGACGCGAGATTTTTACAGCCAATCACAAAGAGTTGCAGTGAAAACAAAGTAGCGCAAAATTCTTCCGCTGATTATCTTTATGAATGCCACACGTTCTAGCATTGTTGAACAGAAGTTATCTAACGCAAATACGGGTTTCAGACTCACCACAAAAGACGTCCACACTTTATATGAATGTTTCCATTCTTTCCAAGAGAGCTTTTTCTCAAATACTCTCGGAAATTTTTGAAGAGTGCGAATTTGCTCTGGAATCTGCAAACAAATCATATAAAAAAAACTAGCCTAGCATATTCTTAACTTCGCATTTTAGTAGCGTTTTAGCATATTCTTAGATGTTTTTAGCTCATTCTTAGATGTTTGAGATGTTTTTAGATCTTTTTTTAGCTCATTCTTTATCATTCTTAGTTTTTAGTTTATTAGTCTTACAGCATATTTTTAATCTTTGTGAAGCGCGTCGAACAGCTAATGGATGTGTGCGCTATATAAATTCACTGTTATTATATTTCCCAGTATTTGTTTAGCTTCACGAAAACGGATCAAGAAGCGGGTTAAAACTGCTTCCGTCCAGTAACGCGTCGAGCAAAAATGTCTTGCTTACCTCTAACATTATTTTGTCCATGGATTTAACTACTGCCCTGATTTTCTGGTCTTCTGATAAAGCACCAAAATCTCCCCTACATTAAAAAGTAGAAATACGAAGATATTTAAGACGTATGTACGGATCCAACTTTAGAGCGGGAGTCACATGTTCAATTTCAAAAATGAAACTTTACCTTTTCTGCAACAAAAACACAAGTGTCGATGAAACTTTCTGCTGAAATCTCTTCAATGTCATCACTTCTCGCAAGTGAACAGCCTAAAAACCAAACGTTATGTATATTCATGATCAATTCGATAATGAGGTCGTAAACGTAGCTAAACGCCAGTTTGTATTAAAGGTAGCCATGCGTACAATTTTTTGAGGTGAAGGAAGAAAAAGGTGGCTAACGAAACCACAACGACGACGGTAGAAACATCCTGTTGTCGTGGTTTTTATTTCCACGTTGTTTTCGATAACGTCATAGTCGTCGTTTTGTAAGTTCCCCATGAAGTTGGGGGATCACAAAAACTCCTCACTCCAGAAACTGTAAGGGGGAATGGATACAAAATTCGGCGCAAGGATTTCTGGGATCATTTGGGTGGGCAAGCGATACTTATGATTGGTTATTGGTTGCCTTGAATACCATCGACCAATCGTAAGTAACGCTTGTCCACTCAAACAATCCCAGAAATCACTGCACCCAAAGCTTGTACCATTCTCCCTAGAGTTTGTGAAGTGAGTATTTCAACTGGTTTGATTTTGTGCTGCTTATCGCGAAGACAACAAAATATCCATATTTTGGCTCTTGGAGCAGTATCACAGGGTTTTGTCCCCAAGAACTGGAAGCCTTGGAGAAGAAGTTTCCTTCTCTCTTTAATGACACTGAATTCACTTACATTTCTGAGTGTTCGACTTAAAGACGTTGCCATCTTTGGCAGGTGCGTTTTCTTCTTATGATCTTTATCCGCTTTCTTTGAGATATTTTCCAGTGCGTCGAGTGCATTACTTCCCAGCTCTGTGGATGTCAGCCACATCTTTTCAATCTTTTTATAAAGGAAAAAAAATATGCATATATTCTAAATGAAAGAGGAATCCTAAAGACAGTGAAAGATTTAAGTCATTAACAAACTTCTAGACAAGTCAAAATGAATTGCTTCTCTTTAAAAGCAGGTTTACATTTCTGATGCCATTTTGTTGCGATCATCATCGTCAACGTTGTTACAGTCATCTTCATCATCGTTACAATAGACCTTATTAACGATACCCGCTATCTTTGCACACGCTTAAGCGCGGGACTCGTGTTTTGCGAAGTTCCTACTACAGTGAAACCTGTATTAAGCGGACACCCTCTGTTAAGCGGACAGTAGCCGAAGTCCCCAAATTTATTTCCCTTATTTACTTTAAATGAAACCTTTATTAGGCGAACACCTCTATTAAGCGGACGCGGACACCAGAAAAGTACCTAAAAAGGACCATTTCTATTGTTGCCAACCTGTATTAAACGGACACTTGTAATTAAATTCCACCACCCAACATGCCAGACACCAATCTCGTCCCCAGGGCATTTTTTAAGGGAAAAGCCCTGGGGACGAGGTTGGCCAGACACCGGAAATGCGAAGATTGCCTCGAATTGCCACCCACAAATTTTTCGATTTTTACATTAAAAAACGTGACTTGAAGAACTTATTTGATTAGTTTCACAGTACCGGATTGTTTTCTATTTCGTTTTGTTTGTATAGAGCTTGTTTCACTCATTTGATTTCTTCAAATTTGAGTTGCAATCCATGTTTATGGTACTATGATCAATTGGTTCACTTTGATAACGAAATTAATGCAAACGTCTATTGTCATAGTCTCTGGGAGTATTCTAAACGCTTCCACTGTTCATTTGAATGGCATTTGACACCTCATATGACGTTATATATCGAAACCTGTATTAGGCGGACACTCTTTATTAAGCAGACACCACAACATTCCCTGAGGGTGTCCGCTTAATACAGGTTTCACTGTATATAAAAGCCTGGCTCAGGTTATGTTACAATCATCATCATCATCATCATCAAAATCTTCATCAAAATCGGAACTATAGAATTAATAACAACATTTACCTCGGGAATAATGTGCACAGCCAATTCCTCCTTATCGGAACGACTGAGTCCAGACACGGAAGCTTGAAAAATAACCAAGAACGTTTCAACTAGTTCCACAAAACTAGGGAACCTGTACAACAACAAAGTATGTACGAGTCAGTAAGCATATACTTACCACATTAGGAAAGCCAAAACGCCCAAAAAAGCCTCAACACAGCTGGTAAACTAGCAGTAACCATTTCAATGACGGTAATTTCCTCTGGTACTGTTAATTGTACTCTACAAGCTGGTTCTAGCTTTTGAGTTTGCGCAGTATAATCCTATGCCTTCGCTTCAATAGATAAAATACTACAATGTAATTATTTAAACTAAATTAAGGCACTTTCCAACGCTTCCCGATATTACTGTACAAGTGTTTTGAGGCTAAATGAGTCTACGGTAAAATCAATTTTTAGCACTGCAATTGTGAACTACGAGCACTTGCATACCTCTTCCTACTGTGCTGAATAATTTCCTGGCGTTCTTCCCTTGACAAATCAGATTTATGCTTAGTAAAAATGTCGCAGAGTAAAGTAAACTTTAAAATTCCTAAAAAAAACAAAAACAAAAAAAAAACAGAGACATAACTGAGAAAATAACACAAGCATCGCTCATCACTAAAATGTACCTCTGCTCTTGTAAGTTGCCGTGTTATTTTTTAAGAAACTGAAAACAGCTCTTGATTGAAACCCATTTTCAACAAACTGACAGCAAATTTTCCTTGTACACGCTCTTATAAGTCATAGAAATGATGTAAAATGTTGAAAACCTGACACTACAAGCCATTGGCGAAAGGCTTTCCTGCTAAGCAAAGTCTAAAACAAAGAAAGTAGAAATCGCTTCGTTGTGGTTCGATCCACTGTTCTCGTAATCGTAAAGAGTAACGCCGCTGGCCAATGAGCACGCGAGAACATCTACAACAATCCTCGACCCCTCCACAATTTTTGTTTTAGTCTTGATAAAGATAATAGCGAATATCCATTGACACTGCTACAAAGAGCGCCTTGAAATTAGGTAACTTACCAAGTTTAAGGGCGATGCGTTAAAAGGGAGCGAAGGTATTGCTCCATAAAGTCGAGAAATTTTACAGACGCTGGTATAGTAGGGGAGGAGAGGCACCAACTTGACCCCCACCATTCGAATTTTACAGACATTTTGTGGATTAATATCTTCGTTAGTTTTCTACAAATCACGTTCAAAGTTGACGTCTTTACTAATATTAAGGCGTTCATTTTAGCCGTGTTGACTGATTTTTGCTAGCTGGTCACAATCAAACGCTGAAAAAAAACGTGGAAAGGGCCTTTATGATGCAAAACTCAAGACCTCTCTCTCACTGTCAATCCTGCTTACCTATAACGAGTTGTTTCAGCGCAGACTTCGTTGTCCCAGCAATCAATGCGTATGCTTGAGTGCTGTTGTGCCGAAGGTCTGCAGCGAGAGATTCTGTCATTTGCAAGACTTGCTCCAGAATGGCAAACATTTCACTCATCAAACTTTTAATCCCTGCAAAGAAACACAATCATGCAACGTCACACTTTGAAATGCTATTGGACAGCTTCTATTTGGTTGGCGCTTAACAACCTCGGGAAACACTCTTGAGACAGTTCCATCTATTTTCTAACCTTTGCGCCATACTACCATCTCCTCGAAACAAAAAGAGTAAGACCCCTCTCCACCCCCTATTCAAAGTTGCTTTGGTCTAAAAACCAATGGCCATTTTTCTCGTGTTATCCTAAACAACGTTGGATAAGGGGAGGGGGGAAACGGGCATTCATTCGGCGACGTTTTCATTTTTGCGTAGTCTGCTACACAGCCGTTTTTAGTGTCGTCACGCAACGCTCCTGTGGGGAGGAGCGTTGCGTGACGACACTAAAAACGGCTGTGTAGCAGACTAATTTTTGCCTGGATGACAGGAAAAAAAATGCTATTTTTTTATGTGTCTCAACAGGTTTTGTTCGAGGTTGTAGCAAAATGCTGGAAAAAACGACATAAATGTACTGTGTACCCCTTCTAATATCTCTTCTGGGTTGCCCAACCCTTAATGAAATAATCATTGCTTAACGCTTGTTACCTTCCCTCTAAGCCTTTGGCAATATGTCTATGTTAAAAAATGTATAAAATTTGTTTGCAAATTTTCATCACACGTGATAACCGAATTTGCTTTTCTGGGGGGTGGGGGCGGGGGTTGTAATTTTGCACATGTCCACAGAGCTCAATTCTAAGCACAACTTAGTGTCAAAAATCTTTAAGGCCTCAAAATTCTTCAAGAACCTTGTAAAAGTACTCACTGTTTTTAACAGCTGTAGCTTCAAGAAACTCTACACACAGCTCTCCTAAACTTCCAACATCGTTGCTATTTAATTGAGAAATTCTCATTAGCTTCTTTGCTGTGTCCTCGGACAAGTCCCTCGGCAGACAGCAGGTATAGACATAGTGCAGAAGGGCACGCAAAACATCTGGTGAGAGATCTGTGAGGAAGGCAGGAATCTTGTCCCATTTGTAAATGTCAGTGAAAAAGCAGCAAAGGATAGTTTTGTGGGCTGCAAACTAAAACGAAAAAAACCCACTTTATTTGAGGGCCAGTTCTTAGTGTTTTTTATTTGTGAGGGAGCAGGCAGCAGCTTTAATGAGCAATCGTTTTTCAAATCACCTTGGAATGTTTTTTGGCAGAATAATACTGAAAATGTGCCTGATCTCTAGTCTTCTACACAGCCATATTTTGTTATGCAATGCTCCACCCCACAAGGAGGAAAGTTATGTGGCGACGCAAAAAAAATGGCTGCATAAAAGACCACCTAAGCTTGGGATTGGAAGTTCATCTAATTTTTGATTGTAGTGTAGGTAATAAACAACCATTGACAGTGTCATAGACTTACAAAAGCCAGCCATTTTACCATTTCATGACAAAGAGCTTAAATGTTTTTGGGTAATAAAATTTAATTGCTAATTCATTTTTTCCAACTTACAAAGGAATATTAAAATTTGTCACAGAGGTACACAACAAGTGCAAATCAAATAATAATAAAGTGAAGTATCTTTGAGTGATAAACACATGCAGGAGTTATTTAAAGTCCATGTTTATACACATACTATGCACACCTGTGTTTTTGTTCCAAAACAGTTCAATCATTAAAAATTAAAAATAAAATTTATACTCTTTAGATATATGCAAAAAAAAGAAAAGTAGAAGAATTAAGCATAATGAAAGTGGGTTCCATTTCCTACTCACTGGTAATCTGAGGATTTTTTTATTTAAAGTTGGGATGAGGCACAAAGCACACTTTTTTTCATGAACATAAGGGCTTTCAGCATTCCTATGCTCAAAAGAAATGTATTCTAATGGAGTTGATGCATGGTATTTTGGTTTGTGCGTCATCTACCTTGAGCCATTAGTGATGAAAGACATCGTGATTTTTAATAAAGGAAAATACCTTTTCACCATTACTAGCTGTGAATGTAATATCTGTGAAAAATCCTTCATTCAAAGCAGGAAGCAAAGTGTAAGGAAGGGAGAAGAGATTCTCAGATTGTTCTTGATTCACCTATAAAACAGATGAAAATTAAGTAAACACTAACAGGCAAGGAGATGTAGTGATAATTAAAATTGGTTGTTAACCATTTTCTTTTTTTAGGGGGAATATATGCAGGGCAGGTGAAGGCATGATGAACCCTCTCACCATAATCCATTTGGAGAAATACCGTTAGTTAATACTCCAGTTTCCAGTAATTCATTGAGCAGGTGAGGCTGTTCTAATGTCTCTATTCGAAGCATGTATAAGCCGCACATGTGCATGCTGTGCACTGTCTTATTACCATTTGCAGCTCAGCAAGGATGAACAGAGCAGTGCTTATAGGCAGTTTAAACAACAACAACGGTGACGGCTACGAAATCGTCGCTTGAAAAGTGAATTTGTGCTGCTTTAAACTCTCTCACGCTTATTCTATCTTGTTCAATTTGTCAAATGTTGGCGAAGTTTTCTAGAGTTGAACTCTAAGGGACTGTATCAAAGTTCAGGAAAAGAAAAGAAAAGTCGTTGCCTTGTGTCCACGTCCTCCCCAAAACATGAAATTAGGCAGTGTCACATGGTAGTCGTGCTGTGACAGCTAAAAAATGTACAAAAAAAATGTGATGCACATGCAAAGTTGTTGTTCTGCCAATCTACATGTAAACGTATTTTTTTTTTTGCTGTTCTTGTTGCTGTCCCATTATTGTTACTTAAGCTTACTAATGTTAGCTAAGATTAATATTATTTGGTTCCAAAAATTATCCATACCTCACCCACGGAAGGGAATTTTCCCTTAGACCCCCCCCCCCCCCACCACCACCACCTCTCTGGAAATTCCAGTCAAACTTCATATATTTACTTAAATTTTTGGGCCTTTGAGAACCCCCCCACGAATTTCCAATCCCTTCTGTGGGGGTAGTATGGACATTTTCTGGAACTACACATTAGAATTTTGCAAATTTCCCAGTATATTTACACCCTGTCAGAAGACCTGAATTCTCTCTTTGCAGACAGCTCTATATACCTTAAAGATGAACACACGTACCTCGCTATCACGGACCACTAGAGTTGGTCCCTGAAACCCTGTAGGCATTTTCTTTGACTCTCTATGGGTGAACCATTTCTAAGATGGACACCTAATCCCTACTTCCATTAAACTGACTGTACAAATATTCCCAGGGCTCAAAAAAACTTGAATTTCAGCTTGTCCTTTGGGCAAGAAGCTGTCACATTTTGTCTGCCTGGGGCCACTTCTTGCTTGTTGTAGTTGATGATTTTTTTAGAGGATGAAGTGCCTGGACCTTTGCCCATTGGCAGCTACATTTTCAAGGTTACTTGCCCAGCAAGAAAATCTACTTGTTCTGGACAACTGAACGGGGGGGACTTTTTTCGAGCCCTGCAGATACCCTATTAAAAAGAAAGCCTTCTTGCCTTTTGACAGCACAGCTTCAAATGTTTGTCATAACGGAGTACCAGCTGATTTGACTCAAACGTACACTGAAATTAAATACAAAAATTATAAAAATCAATTAAACAATAAGACTTGTTGCAGATTTGAAATTATAGAATGCACTGTAAGTAAGCAACATTCATGTCCAGTTAAAGTGAAAAATAAATATCTCTTTAAATAAAGTATTAGGAACTTCAATTTGCTGTATAAAACTATGTAAATAATATCAAGTGGCATGTGAAGTATGTTTACTACTATGTATTATACTTAGATACAGTTGAACCTCCATGTGCAACCACCTCCCATAAGTGACCACCTACAGGGTGTTCATAAGGCATCAGAGATCAGAAAATTCTTTATTTGCTACGCAGAATTTTTCGGCAACTGTTCGGTAGCCTTGGGCTTAATTTCTATTCAGCATGGAGCCTCTTTCAAAATATTCCACTGCCCGTAACGTTACACCTTTCCCCTGTTACTAAATTCTTAATGAAACCCCTGCACCTATCCAAAGCATCATATATTTTCCCAGTCACGTGAGATCCCTTTTATAAACTGATAAACTCATGACCACCTCGACCCATAAGTGGCTGCAACCACTTTTTGGCCTCATGGTTTTACCATTTTCCATTTTTTTAACCTATTGTAAGCAACCACTTAATGCATGATGTGGTCTCTGTTTGCTGTACATACTATGCCACTCAGAGTATAACACTAAGAACTTTCAGTGTCACATGCAACTATACAAATAATGTAACTTAGAAATTGCATGCAATTAATTAGCGAAAAATTATACGTCAGACTTCTTCTCAGAAGAGACAACCTGTTTGTCTTATAAATTAATTCTTATAAATTAATGACAACCTCCTGTAAGCGACCACTAAATCTTCGCATTTTGGGTGGTTGCTTATGGGGGGTTTGACTATATTATGCCAATCTCTAACCTTCAATCCAATCCTGTCAACACTGCTGCCATAACAAATCAGCTCTTCTTCAAATCTGTCGAACTAAAAATTGCCAAAAAATTTTGAAACCCTTTCAGAGAATTCAAAGAAACATTTAAAAAACAGCAGTCATTGATCCCCATCACCTGGACAAAATAATATTACAAACCATGAATGTTTCACAAGAGAAAAAAGGCAAAGTCTCTTGTTCCAAGGCAGATGACATCATCCAGACCAAGTCTCCTCCTTCCTCCAGCTGGAATTTTATACTGTCAACAATACACATGTAAGTCAGTTTGTAAAAGAAGAAGTTATCAACCTGCAAACACAGATCTATTCCTGGTTATCGCTTCTCTCAACCTGTAAGTAACCTTTTCTGGTGGAGGAAGGGACGGCCTAAAGAACCTCTGCGCTTGCAGGCTAAGAAGTCATTCATTGTGGTTTAAAATGCTACCTTGGTTTAAGCTTTTTAGGGTGGGAGAGTCACGATCATGCTTTGAATGCTTGTTCTTCAAGCTTTGTCTTTGGATAGCGGCGAAAGCCATAATTATTTAATTCACC
Organism: Porites rus; assembly: GCA_964035705.1. NCBI lineage: Eukaryota > Metazoa > Cnidaria > Anthozoa > Scleractinia > Poritidae > Porites > Porites rus. The sequence goes on along the minus strand of OZ037997.1, from coordinate 8,129,598 downwards.
CAAGAATAAACAGCTAGGCTGCTGCGCTCTAAAGCTCTGTACAACTAAAGTGGTTATTGCCTGGAAATGAGGTTGCTAGTAATTATATAACTTTGAAGTCTACATCATTTGAATATAGTAAGTGCTAGCTGGTTATAAAATAATAATTAAGCTTCAATCACAAACAGTGAAATATTAAATTTTTGAGTGAATTAATGAATAATGATGATCATCTTCATCATCATAATAATATAGAAATAATAATAATAATGATAATAATAATAATAATAATAATAATAATAATAATAATAATAATAATAATAATAATAATAAAACCAGCTTAGCAAGGAAGGCTAATCCCTGGTTCAGATTTTTCTCTCCTCAACAATAAAATGCTCACCAATATAAGCTAAATGCATAACTTACGTAAACAAGCTCTTGATGTTTCGGCATATTTGCCTGATAATTTCACTGATGAGAATCATGAAAGAGAGACGACTCCATGCTGGATTTATCATAAATCTATAATATTCTAAAGAGTTATATAAAGCTCTTACCCTTCCACAGACGGATATCTTTCTTCTGCTAACTTACAAGATACAATCTACAAAGAGGAAAGAATTTTATTATGTGTTGTTGGACCGTGACAATGAACTGCTGGTTTCATTTCTCCGTCTTACTTTTCTATCAGCGCTAAAATTCGTTTCGTAGCTTACCTCCCAACAGCCTAGAAGATCGTCCTCAGAAAGTTTTCTGTTGGAAAATCTCTCCATATTGTCTGATTGTAATCGTTTCGTTCGCTAAAGACTCACATGATCACATTTTCTGGCCGCATTGTCAAAAACACTTCATTCGTCTGTTTTCATTCCTTTTATGCTCTGTGAACCTGGGTCGAGGAGTTGCAAAAAGCACTTACCCTACCCTACAAATTTCTTCTGTTAGCCTTTAAATGTTTTGGAGAGCACTGATTACCCTAAAACGTTTACTGTATTACCCCGCAAGCTCTAAGTTAATTACAAGTAAGCTACTGTTTCACTTCCCATGGAAAAGAAGGTGAAAGAAATGGCTAAAATACCATACCAATGTCAACCTTTGAGGGGAGGGGTGGGGACTCACAGGCTACCCAAGCTCAAACTGAGAGAAGCCAGAAATAGGCTTGATTCATTATTTGCTACTGACATCGGCAAATTTTCTTCATTGAAAGCAGTTTTAAGAGTCAGTATTTAACTAAAGTTCTCAAATTGCCACAACAACAAAGAATTCTTATCTATATCACGTTTGATGTTCGGTTCATTGATAATTATTATTTGGAACAGTGAGAATTTTTCAGCCTGAATCCGCCATCTCCAGTTTACCAGTATAAATTTTACGTGATTTTAAATTCTAAATGGGGCAGAATTTCTAAATAGCGTTCGACTAATGCATGACGTGGGAATCAGCTGTCACATCTCCGAGCAAAAATTTAAGATCGACAAGCTTTGTAGCGCTTGACTCGTATTCAAAGTTGCAGGAGCCAAACAGCGTGAAGCGAAGTTCAGTGCACAATCTAAAATATTCACAGTCGGTAAGCTATTATTTTATATCTTTTGGACTCAAGCATGACTAAATTATGTTCCACAATCAGATCACACATAAAACCAACGTCGTCTCTCACGCAACCGTTTTTGTGTCGGGAGAATAAGTTCGGCAAAGCCATGGCATAAAGTTTCAACCAGGCCTATTGTTTTGACGACAAACTTTACGTAAAACACCCTTTTCCACTTCTTCCGTTCGGATAACAATGCAATGAAAAACAAAACACAGTTCAAATACAAAAGAAACAACAATAAAAAAAAAATACTTTATTACAACTGATTTTAAATAAGTAATTACATTGTCAGAGCAAATTCTTTATAATTCGTGTAGCACAATACACCCAAAACGGAGTTTTACGCTCGGGCAACTTGAACGTCTCATCAGTGACTCGCTGTGCATTGTGGTAAAGCTGAGTTTTCTCCTTGTGGAGTGCCTCACTGAGCCCCTTGTTGTCTGTTACTATAGCAACCTGGGCCTCTAAATCACGGTACACAGAACGGTGCCCAAAATTTGGAGAACCAATCAAGGTAAGATTTGGTGAAGTCCGATTTGCTGGGTAGTGCCAGAGCCCCTTGACATGAAAGGTCCAGTCATTACGCACGTATTCTTGAAGGCAGATGCGATCTGTTTGCTTATATTGATGGGTAAGTCGATAGAAATCACGTGCTAAAAGTGTGTAGGCATGTGGTATACCTCCTGAAAAGACAATTGAAGTAAAAATATCGCTGTTACAAAAATCTTATTAGTTTTTACGTGTACTTGGGAGTAGTGTAGTTAATCGGTTACTTCGTGAGTATTAACCCAATCGTCCCTGAACCATCCGCAACCTCGTTCCTCGTACCGCTTGTGACGTCGTCAGTTTAAAGGGTCAAGAACAACTTTGTCATCTAACTCGAACAGTTGAGCAGGGGGAAGAGATTTTTCAAACCTGGTGTAGATTTAGGCAAGGATGACGAAGAAAGTGGCAAAAAATGTAACGTTGATCCAAAAATTCCTAAAAAAAACCCCTTTCTTCATCTTATCCTACGATCCTAAAAGCCTCCCCAAAAAACTTTTCCCACCAAAATGATGCCTAGAAAATGCCCAGCAAAAAAAGAAAGAAAGAAAAGCAAAAGAGTCAAAGCGTAATGTAAAAGTTGAAACTGCTGCGTCACTTTTAATACCTAAGACTATTGAAGTTTTGCTTTCTGTGCACACCCGAATCCCGAACTTTGGAAGCTGAAATTTTGCTGATATTTTGCATCTAGAACAAAAGGCCGCGAAGTACTTGACCTATTACCAGCGTTTTGGTGAGTTTTAACCATTATGGCCAAACGAATTAAATACAAAACAGAGTTGACAACTGTAATAAACTACTTGCACTTTGTGAACTGACAGGGATCAAGCTAAATTACGAAAGTGTAACTCAATAAACCTATCAATGCAGTCAATCTTTTAGCCTCGGAAAAAAGCCGACATCTTGCGATGCCGCCACTAGTTTCCCCCCGAAATCACGTCTGAGAAACGAGCGCAGAAATTCCATACTGATGACGTGTCACTATATAAGCAGATCTGAGAAGTATTTCTAATTGGTTGAAGAAAATGTCCCTCGCGGCACGACCACTCAGCCGCATGGGAAATTTGGTTCAACCAATCAGAAGCCCTATCCAGATCTGGGTAGTGACGCGTCATCAGTATGAAATTTCTGCGCTGGTTTCTCAGACGTCATTTCGCGGGGAAACCAGTGGTAGCGTCGCCAAGTGTCGGCTGTTTTCTCAAGAAGATATTTTCGCAATTGTTGTTGTTGTTGTTGTTTTTTAAAACAAGGGTGACATGGATACTTACCAGCGACCCCTTTGGCTTCATAAAAACCATTCACAGTTGGATGTGCCGTCAGTATTTCACATTTTGCAGAGGACTTCAACAGTATATCAATGTATTTTCTTGTTAAATTAAAATATCCAGAGGCCAAAAATAACTTGCTATCTTGAGTTGCACCGCTCAATAATTCTGATGTAATAAACTCGTCCTGACGAATTCCAAATGGGAACATTTGCACCAAAGGCACCACCCATGTGTCGAATTGACTATTTACCGTCGTTTTCAAATCACTGTGCGTGTTGTTTCTTTGTTGCTCTTTCAAAAATGCAGACACTCTTTTCCCAGCTTCAGACTTGAACTTTTTACCACCGTCAAATCCTTTTGTTGGATGCACGGGAAAAGTTTTACTCTTTACAGTCGTGTTGCCAGGTTGAAGGTGAAGAGAGAACGATTGCACAGTTGTCACAAGTCCATGGAAGTAGTCTGCCAAAGGTGAACAATTCTTGATTTCAATGTATCGATCCTGACGATTTGTGAAGTAATCAGCACTTAAGTTAGCTCTATGAAGAAAAAGTTGCTGACCATCAGTATTATTCTCTGATTTTTACCTGCTGAATTAAAATAAAATGTACTTATCTCTTAAATTACAAGGACAGTTCTTCCAATGATCTAGCAAATACGTACAAAATGTGCACTCACGACTGTTCTAGTATCTATGCATTGAATCCTAGTTAGAAAGCAAGGAACATCTGGGAGGTACATCATGTACTTGTAACCTGTTACATACCATTAGAACAAATGTACACCATATGCTAAAAGCAGCCCGAGAGAGATAAGGGAGGGGAGGGGAGGGGAGGGGAAGAAGAAATGGACAGGGTAAGAAAAGGGAAGGTGAGAAGAAGGGAGGGGATGATATGTCAGTGGATAAGAGAAGAGGGAAGGGGTAAAAAAAGAAGAGTGGAGGGGAGGATGGAAGAGGAAGAGAAAAAAGAGGAAGGAAATGAGAGAGGAAAAGAAAAGACAAGGGAAGAATAGAGGGGGAACGAGGAAGGGCAGATAAAGAGGGCAGAGGAAATATGTCCACAGAGGAGGAGGATAGGATAGCCCAAAAAGACAGCCGACCTTCTGGAACACCACCACTGGTTTCCCAGGGAAATGACTTCGAGAAACTAGTACAGAAATTCCATACTGACGATGTGTCACTACCCAGATCTGGGTAATGCTTCTGATTTAATAGTTAATGCAAATTTCCCATGTGACACGACCAATCAGAAGCACTACCCAGATATGGCATCTAGTGACATGTCATCAGTATGGAATTCTTGCACTTGTTTCTCAGACGTCATTTCGTGTGGAAACCAGCAGTGCGTCTAAAAATGTTGGCTGGTTTCTCAGGGTAAGGATAGAGAAGAGATCAAATTATCTATCAAAGGACTAAAAGAAACAAAGCTAATCACTGACCCACTCATGATAATGGTATCATCAGTTAAGTACACTTTCAAATGAGTGAGAGCCACCGTTTCATTGAAGCGCTCAGGCAGAAGCAACTTCAGTAGACCCCTCAGGCTTGGTGAATGGTATAAAGAAACTTTGACCACATCACTGAAGTTTTGAACAAGAGGAAGAAGCATGGTCCTGGAGTTGTGTTCTCCTCGAGATCCTCTGGTGTGCTCTAATAGGACTTCAACTCTCAACAACTGGTCAGAGGCCTTGGATCTCTTCACTGCATCATGAATACTGTCAACCTACCAAAAAATATATATTGCCTTAATAGTCCTTTTGCATTAAGAATCGAAAAAATTCCAGTGGCGCCCATTGCCCCCGCGGCAGTATATGATCATCCGGATGAGTGCAGTCATAAATAGCTCTGTTGTTGATAGTGACTGACATTTGATTAAATACGTGAAGTAGATTGAATATAATCATCCAGATAAGTGAGTAGTTCTGTTGTTAATAGTGCCTGACATTTGATGAAAATAATAGTAGATTGAAAGTGATCATCCCGATGAGTACAGTCATGAAGAGTTCGGTTTTTGACAGTGACTGACGCTTAATATTAGGAAGTCTGATGATGACTCTTACACAAGTTGTTGAAATGTCAGCAGCTGCCAATCATAGTCTTATTCAGCACAAATTGCGGTCGTTTCACCTGAAAGTCAATTCACCCAAGTCAACGAAACGACCCAATACCTTCAGCTAGAATATACTTTGGTTTAGTTAATTGACTGGGCCAAGTTGTTCAAAAGTAATTAATGCAAATCCAGTGATAGTTACCATGACAACACATATGCTCTGTCTGCAGCCAACCCAGGATTAGAGGCTACAGGTCAACAGGCCTCAAGTAACGTTAACTCGGCTCTGGAGGATTGCAAGAAAAGGTTGCACACAAAGAGAATCAAAGGGGACAGAGGTTCCTTGGTTTGAGCAAAAGTTTATGTTCATGAACATAAAATTAAAAGCGATGATGATGTAGCCATTCCATTAAAAATTTTATTAATGACTGCTTTCTCTTCTACACGCATATTAAAATTCATCTTACTAAGACAGGATAACGCTTACAAGTTGTTGTTCTTTCGCCCCAGTGCCTAGGTATAGTGAAGCCAAGATGATCCTCTGCTTGGCTTTGCTGACATTTTCCTAAACAAGAAGCAAAAAAACATAGTAATAAACAATACTCAAAAGCGAAAACTTTGATTTTACCGAAAGACCGTACCTTCAGAGTGGTAAAAAATTGATTAGGTTCGTGTAAAACTGAAATATCTTCCCCGTTCACACCAAACACGGGAGCGTGTTCTCCCATCCATTTCACAATTTCCCCTGAGGTTTGTCCGACATTAGAACGGTTGTGATAACCACTGGACGATGAAAACAGCTTTGAACTAAACCAAAGACAACACTTTGAAGATCTAGCGAATAAAACAGGCCCGAAATCAAGCACAGATTGCATTTGAAAATACCAACGACCGGTCAAATATCATCCAAGATGATGTAACCAACTGCTTGCCTGGGTAGCCTGTGAATGTAACCAGGCCTTCCCAAGTTGCTAAGCAAAAGCGCGACAACAAGGTCGGCCATTTTGAACAGTTTCCTATCTCCAGGATTTCAATATACTTTTTTGCTCTCTGCAAAGTTAGTAGAAGGTAAATCTATTTTAAACATTCTGCTAGGCCTCTAATATTTTCAACTTTGCGTTGAAAACCAGCGAAAAACAAGAGACAAATCTCCTATGTTTATTTCGTGTTGTTCGCTAGCACTCTCCTGATTTTGATCAGCTTATGAACATAAACTAAAATCTAGACTGTCTGTTTGTTGATAAATTATACCTAGGCATAATGAAATTTAAGCAGAAAAAGGAAGGGCTTTTGGTTGCAGATCCGTTGGATTTTTTTGCCTTGTAAATTACATTAAATGTGAAGTGCAAATGAAATACTAAATTTTAGTATTTCGTTTGCACAGCAGATTATGAAGGAGATTTTAGCTTACAGTGTAACCTAAAATGTCTTATAGAAATGTACATTAATAACCTCATTGTATGCTTTTCTTCCAGATACTCGCAGCCTTTAATTTATCAAATATTGACGTGCAAAAATGGAGATTGTGTACGTGTACACAAAGAAGAGAAGTGAATTTGGACGACAGTGTAATTTTTCTGATCGTCAAGCTGAGCTTCACGTTGACATTGCTCCAGATGACAAGCTTCTCCAGGATTATATTGAGAAAAATCCTTGTGACACTGGCATTCAATGTGTTCAAGAAATGTCTGAACATGAGGTAAGAATCTCAATGCATCTCAATAAAATGTATTGTTAGGTTAAACCAGGATTCAATTTTGTTTGATCCAGGGTTTCCTTTATTTCCTAGCCTAGGAATTAAAGGAAAGTCTGATTTAGCCTAAGTACAGTTTTACCTACTTCATATGCACTGTAATCATAACACAGGCAGAGGGATGCATCCAATTCACCTAATCACGTGCTGGTGGGTGATTACTGCCAGGCTAGTCTCCTTCGTTAGTTCTAAACTGCTGGGCAAGCAATCATCTAGCAAAATAACATTTTAAACTGCTTGGAAATGTGAAAGAACGTGACAGATGACTACTAAGTCAACATTTTGCTTGAACCTCACTTGCACATTTAGATTCAAATCTGTATTTTGGAATGAATTGTAGCCGCCATAATGCTCATCTGTGTTTCTTCTTATGAGTACAAAAGCCTGATGCTCAGATTTCAATAACAACAATGGGCACATGAACAGAGGGTGGGCTGCCAATGATCATAATGATAGATCAGAGCTAAAGCCTTAGGCCATCTAAATCTATATCTGTCATCCCTATCTCTTAATTATTCTCTGAACCCAGACCCATCCCCAAAAAGTGACAGAACCTTGGGATCAATTTCCAAAGAAGTGGCTATTTGTTTAGAGAAATGTGATCTCTCATGCTCACGTGGAAATCCCAACTTCGAGGTTCTTCTCATCACATTTCAAAATATGTACAAAAAAAAAAATAGCAAATGATCATTTTATTGCCTGTCTGTATGTATGTCTCTAGGAAAACAAAGGAACAAAAAATAATAGTGAGTGGGAGTAGGGAGAGAAAGAAAATCAGCAGCCATTTCATAAGAGATTCAGGGGCTGTCACACAGAGGTTGTTACGGATGGTTTAGGGTTAAAAAAATGTAAATTTTACCGATACAAAATTGTCTCCAAGATATCCTGTGACTGTGGTCTATTTCACATCAGCTGGTGTTCATAACTCATCACTTAATTTAATAAAAAGTGATAATTATTAAATTACTGTATTAAGCTGAACTACAACAAGGCTATCAAGGTACCCTATCTGTAAATTATACCTGAAATGCCATAAGGGAAGTGGATTGTGAAAAACTATACATCAAATAAAAAAATGTTCAAATGTTTACAGGTGAAATATAGCCTGAGTTGCTCATACAGTGTAGCTATAATTTTCACAGTCACTAACCTCACGAAAAAAAATGCAATCAGAAAGGAATAATTCATGTCTGCAATAAAACACATCTCAGTTAAAAACAGCAGCTGGCATTAGAGGCAAACTATTTAGCACGAAAGATACAAGTGCTGTTCCTTATTGAATAACTGATCAAGAAACAAAATGCCCTTAATGTCAATAATAATGGTAAATATGTGTACTTTTGTTCGCTTAAAACTTTTAGACATGTGAAAAAGTCATGTCAGTCCATTACTAATAGTGCAGTCTTTGTACTACACAACAGGTGAATACTGAGAGATTTGAAACAGAAAGTCGAGGTATAAACCATGTAGAGGGAGGATGGCCCAAGGATGTCAATGCTGCTGAAGTAGAACAGACAATCAGATACAGAAAGAAAGTGGAAAAGGATGAAAATTACATGAACACCATACAGCAACTTTCAAGTGTAAGTGCATAAAGTCCATATACAACATTGGTTTTACACTGCTATTGACAGCTACATAATATTGATAATATTTTAAATAATTATCAATTATTATTAATATTCATGTCAGGCAGATTAAACAAATTTTTCACTGACTTTGTTACTCTGTTACTTTGTTGCCCTTGATTCCATTTTCACTAAATTGTCAAATTGTTCAAAAAGTTTAGTTATAGTTAAAGTCTGTGTAAAAACAATGCAGAGCTGTCAAGAAGGGCTGGTAGCCGGCCAAAACCACCAGCTAGTTGGCCACCCTGAGCTGGCTACTTTCATCTCCTTCTACCATAACTGCTAACAAAAAATAAGCACCATGAAATAAAATTGTAAAGCATCCGCTTCCCAGTTTTGAATGACTTTGAATGCATATTTACACAGGGGGTGACATGTTCAAACAGTGCGATGTCGTGGAACACCTGGGACATTTCAGTGGCAGTTCCCAGTCTTGCTTGTATCCTGTTGAAACAACATGGCGTCTGCAGTGGAAAATACCTCTTGAAAACCCCTGGAAATGCCATTTCCAAGACTCTAAATTTCAAAATGTCCCTAGTTGCCTCGGCCCTTAAGAACTTGTGCCTTTGGTGCGAGTTCCAGTGCCTCCTACAATTCATTATCAGCCTGCTACTTAAAAGCTTGTTGACAGCCCTGACAATGAATATATGAATTTCATGTATTGCAACTGCAGAATGAAGAGGTACATTGTTATGCAAAGTAGATCATTGCAAAAGACACAACTTATGCAGTTGCTAAAGGAAAGCCTGAATTTTTTCAGGTTTTCTTTCCACAACTGAAGCTGTACAAAAGCACATCTCTGTATCTGTAGCCGGGTAGGAGAGTCACCTCTTCTCCGTTCCTTCTCTTGCTATATAGGTTATGGAACATTGCATCAAGCAGAACAATGCAATTGACATCTATGAGGAGTACTTTGCTGAGATTGACATTGACACATCGGGAGAGCCACCATCTGCCAAAACCATCAATGTGTTCAGGTAACCCATTGAAAATAATAAAGCACTTTTAACTTTGCAATGTACAATGACAATGTACATGTGTTACAGCAGTATGTAATTTCCTGGATGATTAGCATGAATAGTACAGTAGACCTACTATAACTTGACTCTGGTATTTGTCTCATGTGCGTATATTATTTCATGGTGAGGTTGAAGGCAGTCTAGATGGGTGATGAAGTTACCTGTTTCTACTATTTATATATACTGTCACTTGCTGCTTATGAGCTCTCCCCCTGCACTTAGAGGGTATAACCCCCGCCCCCCCCCCCCCCTAGTGTAGGCCCATCTATACTGTATGTACCTGTAAACAAAAAATTCATCCGATTAAAAGCCCCCCTGGATATACATATAAGCCCCCTCTAGCTTGTGTTGAAATGAATTCAATTTATTATGACGTTTTAATGCCTAATTACAAACCAGAAAATGCAAAACATATTTTGATAAGCACTGCCACTTTTTAAGCTTGTTTCAAAGTTCTTTTTCTAGTCAGATGTATAAGCCTTTCCATTAATTTTATAAGCCCTCCTAACCCCCTTATGAAATGACGTTACAAGAGTGTTGATTTGCTTTTAGGGATCCAAATGAGATGAAACGTACAGCTACCAGTCTGTCATGGTACCCGGAAAGTTCTAGGAAGCTGGCTGTCGCTTATTCCATTTTAGAGTTTCAACAGTTTGCAGGAGAAACCTGCATGGATTCATACATCTGGGATATTGGTAAGGCAGCACTTCAGGAACTCTTTTCAAGTTTTATTTTTAAAAACATGTCATTGTAGCTAAGCTTCAATTTTCTTGGTCAAGATACACCTACAGCCCAGAACCCTATGATCTAGTATTCGCACAGTACAACAATACTGAACTCTAGGAAAATTAAAGGCACCAGCCCAAAACCTCTGAACTCAAGATATCTAGGGCTCCGAGCATTTGATATTTTTTGTGTTAAATCAAAGCTTTTCTTGCCACTCAATGGAAAAAGGTGGGTTGCTAGGATCCACCAGTAGTTTCCAGAACCCATACAAACATTAAATGTTTCTTTCAGTTTGTCATATTACCCCTTTAATATTTCACTAAAAGAATGTGATATGTGATATGTGATGTAAACTTGTGTTGTACATCTACATTCCATTCTGTGTGTTCAAGTGGTACATCACCATTCTTCAGTTACTTACATTTATGCTAGTGCTGCTCTAATAACTCATTCCCTTTAAGTGAATGTAACTTACAGTTCTTGACATTACATGTATATTCGTTTGCCTATGATTATAAGTAACTTGAAAATCTTAAGCTATTTAGTTTGGTCACTGCAAACAATCCATTTTACCTTTAAATTATTTTGATTCTTATGTAATTACATGTATAATTTGTGATGCAACTTAGACCTTCTTGACCACCACCACCCTCATCATCTTTATCATGTCTGAATAAGGTTTGACTTTGGTTTCCTTACAGAGAATCCCAATAAACCTGAGCTGGCCCTGAAGCCTGTATCACCCATGGTTTGCTTGGAGTACAATCCAAAAGATCCTCATATTCTGGTGGGAGGCTGCTACAATGGACAGCTAGGTAATTGTTTCTTACATAACTTGTCCTATTTTTGACGTATCATTATACATTTCTGAAAACTGTCCACCTACCCCTCCCCTAAGCCAACATTTTGCCCTAAGTGAGAAGTACGTGTTAATGTTTGCTTAGGGGAGGGGTAGGTAGGCAGTTACCCAGAAACGTATATTGATACTTTTTGACTGCTGTAAGGTATTGTACCTTGCTTTAAAAACTCAAAATTTCCCCATGTTTCTTCGGAGTTGTGTTGTGTTAAGGTTTGCGTGTTGCATGTTATGAGGATAGTGTCACAGAATATGTAGTGTCTTGAGTTTCTGTTTTGGTTTTCTCTCTTACAGGATTCTGGGATACGCGTAAGGGATCACATCCAGTGGAGATGACACCCATTGAGAAGAGCCACAGGGATCCCATTTACAAGACAATATTCCTTCAGTCCAAGACAGGTGTGTACAGACTGTGGGTGTTAGAGAGCTATAAGCAACATCGACGGCGACGGCTACGGAAACATCACTTTAAAAGTGAAGTCGCGCTGCTTCAAACTTTATCACATTTATTCGGTCTCGTTCAATTCGTCAGATGTTGACAATATTATTTTTTTTCTGGAGTTGAAATAAAAGAATTTATCAAAGTTCAGGAAAAGAAAAGAAAGTCGTTGTCTTGTGATTACGACCTCCACAAAACGTGAAATTAGGCGGTTTCAAGTCGTAGTCGTGCAGTGACGGCGAAGAAATGTACAAAAATGCATGATGCACGTGAGGACTTGTCGTTTTGCCATTTTAAACCTATTGTTTTTTTTGCCGTTCTCGTTAACGTCGCCATCGTCGTTGCTTAATCTCCCTATTATTACATGTTTGCAACTGAACTACTGTCAGTCTATTACTTAACTGTAATCACATGATTTGCAGCAGCTAAGGTTATTTCTTTCACTGTCTAAGATTTTTCATTTTCTAACATTAAGGGAGTTATTTTTTGGTGTCATTTGCCCAAATTGTCTTACTCGGCTCAAAGCATAACTTTCAATGAGAAGAAGCCCATTTAATAGTTTAAGAAATCTTTTTGTAAAAAAATTATATGATATTACTATATAAACACCAATGAAATACCAGGTGAGCTTTCGCGCGAAAACTTGATACCTTCACACGTGAAAATAACGTGTTATCTTCACATGTGAAAATATCATTGGCTTCATAATAAACCGCACCTTTCAGACCAAAAAACTATTAAAAAGAAATGGTTTGGTATTTCATTGGTGTTTATATAATAAATAGAACATTACATAGCCACTTGGAGATACGAAATTTCTCTTCTCGTGTTGAAAAGGTATTTCACTCATTCGCGTTCTACACGCGGCCATGTAATATCCTCTATATCTTCAGCAGCACCATCGTTATTATCACCATCATTGCTACCATTATCATTGCCGTCATAATCGTCATGTGACATGATCACGATCAAAAGATGAACATTGCTATCAGCATCTTGAACAATGTAATCACCATCATCTCCGTGTTCTCTCTGTAACTGCCGTTGTTTTAATTCAATCTTAAAATTTCTTCCCAGGTACTGAGTGTTTCTCAACCAGCACAGACGGGCAGGTTCTTTGGTGGGACATACGTAAAATGGGTGAACCAACAGAATCCCTCTCACTGTGTCCAAACCCCAAGAAAGATCCCCGTCCACAGGGAGGCGTGTCACTGGAATTTGAACCCACAATGCCTACCAAATTTATGGTTGGAACAGAGCAAGGATCTGTGCTCTCCTGTAATCGGAAAGCTAAGTCTCCATCAGAGAAGATTGTGTGCTCATTTTCACAACATTACGGGCCTGTTTATGCTGTCCAGGTAGGTGCTCAACTTTCTTGTGTACCTAAGGACCCGTTTAAGTGGAGAAAATTTGTCCCGTGTAGAAGGGTCACTCGCCAATGGCGGATCCAGACCTTTAGATAAGCGGGGGGGGGGGGGGGGGTGGGTGGGGGGTAATGGGGGCCGGTCTCAGAAAATTTTTTTCGGCCCTTCGGGCCTCAGTTTGGTGTAAAAATAAGGGGGGGGGGGGGGGGGCAGACCCCTCCCCTGGATCCGCCACTGCTTGCCTACCTGAGCTACCCAAGGTGAGTCAACTTTTCATACATTTCCGTTCAAAACGTGGCGAACTGTTTACATGATAAACAAAAAGTAGGCTCGTCTAGAAGGGTGTCCTGCCTAGTTGGGGCACTCTTTTGTGACAGTAGGGTCGCTCTCCTAGCCGGGCGAACTTTTCTTCATACAAACACTTTGGATCGATCACCCAGCCGTCAACTGGGTCAGGACGGGACAATCAGAGCATGCATAGGCACCTACTTATGACGTTTCAGACTGGAATGCAATGTGCTTGTGTAATAAAAAACGTGGAACACGTTTCCTGAAGAATCTTATCCTGAGACGCAGTGGTGTGAGTAGAAGAATCTTCACGTGATGGGAATCGCGCAGAAGAAGCAACATAAACCAACAACACAACAACAAAACCGTGCCAACACGAAAAGCTACAGTATCCAGTATAGTGTGAACAGCAGTGGCACAAAACTGGAACAAGTCGGTCACACACATCGAACATCGTGCCGGAGCGGTTGGCCGAGAGGTATTGGGGAGCTAAAACCCAGTCCTCACTCCTGAATATTTACTTCCGTCTCAGTAGATTCAAATCCTCGCTCCTACTTATTTACTTCCGCAGAGATCCGAATGCCTGTTACACCGGGTGCCAGAGGCTCCTGTTCACACTACACCAAAGTGTGGCACAGAACCTAACCCATATATGACGCTCCACTTTAGAGATCGTAGCCTGCGTAGCAAGCGTTTCCGTGCTGTTTAGGAGCAAAGAACGAAGAAAGAGAGTCAAAGACCGGGCGAAAAATGGCCTAAGTAAAAGAGCGGGGAGGGGGTGGGGAAAAAGGAAAGAAAGGCTTGCAGACAAACCCCGGGATTTTGAAAACCGCCCACCTGGCCTGTCATGCCTGATTTCGCGCACCGACATTTGATGCTGTCATCAGCTGTCATAATTGACCAATAAAATGTTTGGCTTTTAGTGGAGCGGAAATAAACTTCAGAGGACGCGTATGTGAACCCAAAATATAATTTTTTGTATTTTGTAACGCGTGGACGGCGTTTCATCGGTGAATCTGAACGATCAATACAGGCTTTGAACATTTGTATTTTTAATCCGTCTAACAGTCTGTAAATCACCATCTGAGAGAATTCAACATCCCTAAAAAAAACACTAACGAGCTGGGCCCTTGTCTCATTTCTCGCGCGGCCAAAACCGAAAATCCCGTTCCTCGGTCTTTCTTTACTCGGAAACCAAACGGAAACGCTTGCTACGCAGGCTATAGAGATCGGCGCGGCGCGGCGCTGCTTTGCCCAGTTACATAAATCGAGCCGAAATCACCGTTTTTATGTGTGAACAGATCGAAGCTCTATCCGGTATGGTTTCCGTGCCGGCGCAAGAGCTATCCGGTACAGCGTGAACATTCAATACTTATATACCCTGATACTTTCCATACTAGGTAAAAACGTATACTAATGAACCCTAAGCTAACATCGGTATCGCGTTAAATTTTGTCCTTCCCAATTGAAAATTGCCTCTTGGCTCTGATAGAAAACCATCTTAACAGCATGAAAAAGATTGATAACAACTTCGATCTGACTTGACAGAGATCTTGAATCAACTTCTTTCCCCCTCTAGTTCATTTATATTAAATCACGAATCAATCAATGTGATTGATTTGAAAATTTTCTTTGCATTGCAGCGTAATCCGTTCTTCCCGAAGAATTTCTTGACCATAGGAGACTGGACTGCTAGGGTAAGCAGAAAACATGTTTTTTTTCTTCATTATTTAACATTTATTTTTTTTACACTTAGTCATTTAGCATACAGTTGAACCTCTTCACAGCAATGGCCGTTGTAGAGAGGTTTAGACAAGAGTCAATGTATAGACTGTCTGACAAAAAAAGTGGCCATTGTGGAGAGGTGACCGTTAGTGTAGGTTCGACTGTGTTAATATATAAACTCCGTTGGTCAGAAAAACGGCTGTAAAACTATACATTTTCGTGCGATTTTGTGTCTTTGCTCCTAATTTACACGTACACAGGCCCTTGATGAGGCCCTTCCATGGTTTTTTTTTTAACTTTTGACTGGACCCAGTTAGCAAAAATCCATCAACACGGCTAAAACAAACGCCTTAAAAATTGGTAAAATTGCCAAGTTTGAACTTGATATGTAGCCTGCGAGCAAGCTCTCCATATTTTGGGGGATATTGTGAAAAGTAGACGCGCGAGAGGCGCGCGAGAGGCACGCTTACTCGCGCGTTCTCGTAGTATAGGGAACTCCAATTACGGTTTGATTGCCACTTCATCGTTACTTTCTGGCCCTCCGACTCTGACATTAACGAATGTTAAAACAAGCCTGTATATGTATACTCCCCCCTACCCTCTCCCCAACCCTACGGCCAGCTCTTCAATTATCGCGTTCGTCAGAACGCATCCTAATCTGCTGTTCCTGTGGCACTAAGGCAGAAATTTTCGAGCTATCACGGGCGACTACAAATTAGCCACCCTTATTAATTTTATCAGAGGCATCTCGGCCGGAAAAATGGACTCCTTTCGACTCGATTTTGTTTCCGCAAGTGACGAACGCGGATCCGTAATCAATGATTACCTCTAGTGGTAATGTGTTCTCTCTGTGGCCATCCGCAAAAGATGCCTATAGTGCTAATAAGGTATGGGAGATTTAGCCAAAGGCGTTAGGAGTGGGGAGCTCCTGGGAGAGAGCTAGTTAATGGCTGCGGGAAGAAGGAGGGGCGAGACGGCGAAATGGGGGGGGGGGGGATGTACGAAACACCGAAAAGACTAAGCACACTGTTGATAAGAGAAACTGGTCTTATATAAGAAACCCACAATGTAGATACACGTATAGGATAGCCACGCGCTATACACGGCGTGCTTGTGTTTCGTAACGGAGTTTAAGGCTATTTTATTGCGGAGTCCTCAGAGAGAATGGTAGATTATACTTTCATTGGACCCAGTGATGAATTCATTCTATGAATGTAAGTATGATGAACGTATGAATACAGGGAGATGTTCTGAGGGTTGATGTTGATAAATATAAACGTAACGTGTTTTAAATTTGATATCGGTTTTCACTGGCCTTTACATATATGTCCTTCTTTTGTAGATATGGTCAGAAGATTTAAGGGAATCGTCCATCATGTGGACTAAGTATGTTCATATTCCTTCCTTTCTAAAAGCCCCTCTTCAAGTCAGGGGCAGCCAACGACCTTTTAGCTTTTCGAACGAGCAATTATTGCCTAGAAATTTCTAAAGGTCGAGGAACGCTTAAAAATATATGGATAAACTTTCCATTCATCTAAGATATTCGCAGATTTTCTATTACCTTGCCTACTTTTTCCTAGGGTTTAGTTTTCGACATTTAGTTACCAAGATATTACGACGAAAAAGACACCTTAAACTTTCGATATGGTGAAAGTTCCCGTAAGACATCTGATCAGATAAAAAGTTTTTACGGTAGCTCTAAATTAACCAAACTGGCTTCTAAAGCATTGAGAAAACCATTTGAAACAATTCTGACGTATTTGGAAACATTCGGTCGTTGGGTGCCCCTCTTCAAGTCAGTTATATAAAAATTGCGAAGGCTGACGTTTTTTCCCGGATAAAACGTTTGTTCTTTCTTTCTGTGGATGAAATCCTAAAGTACGTAGTGTAGCCGTTCAAATGAAGGCTACTGAGCGGTTCCTTCCTTTGGTACTGTTTATTATGCTTTACAAGATGGTTCTAACTTTTGAGCCTGAGGGCGAAATCCTGAAGAGTGACCATTCAAATGTAAGCTACTGAGCAGTACCTTCCTGTGGTACTGTTTATTGTGCTGTACAAGGTGGTTCTAAGTTTTGAGTGTGTGGGTGAAATGCATTTGAGTAACCACTCAACTGAAAGCTAATGTGCAGTACTTTATTTTCTTGTGGTCATTCGCTTGTCGCTATTTTAAACAAGAAATTTGGCATTGTTACTGATCAATTTGGCTTAAGTTACTCCCTTTTACCTTCAGGCAACATATGTCTTATATGACTGACGGATGTTGGAGTCCTGTGCGGCCGGCAGTGTTTTTCACCACCAAGATGGACGGTACACTAGATGTTTGGGATTATCTCTTCAAACAGAATGACCCTACACTCAGCATCCAGGTAGTTAACAATGAATTCATGATATTTTTGTTCTACCTGACTATTGACAGTCCCTTTTGTTTCCGTAAGATTATCGCTTTCTTGGTTTCAAAGCTAAGATGTTTGCCCGTTGTAGTAAGGAAAGGATATTTGCACGATGGCAAATACTACCACTTCCACAATCCATTTCGTTTTTCCTTTCATATCTAAATTTGGCTAGACTGTTCACAGTCCCCTGTTTTTTCGCAAGATCGTCAGGACCGAGCGCTTGACGGTACGGGCGGCCATCCTGGTTTCATATGTACCGAGGGGGAGGGTGTCGGGGCTTACAGTGGTGGGGGGAGGGGGGCGAGAAAAATAGATATCACTGCAGTTCGCGTTCAACGCGCGTAGTTCCAGCAACGCAAGTATTTGATTGGTCATTAAACTAAAGATGTTAATTTGTATTTACAACGGGTTTAATTTAAAGTTGCCGATACTGACAAGTCGTTGGCAAGTCGTCGGAAGAAGGTGTGTTGGTATGGAGTTTGTTAAGTAATGAATGTTAAAAGGCGTAAGATTCCCCTCACGCCCCCAGAACGCGAGCTGCAGTGATGTTAGGACAGTCCCTCTATTTTTCCCGCTTTCTCCCAAACTGTCCCCGGCCCCTAAGTAGATTTGACACTCCTCCAAGATGGCCGTCCGTAACGCAAAGTCTTCGATCTCGTCGATCTAACGGAAAAATAGAGGACTGTGAGCAGTCTAAAATTTGGCAATCCCAGTGAGGTCCCTACTTGCACAAGAAAGTAAAACACTGAAGGATTCTACTAGTAATGGTGCTGTGAAATGACTTCATCATGCAAATGACCTACAAGAAGATTAGACTTGCTACAAGTTGATTTCTCATAAGTTGTTAAAAGTGAGCGAAGCGAGCTTCAATGCATGAGGTCGCGCGAGCGATCAAGTCTCGAGGTTAAAATGGCATAACCTACCAGAAAAAAATAAAGGACTTTTAGAAAGTGTACAAGGAGATTAACAATCATCCTTGTCGAAGCGTTATGGCTTGGTATCAATGTCGGTGAGTATTTTTCACCTTTCAAACATTCTCTGACTGGATAGTCAAACGTCATAACAAACCAGTTCAATCCTCGTCTTGGCTCTCAGTCAAGCACTTGTCTTCTCAGTCCTTTATCTGCATATTCATCAGCGACTTTGTGATTTACCCCTGTAGGTTTGTGACGAATCCCTAAATGCACTCCGTGTTCAAGAGCAAGGAAGGCTGGTGGCCTGTGGCTCGCACTCTGGCACAGTCACACTACTCGAGCTGTCTGATGGGCTTTGCAACATTCAGAGAAATGAGAAGGCTTCGGTTACCGCGGTAAGAACTGAAGCTTCTACATAATATTATACAGCTACATGTACCTTCAACGCTTAAAGGACCTTTAACCCTTTTATGACGGCCGGCGAGTAGCAAAAAAACCGTATTTTTCTGCAATTCCTCTTCTTTGGACTGGTTTTCGGCTAATTAGCATAGAATGGCTAAAAACGAGTTTTGCAAGAAAAAAGGCATATTTTCCGACCAATCGGACGTAATTAAACAGCTTTTTTGTTTTTCACGCATGCGCAAAAGCCAAAATTTATTTCCAAAGAGTAGCGTGTAAACAGCGAAATTAGCTGTGGATTTTTCCCCAAAATGTTACCTTTTTTTGTGAGTGTAACGCTGTCAGGATTGGTCGGAATATCCAAAACGAGGTATTGCTGTAAAGATCTATCTGTGCTGACGTTGTTGCTTATCAATTTATTAACTTAAACTGGAAGCAAAATGGGTTCGGAGAGGAAGATATGCATCGTTCCACATGGAACGAAGACGACCAAAGCAGTCGTTGAAGGGTTAAGGTGGGGATGTGGGTCATGTTGCAGGAAAAAGCCGTCGAGACTTGAAAGGCTCTATGTGCGCTTATACAAATATACTTTTTATTCGTACAACACAAATTTTGAGGCCGTGAAGTTTGTCGTCGTGACTTAATTTGTTTTCTCAGTCCCTCTTTCGTATAATGATGAACTTTTCGTCCTGTGTCATGTAAAAAGTTTCGGGTAAGTTTCAAACACGGATAATGCGCCTATATTACCACAGTCAGAGAAGTTCGATTCCACTTGCGTCTTGTTTCAGATGTTTGAAAGAGAAACAAAAAGAGAAAAGATTTTGGAAACAAGACATCGTGAGATGCGATTAAAGGAGAGGTCTAAGAGCTCACAAGACAAGTAAGTTTGTCGTAAATACTTTATCCTTTAGTTATCCGTAGTTATTAAGACGTTATAATTTTCTTTTTGGTATCGTCAAAGTATCAACTAATGGTAAACAAACTTGTAGAACTACTTCAAAGACACATTCATGACAATACTTTCCTGTATGCTATCACTTGCATAATTTCGTCGCTGTAACGGGGTTAAACTTTTCCGTGTAAACACAAGCCAAAAGAAGATTCTTCTTTTCATCTAAGGGCCTTATGGTTACCGCCATCATGTGAAGAAATCCTAACAATTGAACTGGCATTTGAACTAGCTCATCAAAGTTGCTTCACGGAATATCACGTAACGCTTGGATGAATTGGTTTTTAAGTGGGTTTTAGAACCAGCAAATCTGCATAAATCGTCGAACTGAACGGGGCCTTTAAGCACTGTTATACACTGCGTACGCAATTATATAGAGATTCATATCAAACTACTTGAAAAAACATTTTTCCTGAAAGAGTCCGAATAATGCGAACAATTATTCATGAAAGTTGAGTATTCTTACTGGGGGCTGTAACGAACAAATGCTCCCTGTGCCCGTGGGACCCGTGAATTTAAATTCCGGCGCATCTGTGGATCCGCCGGGCGAACTCGTTTTGCATATATTTGTGGGTTTAATATAAATTGGCCTGTTTCATGCTGTTTATTGACCCTCTTCGTTAAAACGGGCACCAGGCGCCTAGTTTGACGCCCCACCAACCTCCCCGCAGCGATGGCTCACTCTGGCGCCTTAACTCCCGCTCCTTCCCGCCACCGGGTTCTCCTCTTCCCATAACTCATCCCAACCTTGGGGCGTTTGGCAGTGGGAGCTCCCAGTGAGAATTCATTACTATTCGGTCTTTTCTTGCTGTGTTTTGTAGTTCTGTAGTTACGGGCGCATAAATTTGAGGACAAGGAAGACCACGAGGTTATGATTTATCTGAAGGTTTTATCGCGTCTTCTCAAAAAATGGCCACACTATTTTCCTCAAAATCTGTTGAAGAATGGCGATAGCGATCGCGTTTTCCCGCCAAAATGACGCGAGTTGACGCGTAGTCAAAGTCGTTTTCATAGTCTCCTTCGTCTTACAATCTAACGGTCTCTATTAAACTCTTGTGTAAAACGATTTTTTTTTTCTTTTGAAATCAAGAGAGGAAACTCATGAACAAGCCGAGGAGGAAGAAGGAGAAGACCTTGTCAGCAAGGCAGAAGCTGAGTTCTTCAAGATTGTTGAGGCTGAGAAAAAAGCTTTGGAAGAAGCAGAGAACAAGAAGAATGCGGCTCTCGCAGAGGTTAAACAGGCCATAGCACAGGAGGGCGTAACTCATGAGGAATATCAAGAAGCAGAGAGTGATGCGAAGAAAACCGAAGAGGTAAGAGTGCTTTTTAATTAGTTTCTAGCCTTTTTCTGTTGCAAGAACTCGTAAGGTGCGTGAAATCATCCCATTTTTTTGTATTTTGTGTTGTCGTTTGCTGCGTAACAATCGCGACCTTTAGATTCTTAGACGAGGACGACTAAGAGTACGAGATTTTCTTGAAACTAAGTAGTGCGCGTGCGTGAACCAGCGTCATTGGGGAGTTTAAGCCGCGGTGTTTTTGAGCGACGCACGTCAACCGGAAGTGAAACTTCTTCTCTTTTAAGGTGGCTCCCTAGAGTAAATTGGCCGTGCGCAGCCTGAGCACTAGTATGGCGTGAGCTTTAAAATCCGTGCGACGTCCACGCAAAAATAAAACAAACATGGCCTCTCAGTTTCGAGATTTTTCCCCCAAAAAACTTTATTAACTTTCTGTTGAAGCTCATCGTGCAAAAGGTTTGATTAGTGTAGGTCAAACATTTATGAGAGGAGACAATGTTACACCGGTTAAAAGTCACGATCAATCTCCATAAGAGTAAATTGTATGTAAAAACGAAGCAGAAATTTTCCAAAGACATCAATTTTTTCGCTTCAAAAGCAGACAAACGTAAATTAGTCGAAGTAAATGGTGAATGGAAACTTTAAAAAGAAAACAAATAAATAAGTACACTAACCCTAAAGGTAGCAATGTTAATGTTTCTGGCCTTTGGTTCACGGTCAGTGGAAAGATCTGAAAGATCGAGCCAAGTCCCGAACAACCACTGAAGAATGTCTTCACCGGCGGCGCTCCTCGATCACTTCATTTCTCTTACATTTGATTCGATTAAGAAATTCTAGAAGTGGCTTTAGGTCAAGATTACAGCAAGTGTAAATTTTTTTTTGTTTTGCCGACTCTATCACATTGTTTAAAAAACTTATCAGAAGAAAGGTTTCCTACTTAACTTGCGTCCTGATCGAAGGAACCTTCGGCCTTCCCATCGACGAACCAGCATCCTTGTACGTTTTCATTTTCAAAAGTTCTTTAACGCACAAGGTGCACTAGAAAACGTTGTTGCACAACGAAAATTTTTTTTTGTGTCACAGATTGCCCCTGGACGAAAGCAATAGTAGGTTATCCGTCGGGAAATAAAGTCTTGTACGTGCAGCTGAGGACGTGATGTACTTTTTTTTAGATCGGCGCCATCTTTTACAGCAGGCTTTTAAAGAAAAACTTCGCCGTCGAAATTATCCCTAAAGAGGAACAAGGTTGAAAAAGTATCTGGAAGTGGGCTGGCATTTGAAGATGTACAAACAGTCGGTACAGCAGATTAAGAAATGAAGGCCTTATCGAGATCCTTGCAAAACCACCCGTTCATCTCCGATGATCGCCATCCGCACGAGTAGTGACCACCATGGCTCGAATTTTGGCTACAATGGTTAAGTATTTCGAAGAAAACATCCAGTGTTTGGTATAAAATTGAATCCGCTGTCTCTCCTCTTTCAACAGCCGAGATATCACCGTAATAATACTGATAAACAGCTTTAACAATGGCTTTCGTACTTTTCGAAGAAATCACATGTTTTCAGCTATGTGCATTATGCGCATGTGAGCGTGATGGCTCGCGCGCGTATGTTACTCATACGACCTCGAACCACGCGTGTTTTTCGGATTTTTGTGACATCAGCGCAGTTAATTAACCGTGAATTTCTCGCGTTTCCTTCGGTAAATTTTTTTAAAAATCGCCCCATTTCTTAACAGTTGCAGTACCTTTGTACTGTCCTTTTCTTGTTAAAATCTGTAAGAGCTAAACTCCTCTATTAAGAAAAGTTACAAATTTCAAAATATTGGCGAAACCGTCTTAACGACCCCATGTTTTTTCCACTTTAAAATGTTAAGCAATATCGTTAACATAAAGTGGCAAAGTTTAAAGACATTTCACCGAGGGAAATAAGAAATATTAAGAAAAAATGATCAAAAATGACAAAATTACTGTCTGTTTAAGGATACGATGTTGCCATGGAAACCGCCTTTATCCAGAAAATGAAACTTGATAAAGGAGCCTTTTTACACAGGTAAACTTATCGGTGAATTTCGTGAACCAAATCGCAAAGACAAAGTAACTAGATTTCCTTTTGTATCGTATGCTAGATAGCTAGGGTTATTAGTAAATACAATAGGGAGCCACCTTAATATGCCTTCACGCCACCAAATTTGTATTGCTGAGTGTCTTTACTCTTATAGAGACGATTTGCCCAATAATTTCTTCAAAATCACGGCCGAGGAGTGCAAAAAGTCAACTTCCGGTTGACGTTCGTGGCTCTAAAACGTCGTTGCTAAAACTCCCTATTTTGGCAGGAAAACGCGATAGTCATCGTCATTCTTCTACGGGTCTTAGCGTAGTGGTGGAACAAGTTACCAGCTCGTAGACGTTTTATCATCTTGCGATCGGGAGAGGGCTCAATCTCCTTCAATAAATATAACCGCGCTAACTATTCTGGTAAAAATGTACATTTAAGCTTTCCGGAATGTCTATTTTTTTTAGAAGACACCAAAAAACCTTAAGTTAAATCTCGCCGTCGTAGTCGTCCTCAAGCTCAAGTCTACAGGTCTCTAATTTCCTTGTCATCAGGATAAATCAAACTTTCTTGCATTTTTCATTTATGCCAGACCCCTGCAGAAGACAGTTCAGAGAAAACAGAGGAGCAAGTGAAGTCATAAACTGTTGTTCCTCTTTCCAATCATGGACTGTGGAAATATTTCGTCGCAGGACGATGTAAATAGTATTTTAAAACGTCCTTGCTAGAAAAAAAACATTATTTCTAACTAGTCTTTGACTTAAAGTGCTAATAGATCTTGTAGTACTTGTCTAGAACGCCAATTTAACTTGGTATGTCGTGTTATATCCATGTGCTTGTAATACAGTCAAGTTGTGAGGTGTGAAATTGTACAGAAATTTTGTAAAAAAAAAAAAGCAAATTTCTTGGTTGCTGTGCACACGACTTGTACTAAGCGTGTTCTGTTGTTATCTGGATAAATGGGTTGCTGTGGCTGCGTTGCGAACTGTCAAACAGGTGAATTTGAGATAAGCGACCAAAACAAAAGCCAAGCACGAGGCGCGAAAAATAGCTGCGAAACGCGAAAATCGAGAATGAAGCGAACTTTCCATATCCGCGAAGGACTGAGACGGAATGTAAAGACTGTTGTCACATTGTTTGAATTAGCCACGCCTTTTTCAGGAACTCCATTAGCCTAACTAATCTGTTTAATGTTTAGCGCTCTGCAAGCAATATGTGAGGAAATATCAGCCATCAAAAAATTTCTCATTTTTTCCCTAATTTTTTTTATTTCCCGTATCTGCCAGTGGCAGAGTGAATATTGATGGAGAAAACGTGACGTTTTGATCAAGGAGAACTTGTTTCAGCCCCAGATGAAAGTTAGTTTTGCCTGACCGATATATTGGCTAATGAATTTCCTGCCCATAGCTGTCCGATCAGCCTTGCCCTCAATTGAACGATTGACCTTGATTAAATATTGGAGGGAAATAGAGTAGTTTATTTAAAACCTCAATGTCAGGTAATTTTTTTATTTCACAAACGTTTACGAGAAATTAAAAAATTCATTGCCTTTCGGGACCATTATCTCAATTTTTGAGCCCAATCTCCAAAATGTTCTGTAACTTCTTTTCAACAGCGCTCGGAGTCGGAAAGAAGAGAACTTATCAAATTAGCGATAGCAATTACTTCGAAAATCGTTTTTGAGGTTAAGCTTTTTAATGCGGGCTGATAGGACTCATGGAAAAATGGACAGTTCAATTTTATTAAAAGTGATCGGTATATTTACATAACCAGCTCTGTAAGCTTTAATTTTGATGCATGGTTTAATCAACAGTTTAATCAGAATGCGCTGCATCGCTTGGACGCGAAACGTCCTGCGAGCATCCGGTAACCTTAAAAGGGGTGACTTCAATTTTTTTTTTTTTTCGCTTTGTGCATAGTTGTTATTTCTAACTCGTCGTTTGACACCAGGTCTTATGGTGCTTCACCAGAAAATCATAAAAAAAAATGACACCATACTTTACAAGCCACGATATAGTAATTTATTATTCAAAACTCCAAAACAAACTTATCGAGTACACTTGTTCCAAAATTTTAAAGTCAAATTTGGTTGTCCAGTGTTAACAACGCTGCTTTATTTATCCATAGAAAGTAAATTTTCCAAGTAATTCATCTACTTAATAAAACTGACCAAAATAATACGTTTGTGAGTCGCAAGTAAAACTAAAAGGAAATTCTCCCGTTTTTAAGGTAACCTGAAAGAAAACAATGCCCAATTAAAATCAGAGTACACCTGCTTGAAGACAATAATATGGAATAAATATCATGTAAGCGAGTGTTAAAAAAGCGTTAGCTTTTGAATAAATTGCGCAAATTTTTATTATTTCTTATCCTCGGCATCAAAGCAAAACTAGGTGCTACATGTATCGCGTCGTTAACCTTAATTAAACTATGAAAACAGCCTATCAGTCGTTGCAGAGATAATTATTACACACCTAGCGACCTTTTGACTGACAGGTCGAATATAACATACTGGTCCTCATAATAACCAGTGATATGTCATAACAGATAACGATTTTTGCACGGCTTACGTAGCGTAGAAAGATGGCAGATCCAACAAATTTTACTGATCTGAAAGCCATCTCGAAAACGTTCAGAGAACTATCTTGCTCAGTGGAATTTACTAGAGGGCTACACAACGAACAAATCTTTCTTTCAGTGGTGAATATTTTGCTATCCATTTCAGCATTTCTGGGCAACACTCTGATCCTAGTTGCCCTACACAAGGAAACTTCACTTCATTCACCGTCCAAACTCCTGTATCGCAACCTAGCGATAACTGATCTCTGTGTTGGTATCATTGCAGATCCTCTACAAGTCGCTTATTTCATTTCTGTGGTAAACGAAAGATCGGATATTTGCGATTACACATTTTTGTTAACTACATTCACAGGTTATATTTTATGTTTGGTGTCTTTGCTTACGGTGACTGCAATAAGCGTGGACAGACTGCTCGCTCTCTTGCTGGGGCTCAGATACAGACAGGACGTCACTCTAACAAGAGCGTTTGTTACTGTGATAGTCTTCTGGATTTTTTCTATTGTCGGCTCATCAGCTTCTTTTTGGAATCCTCTTATAACCACGTGGTATCAATACATAGTAACAGCTCTGTGTCTTGTCACCACATTTTTCTCTTACACCAAAATTTTCAGCACTCTCATTTATAACCAAGTTCATGTTCAAGATCACGTTTCTCAAGAACAACCGAGCCAAGCGATTCCACTAAACATAGCTCGATACAGAAGGGCAGTGTACAGTGCAATGTGGGTGCAGGTAGCATTGGTTGTTTGCTATCTGCCGTTTTTTATAACTGCAGCCTTAATACCTCAGAGAGGGATGTCCCTATCGGATTTCCGTGCGTGGATATTTACAGCGACTTTAGTTTACTTCAACTCCTCCTTGAATCCGCTGCTTTATTATTGGCAGATCGGAGAAGTAAGACAGGCCGTTAAAGGCACAATTAGAGAACTTTTAAGTCGATTTCAATTTCTGTGGATCTAAGACCCATTTTCTTCGTTTTGGCATCGAATGCGTCGACTTAAAACTTCATAAACTAAAATGTACGAAAACGAATGTTTTCTAAAACCTTCTGGAAAGTGGAGTCTTTTGAAAACGAATCGAAGGGTTTCTGAGGTTTTCGAACACGCATTTAACATGCAGTGTGTACATAGCTTAATATCGAATCTTAGCCCTTAAGAAAAGGACAACTGGCTCTGATGAAGCGTTTATAAGAGATTATTTTGTTACCTATATAATATTGCCTCAAAGATTACCTTTTAGTTAAAAGGAACAAAATCCGTCTCGGTTCAGTGTCTTTTTTTCTCACCCTACACGATGATGGTGATAGTATTGTTGACGTAATATATCAAACATGAGATGCAGTGTTTCATCACCAGATGAAACACCGAGAAGAGAGTTGAAAATACGACGCGCAGCGCAGTATTTTTGACGAACTTCGAGGTGTTTCATCTGGTGATGAAACACTGTGTCGAATGTTTGATATTTCTTCTCAAACAAAATCATTTTTGAAGGAGAAATTAAGGATGCGAATACTAAGCAGTGTTTCATCCGATTTCCAAACACTCATTAAACATTAATTTCCTTTGTATTTTCTTAATGAATTATTAATGAGTTTGAGAAGTTCAGTATTAAAAGTTGTGATGAGTTTTCAATATTCGGCTTTCATTTGCATGAAAGAAAAAAGAAAACAACGCTGCAATAACAAAGAGGGTGTGGGAATTTTCTGTGTGGTGAAAATTTCCGCAGAACATTAAATAAATCACGCTGAAAGTATTGTGTGTTTTATTAAACATGACGGGTTTGTTTTACTTAAACGGTTCTAAACAGTTGCTTCTACATTTAATTTTAAACTTGTGCGTTATACAAAATAACTTTTGAACAAGAAAAGCAAGTAAACTAATCTCAGTCTTCTCAGTTGGTCACGAAGTAGAAGCTGTATCTCACTATAAACGGACGAAGAGGTGGATGTAAATTGGTATATCAGTGAGCTAAAATCACTAAATGTGGGCCAGATTGGACGCTACTTGTTCTGAGGTCCAGTACTAATTTAAAAAAATTGGATATTAATCCACTGGGTTGACAGGTAAGTAAAGGGGCAACCCGTCAAGCATTGAAAAGTGAGTTACACGTTTTGAGCACTTGCCCTTTGTCAGGGTGGCCCATGTAGCCCGTCAAAGATAATTAATATTGAGGCTCTGTTTCTTGAAAATATACTAGACATTTAAGAATGCAAAATTACACTTTAAATTACCTAAAATGTAAGGAAAATCTAAATAACAAAACAACTTTTAAGGAAACGTCATTAAAAGCCCTGTAATGATAAGAAAAGTTATGCTCGAAATGATGAAAACTTCTTGTTAGGCGGCATAAAGTCTGTATACTTTCTGCCTGCAGCGTTAGCTACACTGAAACCGGAGTTCATTGATAATTTTCGCGCCACGAAAAAAAAAAGATTTTTCTTCCATATATCGTTTACTTATTATTGCACGACGTTTAAGAATTATTGAGACAAAGAATTAATTAGCTACACCTGAAAGCGAAGCTCCTTTGTTAAGTACCAATGCCTTTGTTTAGGTTCACCTGACTGTGCCTGTGTTAAACCGACTCTAAGAGTAGACACTCCTCCTCCTCCGCTCCTCCAGGAACTCCACAAGTTTTCAGCTTTTGAAGACTGCGGCAAGATGTGATCAAAGAGATGACGCTTTCTTATTCTTTTACTACTCTAAGCAATTTTCACTATCATAGTAATCTAGTCAATATACGGTCAGCTAGGGCTGTAATCAGAATCATGTCGGGCCAAAAACCTGCTAATTACTTCACAGCATCAAATATCGATATTGCTAACAGAAGTATTTGCTCCGCAACAAAGATGCCCACTGTTTCACTCAACTAATTATGCGGTGTTCCGCAAGGTTCTATTCTGGGCCCTGTCTTTTTAACATAATTTGCCGATAATTAATTTGGCAGAGTGCAGAACGTGCGTTGGTGTACCTGTGTCATCACTTGCTCTTAAGTTTGTCTTAAAGGCTAAAGAATTGGAACGGTTAATTTATCATATGATGATTCCTTGCGAAGCGAGGGCCGAAGAGCCTTGCGTATGAGAGGTTTATAATTTTTTCGAAAAGCGCATCGAGCGTGGAACGCGCTTGATCGCCTAGCGACGGCAGAAGTTCTTTAAAGAGAAAATGAAAGCGATTCGGACCATTATCTTCCGAAATGAGCGCAAAATTCGAGGTAAGAGAACATTTGGTTTGCGTACGGTCTTTATTCTTCGCAGAAGATTTTCATAGGCTAAATCGGCCTCATGTTCTTCAAATGCGATGAAATGCGTTGGCTTATTACCGTAAAAACAGCCTGCTTATTTACCTCAAATCTACCTTTCAATTCATAATGGCGGCGGCCTCACTAGGGGACTTAACCGAGTTATTTCCAATTAACTAATTAAAGTTAACTCGTTTAAAAAAACTGCGATTGCGGCCGGGTTTTCTACAGTCTGAACCAAGCTCTAACCGGGCTATGCAAATCAAGCAACAGGTAGTTTAACGCAGGTTAACGTTTTCAGTCAGTCTATGTACTCGATAATCTCCGCCAGCACGTGAAAACGGTCCAAATTTTGGCTTTACCATCCACGCAAGCACAACAAGTTCAGCTATTCTTTTTTAACACAATTGAGTTAAGACTTTTAAGAAGTCTACCTCTTCTTATCAGTAATGCGGGGTCAAATTTTGTCAGTCACTAGGAGGCGAGTGTTATGAGCGACCCAAGCGAGTGAAAAAACAAAACCGCGCGACATTGAATGATTTTTTTGTGAAAGTCTAAATTGAGTTCGGCCGCTGAAAAAAATTAACCCGGTTACGTTCTGAAAAGTGTTTTAGCCTTTTTCAAAAACTAATACGGTTAACTTGCCAAGACCAGCCGCAGCCAAATATTTGTAAACATGACAAGTTTTAAAACGGTGTTTACTGGTGGCACTCTTAGGAGAAAATGCTTTGAATGTAATATTTTTGCACCTAAATGTATGTGTTTGCTGGCATGGCGCAGTGGCTGAAGGTTTGCCAAGCATGCAGGATTCGATTCTCAGCTGAACAGCTGGGAGTTTTTTTTCTTGGCTTTTTATCCCTTTATTTTTTCTGCTGGCCCTATGCTAAACCCGACACACGTCATCGATCTGCACAAAGACATAAATTGTACTCATGATGGCTTTAAACATGATTGAATATTGTTGGTTTATACTATAACAGGTAGACCAGACGTTCTCTAGTTTATTAACTTGGATAGCGGTTGTCGTTTGGATAAAAAATTAATGTATCAGGAGTTCCTCTCAATTCGAGCATGTCTGGCCGGAATTCACCATTTTATTGTGCTTGTTGGGAGGTTTTCTTTCAAAGTTGCTCGTTACGCAATGAGCCCCTGAGCGCTTCAGAACTTCCATAGCAATGAAAGTGCTTAAATAGAAAGTGTTAACAGCTTCAATTAACTTTTTCTTTCTGTTGAATGCCTAATACTAAGATGAATATTTTTAAACACAGGCGGAACGAGAAATAAAGGTCTTAAAAGGTTGGAAGGAAAGGAAGAAAACAAAGGTTTTTACTTCTTAAATCAAGCGCAAAGTTACAAATAAAAAATGGAGAGAATGAAAAAATTAATGTACCAACGCGCACGTCCGCACGAAAGAGAACGAGTTGTATAGTACATATGATTTCAATTGCTGGCATTATATAATTATTAAACGTGCTTTGACATTTATATTAGGGGTTTTCTCAGCAAAGGCTACAATGTTGTAAGAAAAACAAAACACGTACGGGAAATGGTCATATCAATTAAGAAACACTCTTATAATGTAATTCGGGTCGGATCGTGACTTTGCCAAACTAATTACATGCTGTGGCTCTAATTCAGTCCATTTACACGCTAAAATGCAAATGAGATATTGGAATGTATTTAAAAGAACCTGTCGGAAGTTGTTGCGGATATCGAGGACGCGATCCATTCAATCAAAATTTCTGGAAATTTCGGTCCAAAACTCAATGGATCGGTTCGGTCCAACCGGAAAAGTTTCGAAAAACTGGTCCACATTTTGAAGTGGACCACTTTTCCCGGTCGGAATTTTGGTTGAATGCGGAGTCGCGCCCAATTTTTCCCGGTCGGACCGCCGGGTCGAAATTTTGGTTGCATGGATTGCGCCCCGAGACTCTTACTGACAACCGAATTTATATTTTACCCAAACTAGAATATACCTCACAAGCATACAATCCGCATACTGAGTATAGATTACATAATGAAACATGTATTATCCTGCGAGCAAGCTCGCGACTACCCTAAATGAAAAGCCTTCTCGCGGGCTAAACGTGTATATACTGCCCACTCCAGTGGCCGCTTAATTAACACAGGTGCAGGCTATAATGCTAATAGCTTATTAGAGAGAGAGGCTTCACTTACGCAAACGAAAATACAATCTCACTCTTACAGGCGATGTTACGTCAAAGAAGCCCTAATATAACCTGATTTATCTGTTTTCGCATCAACAGCAATAACGTAACGTTCACGATCAATTGTCGTCTAGAATTTTTTTATATTAGGGTTTAAAGGGTTAAGCAACGACGACGGCGACGTCAACGAGAACGGAAAAAAAAAGCAATAGGTTTACATTGACAAAACAACAACTTTGCACGTGCATCATGCTTTTTTGTACATTCCTTGCCGTCGCTGCACGACCACGACGTGAAAATGCCTAATTTTTCGTTTTGTGGAGGACGTGAACACCGAACTTCGACATAATCTTTTAGAATTCAATTCCAGAAATAATTGCCAACGTTTGACAAATGTGGAAGATGGAATAAGCGCGAGAAAGTTAGAAGCAGCGCAACTTAACCTTTTAAGCTCCCTAATATATCCGACACAACTTACAGATCACAACAAACACCGCGTTTCATCATTTTCTGCGACCGAGGTTGCCTATCATTTACAAAAAGTTTCCGGAAAATCTGATTGGAAAGTAAATGAACACGACTTTTTGGGTCGTTCCGGCGGAAAATTTCCGGGAGTAACGGAACACCTGAAAAGGTAGTCCTGTTTTTCCGGACGAAAGTTTCACGGAAATTCTCGTTCCATTTCTTGAAAGCCACCTTTGATATCAGTTTCAGGCTTTCGGGGCCGTTTTTTTGGTAAATGGAACTAATTTGTGCAAAATGTGAACGCGATTTCCGGACGAAATTTACCAAATCGCCTATTTGAATTTTGCTTCCCATTTTTCCAAACCGTGAACGGACCGGTTTGCCCATGTACATGCACATGGTAAGCAACCTAAGTTTTCTTGTTCAATGGCCGCTTAACAAAAGCCGTTACACTACTGAAAAACATAGTATAGAAAGCATAGAAACAACAGCACCGCGAAATTAAGGCGCCTAAGAATAGAAGAAGCTACAAGCAAAAAATGCAGGGTTTTTATGGGCTGACAATACTGACTTTGAAAAACAAACAACGGGGTGGTTATATATTAAAACCTCACTGGTAGCTGTAGTGTACAGGGCTAGCAGGTTTATTCTGAGTGACAAACAAGAATACTCGAGGAGGAACGTCGCATTTTATCCTTAGTCGATTAAGGAAGGTTTTTTGCTCGTGTTTTTTGTATTGTCAAGACTAATAGCGGGGATTATCATTAATTTTTTATAGCGTAGCTTATAGCCTATGTAATCAAGTGTGCTTCAGGCTACTGAGCACGCTGATGACACGTCAACAGACTAATAACTCGAGTG
Organism: Porites rus; assembly: GCA_964035705.1. Classification (NCBI taxonomy): domain Eukaryota; kingdom Metazoa; phylum Cnidaria; class Anthozoa; order Scleractinia; family Poritidae; genus Porites; species Porites rus. The sequence goes on along the minus strand of OZ037997.1, from coordinate 8,097,055 downwards.
CTTTATAATGTAATCTAAATTTGCTAACAGATAGAACAGTTTGTGGGGGCAATGAGGCGAGTGTTGTCAGCTGCGCGTGTGCAACATTCTTTGCAAACTCAGTCTTACAGTTCAAAGGTCTTCAAAAAACATTTTTCGCTGGAGTACGAATTAGTAGTTTTCTTAGAGGATAAAACATCAGCACCTAACGCTTTCTGTAGCTATTCGTTCATCCCTTGCGCAAATTTTGAGACAAGTTTAGTGATGGTCAGTTGTTATGGTTACGAGATATGACGTCAAAAGTACAGTTGGTTAAGCCAATTTTGGGTGAAAATACATGTTTTTTCAACTTTTTTCAAAAATAAAATCATGCCATCACAAAAATTACTATTTCCCACGGTTTTAACCTGATTTCTAATTCTTGGTAAAATCCAAGATGGCAGCCAAGATGGAGACCATTGTTGGTGACGTCACAGGCCTCCAGCAGCGCCACCACCGATGAAATATACCTGCAGTCTTGTTAAGAAGATCAAAGGCTTTCCACTAAAGGCAAAATTGTTTCAAAATACTGCGACATATCAAAAACTCAGGAGAGGGATTCCATCCATCCCCCCCCCCCTTGTGCCACGGTGGTGGTATGAATTTGCGTGTACGTCCGAGGATTAAGATAAAACCTTTGAAAACCTATGCTAAAATAAAATAGTCACGTAGACATTGACACGTACTGTTTTAAGCGAGCTCTTTATAGTAATTATATTTAAGTTGACAACGATGTTGATAATGTTATAAAACAATTGGTTCATCCCTTCAGCTGTGCTTATATCAAGACATGAAGAAGCACTTGGAGGTTTGGAGAGCACTTAACAGGCCAGAGTTGCTCTCGATCGCGCCTCGAGCAATTCTCATGTCTCTTTCCTGCTCTCAAACTCGCCGCGTGCCGTTATAGTACTTGACAATTACGCACGCTGACGCATGAACTAATTGTTAAAGAAACGTGCTTGAGGGATTCTGACCATAATAATAAAGAAGCAATTTTGCAGTGGCAAAGTAAATTATTCATACCCTCCAAGCAATCAAATCGTTTTGATTAGCGTAGTCTATAAAAAGCATCGATATATGTTCACTTAATATATCAGTCAGTTGCTCGTAGTTGCATTACAGCGAAGATAAGGGATGGCAGAGCTCACAAATTTTACCGTAGACAACAGCCAGAAAACGCTCAGTGAACTACTTTGCAAGGCAGAATTTACAGGAAAAGTACACAGCCAGCTTATCTTTCTTTCAGTACTAAATACTTTTCTGTCCATCACTGCATTTCTGGAGAACACACTGATCCTAGTTGCCCTGCACAAGGACACTTCACTTCATCCGCCTTCCAAACTTCTTTTTCGCAACCTCGCGACAACTGATCTCTTCGTTGGTATCACTGCAGAGCCTTTGTACGTTGTGTACCTGATGTCTGAAGTAAAAGAAAGGAGGGATGTTTGCTTTTATGCACATGTGTCCGGTTTAAGTGCAATCAATATTTTGTGTTCAGTGTCCTTTTTGACAATGACGGCAATAAGCGTGGACAGACTTCTCGCTTTGTCGCTGAGACTCAGATACAGACGAGTTGTAACTTTTAAAAAAACTTGTGTAACTATAATTGGCTTGTGGATCTATTCCATCGTCGGCGCATCATCACAGTTTATGAATCCTGTTATAACCGCAGGGTATCAATACACAGGTACTGCTCTGTGTCTTTTCATCACATTTTTCGCGTACACAAAAATTTTCTTTATCCTTCGTCATAACCGAATTCATGTTCAAACCCCCACTTTCCAAAGGCAACCAAACCAAGCAATTCCAATAAACATAGCTCGATACAGAAAGGCGGTGTACAGTGCTCTGTGGGTGCAGGTGACATTGGTTGTTTGTTACCTGCCAGTGGTTATAGTGGTAGCTTTAACGCCGCAAAGAGGAATCCCTATATCCATGTACCTCACTAGGCAATTTATAATCACCGTGGTTTTTCTAAATTCCTCTTTAAACCCCTTGCTGTACTGTTGGAAGATCAGAGAAGTAAGGCAAGCTGTGAAAGAAACATTAAGAGACCTTCGCTGTTCTTCGAATTAGTTAACCATTTTTTCAATGGTGATATCCTGGGTGATATCCGTCTGTATTTATATAAACATAAAATTGTAGGATTCAGATATAAGCCTTAGGGTCGACATTGTGTAAAAAAAGTCAACTAATTGTTGGAATTACATGTTTATTCAAAACTTTTGCAAGAAAGATGAAGAGGATCGCATGCAATTATCTTAAAGAGTACTAAATTTTTTCTCTCTTCCCTATGTCACGGAAAAACGGAAGGTATATAGAGGTTTGCATAATAGGGTATACAAAGGGGTGTTCGTAGCTTGGATTAATGAAAACACCTTTCGTTTTGCCGTTCCGTTCCATTCCCATGAAGCTTAAAAAAATTGAGGCGTTGATCACTTCTTTTTAATTCCTCCAAAAATAGCGGGGGGTGGTCTAACTTTTTGAGCTTACAGTATAACACAAAATAGCTTCTGTATGACAACCTTGCTAAGTACATCTTTAATTACTTCATATGACTTTTTTGGCGTTCACTATCACCTGACCTTTTATTGGGCCAAGTGAAACCACTTTCAATTCTTTTTTTTTTTCTGGAGGCTGTCTTTCGCGTTTTACAATGTTGATCGACAGCTGGCGGAGATACTGAACATTATTTAAATTTTAGAAGAGGATAAAAGGCGAAACTTGTTTACTCAGTTAATAAAAAAATTAACAAACTCCCGGGAACGGAAGTTTTGTCATTGAGCTACAAGGTTATATTCTAAATTCTGGCACGGAACAAAACTCGATTCAAAAAGGCGTTGCACAATTCATTGTTAATACAAGTAACATCGGTTGCTTGTTATCTGCCTTATTTTGTATCGGTAGCCTTTGACACCTAAACGAATGATGCCGGTATCGATTTATCTTCCAAGGAGATTTTACGGGGTTTTTTAGTTTACCTAAACAGGGGCACCCAACGTCAATTTTCGGAAAATATCTGTTCGGAAGACGATTTCAGATCTAGAATTTTCGGAAGATTCGTTGTAAAATTTCTTGCTTGCCTGCCTCTCCTAGGATTTTCGAACATCTAAAAAATGGTATAATTGCCCATTTTTAACGGATTTTTACTCTAAAAAGGTCACCTATAGAATTTTCGGGATCCTTTTTTCTGGCTAAAATTTTCGAGAAGGTCAGTTTTGATCCCTACAATTTTCGAACCACTAGACTTTCAGCTACGAAATCCGAACAGATGAAAAATTTTTAGGGGATAAAAATATGCCTATATTTACCGTTTAAATACTAAAATGCGTTTAACAATGCTATGTTTAAGTGGGTTTTAATTATATTCTTGTTGGGTGCCCCTGCCTAAATTCGTCATTAAATCCACATTGTTTTATTAGCAAACTTTTCTGTTCCAATTCAAGTTAGATTTATCCGTCACAGACACTGTATACACTGTTTTCAAAATTGACCGACGTTTAACTTAGTTTTGTTAATTCAATGGCTACTTCAAGCGGATTTTTAAATTTGCAAACAATGCCGGCAATGGTTTATAACTGTACAACCAGCTTAGGTCAAAGTTTGCAATAATTTTGTGTGGGACTGATTAGAAATGTTGGGGCTAAAATATGCTGGAAACTGTTGTTAGCCAAGACCAGAAGGAATGGTTAATCACAACGAGTGATAATTTTTGTATTGCCAAGTATTACCAACGTAAAAGTAAAATAAATGTAATCAACTTCAGTAGCTGCTTAGCAAGTTTGAAATTGATTTTTGCTTCATCCCTTCCCATGACACCCCACGCGTCTCAAACTTACCCCCTCACCTGGCCTAAAACTTTAGGCCCTTGAGTCTGCTTCACTGGTGCAAGCAATATAAGACAATCAGCGACTCTTACAGGAGATCTATACCAGAGCAGTGATCATTGAGACAATTACTGCAAGCGTTCATTTCAGGGAAACACAAAGTAATCTCCATGCTCTAATGGTAAGAACCACTTTTCCAATTCACGCGACTGAGGCCCCGTCGACACCAATGCGTTTTCGTTTGAAAACGCGTACATTTCGATGCGTTTAGGCCTTGCGTCCACACTAATACACTGGGCGTTTTCATCGAAAACGCATCGATCAAAACGAATAGGCATACATATCGTATGAGTGTGAATAGTCGCATCAAAATGAAAACGATGACCGAAAATATCACAGGCGCGTGTGTTTGTAGTATACGAATAGTTTACTTGCTTCACAACGTGCAATTTTATCTTTTTCGAAAGTTTTAGCGTGGACAGCCGAAAATGCCTCAAAAGGGTAGTGTGGACGCGAATCGATCGACGCGTTTTCGATGACAACGAAAACTCATATTTTTGAAAACGTATTTATTTGTGTGGACAGGATCTGAGACACTGACCCTCCCCTCCCCCGCCCAACAATGTTAGTAGCGACCTTAACATCTGAGGGCGGCGACGGCCGCAAAAACGTCGTTGAAAATGTGAATTCGCGTTCTTCCAATCTTCATCGCGATTTCTTCAAGTCACTAACTTTGTCAAATTTAGGTGAACCCTCCTAAAGTTGAATTGCTAAGAACCATATCCAAGTTCAGAAAGAGAGAAGAAATTTCTTCGTCGCTTGTGTACTTCCTCTGTAAAACGTGAAATTAGGCATTTTCACGTCGTAGTCGTGCAGTGACGTGATAGAAATGTACAAAAAATCGTGATGCTCGTGCAAAATTGTTGTTTTGGTTATTAAACCAAGAGAGGATAAAGGGGACAGAGAAGGCATCCCCCATGCACACCCTATTCCATAGGTAATTCGTCTCGAGTTATTTTTAGAATCGGGATAAAGTTACCTCGCGCGCTGCGTGGATGTTTCGTGGAGGTTTCGCATGACTAAACGCCATGCAAAACATGTCGGGCGAAAGGCAATGAAAGCGTAAAGAGATCGAGAGCATTTCTGAATATTGAAGCGAAATCAGTCCGCCTCACCTGGGAAAGGGAATCGCTCGACTCTTTGACAACCCGTGAAATCAGTTTAACTGGAAGTTATCGTAACCTCAGTGCTTTAATAAAATGAGAAATTTCGCCGGTCTATTGAAACCGGTCGTTTGTACAATAAAGCAAGTAGCAAGTAATATTCATGTACAAGTAATTAGTTTTACAAATTTGAATTTTATTGTAGTTTTTTTAAGTTGTTGATTAGTGAATGTAAATAGCGCTCTAGAAGTTATTAAATTATTATTATTATTACAGGACACCAAGTGTTATTTTTGTTGAATAATAAAAGACTAATAAAAGAATAAAAATCAAAGCAGAAATTGCTCTCTTCAAACTGTAAATTATAAATGATCCTGAGAGAACATTCACTGCGTTAAGGATTTCCCTGCTGTACTGTTAGCTCTATACAAGAGAGGAAGGGCGATTCTTTTTAATTTCCGTTTCGCTGACACAGCTTTAGCAGAAATCTCTCTTTAATCGTTTTCGTCGACAAAACGAATAGCAATATTGCTCTCCGCGTCTTCCGCCATTTTTTTCTGCCTCAATTCGTGAAGGACGCGTGGCTCTGGTGGTGGGTCATCTACGCGGAACATATTCGCGCTATGTGATTGGCTGTTGTCTAATCCCCCTTGGGATCTGTGGTCTTAAAAATAACTCGAGACGAATTACCTATGGAATAGGGTGTGTATGGAGGATGCCTTCTCTGTCCCCTTTATCCTCTCTTGATTAAACCTATTGCTTTTTTGACGTTCTTGTTGCCGTCGCGTCGTCGGATCTTAAGGTCCCTATTATAGGCTAACAGTTATCAGGCCTAGTTACAGTCAAGCCGGCAAAACAGTGAACACTTAAAACATTTCAGGAATGTTTATAGTGTTGCGACCAATCATCAGAGCAAAGATCAGGACATGCCAACTAGCCATTTTCTCCAGTCATAATGACGCTCGATTCTTTCAAAATGTGCGTCTTTTACGAACTTTTGATAAATATTATACCAGTCCCCTCGGAGGCTGTTATCCTGACCGAGGCCGACCCCTCTTGATCTGCATAATTCTTTATATGATGCTCAGCCTCATTCATCAATAATTGTAAAATTATACTCTTATTTGCATAATTCTTAGGGTATTAATGGGCCATTTGCACTAAGAGGTCATGTGACATCATTTTATGAAAATGAAAGTAACATGATTTTGCCTTCAAAAAACCATTAGTGGATCATATCACTTAAACAAAGTAATATTGATTTAGTTTTTCAAACCCGCACAATTTTGTTAACGTGAGTAAGTTCGTAGATGTTCACGTGACCAAAATGTGATTTTTAAAACTATGAATTACATCTTTCTGAACAGAAATTTTGCACTTAAACTTCAAGGAAATTGTTGAAAAGATGATGTGGTAACGTTTACAGCACATCTGAGCGTAACTATCAAACATCTAACAAGATACAAGCAAAAAGTAGTTATGGCCGCCATGTTCAGGGAGGGCAAGAGTATGCTCTCCAACATGGCGGCCAATGAAAATCATACTACTTTGTTGAAAAATCAAAGTGCCATAAAATATCTCCTTTAAATGCGTTTCCTCCCAAATTTCGAGTGTAAGATAATTTTTATGCGCGCTGTCAATTTTGTCATCAACAGGATTCCAAGTCATTGTTTAAAGGAAACACTGGTCACGTGACCTCTTAGTGCAAGTAGCCTATTACCAGCGAAAATCCAGTTTGCATAGGCGTTTGTTTGACTTTGGAACCGTGCTTACTTTTTGCGGAGCTAAAACCTCTTTATGCATATTCAGTATGAATTACTAAAGACAACGTCAAAGCGAATATTTGAAAGCTGCATGTGAAATTCGAGGCAAATAATTAAAAGAATTCATGGAAAGTCTCTCCTTATACAGCGAAGATAAGGGATGGCAGAGCTCATAAATTTTACTGAAGACAACAGCAAGAAAACGATCAGTGAACTACTTTGCAAGGCAGAATTTACAGGAAAAGTACACAGCGAGCTAATCTTTCTTTCAGTGCTAAATACTTTTCTGTCCATCACTGCATTTCTGGAGAACACTGTGATCCTAGTTGCCCTGCACAAGGACACTTCACTTCATCCGCCGTCCAAACTCCTTTTTCGCAACCTTGCGATAACTGATCTCTTCGTCGGTATCACTGCAGAGCCTTTGCACGCAGGCTAAACGTGTATATCAGTATATTGCCTACCCTTTGGCCGCTTAATTAACACAGGTGCAGGTTGTAATGTTAATAGCTTATTAGAGAGAGGCGCTTCCCTCACGCAAACGAAAATACAATCTCACTCTTACAGGCGATGTTACGTCAAAGAAGCCCTAATATAACCTGATTTATCTGTTTTCGCAACAAGACGCTATGAAATTGTAACTTTAACGGAGCAATAACGTAACGTTCCCGATCAATTACCGTCTTTTTCTCGATCTACTCCCGGTGCTTATAACAGGCTTCCTACTGTCTAAATAGGGAGTTTGCGCAACGACGACGTGACGGCTACGAAAAGGTCACTTAAAATGTGAATTTTTTGCTCCCTTAAACTTAATCGCGCTTATTCCATCTCGTTAAATTCGTCAAATGTTAGCAATTTTTTTTGGAGTTGAATCCTAAAGGACTGCACCAAAGTTCAGGAAAAGAAAAAGAAAGTTGTTGTCTTTTGTTCCCGTCCTCGACAAAACGGAAAATTAGGCATTTTCACGTTGTAGTCGTGCAACGACGGTAGAGAAATGTACAAAAAAGCGTGATGCATGCGCAAAGTTGTTGTTTTGCTTGTCTAAACCTATTTCTTTTTTGCCGTTTACGTTGCCGTCCCCGTCGTCGTTGCGTAAACTCCCTAATAACGACGACGGCGACATCAATGAGAACGAAGCACTTGGAAGTTTGGAGAATAGAGGCGAGAGTTGCTCTCCAAACTCGCCGCGTGCTTTATAGTACTCGACAATTACGCACGCTGACGCGTGAACCATTTGTTAAAAAAACGTTTCTAAGGGTTTCTGATCATAATAATTCAAAAACAATTACGCAGCGGGGCAGTGAATTATTCATACACTCCAAGCAATCAATTCGAATTGACTAGCGTACTCTATAAAAGCATCGATATATATTCGCTGAATATACAGCTCAAATGCACGCAGTTGCATTACAGCGAAGATAAGGGATGGCCGAGCTCACAAATTTTACCGAAGACAACAGCCAGAAAACGCTCAGTGAACTACGTTGCAAGGCAGAATTTACAGGAAAAGTACACAGCGAGCTTATCTTTCTTTCAGTACTAAATACTTTTCTGTCCATCACTGCAATTCTGGAGAACACTGTGATCCTAGTTGCCCTGCACAAGGACACTTCACTTCATCCGCCTTCCAAACTCCTTTTTCGCAACCTTGCGATAACTGATCTCTTCGTTGGTATCACGGCAGAGCCTTTGTACGTTGTGTATTGGATGTCTGAAGTAAAAGAAAGGAGCGATGTTTGCTTTTATGCACAAGTGTCTGGTTTAAGTGCAAGCTATATTTTGGGTTCAGCGTCCTTTTTAACAATGACGGCAATAAGCGTGGACAGACTTCTCGCTTTGTCGATGGGGCTCAGATACAGACAAGTTGTAACTTTTAAAAGAACATGTATAACTATAACTGGCTTCTGGATCTGTTCCATCGTCTACTCATCATCACAGTTTTTGAATCCTGTTATAACCGCATGGTATCAATACACAGGTACAGCTCTGTGTCTTTTCATCACATTTTTCGCGTACACAAATATTTTCTTCATCCTTCGCCATAACCGAATTCATGTTAAAATCCCCACTTTTCAAAGGCAACCAAAGCAAGCAATTCCAATGAACATAGCTCGATACAGAAAGGCGGTGTACAGTGCACTGTGGGTGCAGGTGACATTGATTGTTTGTTATCTGCCAATGGCTATAGCGCTTGCTTTAACGCCCCAAAGGGGAATCCCTACATCCACGTACCTCAGTGGGCAATTTACAATTGCCTTGGTTTTTTTACACTCGTCATTAAACCCCTTGTTGTACTGTTGGAAGATCAGAGAAGTAAGGCAAGCTGTGAAAGAAACATTAAGAGGACTTCGCTGTTCATCGAATTAGTTAACCACTTTTTAAATATATAACAATTATTCACCGAAGTGGAGGTGACTAGTCGTGTTTAATATAATTGCATCCGATCCTCGTCCTGCAAATGTTTTGAATGGATATATTATTCAAACAATTAGTTGACTAATAAAAAAGCGGGGGGGATGGTTTAACCTTTTATGCTTTCAATATAAAACAAAATAGCCTTCGGCATGACAATCTTGCTATTAACATCTTTAATTACTTCACATGATTTTTTGGCGATATTCACTATCACCTGACGTTTTATTGGGCCAAGTGAAACCACTTTCAGTTTTCTTCCTGGAGGCTGTCGTTCGCGTTTTAATGGGAACCTTAAGCATCGACGACGACAACGGCAGTGAAAACATCACTTAAAAATGAATTTGCGTCCTTTCAATCTTTATCGCGTCTATTTGGAACCGCTCAATTCGACAAATGTAGGCGACTTTTCCTGGAGTTAACTTCTTAAGGGCTTTATCCATGTTCAAATAGAGAAAGGAAAATTTGTCGTCATATTTCCACGTCCTCCTTGAAACATCGCATAGGGAGGCTTCACGTCGTAGTCGTGCAGTAGACGTTAAAGAAATGTACTGAAAAGCGTGATGCACGCGCAGAGCACATAAAAAACAATTGTTTTTTGACGCTGTTGTTGTCTTCGTCGTCGTGGTCGTTCCTTAAGGTCCCTAATTTTGACCGACAGCTGGCTGAGATACTGAACACTATGTAAATTTTAGAAAAGGATGAAATGTGAAACCTGTTTACTCAGTTAATAAGAAATTAACAAACTCCTGGGCACTTAAGTTTTGTCATTGACCTACAGGGTTATATTCTAAATTCTGGCACGGAACAAAACTCGATTCAAAAAGGCGCTGCACAATTCATTGTTAATACAAATAACATCGGTTGCTTGTTATCTCCCCCACCTCCATGTAAACAGGCCCTAAGGCACCCCAGGTAGGTGAGGTAACCCGCTTAGGTGGGGTAACCCACCTGTCCATATAATCTCTCATTTTAATGTAATCACATTTACATGTTAGGTGGGGTAACCCACCACATGTTACCTCACCTACCTGGCGTCCCCCATCTTCATGTAAACAGGCCCTTATTTTGTATCGGTAGCTTTGACACCTAAATGAACGATGCCGGTATCGATTTATCTTGCAAGGAGATTTACGGGTTTTTTAGTTCGTCATCAAATCCATATTGCTTTATTATTGAAAAGTCAGAGAAGTAGAAGGCAAGCTGCTAAAGACAGAACCTTTCTGTTCCAATTCAAGTTAGATTTATCCGTAACAGACATTGTAAATTTTCAACACTGACCGACGTTTAAGCCGTTAGAACAGTGAACACTTGAAATATTTTAGGAAGATTTATTGTGTTGTGACCAATCAGAGCAAAGATAAGGATACGCAAACTAGCCACAAAACCACAAACTAATTAACGTTCTTGCTTGCGGTTTAGTTTTCTCTCGCCTGTTTGGCTTTTTCCTTGCAACACAAAAGCATTCCAGAAATATTTCTGGTGTTTACGGTTTTCCCAGTTTGGCTGTTAGTTAAGGGTACAGCCTTTTCCCTCTTCCCATCGTCCTCTGCACGCCTCCTAACTTTTTTTTTTTTGGATTATTGCTATTTTCATCGGGATACCCAGCGAGAGCCAGCAGGAGCCAGCGGGAGCGTCAGGGGAGGAGAGAGAGGATATTGTGCGAACAAAACTCAACTCCGTCGGGGGGATGGAGGGGGAAGGAGCCAGTTTGATTCGTATTGTGTAAAGTTGCCCTAGTCATTTGTAAGACCCTGAAGAAAAAAAAGGAATAAACAACGGTTTGAAACTTCGCGAAGTCAGATGACTGAATGCTTCTAGGGACCATGAACTTACTGCCCGGCGTCAGATAAAAGCTTTTAATCAGCCTTTGAACTAGCTTTATTGTTTTAAATTGCCAAGTAGTAGAATGAGTTGATATTTTTGCTAACCTGGTTTTCAAAACTCCAGGTATATATAGAAAAAGGTACAGTCAAACCTCGCTTTGCGGAAACCGCTTAATACGGACACCTCGTTATTAAGGAGAGTTTTCCTTGTCCCTTGGCCTTAAATTTTCTCTAAATTCAACCCGTTCGATAAGGACACTTTCTATGACCTCCTCAGTGTCCGTATTAACGAGGTTTGACTACATTTCTTTAATAGCGACACTCCACCCTAGTAAGACTCGATTTCCGTCGCTCTCTCAGGTCCTCCGGTTTTTTTACCTACTTTCAAAGTTTTAAAGAACGAAATAACATTATAGATGTTTATATTTTCTGGTTGGCAGTTAAGTTGGGTAACCTCCTTTATTATTCATTCAAAATATTTCCCCGATTCTGATTGGCTAAAAGCACACGCATAATTCTCCACTACCAGTTACTGATGGCCAAATTTGGAAGAATTTTGTGTTTAGCGAGAAAATGGTGCCTAAGAATATTTGCTGCTCTTTCATTTCCTTTCCTCCGTTTTAATTTGAAAACTTTGAACGTTAACGTTTATTTGCAGGTCACTTGACTAATATTTCAACAACGAATATGTCACATATTGTTAGTTAAGGCCACCGAGCTAAAACTGTTTGCCAAGTTTCGTGACGACTGATCAAAACAATCCGTTTCATGAGTGCCACTTTACCAAATTATGCAAATTAGCAGGTGTTCCATGCCTTAACGTGCCTGAGTTCCCCTCAAGGTTCATTACTATACATATTATATTAACCCTTCAATTCCTTTTTTTATTATTATTTTGCACTGTATATTGTGTTGGACGTGGCTGCATTGCAGTTTGTTGGTTGCTCAATGTCAGTGTTATTAAATTTTAACATATTATTTTGCACTTTATATTTGTGTTTGACGTGGCTGCATTGCAGTTGTTAGTCGCTCAATATCGGTGCTTTTTCTAACAATTAACTATGAACCATTTTTATATGTGTTTTGCGCCTACAACACTCTCATTTACACACATTGTGTAGTAGTCGAGTGAGATTTGACGGCGGAGCCGTCACGAGCGGCAAAGCCGCTAGAAATACCGCCTGCCAGAGAACCATGATTTTTCGAATGCCGCCCACTTTTGTCACCTTAGCTGATCCCAATTAAATCAGCAATTTGAAACTTCCGATTATTTTCACGCGAGACAGTTTAGAAATAGGCGTTAACAGGCTAAACACGACTCCTAAGCTCGTGATAATGTGAAACGTGACCTTGTGCGTTTGGTTGAACCGAGGTTTTTTTATTTCCTCAGCTCTCGCGCGAAGGTTACTAGCATTACACAGTGCATGTATCATTCTAAACTTTGACTGAGTAAATCTTTTTTTGCCACACTAGGCTTAACATTAAAAGGTCATGAAGCTGGTTTGTTACATGCATACTGAGTAACCATTTCCTGTGGTTTATTCTTCTGCAGGTGTTCCTGATAGGATTTGATCTCAGATGCAGTTGTAAAGTGTTCTAATTTTCTTTGACCTTTGTTTCTTACGGCTAAATAAAGACAATTCCAGCGCTGTGAAGTTTAAAGACGCCATTTCGGCTATTTGGTCATCAATTATGCTGTTTTAAAGGGGAAACCACAATCACTTACGTTTTCCAGTTTGCCATCTGCTCCCTTAATTGGGAAATATATGCGAAGGATCATCTAACATGATTGACATATGTATGGCCCTCGACCAATCCGTTTCCTCGCACACTGGTGTGCGGACTATTCAAAATACCGGGTTTTCTGGCAGGCGGTATTTCAACCGCCTCGTCCATTCTCGCTTTTTTTGGAACACGGCTCCGCCGCCAAAACTTTAATCTCGCACCCACACAATACCGCCAGCTACGCAGGCTAACTCTTTGGCCGCTTAATTAACACAGGTGGCTGTAATGCTAATAGCTTATTGGAGAGAGACGCTTCACTCACGCAAACGAAAATACAATCTCACTCTTACAGGCGATGTTACGTCAAAGAAGCCCTACTATAACCTGATTTATCTGTTTTCGCAACAAGACGCTATGAAATTGTAACTTTAACGGAGCAATAATGTAACGTTCACGATCAATTACTGTCTACTCCTAGATCTACTTCCGGCGCTTATAATAGGCTCCTTACTGTCTAAATAACGGCGACGGCGACGTCAATGAGAACGGAGCACTTGGAAGTTTCGAGGATAGAGGCTAGAGTTGCTTTCGGTCGAGCCTCGAGCAATTCTTATCAATATATCTTTCGTGCTCTCCAAACTCGCCGCGTGCTTTATAGTACTCGACAATTACGCACGCTGACTCATGAACCATTTGTTAAAAAAACGTTTCTGAGGGTTTCTGATCATAATGATTAAAAAGCAATTTCGCAGTGGGGAAGTGAATTATTCATACACTCCAAACAGTCAATTCGAATTGATTAGCGTATTCTATAAAAGCACGAATAAATATTCGTTGAATATACAGCTCAGTTGCACGCAGTTGCATTACAGCGAAGATAAGGGATGGCAGAGCTCACAAATTTTACCGTAGACGACAGCCAGAAAACGCTCAGTGAACTACTTTGCAAGGCAGAATTTACAGGAAAAGTACACAGCGAGCTTATCTTTCTTTCAGTGCTAAATACTTTTCTGTCCATCACTGCAATTCTGGAGAACACTCTGATCCTAGTTGCTCTACACAAGGACACTTCGCTTCATCCACCATCCAAACTCCTTTTTCGCAACCTTGCGATAACTGATCTCTTCGTTGGTATCACTGCAGAGCCTTTGTTCGTTGTGTACCTGATGTCTGAAGTAAGAAAGAGGTGGGACGTTTGCTTTTATGTACTAGTGTCTGGTTTAAGTGCAAGCTATATTTTGTGTTCAGTGTCCTTTTTGACAATGACGGCAATAAGCGTGGACAGACTTCTCGCTTTGTCGATGGGGCTCAGATACAGACAAGTTGTAACTTTTAAAAGAACTTGTATAACTATAACTGGCTTGTGGATCTGTTCCATCGTCGGCGCATCATCATGGTTTTTGAATCCTGTTATAACCGCATGGTATCAATACATAGGCACAGCTCTCTGCCTTTTCATCACATTTTTCGCTTACACAAAAATTTTCTTCATCCTTCGCCACAACCGAATTCATTTTCAAGCCCCCACTTTCCAAAGGCAACCAAACCAAGCAATTCCAATGAACATAGCTCGATACAGAAAGGCGGTGTACAGTGCACTGTGGGTGCAGGTAACATTGGTTGTTTGTTATCTTCCAGCGGCTATAGTGGTAGCTTTAACGCCCCAAAGAGGAATCTCTACATCCACGTACCTCAATAAGCAATTTACAATTTCCTTGCTTTTCTTAAACTCGTCATTAAACCCCTTGCTGTACTGTTGGAAGATCAGAGAAGTAAGGCAAACTGTGAAAGAAACATTGAGAGGACTTCACTGTTCTTCGAATTAGTTAACCATTTTTTTAATGGTGATATCCTGGGCTCATTGTATTTAACTTTACTTGCGTCTCCTGTGTCTCCGTCTGTATTTATATAAACATAAAATTGTAGGATTCAGATATAAGCCTTAGCGTTGACATTGTGTAAAAAAGTCAACTAATTGTTGGAATTATATGTTTATTCAAAACTTTTGCAAGAAAGATGAAGAGGAGGGTGGCATGCAATTATCTTAAAGAGTACTAAATTTTTTCTCTCTTCCCTATGTCACGGAAAAACGGAAGGTATATAGAGGTTTGCATAATAGGGTATACAAAGGGGTGTTCGTAGCTTGGATTAATGAAAACACCTTTCGTTTTGCCGTTCCGTTCCATTCCCATGAAGCTTAAAAAAATTGAGGCGTTGATCACTTCTTTTTAATTCCTCCAAAAATAGCGGGGGATGGGCTAACGTTTTAAGCTTACAATATAATACAAAATAGCTTCGGCATGACAACCTTGCTAAGTACATCTTTAATTACTTCATATGATTTTTTTGGCGTTCACTATCACCTGACCTTTTATTGGGCCAAGTGAAACCACTTTCAATTCTTTTTTTTTTCTGGAGGCTGTCTTTCGCGTTTTATAATGTTGATCGACAGCTGGCGGAGATACTGAACATTATTTAAATTTTAGAAGAGGATAAAATGCGAAACTTGTTTACTCAGTTAATAAAAAAATTAACAAACTCCTGGGCACGGAAGTTTTGTCATTGAGCTACAAGGTTATATTCTAAATTCTGGCACGGAACAAAACTCGATTCAAAAAGGCGTTGCACAATTCATTGTTAATACAAGTAACATCGGTCGCTTGTTATCTGCCTTATTTTGTATCGGTAGCCTTTGACACCTAAACGAATGATGCCGGTATCGATTTATCTTCCAAGGAGACTTTACGGGGTTTTTTAGTTTACCTAAACAGGGGCACCCAACGTCAATTTTCGGAAAATATCTGTTCGGAAGACGATTTCAGATCTAGAATTTTCGGAAGATTTGTTGTAAAATTTCTTGCTTGCCTGCCTCTCCTAGGATTTTCGAACATCTAAAAAATGGTATAATTGCCCATTTTTAACGGATTTTTACTCTAAAAAGGTCACCTATAGAATTTTCGGGATCCTTTTTTCTGGCTGAAATTTTCGAGAAGGTCAGTTTTGATCCCTACAATTTTCGAACCACTAGACTTTCAGCTACGAAATCCGAACAGATGAAAAATTTTTAGGGGATAAAAATATGCCTATATTTACCGTTTAAATACTAAAATGCGTTTAACAATGCTATGTTTAAGTGGGTTTTAACTATATTCTTGTTGGGTGCCCCTGCCTAAATTCGTCATTAAATCCACATCGCTTTATTAGCAAACTTTTCTGTTCCAATTCAAGTTAGATTTATCCGTCACAGACACTGTATACACTGTTTTCAAAATTGACCGACGTTTAACTTAGTTTTGTGAATTCAATGGCTACTTCAAGCGGATTTTTAAATTTGTAAACAATGCCGGCAATGGCTTATAACTTTACAACCAGCTTAGGTCAAAGTTTGCAATAATTTTGTGTGGGACTGATTAGAAGTGTTGGGGCTAAAATATGCTGGAAACTGTTGTTAGCCAAGACCAGAAGGAATGGTTAATCATAACGAGTGATAATTTTTGTATTGCCAAGTATTACCAACGTAAAAGTAAAATAAATGTAATCAACTTCAGTAGCTGCTTAGCAAGTTTGAAATTGATTTTTGCTTCATCCCTTCCCATGACACCCCACGCGTCTCAAACTAACCCCCTCACCTGGCCTAAAACTTTAGGCCTTTGAGTCTGCTTCATTGGTGCAAGCAATATAAGACAATCAGCGACTCTTACAGGAGATCTATACCAGAGCAGTGATCATTGAGACAATTACTGCAAGCGTTCATTTCAGGGAAACACAAAGTAATCTCCATGCTCTCTTGGTAAGAACCACTTTTCCAATTCACGCGACTGAGGCCCCGTCGACACCAATGCGTTTTCGTTTGAAAACGCGTACATTTCCCTGCGTTTAGGCCTTGCGTCCACACTAATACACTGGGCGTTTTCATCGAAAACGCATCGATCAAAAGGAATAGGCATACATATCGTATGAGTGTGAATAGTCGCATCAAAATGAAAACGATGACGGAAAATATCACAGGCGCGTGTGTTTGTAGTATACGAATAGTTTACTTGCTTCACAACGTGCAATTTTATCTTTTTCGAAAGTTTTAGCGTGGACAGCCGAAAATGCTTCAAAAGGCTAGTGTGGACGCGAATCGATCGACGCGTTTTCGATGGCAACGAAAACTCATATTTTTGAAAACGTATTTACTTGTGTGGACAGGATCTGAGACACTGACCCTCCCCTCCCCCGCCCAACAATGTTAGTAGCGACCTTAACATCTGAGGGCGGCGACGGCCGCGAAAACGTCGCTGAAAAAGTGAATTCGCGTTCTTCCAATCTTCATCGCGATTACTTCAAGTCACTAACTTTGTCAAATTTAGGTGAACCCTCCTAAAGTTGAATTGCTAAGAACCATATCCAAGTTCAGAAAGAGAGAAGAAATTTCTTCGTCGCTTGTGTACTTCCTCTGTAAAACGTGAAATTAGGCATTTTCACGTCGTAGTCGTGCAGTGACGTGATAGAAATGTACAAAAAATCGTGATGCTCGTGCAAAATTGTTGTTTTGATTATTAAACCAAGAGAGGATAAAGGGGACAAAGAAGGCATCCCCCATACACACTCTATTCCATAGGTAATTCGTCTCGAGTTATTTTTAGAATCGGGATAAAGTTACCTCGCACGCTGCGTGGATGTTTCGTGGAGGTTTCGCATGACTAAACGGCATGCAAAACATGTCGGGCGAAAGGCAATGAAAGCGTAAAGAGATCGAGAGCATTTCTGAATATTGAAGCGAAATCAGTCGGCGCTCACCTGGAAAAAGGGAATCGCTCGACTCTTTGTCAACCCGTGAAATCAGTTTAACTGGAAGTTATCGTAACCTCAGTGCTTTAATAAAATGAGAAATTTCGCCGGTTTATTGAAACCGGTCGTTTGTACAATAAAGCAAGTAGCAAGTAATATTCATGTACAAGTAATTAGTTTTACAAATTTGAATTTTAATGTAGTTTTTTAAGTTGTTAAGCGCTGTTGATTAGTGA
>OZ037997.1:8036809-8076809 GCA_964035705.1 Porites rus | reverse complement strand
AAAACAAATATATTTCGAATTTGCAAGTCAGCAAAACCTTTCATATTCCAAACTCTGCTGTTGCCACTATTTAACCAACAGACTAATAAACGTTATATTCGCAAATACATATAGGTAAAATGCAATTAAAACGAGATACATCTGTAAAAAGGTGCTAATGTGAATGGGTTTCGTGCAGAATAAAAAGAAAGGCTTTTAGCTAAAATTAAAAGATAAACTAAAGTTAATAGCCATTATTCAGAAACTAGGTATTCTTTTCATTGTAAGAGTCATCTTTGAAGTAATTAAAATGTGTATAATGGAAAAGAGAACGAGCAATTAGTTTTGTTTGTTAAGGAACACTGTTGGCTTTTCCATGATTATTACTTAGCGAACACAAAGCAAATGAAACAAAGGACAATGAAATGGCACCAGCCTTTTTGCGGAGCTAAAACCTCTTTATGCAAATTCCGTATGAATTACTAAAGACAACGTCAAAGCGAATATTTGAAAGCTTTATATGACATTCGAGGCAAATAAAGAATTCATGGAAAATTTCTCCTTACACAGCGAAGATAAGGGATGGCAGAGCTCACAAATTTTACCGAAGACAACAGCCAGAAAACGCTCAGTGAACTACGTTGCAAGGCAGAATTTACAGGAAAAGTACACAGCGAGCTTATCTTTCTTTCAGTGCTAAATACTTTTCTGTCCGTACTCGGCATCTTGCCGGCGGAAGTTTCATGGAAAAGGAATAAAATGAAAGACTTTTCCTAAAGACTACGTAATCAGCCTCTGTGGTGTAGTGGTTAAGTGTGGTCGAGTCGAAGGTACCGGGTTCGACTCCTACTGATTTATTCAATCCTTCTTTCTTCTTTTTCCCGTTTTTTGTGTTGTTGTTTTCTATAAATATATAGCTAAATAACTGTTACTTAATAAAGTGCAACAAACAGCAAGAAAAGTATTGTGTTTCCAGAGAAAATATCGTGCACCGTATATTAAATATATGGATAAACGATCTGAATTTCTATTATTTCCTACAATTTACTCTGGGAAAACCAGAGTTGATAACCACTTGATCATTTTCTAAACAACGTTCCCACGAGTTCTTTCAATAGACTGATAGTAATTATTCTAGTACTTTCTAACATGTAAATAGGACATTCAATGTCATTTTTGATTCTTTTAAGTCTCACTGCCTAACTAATGCCAGTATCAACAGAATGTCCCGCAGCATTACTATCTTTTAGATACCCTAGTTAATATATCTTTCGTGCTCTCCAAACTCGCCGCGTACTTTATAGTACTCGAAAATTACGCACGCTGACGCATGAACCATTTGTTAAAAAAACGTTTCTGAGGGTTTCCGATCATAATAATTAAAATGCAATTTCGCAGTAGGGAAGTGAATTATTCATACACTCCAAGCAATCAATTCGAATTGACTAGCGTACTCTAAAAAAGCATCCATATATATTTGCTGAATATACAGCTCGGTTGCACGTAGTTGCATTACAGCGAATTTAAGGGATGGCAGAGCTCACAAATTTTACCGAAGACAACAGCATGAAAACGCTCAGTGAACTACGTTGCAAGGCAGAATTTACAGGAAAAGTACACAGCGAGCTTATCTTTCTTTCAGTGCTAAATACTTTTCTGTCCATCACTGCAATTCTGGAGAACACACTGATCCTAGTTGCCCTGCACAAGGACACTTCGCTTCATCCGCCGTCCAAACTCCTTTTTCGCAACCTTGCGATAACTGATCTCTTCGTTGGTATCACTGCAGAGCCTTTGTTCGTTGTGTACCTGATGTCTGAAGTAAGAGAGAGGTGGGATGTTTGCTTTTATGTACTAGTGTCTGGTTTAAGTGCAAGCTATATTTTATGTTCAGTGTCCTTTTTGACAATGACGGCAATAAGCGTGGACAGACTTCTCGCTTTGTCGCTGAGACTCAGATACAGACAAGTTGTAACTTTTAAAAGAACATGTATAACTATAATTGGCTTGTGGATCTGTTCCATCGTCGGCGCATCATCATGGGTTTTTGAATCCTGTTATAACCGCATGGTATCAATACACAGGTACTGCTCTGTGTCTTTTCATCACATTTTTCGCTTACACAAAAATTTTCTTCATCCTTCGCCACAACCGAATTCATGTTCAAGCCCCCACTTTCCAAAGGCAACCAAACCAAGCAATTCCAATGAACATAGCTCGATACAGAAAGGCGGTGTACAGTACACTGTGGGTGCAGGTAACATTGGTTGTTTGTTATCTTCCAGCGGCTATAGTGGTAGCTTTAACGCCCCAAAGAGGAATCTCTACATCCACGTACCTCAATAAGCAATTTACAATTTCCTTGCTTTTCTTAAACTCGTCATTAAACCCCTTGCTGTACTGTTGGAAGATCAGAGAAGTAAGGCAAGCTGTGAAAGAAATATTAAGAGGGCTTCGCTGTTCATCGAATTAGTTAACCACTTTTTTTAATATATAACAATTATCCACCGACTAGTCGTCCCGGGGGGGTACTCCCATATATGGGCTATATAGGTAAGTGTCGCGGAATAGGGTATGGTTTTTGAGGTTCTCGGTCCTTAAATAGGGTATCTTTTTTTATCCTTTTGTTTCTGTGTCCCTGGTGTGGTCCTTAGATAGGGTAGCTGAAAATTGTTTTCAATGCATTCAGGTTGGAAACCGTCGTATTATCTAATATTGGAGTGTGAAAACGCCCGCCGGTTATGATTGCATATTATTAAACTAGGCTTATTCTAGTATTTTATGCTTGATGCTCTTCATCCAATGTTACAGAGAAGAAATATAGTTTTCCTTTTCATGCTGTTAATGATTGTGCTTTTTCCTTAAATAGGGTGTCATTTTTCGGCTTTGGGCCTTAAAAAGGGTATCCGTTTTCGCTTTCTTAGTCCTTTAATAGGGTTAGTGTTCACGAACCTTCGCGGTACAACCCTATCCAAAATTCGCGAGAGTACTCCCCCCCCCGGGCTAGTCGTGTTTAATACAATTGCATCCGATCCTCTTCATCTTTCCTGCAAATGTTTTGAATGGATATATTATTCAAACAATTAGTTGACTAATAAAAAAGCGGGGGTTGGTTTAACCTTTTATGCTTTCAATATAAAACAAAATAGCCTTCGGCATGACAACCCTGCTGTTGACATCTTTAATTATTTCATATGATTTTTTGGCGGCATTCACTATCACCTGGCATCTTATTGGGCCAAGTGAACCACTTTCAATTTTCTTTCTGGAGGCTGTCGTTCGCGTTGTAATTTTGACCGACAGCTGGATGAGATACTGAACTTTAAAGGATAATAGGAATAATAATAATAGGAACCTTAAGGTGGCTTGATATAGTTTTTCAAGGTAAATACCTCCCAAGTTTGAGCGTAAACTACGTCGCCATAAACAAAGATTTGGAAAAATGGACACCACAGTTATATTAAATAAAGATGAAACTTTGTTATGATCAGGGTTGCAATGGCATCGGAGTTGTCATTGCAACGAAATGACACCATTACCTATTTTACTTGCAACAGTATTTCTGGGCACTGGGAACTGTTCTTCCAAAATCGTTTACTGGACCTTTTTCCCACAATAGCCGCCTCGATGTTCGTGAAATTTAAGCGAAATCTGTAAGACCGTTATCGAGATATTTTGGGAAGAAGTTTTTAAGGTTAGAAATACGGTAAAAAATGGACAATCTTGATATGTTTGATTGTTATCTGTATTAAACGAAGCGCTTTTGACTGACATGCAATTTCACCTCATAGTAGTTTCAATCAGATACCTCCAGCCGATTGCTAGAAAGAAGGATTTGATTAGTATGTATCGGGGCGCTCTTGTTAGCGGTAATGTAAGCATTTTGGTCTACTTTAACAATTTAGCGAATAATTTTTCAACCGCTCGATAAATTTTTTAGAAAACTTAAGAATCTTGAGATTAACCGTCCTTTTATATGACCTCTTAGTTTTAAGATTATTGATATATTGTAAGGCAGTAAAATAAGGGCTTCAGTTCGCTAATATTTTGTCAGAAATTTTGGTTTTACAACGGGAGAGCCTCTTATTATTCAGGGGTATTGTCTCCAAGTTTCATATTTTCGTGCGCAACAATAGCTAGCATATTTGCATATGTCAAATGCATTGTTAGTGACTGCTGTTCAGGTGAAAATGAAACTTTGAGAGTCACCTTAAGCATCGACGACGACGGCGGCAGTAAAAAAAAAAAAATGAATTTGCGTCCTTTCAATCGTTATCGCGTCTATTTGAAACCGCTTAATTGGACAAATGTAGGCGACTTTTCCTGGAGTTAAATTCTTAAGGGCTTTATCCATGTTCAAATAGAGAAGGGAAAATTTGTCGTCATATTTCCACGTCCTCCATGAAACGTCGCATAGGGAGGCTTCACGTCGTAGTCGTGCAGTGGACGTCAAAGAAATGTACTGAAAAGCGTGACGCTCGAGCAGAGCAGTTGTTTTGCACATAAAAACAATTGTTTTTTGGACGCTGTTGTTGTCTTCGTCTTCGTGGTCCGTGATTAAGGTCCCTAATTTTGACAGACAGCTGGCTGAGATACTGAACATTATTTAAATTTTAGAAAGGATGAAATGTGAAACCTGTTTACTCAGTTAATAAGAAATTAACAAACTCCTGGGCACTTAAGTTTTGTCATTGACCTGCAGGGTTATATTCTAAATTCTGGCACGGAACAAAGCTCGATTCAAAAAGGCGTTGCACAATTCATTGTTAACACAGATAACATCGGTTGCTTGTTATCTGCCTTAATTTGTATCGATGGCTTTGACACCTAAACGGGATACCCAGCGAGAGCCAGCGGGAGTGTCTAGGGATGAGAGACAGGGTACAGTGCAAACAAAACTCAACATTGTTCAGTGCTTCCTTGGGTGTAATGGGGGGGGGGGGGGGGGGAGGGTGGTGGAAAGGAGCTAGTTTGATTCGTATTGTGTGAAGTTACCCAAGTCATTTGTAAGACCCTGAAGAAGGACGGCATTGCCTTTCGAAATATGAGTAATATTATATTAATCACTGTAAAATGGGCCTTGCTTCTTGTCGTTATTTAACTCCATTGTGGGTCAAGATGATGGAGTTTAACAAAATGAACTTTAACCATTGATAACTCACTTCATCAAGTAGAAAACGGATCCACTTATCGACAACACTTTCCGCACTGAGTGGCAGGTGCCTCACAAGGAATTTCTAATATTTTTTTTTTGTTTTTTGTAACTTGTGTATTTCGACGCGGTACGACTCACTTTTTCAGCACGTTATGAGATGCACTTTATTCACCATACACTTTTCGTTTAATACTGTCAGTATGGTCTTTCCTGATTTTCTTAGTTTAAACGTTTATTGACACCTTAGTGGATATTTCATAACAATTATATGTTTACGTTATCTTCGTTTCAAGCATTGTCATTGATATTACCATAAATTACGTCTCTTTGAACAACTAGTTCCTTATGTGTTTTTGTGGCCTATTGTTTCTCAAACTTCTGGACTGCAACACGCCCCAATACCTGCAAAGCCCACCCAGCATACTCCCCAATTCTTTGGACATGAAGCCAAATAATAAACACCATCTATGTTAGAAGAGCAAGCACAATAGATGCCGCGCTTGCTCATCTGCCGTTGAAAACGTTCCACCAGGCCTGGGTCTTTTTCTCTGTCGTCTGCAAAGCAAAACATGACAAACCTCAAACGTTGAACTAGTGTTCTTTCTTGCTCTCTCTTTAGGTTATTATAACTGTGAAATTCTCCATTTTCTCGAGTGATAATGACGCTCGATTCTTTCAAACTATGCGTCTTTTAAGAACTTTTGGTATATCATACCAGTCTCCTCTCGATCAGCGTAATTCTTTTTATGATTCATTCAAAATATTTCCCCGATTCTGATTGGCTAAAAGCACACGTTTAATTCACCATAACCAGCTACTGATGACCAATATTTTTATTTTTTTTATTAATCTCCCGATGACGTCAAAAGCTTTGTTGTTAATGCACTGTTGACCGAGAAGACCTGGGGATGAGGTTGAGTTGTTTTGGTGGTGAAAACGAAAAGGCGGACATTTCACTCGTTTCAAGAGTAAGACCTGGGCGAAATAATAGCTAAAAACTTGGCAAGAACAGCAACAAGACAACTCGAGGGGCGACATCTGCCGTTTGGAGAATATTTGTGGCGCTGAACAACCCTAAACGTGCACTACCAAAGATAAACTTAACATCGACGGAGGTAAGCACGTTTTAGCTATGTTGGGAAACTAGGAATTATTTTTGAATGAATAACAAAACAATTATTGAATTCGGCTTTCTTATCAAGAATTGTGGAGATCTCGGAGGGTGTTATCAGCCCTCCTCGATCTCCATAATTCTTCATAAGATACTTAATTAGCCTCATTTATTAATCGTTCACTATGATGCTCAGCCTCATTCATTAATAATTGTCAAATTACACTCTTTTTTGCGTAATTCTCGGGATATCAATTACCAGTGAAAATCTAGTTTGCATAGGCATTTGGTTCACTTCGGAACGTGCTGGGCATACAGTGTAAGTTAATTTCACAGTGTGGTGGGAAGTTGAGTCTGATTAAGGCCAGTTGAAGAAACTGTCGTAAAAGTTGAAAAGTTTGCAATCAAAGACTTTGTGAAAGGAAAAGCTCGTTCTAGAAAAAGATCTCAAATGTCGCAACTTTTCATCGACTCCAATGTTATCCTGAAAGAAAACTACGACACTAGAGACTGTTTTGGATTGTTGGAAATATCGGCGATAATGAAACTTGTGTAAGACCTGGGGCCCGTTTGTCGAAAGTCCCAGTAACTTTTCAGGGCCGAAATCAAATATTCAAATCGAAATATAAAGAATAAGAGCGCCGGTCCTGGCTAGCAAACTACTCCATTTTGTTTCATTAACTGATTTTATCACGTTAGATGCAAAACTATTGAAGCCTCGATCTTTAATGTAAACGGAGACAGCTTACCGGGTTCGTTAATTATCGGGACTTTCCAAAAACGTGCCCATGGGCCTCTGGATTTATCGTAGAAAAAATTGGGGTTTGTTGGCGGCAATGTTCAGGGATGTTAGAGCCGAGGGGGATTGAGGATTCTCCTCCTCCCACCTTTTCCTAGAAAATATAGACTTTCTTAGAGGAAAGTCCCCTCAGCCTCCCCACTCCATATCACTAGTCATCCCCGACAGCGCCCCCCCCTCCCGTCCCCCCATACCACCACCACCCCTTCCACTTGAAAAAATGTTCCGCCGCCCCTGATGTTTCGACTTGTTTTTTTTTTCCTTTTCTGTGTATTTTATATTATTATTTTTGTCTCAGTTTCATCACTTAATACCCTAAAATATATAGTAAGTAAAAATGTCGGCGACAGCAGACCCGTATGCTGCTTGCCATAAAGAATCGACGCAAGTCGCAAACAAAAAGTGTGTTAATAGGAATTGTTCTGAATAAATGCTTTTAGTAAAATCCAGCTAGTGGTCTATTATCGATACTGCGTTATTTCTGATTGGTTGAGCTACTACTAGGCTATATGTTATAGCCCACTAGTAGCGAAAAGCGCCGGATTTTTTGCAGCAAAAAAGGATTAAAGTCTTGCTTTAAGCTGTTTTGTCTCGATATTTTGACCAACTAGTTGGATTTTACTAAAACAATTATTCCTCTCGCCCTCATGGCCTCTGAGTCAATAGCCCAGGAGGCCGAAGGCCTCATGGGCTATTGACGCAGAGCACATTCGGGCTCGAGGAATAATTGTTCATAATATTTAAGTTTGAACTGGTTTTAAGTCATCCTCACCACCGTACCCTCGACTTAGTTCTGACGCCGGGATCTGAAATAACAAAAGAAGTAATTTTGCCAACGTATTTAAGATTTTTTACCTTGACGTGTGTGCCTCCCATTAGCACCGACACAAACAAAGGCCATTATCATCAGGCACACGACAAGGATCTTTGCGTTCATTCTTCAATCTGAAAAGCAGATGAAAATAAGATCGTCTTTACTGAATTTCAACAGTAAAACGCTAACGCTTGATGTTGTAACAAGTTAACCAATTAAGCGGGTGTCCTTACAGCAAGGTTTTATTGTACGTTTTCGGTTACGTCGCGATTCTTATCCCCAGTCACTTCCATAATCTCCACTAGGAAGGCCTGGGACCTTGACTCCCTTTTGGCGAGCACACACTAAAAAAACGGAACGCTTGCATTTATAGAGTCTCTTTGCTAAGCACGCTCGACTAAAAAATCGGTATTATATATGGAAAAAGGTACATTCAAACCTCGCTTTACGGACACCGCTTAATACGGACACCCCAGTCGTTATTATTGACGGTTTTCCTTGTCCCTTGCCCTTACATTTTTTCTAAATTCAACCCGCTTGATGCGCACCCCCTGTTAATACGGACACTCTCTATGCCCCCCTCAGTGTCCGTATTAACGAGGTTTGACTACATTTCTTTGATAGCACCCTAGGTAGGCTCGATTTCCGTCACTCTCTCGGGTCCTCCGCCAGAAAGCAGCTGCAGTAATAGTACGATTTACACGTAATTTTAGTGCTATTTGATAATATGTTTCTTTTTTTAAAGACAACAACAAAAACAAGAACAAATCGACAGAGTTCTCTCTGAAGCTTGACAGTTATATTTTAAGCCTACTTACTGTTAACCTCAAGGTCCTTTGATTCTTAGTAATGTTCTCTGTTACCTACATGTAATTTGTTGGCTCTTTTTATGCCTTTTCGTTTCCTAGATGGCATTTACTTATTTTTAAGTTGGCTTCCTTAGTAACTCACTTCTTACCACTTCATTGTTAAATATTTTTTATGCCGAAAAAAAGGCAAAAAGGGCTATCGTGTTTTCTATTTGCATAATTTATTATTTCCACATCTCACGTGGAGGCAGAATTTTCTTTTGCTTTTTTGAGCCGGGTAATTAGGTGTTCTGCTGATTGTTAAGGAAGTTGTATTTCGAGGTGGAAGTTAGTTTTAAAATCACTATGGTCAAAAAAAGGTATATACTGTAATTTAGAACGGTATCTTTAATATATACCTAACAAGGTTGCAAAAAGAACTTTCCTGTTTATGATTCAGTTTGAATATTCTTTATTATTTTTAGATGTTCCGCTCACAGTTGTCTTAACTACGTTTGATAAGGAAGCTGTGTTTGCACCTGGAAATCTGTTATAAAATTACAATTAAAATATAATGAAAAATAAATAAAATTTATAAATAGCGATTTAGAGGAAGCACTTCCAGAAGGTGGTTCTTCGTCTACCTGATTCCTGGTGGAATTGAGGCCACATCTATCATCATACCTCGTTAATAAGGACACTGAGGGGGCCATAGAAAACGCCGTGGGGGCACTCCGCATATGAAAGGGGTGGGGATGCTCGTCGGAAATTTTGAATTAAACCCCTAAAGGAGACCGACCTGGGCGTGGCCCAAGCTTTTTTTGATCCCCAAAAGAGACCATGTTAAAACACAGACAAATGAGAAAACTTGGATAATATGAATGGAGTAAATAAAACGAATTAAAAATATACATATGAAATATATATTTTTATATTTTTTCGTATGCAACCCTGGCGTTTTGCCCAGAACACCCCAAATGAGACCAAAATCCGAAATTTACACCCCTAAGCGAGACGACGAGCATCCCCACCACTTTCATATGCGGAGTCCCCCCCCCCTTCCCCGGGAGAAAATGTCAATAAAGGGGGTTTCCGTATTAAGCGGGTTGACTTTAGAGAAAAAGTAAGGGCTTTCTTTCCCCAGGGACAAAGCAAACTGCCCGTAATAATGAGGGGTCCGTATTTAGCAACACATCGTTAAGTTTAATTA
The DNA here is from genome assembly GCA_964035705.1 of Porites rus. Classification (NCBI taxonomy): domain Eukaryota; kingdom Metazoa; phylum Cnidaria; class Anthozoa; order Scleractinia; family Poritidae; genus Porites; species Porites rus. Next base: position 8,066,953 of record OZ037997.1, on the reverse strand, counting down.
TAGATTTCAGTTAGAGTGTAGAAGTATATGATGATTATTGTGCAACTGGAAAATATTGTTGATTCGTCTTTCCCTGTGAACATCATGTCTCTCCAAATAACACCGATCAAATGACGATTTTTCTTGACGTGAGCGTAGGGTTGCTACGGTCGGAGAAAAACAACAGGAAGATAATATTTTTAAGGCGAAGGAAACTACAAAGACAGGAAAACGTCGCCAGTTCTTATTTAAATGATAATGAATGAAAATACATAATTTGTGTAACTGGAAGATGTCGAAACAGAAACATCGACGTACTCATGTTAACTTTGTCACAAAAGTGGTTGAAAAGTATCTTAAAACCCTGAGACAAGATGACTCTTCTTCCTGATACCAATCGATCAATCGACGAGTTTGCTGACGCATGTTAGCTGTGTTGCTGGGGCGAGAAAACAGGAAGAACAAACTTGTTTCAAAGAGCCTTCTTTAAACGGTCATGGAAACTGACCGGGAATTTTGCACAAAGTCAGGAAAAAAAGTAGTTCTTGACAGAGTTAGTTAGTGAAAAGTAATTTTTGAAACCCATGCGTTGGTCGCAAGTTTCTGCCTTTAGCACGTAGTACATTTTTCAAGAGGACCTTGAATCACTACAGTGAGACCCGGTAGAGGCGGATTCAGATCTTTCCGTAAGTCGGGGGCTCGGTCATCCAGTCCCTAAGAGGAGGGGTCGGGCACGAAAATGGTTTTTATTGGCCCTGCGGGCAATAAGGTGGGAAATATTAAATAGGGGGCCGAGCCCCCCAGGCCTTTCCCCTATATCCCCCACCGCACTGGTATCAGCATGTTCACCGATATTTGTAGAAATTCTTGATACCACAATCTTACAAACGTACAGTTTGCTTGTGAAAATTTTCACCCAAGAACACTGTACTTTTTATAGGTGTTCTCTTTGTTTTGTACTGACTGGACAACCCAGGAATCCTAGTAAAATTAAAATAGGTAAAAAAAAAATGTTTGATAGACTCAGGAGATAGACTTTTCCGGCAGTTCCCCCCCCCCCCCCCCCCCCCACTTTTTTTTAAGATCTTCGAGATCTAGCGCTACCGTTAAGGGTAGCCATCTTGGTTTTAAATGGTTCCGAATTTGCCAAGTCTGGCTTGGGGCAGAGTAGCATTGGGGAGGCAGAAGGCGAGAAAAAATCTCGACCCCTTTCTCATGACGACCACCCAATCGCTAAAATCCCGACACCCGCTCCCTTGGTGCATTTGAAACCAAAATGGCCACCCCGTAATTACCCTGTGAACAGGCACTCTGTTTGGGGAAAAAAATAGCAAGGAAAGGGAAGTTCCCCGCTCGAACAAAGGCCTGTTCACAGGCTACCCGGTAATGGAAAGAGCTCCACTTCCACCGTCATTTATCCACTCACTATGCAGGCTAATGAACTTATCGATTGCAACAGATACCTTCTGTTCCTGCTTCCGCGATAAATAGACAAAGGAGGTCAGCAACCGTGAAGAAATAAATAACTACCGCCCCATACCAGTGCTGCGAATCGGCGTACCTAATCCACGAAAAAACATGTACCAAACTCGCTATTAAAATAACTTCAAGAGAACAAGTTGCTTTACTTGAACTGCAATCAGCCTTTCGTTCTGGTCATTCTACGAAATGGCACTTATCAGGATCACGGACGAAATTTTTTTTAAAATGGATAATGATGTAGTCAGGGTCGGAGGCTATAGTATTTCAGAGTAATATTTTGTGGATTTCCTTAGAGCTTTTGACATAATCGAGACTCAACCTACTATTGAAAAAATGATCAGTGTACGGTGCCAGCCCAGATAGCGTGGCCTGGTTTCAATCGCATCTGAAATCATTGAACTGTGGACTTTTCTTAGTAACTCCTAACCTGAGAATCAGGCGTTTCTGGGGGAAAAGGAGAAAGATGGAAGCGAAAAAGGGAGAGAGCTGAAGGAGAGAAACTTTCTTTCTCTTCTCCCCCTCCCCGCTCCACCATCTGAAATCTCCTCTCCCCTAGCCCCTTAGGAAGGCCTGATACTCAGGCTACTCCCCCTACATCTCTAAAAGTTTTGACCGAGTAGAGCTTAGGGATCTGGGGAAACCAAGATGGCGCCTTAAGATGGCGGCCTTGTTCAACTACAAGAAGGCGGCTTAGTCTTTCATTTTATTGGCTTATTATATTCCGTATCAAAAGGAAAGCTACTTCAGTTTGAACAAGAAGACTCAATTCTGCGTACAAACCCTGGCGATCTTGCATTACATGATGAAGAGTATTGATCACAGTACAGGTAGCATTCTTAACCGTTTTTCAGAGCCGCACATTGCAGTTTTATAGCTAACGAAACTACATAGTGGTAGCTTAGATGATAATGGAAATTAGGGTCTGTCAAAATAGTTTAGGTTAAGAGGGGACAGCTTTGGGCAAGTAGGTATGCAAAATGTTTTGTGTTGATAATACACTGGTTTGCACGTGACGTCACGACGGCCATCATGTTTGGGGGTGTCTTGAAAACAAAGACCCCTAAGAACCCCTTAGACCACCCACCATACGGCTCTGAATTGATTAGGGTTAGGAAACTGAGTTAATCAACTTTCAGGTCCGTTTGTCCAGTATAATGACTTAAATGTAACCTGATTCACTCAGTTTCCTAACCCTAATCAATTAAGTTCAGAGTCATTCTAAAAGGTTAACAACACAGCATAAATTTAAACAAGGAGACGAGGCAAGAAATTCTGAGGTATTTTTATCACTTTCCTAAATATCGGCACTTACATCCTCATTCAACCCCTTATAATATTTCATTGTGCAACATAGCCTGCGAAAACATCCGTTTCTCCTCGCTCTTCGTTGCTGGGGACGTTTTGCGCAGAGGAACGTCTGCAACTCAGCGACAGAAATTCCATACTGATGACGCAAATCAATGTTTACATAATAAATCCAGTAGTCATGGGGTTCCAAATATAACTTTGTCCAATTTTAAGTGTTTTCTGGTCGATTTTGGTAAAGTGTTGTGTTCATCTGCCAACGAGCTCCAGCAAATCTCAAATGCTTCTTCTAGAGAAGACTATATTCCACAAACATTGACTGTTTTGTTAGAGATTCTTCGCATTTACATTTGACCTTTGACCTAAAACAATGTAACTACTCCGTTGACCAATCAGCTCTTCTGACTGAATTCAGACAGATTTTACGTCATCAGTGTGGAATTTCTGTTGCTGAGTCGCAGATGTTCCTCCGCGCGAAACATCTGGCGAAGAGCGAGGAGAAACGGATGTTTTTGCATGCTATGTGCAACAACAATTCTGACTCGTGAGCTTGGGGTACCAGTGGTGAGATTTGTTGATGCATAAACAAACCAAAAAAAATTAGAGCAGTGATGTCACCACATCTCTGTTTTAATTTGTTTCCATTTTCCATTCACCAATTTTCCCTTGCTTTTTTCGGGCCTCTTGTTTCCCTGTTTTGATTGCTGCCATTATTATCTTTATTAGTATTTATTTATGAGATCCCCCTTTCCCTATGCCACACCCTTGTGTAGTCTCCCTTTATCCTTCCATATGTGTCTGTTGTTTCCATTATTCATCTTGCCTGTACCTCTCTGTTTATATTTTATCCCTGTGTATGCCACTTACATTGTTCCCCTTCCATTATTTTGTAGCCATTATTTTCATTCAACAGCTTGTACCACTCCACATCCCCTGCCACCCTTTTTGCTATCCCTTCTTAGTTATGATTGTTGTTTTCATTTTTCCTTTGATTAGTACTCCCTTCTTTCTTTCTCATCTTGTTTTCCTTCTCTATTTTGTTTTTATTGTGATACCATTCATCCCCTTTTTACCCTTTTGTTCTATTTTTCTCTTTGCTACTACCTGTACCACCTTTTTGCCCTTTCTTTCTTTCATTTTTATTATCCCATTGACCAATGCTGCTTCACCTAGGACTAAGTTGCATTAATTTCTGTACCATTTCTCTCTCTCATCTACCTTATAGCTTTTGCTGCCTTTCTTCTTTTACCTTATCTCTAATATTCTCTCTCCAATGCCTCCCCTTCCACTCTCCTTCTCTCCTGTTCCTTCTCTTTCCTTTATTTTCTAGTTGTTTTGGGCACATACCTGCTCAATGGAAATGAAAACAGGTGAGATTCTAAGGTCTCAAGTAAAGTACATGTACCCTCCCCTCCCTACCCATTCCTTTGTTCTGGAAAGATTAACACCAGCGCTTGCCACTGCTGGAGGCTGGGGTACGTAGTCTGTCAGTGAGTTGCTCTTTTTTGCCCAACAAGTGTCAGATCAGTTGAAATGGTATTTGCTGCCCAGGGCCTACTGTTTTCATCTTCATCTGAGAAGACTAGAACATCTAACCATTTGCAGATGTCAGAAAAGAGACAGCACTTTCTTTTCAGTCACTTCTAAGGCCCAGTTATTAAAACAGATCTTATAAAAGATAGTATTTGAGAAAACCATGCTTTATGTAAGTCATTTTAAATTAAATGAGTCCAATCCTCAACTCCAAGCATTGTTTGCTGTTGATAGCATCGAGAAGGCTTTCAGCCTAGACTACAGGTAGAGAGCCAGTTATATAATAACTTAAAATGAAAACCTTCTAAGCAGATCTGAAAACCCACTGAGTCTCTCAAACTTTCCTTGTTGGTTTGGTCAGGAATTGAAATTCCCTTTAACTTGTTGTTGTAAAGTCTAGAACTTCAGCTGACCAGTCAGTTCCTTTATTCTATTCCTCACTACCCCCTTGTTTTTTATTCCTTTTGTAGTTTATACATGGCTTACATGGCTGTCACTTCTTGATTTTCATCTCTTTTAATGCTTTTTTTTTGTTTTGTTGCAGTTGTTATTCCCCAGAGTAATGGATCAACAGTTTAGATGCTGATTGGTTGCTGACAGTTATAACACGGAAGAGTAATGTACATGTAGAGAAGACAGGACCAAAATGTAAGTTTTATATCATTCGTAACAGTAATTGTTGCAATTGTTTCAGGGGACATAGCTACCTGAACAGATGCTATGCATGTCATAACTAAAAAAGAATTAAGGTACAAAAATGACAAAAACAGTACATAAAAAACTCTAATGATAAAGAAAAGCAAATAAATATGCCTAACAGAACTAAGATTACTGAGGAGACTACAATGACTAGGGTGACTATGATGACAAGGGTTACAAGGACAACTGGGGTGATTAGGATGATTAAGATGACTATGGTGACTGGGATTACTAGGGTTACTGGGGTGGCTAGGATGACTAGATGACAATGATGACTAGCATGACTAGGATGACTGGGGTGACTAGAATGACAGGGATGACTGGGGTGGCTAGAATAACTAGGATGACTAGAGTGACCGGGGTGACTAGGATGACAAGGATGGCTAGGGTGAATAATTTATGATGACTAGGGTGACTAGGATGACTGGGGTGGATGACTAGAGTGAGTGACTGGGATGACTAGGGTAACTAGGATGACTAGAATGACTAGGGTTACTGGGGTGACTAGGATGACTAGGATGACTGGGGTGGATGACTAAAGTGACTAGAATGACTGGGGTGACTAGTATAGGGTGACTAGGATGATTAGGGTTACTGGGGTGGCTAGGATGACTAGGATGACTAAGGTGACTAGGATGACTAAGGTGACTAGAATGACTAAGGTGACCAGGATGATGGGGGTGACCGAGGTAACTAGGATGACTAGGGTGACAAAGATGACTAGGATGACTAGGATGACTAGGGTGACTAGGGTGACTAGAATGACTGGGGTGACTAGGATGAGAGGAGTGACTGGGGTGACTACGATAACTAGGATGACTAGGGTGATAAGGGTGACTAAAATGACTGGGCTGACTAGGATGACAGGGGTGATCGGGGTGACTAGACTGGGGTAACTAGGATGACTAGAGTGACTAGGGTAACTAGGATGACTGGGGTAACTAGGATGACTAGAGTGACTAGGGTAACTAGGATGACTGGGGTGACTAGGATGACTGGGGTGACTAGAGTGACTAGGGTAACTAGGATGACTGGGGTGACTAGGATGACTGGGGTGACTAGAGTGACTAGGGTAACTAGGATGACTGGGGTGACTAGGGTGAATAGATTGACTAGGGTGACTGGGGTGACTAGCATGACCGAGGTAACTAGGATGACTATGGTGACTAGGGTGGATGACTGGGGTGACTAGGATGACTAGGATGACAAGGGTGAAGATGACGACTAAGATGACTAGGATGACTAGGGAGACTAGGATGACTAGGGTGACTTGGATGACTGAATGACTAGGATGACTGTGGTGTCTAGGGTGACTAGGATAACTGGGGTAACCAGGATGACTGGTGATGATTAGGGTGGCTAGGATGGCTGGGGTGACTGGGATGACCAGGGAGACTAGGATGGCTGGAGTGACTAGGATGACCAGGGTTTCCTAGGGTGACTATGTCAAATGATGTTTGGGATGACTGGGATGCAGTAGATTAAGTGGGGCACAATTATGCAAATGTAGGGTGCTTTTGTTAGTCTAAAACATTTTAAGCTTGTTTAAAAGATAGTAACTTTTTGGCATAATTAGTGACAACCAATTCATATGTTCAGTCAATGAGCCAAAAAGGTGACAAAGATTTTTACAACGTCCTGGTTTGTCATTTCTTAGAGAGCTTAAACATAACCTCAACTTAAATTAAGAATCCTGAAAAAGATTTGGGACTTTAAGTTTGTGGGGAGGGGGATCTGGAAACTTGTGCGTACCTCTTTCTACAAAAATCCTGGCTATGCTCTATGTATTATTGCTGAAGAGTATTGATGTTATTATCATACTTGAGATGAGAGTTCTCTACCGTAAATCTTAAGGTTTAAGGACATGCATTCATTGCATTTGGTCATAAGACTCAAAGCAGATATATAATGCAATATCTACCTATCTATAAGTGGGTTTAAGAAATGAGTAACAGCAAAGTTTTTAAATTATTGTGCCATTGAATCAAACATTTTTAAATTCAGCCTCATTCAGTTATTTTTTAAGTATTTGCACTTAAGTCCTGACGGTAATTATTTAAAATTTCTAACACCATTTTTCAAGCTCATCAACTATCTTTTGTCAATGTGTTTGCATTTCTTAACTCTAAATTGATCATTGATCATCTCCATAGATCTAGGAAATGTTATTATGCTTTATGCATGTTCACGAGGTGTTTATGATTGGATTGCAAGGGGTGATGAGATTTTTAGCAAGAATTAAGTAACTATCATAATGAGTGTCACCAGTTTGTGTGCTAAAAAAGGTTTATTTACTTTTTCAGGCGTAGAAACTACAACAAATATGGCAAACAGGTCAGAGATCAATAGAAATGGACTGCATTCTTTTAGAGACTGGATAAATCAGAGGATAACGGAATCACAGTCCAGGCATATCAACTGGTTTGGTTAGTATGTTGTCAAAAATAATATATTGCTAATAGTAACCCTTCTTCATTAACAGACTCATGGTTTTACACTTTTTACGACCTAACCCAGGAGATCACTGATTGTGGGGCTCAGCTTTTTTGCTCAGGGTTTTTCTCCTATGAGGAAGTGGACATTTGGGGCAGGTTATAATCACCCAGCTGTTTTTCTACAGCTGCTTTTTTAATGAGGACCAGTTCTGCTTATTATTCTTGTTTAATATTTCTTAGCCAACTTAAAGCTGTTGTCAGATCATGAAAAAAAAAAAAAAAACTCGACTGGGTTGTTCAAAGCTGGTCTGAGATAACCCAGGGTTAGTGTGAAATTTGAAATCAGCTATGAAGATATGTAAATTCTCTAATTTTATGATTGGATGCTCCCGAAAAATAGACTGAGAAAATTATCAGAGAAAATGCTTCTGAAAAAAAAGGAAACCCAGATTAAAAATTATTTTAACCCCAAGTTAGCGCTAACCTGCCTTCAAACAACTGGATCCAGATTTTAGAAATTTAATATTGCAAGCAGACTTTTGTATTCCTTTTTAAAACATATTCAATGAATTTTACTGTGAAACTGACAAAACCATCAACACTTGAAATATTTCAGGAAAGGTCAGTGTAAAACGTCGACTGTGGGGTAAAATGCAGACTGAAGACTGAGAGTAAAACGCAGCTGGGGTAAAATGCAGACCGAGCATAAACTGTAGTTGTGGAAGGGTTTAAGGGCAAAAAAATCCCGCAAATACATGTAAACGAACACTTACTTGACAACATCGGCTTTCACAAATCCATTCCTTTCTTCTCTGGAATGTCGTTGATGACCCAATAACACAATCGCAATCTTGAACCTTTTTCTCCTTCCGAGAGACCTCACGCTTCAACTTTAAACAGGAAGTTTCCGATACACGTGACTGTCTGCATTTTACACTGACCGATTTCAAGAATGCATGTTGTGTTATGACCAATCACAACAAATATCAGGACTAGTGAGATTGCCACAAAGCCACAAACTAATTTATCACGTTTGCTTGCGGTTTAATTTTGTCATGCCTAATAGTCTTTTTTTTCTTACCACTCGTGTTCCAGAAATATTTCTGGTGTTCACGGGTTTGTTGTTTGACAGTAAAAGGATCGAAGCAAGACTTCATGTATTTAATTAAACACTGTATTAGTTGTAATATTTCTTGCATCTCTGGCCATTTAACAGAACCCCTCCCATTTGGTAATGATCTGGAAGATTCTTTGCCCATTACAAGTTGGACATCAAAACAGTTCTTCAGTTAAAGGGATAATGACATCAAAAGCAGCAGGAGGATGGCAGTGTACCATTGGTGATTTCAGGTATTCCAGGTATCAAAAGCTTTTTCTTTTATTAACTTTCTAAACTGGTATAAGACACTTTGTTTAGAGACTGGGCTGCCTGTTAGGGGATAAGCCTAGTCCTAGTCATCTCAGTCACCCCAGTAATCAGAGTCAATGCAGTTATCCCACTCATTGCAGTCATCCTGGTCATCCTTGTCATCATTGTCATCCTAGTCACCAGGCATAATAGTCATCTCAGTCATCCTATGTATCCCAGTCATCTAAGTCATTCAACTTATCCCACCCACCCTAGTCATCCTAGCATTATTCCTAGTAATTATTGCAGTCATTTTATACTAGTTATCCCACCCACCCTAGTCATCCTAGTCACTGAAGTCACCACTGCCACGTCTGTGACCTTAGTCATCCCAGTCAACCCAGTAATCATAGTCATTCCACCCATCCCAGCCACCCCAGTCATCCTAGCATTATTCCTAGTAATTATTGCAGTCATTTTATACTAGTTATCCCACCCACCCTAGTCATCTTAGTCACTGAAGTCACCACTGCCATGCCTGTGACCTTAGTCATCCCAGTCAACCCAGTAATCATAGTCATTCCACCCATCCCAGCCACCACAGTCATCCTAGCATTATTCCTAGTAATTGCAGTCATTTTATACTAGTTATCCCACCCACCCTAGTCATCCTAGTCACTGAAGTCACCACTGCCATGCATGTGACCTTAGTCATCCCAGTCAACCCAGTAATCATAGTCATTCCACCCATCCCTGCCACTCCAGTCATCCTAGCATTATTCCTAGTAATTGCAGTCATTTTATACTAGTTATCCCACCCACCCTAGTCATCCTAGTCACTGAAGTCACCACTGCCACGCCTGTGGCCTTAGTCATCCCAGTCAACCCAGTAATCATAGTCATTCCACCCATCCCAGCCACCCCAGTCATCCTAGCATTATTCCTAGTAATTGCAGTCATTTTATACTAGTTATCCCAATCACCCTAATCATCCTCATTTCTTCTAGTCATCCTAGTCATCCTTAGTCATCCAAATCATCCTGGTCATCCTAGCCATCCTAGTCATTTTTAACATCCCAGTCATGCTAGCCACTCTAGTTATCCCAGTCATCCTAGGCATCCCAATCACCCGAGTAATCCTTCTCATCCAGGTCATCCTAGTTATTCTAGTCATCATCCCAGCCAGCCTAGGTTTCCCAGTCACCCCAGGCACCCTGATTATCTTAGTTGTCCTAGTCACCTTAGTCATCGTAGTCATCGTAGTCATCCTAGCCATCCCAGTCATCCCAGTGATTCCAGTTGTCCAAATCATCCCATTCACCCAAGTCATTTAGTCATCCCAATCATCGTAGTCATCCTAGCCATCCTAGTCATCCAAGTCATCCAAGTCATCCTAGTCATCCCTGTCACTCTATTTATCCCAGTCATCCCATGCAGTCATCTCAATTATCTCATCCCGTAGTCATCCTAGTCAATCTTAATTACTTGAGTCATCCCAGTCACCCCAGTCATCCTAGTCATCCCTGTCATTCTATTTATCCCAGTCACCCCATGCAGTCATCTCAGTTATCTCATTCCGTAATCATCCTACTCACTCTTAATTACTTCAGTCATCCCATTCACCCCAGTCATCTCTGTTTCTCATCACCCTTGTCATCCAGTCCTAGTCTCCCCAATTACCTCAGTCATCCAAGTTCCCCTGCTCAACCTTCTATCCCATTTATTCTCATTATCCTTTTTTATCACAGTCATCCAAGTCACCCAGCACCAGTCCGGGGGTGGGGTACTACCTTAGTGGTAGGCTAATGGGTATGTGTTGCTGGATGGGGTCGCATTTTCATGAATGGATTGACGATTATGGGGTTGCATTTTTATAAGAGTTACTAGAATGGATTTTGGGGGTCGGAAAGTTCAGCTATGTAGGGATTTAAAAATAGAAAGATTTACACCACATTAAGTTTAACAAATGTGTCAGTTCATTTTGGGATGACCTCGCTAGTTTAAAGGCATTATAAGGTAGATGCATAAACAGAAAGTGACTTAGTTGGGATAGTGAAAATTACTTTTCCCAAAGCGACTATAATGGGGCAGGGGTTCTGAGAGGCCAGTGGCACAATTACCCAGCAAAAATTAACCCAAGTAATCATGCGGACATTCAGCCTATTAATCCAAATAACATCATGGCTTAACTGACAGACGACCAATATCATCCTGACTTAATTTACCAATCAGGTCAATAAGAAGATATTAATATTATCAACTGACGTAATACAGCTCACATTGACTCTGAAGATGACTGCCGCACAGTTTGTCAAAACATTAATCATTGTCAACAGCTTTAGCAACAAAGCTCATTCACATAAACCCCCTCCAAAACCTTAAGAAATATTAAAAGTGAAACTAGTGGAAGTATTCTTGTGCAGAGATCATGCACTTCCTTATTACGCTATTCAAGCGTAATAACAAAAAAACGGCAAAATGGCAATCCTATTTTGTGCATGGTATATTGACAGCAGTCTTATTCAGGACTACAACCACCTCAACGATCATGCTCAACCTACGCATTTAACGACTCCTTGGTTAAAACCTTTGGCAGTTTTACATCCCAGTAATGCCAGGTATCCTAGTTATCCAGGTCACCCCAGTGATCCAAGTCATCCCAGTCATCCCAGTCACCTTTAATAGTCATCCTAATCATCCCAGTCATCCTAGTCATCCCAGTCATCCCAGTGACTCTAGTCACCCTAGTCATCCCAGTCATGCAAATTATCTTTATCATCCTAGTCATCCTACTGTAGTCACCCCAGTCTTTACTGTCATGCCGGTCAACCCAGTAATCCTAGTCATTCCAGTTATCATAGTCATCATAGCCATCCTAGTCATCCCAGTCAGGCCAGTTATCCAAACCATCCCAGTCATGCCAGCCATCCTAGTTATCCTAGTCATTCTATTCATCCCATTCAACACAGTCACCCCAGTTTTCCTAGTCATCCTAGTTACCCCAGTCATGTTGGCCATCCCATTAATAATAGTCATGCCAGTCATTCAAATCATCCCAGTCACCCCAGTGACCCCAGTCATGCCTGTCACCCCAGTCAACCCAGTCCTCTTATCTTATCTCTTGTCATCCCAGTCATCCTTGTCATCCTAGTCATTCTTGTCATTACAGTCAACCCATTCACTAATGTCATCCTAATCATCCCAGTCATCCAAGTCAGCCTTGTCGTCTAAGTCATTCCAGTCACCCCAGTCACCCCAGTCATGCCTGTCACCCCAGTCAACCCAGTCCTCTTATCTTTTCTCTTGTCATTCCAGTCATCCTAGTCATCCTTGTCATCCCAGTCATCCCAGCCATCCTAGTCATTCTAGTCATCCTTGTCATTACAGTCAACCCATTCTCTAATGTTATCCTAATCATCCCAGTCACCCCAGTCATCTCATTCAACCTTGTCATCTAAGTCATCCCAGTAATCCTAGTCATCCTAGTTGTTCTGGTCATCCAAACAATCCCAGTCATCCCAGCCATCCTAGTCAACCCAGTCCTCTTATCTTATCTCTTATCATCCCAGTAATCCCAGTAATCCCAGTCACAGTCAACCCAGTCCTCTTAGTCATCCCGTTAACCCTAGTCATCCTAGTTGTTCTGGTCATCCAAACCATCCCAGTCATCCCAGCCATCCTGGTCATCCTTATCATCACAGTCAACCCATTCACTCTTGTCATCCTAATCATCCCAGTCATCCTAGTCAATCCAGTTGCCCTGCTCATCCCAATAACCCTAATCATCCTTGTCACCCTAGTCATCTTAGTCATCCCTGTCTTGTAGTCCTATTTAGGAGTTTGCAGCCGTACATGTGATACCATAAGGTCGTTGTTTACATTTTTGAGACTTGGGTAAATGACTAGATATTAGACATTAATACCTACAAGCCAGAAGTCATCATTTGAGTCACAAATAAGTTTCTAATTGAGTGAAAATGAATTCTTTTATTTTTTTCTCAGGCACAGAAGAACAACAGATGTGTCATTACTGGTCCACAATTCATCAGTCGCTCAATGCAGGAGTTCAAAAGCCAAAAGTGAAGAGGCAGAACTAGAGGATGGTATCACCAAAGTCAACTTACAATGTAGTCTTTATACAATCATCGTAATTAATATACTAACAGTTGCAGCCGGTACCTCAAAGCAGGTAATTGGCTTAAGCCTATTTCTGACCCAGCCCGGGAGGTCAATGAATGCGGGGTACAGCTGGCCCGGGGTTTTCCTCCTAGGAGCAAGTGGACGTACGGGGAGGTTTTTCACCCAGCTGTTGTTCCACAACCCCCATTCAGCAGCAATTCGACAAATCCATTTAATTTGGCAGTGAAAAACCAAAAACAAAAACTGAAGAATATTGGCCATTTCAACAAATAGGATCCTCATGCATTAGTCAAAACAGGTCCATGGTATTCCCAACAAGAGTGAATTGATTCCGTTGGAAATTTTTCCTTTGAATTATGCCAGAATTTTTTTTACTCATTCAAAGAAAACCTAATTTTGTCCAATTACAAATCAGCTAGTATCTTCATGACATTTTTGCTGAATATGTAGTGAGAGCAATAGAGATATTTTTTATGAGGAATTCTTTAATTCACTATTGGAGGGAATACTTAAGGTATCTGCAGTATTACAACAGTAATGAAGTAACAGTGTGGGTGCCACCATATTTGTACAAATAAGCATCACTAAGAAAAGTTTGCTTAGCATTTTGTTTTTAAGTCTGAGAATGAAATTTCATGACATAATTTTTTTTTGATGTAAATAAGTCACCATCCAGTATAATTTTTGACTGGAATTTGGAATTGCCTAAAGTAAGTTTGTGGTCTTTATTTTTTCAAATTGGAGTATTCTGTTCCAAAAAATTCCACAGAGACAAAATTTGAAATCGCATCTAGATGCTTATTTGTACTACTTACCTATTAATAATTATTAAGTTCAAATGCAAGATTCACTTGAGTAGCATGCCATTCAGTCTTTCAAAGGAGGTCTGATTTACTTCAGGGAAGAAAAGGGTTCACTAATTTTTTGCCAGACAAAGTCAATGAAATGCTGTAGCCAAAAAAATTAATAATAAGTGATTAAAAATGACATTTTCCTTAGGAATTAGCAATTTTATCAAAACTGCGATACAGTATGTCATCCAATCACCGGAGAGAAATGGTTTCAAAAATTAGTTTTTAGACCCAGTGGCTCTAGTATACTGTAGGGTTAAGCAAAATTGAGCTGAACACCCAAGTCTGGTATTGGGCGAGGGGTTTCAGGATGCAATGGCACATCCCCACTCCAATGTTCGTAAGTTAACTACACTTGGGCCTAGTACTTCACTGCTCAAAGGAAATCTTGCTAAAATAATAGTGATCATGGTGTTATTATAATCTTTGATATATAGTTATTATAGTAGTCGCCGGGTGGGTGTGGATATTTTATAGTTTATTTTGTTCTTAAAACTGTAAAAGCTCAATTAAGCCCCCATCTACCTTATAAGGAGGGTTGAAGAATTTTGAGGTGGGTGGGGGAGGGGAGTAAAAGATTAGGGGGATGAAGAAAAGATACTTATTATCTCAATATTAAGGGGAAAGTGGTCTTTTTGATCGATGATTTTTTTCCCACTTGCTAAAATGTTCTTGCATTGGTTTGATGGAAATCAGTTCCTGAATTTCCTGCAAGAGGAATGGCTTTTAAGGTAAGTTATGGAGTATGTCATGTAGGTGAATCAGGATACAAAATTAGTCTTTAAGAGATAGAGGCTGATAGTGCTGGGTTGGGGGTGGGGTGGGTGGGGCTTAATAGAGGTTTAACAGCATATACAGTTGTTAACATTGTGCTGCCAGTAAAGGTGGATGTGGACTAAGTGTTCTCGTAATATTGTCTGGGACTATGATTACATTAGCCATTCACTGACTTTCAGTTTCTTAGAACAGTTGGCAGCACAATGTTGCCTGTATTTTAAATGCATGGGAAGCGTCACAATCTGATCACAGCAAAAGCAAATCATACAGGCAGGAATATTTAGCTTTACTTTAATTTTATTCCTTTTGTCAAAGTTTGCCACACACTATAATTCTTTCCACAAGTCCATTTTCTATCAGAACTCTACTTTTTCATAGGAATTGTTGCGCTTCCTGTGTTACATTAATTAACAGAGTGGAACTATAATTGTTTGAACCTCTTGTGAAAATGAAGATTTTAGAAAATTGGGAGTTCAGAGAATCAGAGAGATACTAAGCTTCATTTTGCGTTTTGGGATTTGGGCTTTCTTGTCATTTTCTTGTTGAGAAAGCCCAAGGGGAAATTTAAAAAATTTCAGTGACTTCAGGGAAAGGAAAACAAGTTTTGGTTTGAATAATCAAGAGGTTTGAAGAACCAGGATTTCACCAATACAGTATTAGTTATAACTTATTTCTAAAATTAACACTCTACAGCAAGCTCATTAGCAAAGTATTAGCTTTTAATAACATTACTTTCTAAACTCAGGGACTATACAGGCTGCAACGACAGTCCTGGGTAGGTATACATCGTTAAATTTCCGAGATAAAAATAGCATTACAGATAACTTATGAGCTATAATTTATAAGGGTAGAATGTATAGATGACAACCATAAAACGTTTGATGATTTTCCCTTAAGGGAGAATATAAGTAATTTTCTTTTCAGCCAAAGCATCTCTGACTTTCAGTGGGCACAAAGCTACAGCTGGAATTGCATCTACATTTTGCAGGCTAAATCTACAAAGCACAGTTTGGATACGAATAGGAAAGCATTTATAGCCACAATGTCCTTAATCCTTGAGGTACCAATATCAATTGACAAATTCTCCTTACTGATCCTCTTACGGTACTAGTTAGGAGTATGTATGTAAGTGTCAAGAAGGTATAGTTTCATTTTTGTTTGATTACCAATAAGTTGATGATTGATTTTGGTCTCTGTTGGGACTTCAAAGTTCCCATCGGTGCACAAATGATTTTGTCCATTCAGATTAATTTTAAAAAAGAACTCCAAAGCAACAGGAAATTCTCTTAAGAAACAGTGAGGCTGGCAAAAACCTTAGGAAAAGTAAGATCTTAAGTATTACAACACAAAGTAGATTTTTTATTAGTTTACTTGTACATAATGTCTATCAGGCAATCTCTAGTCTGCTTGTGCTTAATTTTTTTTTTCCAGGCAACTTGCAGTAGTAAGAATGTTGTTTCCAAATCGCTGATTATTTCACAACTGAAACTTATTTTATTATTAATTTTTGAGAACTTAGTTTTTACCCAGGTCTCACACAAAGCAGACCGGAGAATTTTGATTGCATTTATATTCTTTTTTAATAATTCATTTTCTTAGTGCTGCATTCACTCTCTGTATTTTTTTTTTTTTTCATTTTTTTTTTTTCAGTTTCCGTAGTTAGTTTTAGGAATTGACTCCGTGGCATTCTTTTCTTTCCACTGATTTTTACTCAGATAATCAGAGCATTAGTTGACTGACTACATAGATACATTACAGGGGCGTATGCAGTACCAAGAAATATCTAGTTTTGTTTAATACGCTAATGAGCTTGCATTAGTTGCCGTAATTAATTATTATTTGTTGTTAGGCTTGGATTAGCTAAGGCTTTGAAAACAGCTGCGATTTCATGACGCTACCACTGGTTTCCCGTGAAATGACCTGAAAATTAGGAAAAAGCAAAGAAGTTCCATGCTGATGACATGTCACTAGCCAGATCTGGGTAGGGCTTCTGATTGGTTGACGCACATATTCCTTGTGGACCTTGTGGCACTACGAATCAAAAGCACTACCCAGATCTGGGTCATAAGTATAGAATTTCTTCACTTATTCTTCATTTCTAGGTCATTTCATGGGGAAACCAGTGGTGTCGTCAAGAATTACTGGTTGTTTTCTGAGACCATTAGCTTATTATTATTGTTATTTTTTAAGTTCTTATTTAATTTCAGACCTCAGGTGGCACACGCACAAGATTAGGATCCCATCACTTGGGAAAGGTCATGTTTAAATCTAGCCAACCTCGTCCCTGCTGGGCTGTGGAAGCTCTGCCTCTGAGAAGGTGTGAATTCTGATGTCCTCTGAGATATTCTAACTGAGAAATCCTGGGAAACTTTATCTGATCCTGTAATTCATGCTGGGGGCAGTTGGACACTTGGAAGATTTGGCCGGTTGTTCCCAAGTGGGGAGGACAGCGTGGAGGAAGGTGAGAGTTTGCTTCTTATGTTCTTGGGGCTTCATTCATTTTGTCACAATACTACCCACATTTTTTTTCAAAAAATCTAGTAGGATGCTTGCCTACAAACCAATATGTCTGGGAATGTTCCACGACATTAGGATGAAAAACGGGGGTGCTAACATTGTGCGGCTCACGGAGTAGGTGTGTTGATGGAGGATTTGAGGACAGAGGACTGGACACTGAATTTCACTGAATCTGGTGTGGGTGGATTTTCACAAACGACATTAAATTGAGCTGATAGTCATTAATATTCTCTCTAATGGGGAGCAACTGGTAATGGAGTTCTCTTCTAAACCTAAAAAAATAATTTAGTTTTCACATCTATCTCAAGCTTGCTTAGGCCAAATAAATAACTGTTCAAACCATCGTATAGGATAAAAATCGCATACAAATCAATTATTTATTCTCTTAATTATCATTTCATTCTCATATTTCCTACCTGAATTATCTAAAAAATTAGTTATCAAAACTAAGGTTAGATTAAATCAACATCTTTTGTTTTTTTGTCTGTTGTTTTTGTGTCAACTGGAAACAACAGTCAAACAAACTTGGCTGTTGATTTTACAGACTAACTTCTCTTTAATATTATTTAAACCTTCGGAGACCTAGTCAACTAAACCATACTAATTTAGGATTCAATTATTACCATTAAATTAACTTGATTAATCATACTGCCGTTGAAGTCTACTCTATTTCCTGTTTTTAAAAGGGACATAGAATAGATTTCCTTGGATTGTGTGATAAATCAAGTTAATTTAACCTTTACGCTTTAGGTTCGGTTGTAGGCCTAAATATATAAACAACTTTCATCATAAACATAGACTTCGCTTAGCATCTTCTTAAATTTTCAGCTAATTTCTCGGCAGTGACTTCAATTGATACATTAAAATGGGCTTTCCCATAAAGGACTGGAAGATTCAAGACTCTTCTTATCTATTGTTTATTTAAACAACGCATTTGGCTAGTTCCAGTCTTTTGTGGGAAACCTGATTTAAAGCATCCATTCCAGTCACGACAGCCGAAACATCTCTAGGGAAATTGGCCCAAATTATTGTTCTAATTTTCATTATTATACACAAAAACATCGCCGCTAGCTGCATAAATTAAGACTTAAATCAAATCCAAGTTTTCCAGCTAACATTTAATTTTACGAAATAGGATTAAAGAAATTTTTTCCGCTCATTTCCGTTATTTCCTTTTTCGTTTCGAAATGCGAAAATTTGTCAAATTATTTTCATTGGAAATAAGAGGATCCAAAATTTAACTTAAATGAAATATTTATTTGCATAGTCGCACTAGATCTAATCCCTTCGGCGAAATTTGACGGCGAAACTTATTCGGCACCGATTTTAAAAAACGGCATCCTAATTCCAAATAGGGCAGGCAAATTTTAGATTTTGAATTTTAAACGAAACATTAAGAAAAAAACTCAAATGCGGCACTTCGGCATTTTAGGATAAGTGATAATAACCGGCGCTAGAACAAAATCTTATTTCCCTAGCAAATTTCATTTCATTGAGACCTAAACATTAATCACTAAACATTACGGCGCTAGAACAAAATCTTATATTCGGCAGCAAATTTTATTTCATTAAGACCTAAATGTTAAACACTAAACATTAAATAGGGCGAGAGAAATCCAGCATCAGTAGCTTCGCAGAGGAGAGATTGTTAATGACTTGTGCTCTTTGATGAAGTTTGTGAAATGAAGGTCAGTCAGACCAGCGCGATTCTTTGTTCAATTCTCTGCCTTCGTTTCTGACGGAGACTCACTGAAGACTGAGTTTCACTCTGTAGCACCCTTTTTTTTCTTGTCCGAGGCTCTGGATATTTTCATGATATATTGACTTTGTAGATACGCATCTTCAACCAAAACAAATCTCAATTTTCACTTAGAATTATTTTGGCCGGTGTGGTATTGTGACAAAAATGAATGAGACCCTGGGGGCATGAGGAGCAAACTCTCACATTCCTTCACGCTGTCCTCCCCACTTGGGAACAAGCGGTTGAATTTTCTAAGTGTCCAACTGCTCCCAGCTTGAATGAAAGGATCAGATAAAACAGACCAGGATTTTAAAGTTGGAATATCAAATGAGGACAGAAGAATGAACACCGACTCGGAGCAGAGTAGAAACAGCCCGGCAGGGACGGGGGAGGCTAGATTATTTTTTTAAATATTTTTTTATTGTAAATATATGGACAACAGAGACAAACTTTATTGCAATAAAATATTGTTATCTTCAGTACCTGTGCTGTTTACTTTGTAATCCAACTACTCGAGTGAACCAGATAAACGAAAGGCTCGGACACATTGAAATATTGCGCGCAGTAAAAACTGATTTTCACTCGCAGCATAAACACAAGTATAAGTTAAGTGAGGACCTCAGCAACATAAACATAAACACAGGAAAAGGAACGCACTTTTTCTTTGTGTCCTCACCAGGAATTAACGCACAAATCACGTATATTCGCAATAAGGACAACATAAGAATCAGTTTGTTCGATTCCCTTTTTCTTTGTTGTGTTTCATCTATCGCTGACGACCTCACTAAACATGTACTAGTTGTATTTATGTTGCTAGTATAAATCAGTCTTAGACTTACCCTGGTTTCCTACTAAGAGATTGTTTCGCGCAGTGTTTTAGAAGTTTTGTATTTTACTTCTTTAAACATCGCACGAAACAGTCTCATCGCTGGAAACACGAAGTAATTTTACTGCGCTCAATATTCCACTGTGTCCGAGCCTTCGTAAAAATAAAATATACCAAGTCCTGCTTTCAATAATTACATAGTTTCGACAACGCTTCACCGTGTAACATTTGGACGGCATAGTAATACGGCTTGTTTGTCGGTAAAACAAACTAATACGCGCTTTAAAAAACCGAAAGTTTAAGAACCGATTTACAAGCAGCTTAACCGCGGAAAAGAAAATTTGTGGCAACCAAACTTGAATTTGAATTAAACATCGTATTGCACATACTATGAATATCATTACCTTTGCGAGCAAAAAACTTAACAACAAGCCGTTTACTAACGCCAAACCGGGCCAAAAATGCACTGCAAAGCGTTGTCAAGACCTTGTGATTACTGTGGAGTTTCAGTCCTAAGCTGAAAGTGTCAATTCTCCTCCCTTCTCCTACGCATTTCCAAAATACTAGCTTCTGAGAATTGAGATATTTATTTAGGTCTTAACTTGCAATATCTTTCATCACTTGTATGATAATGCGTTGAAAAAGTAAGGAGAAATAATACACTGATCACCCTTAAAACTGAAGTTTTTGATTGGGTATTTTTAAATCTCTCCACCAGGTTTCCTTGTAACACTGAAATTGTCCTTCATTTTTCTATTACTATTTTTTGCAGCCACGTGAAATTTTCCTAACGATGCAGCAAATCATCTTGTATTTGATTCACATATTCAAATGGCGATTTGTGTGTTTTTCTTCAATGCCCTTAAAATTGATTGTTTTATCATTGATTCTTCTTGCTGTTGATAACATGTCCTTTTACAAAACATTGCTACGATACATGTATGTTAAGACTCTTCTCTTTGTAGCTGACCTTTTGTTTAAGAGACCAATCTGTGACAAAGTTCCCCTTTTGCTGTTCATTGCCCTTCCTGGGATCCAAAGAAAATCGACAAAAAGGTTGAGGTATTGCTGAGAGCCTCAAATTTCCGAAAGAAAAACTTATTCCTAGCTTTTTCCCCTGACAAGAGAAAAAATCGCTACAGTGTCGAATTTCAGTGTTAGAAGCTGTTTGTTAAAGGCACTTAAGACTGAATAGACAATTTCCCTTACCTATGAAAGAAACGCCTGGGAAAAGACTTAACATTCCATAGTGATGACATGGCACCACAAAGGCTTGATATTCACCATTTTCACATAGTCCATAATACTCCTTGTTTATCCCCCAAAATTTTGCATAACCATTGTTTCCAATTTCCCCTGGGTACAATGGTTAGGCAAAATTTTGAAGGGTGAACAAGGTGCATTATGGTCTATGTGAAGAAAGTGAATTAATAGTCGCAATAATTATGATAATATTATTAGCTACCAGACAAAATGCTTTGTCACCAATATGGAATTCATCAGTCTTGTTCCAGATGTTTTTCCATTTTTGAACATCTTTTCTCAACCCAGATGAGGTTATGCAGGAGAGATTCAAAGTACACCCTTTATGAAATTACACATGCGAAGCACAGTTCAGCAATCTAGTAAAACCACATAGTGGAACAAGTGATCAGTCAAATCAATGTCCTAGTCAACCGGCCATCTTGACAAACAGTCAGTCAGGACAGTTATCTAATCACTCTACTAGTCAACGAGTGATCAGCCAGTTTGTCAAACAGTCAGTCAAGACAGTTATCTTATCCCTTGACAGTCAGTCAAGAGGGTTGTCTAATCATTTAACTGGTCAACAAGTAGGTAGTCACATTGTCATACAGTCAGTCAAAATAGTTACCTAATCACTCGGCTGGCCAACAAGTAGTTAGTCATCAGTCAGCCAATCAGTTGATGACAATCGGTCATTCAGTCTATCAGTTAGACAGTCAATCACTGAGCAGTTGAGTCAGCCAGTACGCCAATCAGTCAGTCAAAAGCTCAGTCAATTAGTCAAAAGGTCAGTCAGTAAGCAAGTCAGCCAGTCAGTCAGTTTGTCAGTCAGTCAATGAGTCAGTCACTCAGTCAGTCAGTCAGCAAGTCAGCCTGTTAGTTAGTCAATGAAGCAGCTGGTCAGCCATTCAGTCAGTCGATAAGTCAGTTAGTCAGTTAATTAGTCAGTAGGTCCATAAATCAGTCAATGAACCCATAATTTAGTTAGTCAGTCAGTCAGCCAGTCAATCAGTCAGGCCATTTGTAAGTCAGTCAGATAGTCAAACACTTAGCCAGCAAGATAGCCAGTGAGTCAGTCAGTAAAGCAAGTCAGCTAATCAGTTAGTCTGTCAGTTTTGTCAATCTACTGTAGGTCAGTCATTGATCAGTCAGTCAATGGCCAATGGGTCTGTAATTAAGTCAGTTAACCAGTCAACAAAGTAAGTCAGTAAAACAGTCGTCAGTCAAAAAGTAAGCCATTTAGTCAGTCGTTGAGTCAGTCATTAAGTCAGTCAGTTAGCCAATGGGTGAGTCATTCAGCAGGTCAGCAGGTCAGCAGGTCACTCATTCAGGCAGTCAGATAGTCAGCCACTCAGTCACTCAGTCAGCAAGTCAGCTAATAAATCAGTTAATCAGCCATTTATTAGGTTAATGCATCAGTCAGCCATCAGGTAAAGTCAGTCAGTTTGTCAGTCAATCAGTCCTGAAGGTAATCTGTCAGTCAGTAATATAATCAGACAGTCCGTTACTCAGACAGTTAGACAGTCAGTCAATGAATCAGTTAGTCAGTCAGGAAATTGGTCAGACAGTCAGCCAATTAGTCAGTTAGTCACTCATTTAGTCAGTTGGTCAATCAGCTAAAGACCACTTGAGGAAACAGTCAATCAGTCAATAAATCAGTCCACTCAAATGGTATCACGTAGATTGCAGAACTATACTTATGATTAAAAGCAGAACTTGGCATTTAACTACCATTGTGGCACAGCTTGTTCAAAAGCAGATCATGTCTACTACATTAGGACAAATTACCATTTGCAGTTTTAAGATTTGATTTTAACTGCATGTAATTTATTATTTGAACCTAAAAGATTGAAAGAAAAACAAACTCAAAGTACTTAATGCTATCAGTCAATGAAACAAACCTAATTTCAAAATGAGAGGAGGAATCAGAGGAATTCCTAGGCATAAGTACAATGTAGCTTCTTCAGGCTTTTTAGTGGTCATACCTTTAAGTTTTGAAACACAAAACACAAAAGTGAGCAGCATAAATGTACAAATTTTGCAAGTTCACATTAGATGATTTTGTAGTGTAAATTTCAGAAAAAGTCAGCTGATTTTAGGTGATAAATATTTCAATGGTAACTCATAATCAAATGAACCTGATTTTATTCAGTCATCTTATTCTTTTCTTCATTTTCCAAATATCTTGTCCATGCCACTTGCAGGAGTTGCAGGTCATATAATTGTCTTACAGTGAAGATTGTACTGTTTTAAAATAATTTTATTTGAGAGTGTTTTGAAAAAAAGGATACTTCTCAAGCTACAAAAATGTTTTTAAGTCTCTTGCACTTATACACAAGTGCTACTTGTTGGAAAGAAATGCACACTTTGGCCTCAAACAATTCTCGAGCTTTTAGCTGTCTTCCATAAAACAAACATTCACTGGATATCAAAAAATATATATGAAACAAAAATGTTTTATACTCTTCCTTTGAGTCTGAAAATTTTGTTGAATCTCTGTCTTGAACCTCATTTTGCAAATAAATTAATTTCAAACAGTTTTAAATTTTGGTTTTAATTTGGCCAGGTATGGCTACTAAAAACTGATGAAGCCATGCCTCAATCTTACTTTAAACAAGCTGTACCAGCAGTTTACTTTATCTGGTTCACTCGACAGCTGGATTACAAAGCAGTATATACAGCATTAAATAAATTTTATGGCACTGAAGATAACCTCGAAATCCAGTGGCTGTTGAAGTCTTGTCACATCTGCTGGACACATCTGATCTGAAATGAAAAATTAGTCATTTTCATCAGCAATCTCAGTAATTCTGATTCATGTCATGGAGGGCATTAAAATTAATTTATCTTCTTAGCATTAATCTCCAGTATGTG
The DNA here is from genome assembly GCA_964035705.1 of Porites rus. Classification (NCBI taxonomy): domain Eukaryota; kingdom Metazoa; phylum Cnidaria; class Anthozoa; order Scleractinia; family Poritidae; genus Porites; species Porites rus. The sequence goes on along the minus strand of OZ037997.1, from coordinate 8,043,201 downwards.
AACAAGCCAGTAAAGGCAATTAGTCAATGAGCCAGCCAGCCAGGCAATCAATCAGTCTGTGACTGTCAGTCATTCAGTCTATCAGTCATACAGTCAGTCAGTAACTGAGCAAGTCAGCCATTCAGTTGGCCAGTACGTTGGTAAGCAAGTAAGTCTGTAAGTCAGTCAGCAAGTCAGCCAGTCAATCAGCCAGTCAGCCGATCAGTCAGTTAGCCAATCAGCAAGTAAGCAACTCAGCCAGTCAATCACTCAGTACTTTAGCCAGTCAGTAAGCTAGCCAGTCACTCAGTTGGCAGGTCAGCCAATCACGCAGTTTGTCTGTCATTCAATGAGTCAGTTCGTTAGTCAATCAGTCACCACGCAGCAATCAACCAGTCAGTTAGTTAGTCAATAAGGCAGTCATTTAGCAGGTCAGCCATTCAGTCAATGACACAGTCAGTCAGAGGGTCACTTGGTCAAAAAGTCATCTATTTAGCCAGTCAAAAAGTCAGTGAGTTGCCAAGTCAGCCAGTCAGTCACTTAGCAAGCCAGCCAGTTGGTAACCTAATTCATGAGTAAGTCAGTCAGCAAGCCAGCCAGTCACTCAGCAAGTCTGCAAGACAGTCCGCGAGTCCATCAATAAGTCAGCCAGTTGGTTGGTCATCAGCTGTAAGTCAGCTAATTCATCAGTGGGTAAATCAGTCAGTCACTCAACAGGTCAGCCATTCAGTGAGTCAATGAGACAGTAAGTCAGTCAGTCAGTTAGTCAGTCAGTTAATTAGTCAGTAGGTCCATAAATCAGTCAAATACTTAACAAGTCAATCAATGAGTCAGTAAGTCAGCACGTCTGTTAGTCGGGCAATAAGTCAGTGAGTCAGTCAGTCCATCAGTAAGCCAGTCAAATATACAGCCACTCAATCAGCAAGAAAGCCAGCCAGTCAGTCAGCAAAGCAAGTCAGCTAATCAGTCAATCAGTTTGCCAGTTTGACAGTCAACTGTAAGTCAGTCACTCAGTCAGTCAATTAGTAAGTCAGGTAATCCTTCGGTCAGTCAACAACAAGTCAGCCATTTGGTCAGTCAATGAGTTATTCAATCACCAAGTACGTCAATCAGTCCATCATTCAGTCAATCAGTCAGTTAATCCAACAGTTAGTCAGTAAAGATAATCGGTCAGTTGGTTAGCAGGACAGCTAGACAGTCACTCAATCAGTCAGGTAGTCAGTCAGGTAATCAGCCAGACAGTCAGCTAATAATAGTCAGTTAGTCGCTCATTATAGTCAGTTGGTCAATCAGTTAAGGACCACTCAAGGAAACTGTCAATCAGTCAATAAATCAGTCCACCCAAATGACATCATATAAATTGCAGAACTATACTAAATGACTAAAAGAAGAACTTGGCATTATATACCAACATTGTAGCGCAGCTTGTTCAAAGCAGATCACATCTACTACTTTAGGATGAATTGCCATTTTGTCAGAAAAAAACTCGTATTTTAAGATTTGATTTTAACTGTGCGCATGTAATTGTTTGAATTTATTAAGTTAGAAAGAAAAAACCCAAAGTGCTTAATGGTATCAGTCAATAACAAAAGTAATTTCTAAATGAATTTGAAAATGAACTTACACATGGGCTACTTGTTGGAAAGAACTGTACATTTTGGTCAAACTGTTTAGAGCTTTTAGCTGTCTTTCATGAAAATATCAAAACAAACATTCATTTGATTTCAATCAATACATTTTAAAAATAATAAGCAATATTATGTTTAAAAAAACTGTCTTATATTCTTCCTTTGAGTTTTAAAATTTTGTTGAATCTCTGTCTTCTCAGTACTAAACAAGACACAGCTTGCCAAATATCAACATCAAGAAGAAGTCAAGTCACTCCAGTAGTGTTTTTCATTCACTATAATTATACTTAGATATGTATCTCTCATTTTACAGAGACAATAAATTTGAAACAGTTTTGAATTTTGTGTTAAATTCGGCCAGGTATGGCCAATAAAAGCTGATTAAACTGTACGTCAATCTTACTTTAAACAAGCTGCATGAGTTCAGTTTATCTGGTTCACTCAATAGCTGGATTATAAGGCAATGTATACAGCACTTACAATTCTGAGGATAAGCACAAAATCCTGGCTGTTGAAGTCTTGACACATCTGCTGGACACATCTAATCTGAAATGAAAAATGACCATCTTCATTAGCAATCAGTAATCCTGATTCACATCATTAACACATTAAAATCATTTATTTTCGTAGGATGAATCTCAGTACATCAGTCAGCCAGTCAAGTCAATTAGTCAATGAGCCAGCCAGCCTGCGACTGTCCGTCAATCAGCTCATAATCAGTAACACAGTCAGTCGGTAATTTATAGTAGGCCAGTCAGCCAGTCAATTGGCCTGGAAGTTGGTAAGCGAGTCAGTCAATAAGTCAGTTAAAATATCAGTCAATCAATCAGTGAGTCAGTCAGTCAGTAAGTCAGTACATCAGTCAATCAGTCAACAGGCCAGTCATTGATTCTGTCTGTGAGTAAGTGAGGTGGTCAATCGGTCAGTCAGTCAATGAGAGAGTGAGTCAGCCAGTCAGTCAGTCAGTCAGTTAGTCCATCAATCAGTCAGTCGGTAAGTCAGTAAATCAGTTAGTCAGTCAAAAGGTCAGTCATTAAGTCTGTCTGTGAGTAAGTGATCTGGTCAATCAGTCGGTGAGTCAATGAATTAGTGAGTCAGCAAGTCAGTCAGTTAGTCCATCAATCAGTCAGCCAGTACGTTAGTCAGTTAGTCCATCAATCAGTCAGCCAGTAAGTCAGTAAATCAGTTAGTCAGTCAACAGGTCAGTCATTAAGTCTGTCTTTGAGTAACACGTGAGCTGACAAATCAGTCGGTCTGTCAATGAGACAGTGAGTCATTAAGTCAGCCAGTCTGTCAGTTAGTCAGTCAATCAAATAGTCACTCATTCAGTGCATGTGTCAGTTATTAAGTTAGTCAGCAAATCAGTCAATCAGTTGGTCAGACATCTAGACTGTCATTCAGTTGGTCAGTTAGTCAGTTGGTCAATCAGTTAATTGAATTGAAAGGACCACTCTCAAAACTGTCAATCAGTCAATAAATCAATCCACTCAATTGCTATCATGTAGACTGCCCAACTATACTTAGGAATCAAAGCAGAACTAAAAATGTGGTGCAGCTTGTTCAAAGAGGATTATGTCTGCTACTCCAGTCAAAACCTCTTTATTTATCAGAAAAACTTCATTTCTTAAAGAGATTTGATTTTCACTGCATATAATTATTTAAACCTAAAAATGTAGCTAGTTAAAATAAAATAACTTGTAAACGCAATGAACTTGATGCCATCAACCAAGAATACAAAATTTATTTCCTGCTCAGAATTTGAATCTCATCCTTCCAGGCTAGCCACAGCTACATGTAGCTACTTCAGGGCTTTTGGTAGTCATACCTTCCCTTTGTGAATTAAAATACAAAAATGGGCAGAATAAAGTATGTAGAAATTAAGAAATATGTTGTAATTAATTTTTTCTCGCAGGTTTTGTTTCAACTTTATGAGCATACATTACCATACCCCAAAACAAAAATTACTCGAGATAAAAATTAACTACAACAAAATAATACATTAATTAACTTCAATTTACAAGGTTGATTTAGAGAAAGAGCATTCGTTTTTTTTTTCATTTCGATGCCATGAAATTTCATGAAACCTTAAATCATTTTTTTTCATTTATTCATTTTAAAAAAAAAATTGTCCAAGTCACTTGTAGCGTGTATAATAAAATTGTCTGTCTTGAGGAAATGGATGCTTACTATAAATACATGTAAATGAGTTTGATAGACAATTTTTTAAAGTCCTTCGGAATTACACATGCACTTCATGTACTTGTTGGAAAGTACGGTACACTTTGTCCTCAAACTGCTCCAGAGATTCTAGCTGTCTTGCATGAAAAGATGAAAAGAAACATTCCCTTGATTTCCATTTGAAATACATTTTAAAATACGAACAATTTTTATTTACAAAAAATATATTTACTATTTTTGTTAATAAAAACTGTTCATATTTTTAAAATTTTATTCTTCCTTTGAGTCCAAAAATGGTTTTGAATCTCTGGCTTTTCAATAGCAAACAAGTAAAAAAGAAACAGCTTGCCAAATATTGAAATCATAAGATGATTTCATTGAGTCACTCAATTTTTTTTTCTCCTTCTCTTGTGTATCTTATTTAACAGTTACATTTATTTGAAAACAGTTGTGAATTTTGTGTTAAATTAGGGCAGGTATGGCCACTAAAAAGCTGATGAAGCTGCAGCTCAATCTTATTTTGAACAAGCTCAGCACCTCTGTTTTGTCTACATGGCTCACTAAAGAGCTGGATTACAAAGCAAAATTTACAACACTTACAGTACTGAAGATAAGCTCTAACTCCTGGGTGTTGAAGTCTTGACACATCTGCTGGACACATCCTGATCTGAAATGAATAATCAATTATCTTCATCAGCAATCGCAGTAATCTTGCTTAATACCATGGAAGGCATTATGTTAATTTATCTAATTTGTTACATTGATATGACCCTTATGATTGTCTATGAGGACCCCACTGAAAACTGCCATGGCAAGTTTGGCTCCCTCATCAAATATTACTATTATTATGATAATCATCATCACTACTATTATTATTAATCATGTTATTATCATGATTATGTTGTGATTAAAATTATATTATTTTTTTACCATTGAAGTCGAACTAGTTCTGCAAGACAATTCACAGGAGAAGAGTTGAATAGAGGAGCCAACACCACCTTGGATGTGTGGCTGGATATAGTTGCTTAGGGATTTTGGGAGAGGCAGAGGTCAGCTTTCTTTAATGTGAAGGTTTGCCACCTGAATGCAGATTGCTACAGAGATTTGGATCCAGACCAGATATTCAGGCGACACAAAACAGAGAAGAAGTGCTAGTACACTAGTTGAGTGTTACAAGTAGAGCAGGCTTCATTCACGCCATTAGTTTTCAGCACGACAGGTGGTATGGCATTGGAATATAAATGATACCATACTAGGCTTGCCGAGCTATTTGCTACAAAGAAGGCAAAAGCTATGCATGCAACTACCATAACATTTCTTCATTGCACCAGTTATGACTGCATGGAACCACAAAGTTACTCTGCATAATTTCCAGACACATTTCAACACCCGCTTCAGGTCTTGGTTTAGTTCTCAACTTTCTCTTTCCTTCAGGTGTCAAATGGACAAGCAACATCAATAATCAGGCACTTCTGTTCTATTTCATTCAATACAGGCTTGTTGTGTTCAATCTTGTTGTCAGTCTGTATTTTGAAGTCCCACAGCAGCTTGTAGTTAGTGGATTCATACACTGGTTGTGGATCATGGTTGTTGTTAGTGGATTCATACATGTACACTGGTTGTAGCTCATGTAATACATGTATTTGTCATCCCTGTCATAACCCAGCCTTCCACGTACAAAATAGGTCCCACTGAATCATCTGCACCATCTTGTCTTCTCTACAACATCGATATTGCTTTTGGGCAAGCTTTTCCATTTCAATACCATTATGGCTAACTGCCTACATCACTTTCTCCACCATTCTACACTTTGCAGACACATTTTGCTTGTCAGTTGTCTTTATAGTATTAGTTCTTAAAGCTTGGTCTTGTGCTGCCATAATCATATCCTCCATCTCCATCTTTAGCCAGTTGCCCTTTTTTCCCGTCACTCCCAAGTCTTTATATCTCTTACTTCTGCTGTGTTCTTCCAAAACTGCCCATGAGTTGTTTCTCCTGAAAGTGCTCTTTTCCATCTTGCTGTAATGATGCAGCTTTGAATTCACAACTTGTAGCATACCATCTCAAAACTGCTTACTTGTACACTGCCTTTTTTTAAATTAAATTTTATTTAAGCTTAAGTACAATAAAATAATCAATATTAACAGGGAGAGACACTACAAAACTAAAATAAATGGTACAAGAAAAGAAATAATTCGTACACAGGCTATTACAATACTAATCTACATTAAAAAACACTAACAAAAATCAAATCAACGCGCCAAATGTGTGCGGCTGAAGGCTAAAGGATTCTCAAATGCCTGAAGGCTCTGTAGATAATTTGTGTTTCAAAAAAGCTTTAAACACTAAGAAACTATATAGTTTGCTTTCTTTGGCTTCAGTATAGATATTAAAGTGAGCAATTGTCAGGCAAAGATTAAACATGTGGAAGGAATGTTCTCAGGGAGATATCCATAAATTTTATTGTTATTGGTCAAAGACACTATGGGAGAGTTACTGTCGTTCCACCAAGAGATAAAAAGGTTCCAGAAGGAGTGGACATGCTGGCATTCTACAAACAGATGCTATAGGGTCTGCTTTGATTCACACACATGAAAAGAGTCACTG
>OZ037997.1:8019309-8031809 GCA_964035705.1 Porites rus | reverse complement strand
CAGATCCAGACATAATTATTGTTTTTTAACTGCCTTTTAAACAGCTTCAAAAATGCTAAAAGATCGTTGTAAAAGCTTCCAACATTTTCCACAACATTGGGAAGTCTTTGGAAAATCTTGAAAAATCTTCAGAAGGTGCTGGGACATTTCCAAAAATCCCAATTATAAGATGAAAATCTCAAGTATTTGACACAGAAAAGGTTGGCAGGTATAAAGACCTCCAAAAATTTATCAATGCCAATGCCATCTTGGTTATAACTAAACTTTAAGATCAATATTTTGGAAGAATGTTCCCAGCAGGGTATTTTTTCACTTATCAAAAGACAACAATATTACCCCTACAAATGTACCATAACCCCCCAAATACTACAATATTTGCAAGGTCATGAAAACAAAGACCCCTTAGACCCCAAAATTAACAATATGTTGAAAAAAAGAGCCCAGAAATCTAAAATTGATGGAAACTCTAAAAACCTGTAAACTTTAAAAACTGTAAACTAGAGTTTATGAGACAATGAGATAAGTACATCCAATAATAAGCCCCCCCAACACACTTTTTCTATTCCTGTTATAAGCCCTCTCAGATACATGTACAGTACATATGTAATCCCCTCCATTTATGATGCCTCCCTGAACCTCTAACAAAGTTGTCTAAGCTTATTAATAATTTTATAAGCAGCAGTTTAATGTGTGCACAGATCCTTAATTGTAAAGCTAAAGGGAAAGGGAAGTGGTATACAAAGGAACAAAGATTTGTTTGGAGCATTACATGACATTTAGATAAATTTTGTCCTTTCAATGGCATACTGTTAGCTTGAGCCTCTTACCAGCACTGCACCACCCCCCTACCCCACCCCCTTTGGGTACCAAAAGAACAAAAAGGCACCAAAGGCTCAAAAATGCAAAACAAAGCTGCCTTTCTTCATTTATATAATTGACAACTCATGGCAAGTTTAAATGTGTTTGAACGCATTTTTGGGGGGCAAATTACTATATTTTTGACACACAAACCGATCTGCAAAACCAACTTAAGATATTTTTATGTGAGGTTTTTTTTATAGTGCTTTAAATTCTGTTTTGACTACAAATAAAGGACAACCCAAGGATAAATTTGCCTTCAGTTTTTTATTGGATGGGGGGGGGGAGGGGGTGGGGAGGAGGGAGGGAGGCAGGTCAAGACACCCCTACGTATACTCATTTAAAATGTAAGAAGGGGTAGTTCTCCAAGGTTGGCATTTTTATTTGAAGGTGGGGGAAGGCAATGCTTATGAAGTTCTGTCCCACTAAGAGCTGGAGAAGAGGCCCAATGAAGCAGCTATTTGCTTTAGATTTTTGAACTTGAACACTGAGTCCCTAAGATTAACCCTGGATTAAGCCAGTATCTCTGAAAAATTGACCCACTTGAAAAAATCACAAAAAATTTGAAAGAACACAAATTGATATCACCAGTAGAATTCTTGTTGTTGTTGTTGTTGTTACTGTAATGGTTGTAAAAGGGACATTTCATCAGCCTCATCCCCCAAAATCCCAAAATTTCACCCCACGTCAAAGGCCTAGCCTGCGAAAACAGCCGTTTCTCCTCGCTCCTCACTGCTTGGGACGTTTTGCGAGGAGGAACATCTGCGACTCAGCGATAGAAATTCCATACTGATGACATAAATCAACATTTACATAATAAATCCGGTAGTCATGGGGTTCCAAATGCAAATTTCTTCAATTTAATGTTTCTTCTGGTCAATTTTAATAAAATGTTGTGTTCATTATTTGCGAATGAGCCCCAGCAAAACTCAAAAGCTTCCTCAAGAGAAGAATATACAGTATTCAACAAATATTGACTGTTTTAATTTGTTATAGGTTCGTCGTGATTATATATGAGCTTTGTAGCGTCTTGTCTTTTGTCTGTCATTCATAAACAATGGCTGGAACAACTCCGACGTCCAATCATCGCTTATGACTAGATTCCGGACAGATTTTATGTCATCAGTATGAAATTTCTGTCACTGAGTCGCAGACGTTCCTCTTCACGAAATGTACCCCAACGGCGATGAGTGAGGAGAAATGTCTGTTTTCGCAGGCTATTTAAGCAGGGTTGTCACTAAGATTTCAAGTTGCCGGGTAAATACAACAAGTAGGCGGGGAATCAAACGGCTAGGCATTTCTTGTGGTTCTATTTTTCTTCTATTTTCCAATAAAAGTAGCTGGGGGCCACTCTCTTAGTAGCCGGGGAAAATCCCTGGCCCCCGGCTCTTAATGACAACCCTGCAAAGGCCTGGCTACTAAACATATAGCCAGAAAGCAAGCTCTTTGGGGAACTCTGGTGGCAGGGGGAAGGAAGGAGAGATTGCAACTATGTCTCTGGAATTTGAATATCTGCATTGAAAAAGTCAATGCAAAATGCTGATTGGCGGAGATGACATTACTAATGTGTCTACCCTTGGCACGTGCTTCCACATGTTTTTCAAAGTTTGTTTACATCTGCACTCACTTCCCCTTTGCACTGATTGGAGGAAATCTGACAGCTCAGTCGATGGGGGAATTGGAGGCGGAATTCAAATTCCAGAGACGTAGTTGCAAGCTCTCCTTACTTTTCCCGCCCAACCGCCAGAGTGCCCCGGAGAGCTTGCTCGCTGGCTACTAAGCATACAAATAAACAATTTGCTACATTAATTGCACTTTTAATAAGACTTTACTTAAGGCCAATTTGCAAATAAAGCCTTTATACGCCGTTTGAGACGCACCGATTTGCCCTTAAAATCAAAGCGTTGAAATCTAAAGGAGGGGGAGATCGAACTATTAAAAGAGTTGAGCCTGTGAGCTCTTTGGAAGGTGAGGGTCAAGATCTCACTAAATGTAAAGTAAACCATTACCACAAGCACTTCTAAAACCTTTTAAAAAGATAACCTGTACAGTTCTTACTGTTTTATCCACCTATAGTCGCTACTAACCTTGCAAAATAGATGAAACACGGGAGAAAAACCAACCATGCCTTCGGCGCGCCATCTTTGAATTTAGCTTAGTTCCCAGTGCCCCAAAACGTCCACAATGTGCGGCCCCTAAACTCTTTGCAGAAAAATAGGGCCCCGGTGGGTGCATGTGCTTGCTGTTTAAAAAAATACGCTTGCTATCTTTTTCGCGACTTTGTCGCTCAAATCTACTCAAATCTAGAAAGTACCTACAGAAATAAATGGGAATAATTTTTAATGGTCTTTAATCGGGGTTAGTTTAACAAAACAGACTGAAATACATGGACTGGATCGGATTGAAATATAATAGAAAAAAATGGCAGGATACAGTAACCGCTCGCTCACTCTGGTGTTTTTCTTTTTTTCTTCTGTTTTTCTTTTTTTTTCTGCTTTACTTAAAATTGTGAATTTGTGTCTTACATGTATTTTGACTTGGCAAGTCAAACTGAAAGACGCCATCCATGCCAGCTTTGTAAGGATCCACTATTAAGAGTGATTTTCTGTAAAATTCGAACTTCGGCCTGACACGGTACCTCATCGATTTGGCTGATTTTTGGCATGTAGTCTTAGAATGGTGTCCTAAATACTGAATGCATATTCTAAGGTTCGAATTCTCGTTGGTTTCAAAGATACAGGAATGACAGTTTTGACGAGGCCTCGAGCGGCCGCCATGTTGGTGAACTGAAGGAGATTTACAGTAATTAATTCTAGCCTTATCATTAAAATAACTTAATCGTGACTCATACAGTTGCAAAGAACTATCCTTCCTCCTTTCATTTACCCACTCTTATCTGAAAATGGTTAAGCCTGAGCTACGAACGGCTATAACTTCTCACAGCACTTTTTCGGTACTTAAAAGGTACACAAATTTGGTAGAAATTGGAAGGCCAATATCACCCATGCCACATCGATTTAGACTAAGCCATTTTAACTAAACATAGTTTGTTTATAGCTAAGTTAGATTGTTGAATAAAATAATTGGGCAAATGCAACGGAACAGAAATATGATTGCATGAATGCGCAGTGGTTCAGCCACTTAGCCGCTAAAACTTCAAAACAAAATTCGGTGAATATTTGAAAAGAAAATTCTTTAAAAATTTATCGTTCGCTTAAAAAACCCTCCCTTGTAATGTAAACAGATGATCTTTTGATTCTGATCTTGCGAAGAGCAGAAATATGCGCTAAAATGAAAATTATAAATTTTGTTACACACGGTACTAGCTCAAGTTCGCTCTTCGATTTCCCAGACCAATCGGGAGCCGCTCGTGTACTGCACAGTTACAATTTTCTCTGTAGTATTTCGCTGTATACAGCTACAAATTACATATTTTCTTAGGCAAAGATAACGCAAACGTTGTCAATTTTAATCAAAAGGCTAGAAAAATCAACCGTGCACTGTAGCTTTATGCAAATTGTATGGTATTCGATAATTACACGTGTAAACAGGAACCTACCTTTGCTAATGTACACTGTTTGGCAGATCTTTCCAGCGTAAGATATAAAACTAGTACATGAAATGAAATTAGAGAACTCATCAAGTCAAATTACCTGATCGTACCGTCATTACTGAATAATAAGTCCCCAAAATATGACATGGAATGATCGGTGGGAGACGAAGCTATTTTTAGGAGGACAGGGAACTGCACGCTGGAACGGAACTGAAATGAACAACCTCAATCAAGTTCAGTCTTCTTGACGCTATTAAACGTTTCACCCGAATTTGAACAGGAAGTTGTTTTCTATTTTCTTTCTCATTCTTGCATGTATTCTGCAGTTCGCCCACTATTTTTTCGTAACTTTTAATTTTCTAGCTAACTGGAACTGTTAAGAACTACCAACCCCCCTCCCCCCTCCCCCTCTTTGAGTGAACTTTCATTCGGTCTGATTCACAATAATTTTCGAACGGTGACAAAGTGAAATTTGAAATGACATTTTATTTAGTATTTTTAAAAGCTCCTTCTTTTTTTCCCGATAGCCAGGAATGTTTTGAACGTAAAGGCTCAAGTGGCGGTGTTTTTCACGACTCTGCTTGTAGACTGACCTCACCACCAGTACCATGGACATAAAATCTGATCGGAGAGGGTCATACAGTAACTGATGGGTCTCTGAAAAGCGAAATGCAGTCACTTTGGGGCGAGTAGGCTATATAGATTATGAACTCATTGTTTATAACCCCATAACCGTATCCCAAAAGTCGAGCCAGCCCGGGGCGAGCAAACACAATTTTGGGGCCACTGGCCACGCCCTTATGTTTAGCGGGAAATTGGTTGATTAGTCAAATCTCCTTAACTCCACGACCATGCACCTTTCCAAATATAGCCCTTCTAATCATCATATAGTTAGGGCCTCCCGTAAGCATTTGCAACTATTTTGATTCGTAGAAGACTGTTTAACAGTTTTCATTACTTTAATGTCTCGTAAACAACACGAGGTACATGTTCTGATCTCTCTCCCCCCCCCCCCCCACCCTTTTCCCATCCATAACAAAAAATTTTCAGACCAACACTGAATTGCATGAAGGTATGTACAAAAATATGACCATCTCGAGGCAAGGTTCATCACTGTAACTTACCACATAAAAGCCTTTTCGTTGTTTGCCATCGACTGATTCTGTTCTGAATACTAAGGTCCCATAAACAACGCCACGTTTAGAAAGAGCCCGCCCTTTTCAATCCATGAAAACCCAAGTAGCGATTTCACCAACGGACATAAGCCGTAAGAAAAGGACCGCGTCAAATAGTTCATGAAATCACAAACGCCTCATGACACCTTTAATTCACTCTTTCTTCGATAAACTAATTTTTAATTTTTTAAGCATAAATGACATCAGAATGCGCGATTATGAGCATTGTAGCTTATGAAAAGAAAATTTAACACCTGATGCACATGAAAGCGTCTAAGAAGGGGACTAGGGGGAATTAGGAACATTGTGCTTACCGCTGGAAAAATATTGGCTAGTTCTTTGAATAGACTCAATTAAAGCCGTTTTTGTTCAGTAAGGAGCTGTTAGATGGGGGGAAAGCTACATAAAGTAGATCGCATCAGAATACGGCATAGGACTAGGCTCTCAAAATCGATAAGCTGAATGCAAGACCAATTATTATGTAAAACAGAGAAAAATTCCTTGAGGGAAAAAATTATGGCTAGGGAAAAGACCCGAATGTGGAAAGTTAGGATGGTAGCTTCTTTTCAGGTAATCGATCATTTACGTTAACTTCCGCTATCCGACGGGCGTATCGGAAAGACTGAATGGATGAGAGTATAACACATTCAAGAAGAAACAAATTTGTGATTTTTCACAACTCAATAAAATAACTAAAATTGTGTACTACTCGGTTATACAAGATTTTTGTTTTCAATTTCAGATTTTTACGATGGGGCATTAGCCCCCGTACTCACTAGACACTACTTTACAATCATCGTGTTAAAATCAGTGAAATACTCCAAAACAATTTGGATTCCTACCCTTATACCTTTATTAAAAATTAAAGTTGGGAAGTTTGTTGTTTTCTAAAAGTAGTTTGAACAGCCGAACGACATTTTTTTACACGGAGTGGGGAAGGCAAAGCTTCACTTATCTCTTCTAAGGTAGAAAGTGTCAGCAAAACGTGAGAGTCGTCCTTGAGGGTAAAGTGTCTAACCTAATTTTCTCACCGATTGCAAGTGCCATTTCATCCACGCATAACCTCACCTAGTTAACAGAATTAGCAAATGTAGTGGGGAAACGTTGCGAGAGAACTGATTAAGATGTTAGGGTAAGTTTTGGAAATTTTCCGCACACCTGGAAAGTCCTGGCTACGCTCCTGATAGAGACTTTTGCTGGAGAGAAATTGAAACATGTTCGCTAATATAGTGACGACCAGAAAGGACAAGCCATAGGATAGTTCCAGAAAACCACCCATTAAAATAGATCACGAAGTTGTCGCGGCGGAGGATGAACTTGAAGGCATCTGATGAAGTGCAATTTTTCAAGGGAGCCCAGACAAGATTATGTACGATGGGCACAGCTTGTTTGATCTGGAAAATTTAGAGAAGCTCAAGGCAAATCGCTAGACAACACATGCTAGAGCTGAACTAAAAATCTTTTGCGCCTTTGAACTCTGTCCCTAAGGGTAAAGGAGAAAGTTTTCCTTTATCAATGCATTAACCGAGTTGATTATGAATGTCTCCTTATGTTGGACGTCTTACTAACAAGCACATTACCACTACTTGCCCTCAGAGGCGTTTTTCAGTTGACGAGCAGAGAAAATTAGGTTTTGACTGTTTGAAATTCTGGATGCCAGAGTGAAGACGCCTTTTGTATGATGACGTCATCGTCCTACAGTAAAAAGCGTTCTTTTTTTACCACTGATATTACGTCAATCGGTACACTTATGTTGTCGAAAGGTCCGTGAGCATGGTAAATGATTTTACCTTAAACTGCAGACACATCTTCAATCACTCCTTATTGTTCGCGATATCGAATAAATACTCTGGTCTCTAACTGAATTTTCGTTGCTGTTTACTTTATTTTGAATTAGGACTGTCTTGAGTTGTCCATGCATTGTCTAGCGATTTTAAGCTTTTTCAAGGAAACAAAAATCTGGAATTGTCCCTAGGGTGAGGCATTTGCGCACAGTTTTAAAGCCCTTCGGGGGGGTGACTGTGGTTTTTGTTGTCCCGGGCTCATCCCTCATTCTTCTTAACCCCTTCCAAACCAATTTTTCTGTTTATCAAGAATCTCCTCAAAACGGGCTTCGTGATTGAGACAAGATACCTGAAAATTGTACACGGAACCGTTGTTAACGGTGTACAAGGTAGAATGAGTCTATTCATTACTTTGCCAACGCCCAATTTTTAAAACCGGAAGTAATGATGTTTATTTCAAGGGCTCATGTCTCATGGGTTTTGAGTGAATCTTCAAACGCTGTAAATACATGTAGCTGGAACTATCATCGCATCGATCCTCGCTCACTAATAATGATAACTTATATCAACTTCCATTATTTATTGCCTGGCTAAGATTTTCACGGATTCTTCAGTTCAGTTGTTTGAAACCAGGCGGCTTCACGTGAGTTGTAACGCCAGGCAAGGAACGTGACGACCCGCGATATGCGTGGGAAAATATTACTTTTTTTCGATCAAGGTGGAAACTGGCAACTTTGTCGTCGAGTAAGGTAATACATATCAATTTTCATTACTATGGTTAATTTTAAAAGCTCTGGTTTCGGTAAAGGAACTGGAGGAAAATCAGGAAAATTCCTGTTCGACTGTGATGGTTGGATTTTGTTTACGCGTCATAGCATAAACATAACAAATTCATTTTCCTTTTCCTTATACAATCTGCCTTTTTTTATACTGTTTTTCGCAGCAGAGTTATCGATTATATTACAGAGGTTAATTTTATTACACAGATCACTCAGATTTAATGACAGAAACTCTATTATCGATTGTAATTTTGGCAACACCTGGCGAGTATTCGGTGTACAGATTATTGACAAAGTCGCTAGAACAGTCTTCCATTCATTACTTTTGTTTCTGCTCCGTTAAATATGCCCAATTTTTTTATTAATGAACTCGATTTAACTACAAACAGTGAGTATTCAGGCAGATTGGCAAGCTTCAATGCGATGTGGCAAAAGAGATATACGCCTTTAAAATTCTGTTAATTTTGCGGATGTAAAAAATTCAAAAAGTATACCCACCAAAAGTTTAATCGATCGTTGCGAAAACGCTATCAATTTCGAAGT
Source organism: Porites rus (assembly GCA_964035705.1). Classification (NCBI taxonomy): domain Eukaryota; kingdom Metazoa; phylum Cnidaria; class Anthozoa; order Scleractinia; family Poritidae; genus Porites; species Porites rus. The sequence continues at coordinate 8,023,117 of OZ037997.1, read as the reverse complement.
AGTTTCTAAAAATACAATAAAGAGGGATTGTTCTTTCAATCTGTATTGGCAAAGGAAGATTAGCTTTGAAGACAGGGTTGTAGTCGAAGGCTCAAAAGCGAGGGTCTCAATGGGGTTAACCGATAGGCGTAAAACGGCCAAAAATTTAGTCGATAGCCGTAAAAATTGAAAAATTTTAACCGTTAGCCGTAAATAGGGTAAGAAAGAGTTAACCGTAAAAGAAGTTGTTCCCTAGATTTGTTAGTTTTAAGGAAGGTGCTAAACTCACTTATGGTTGCGTTTTTTATTTCCCGGCTACTTTGACTGCGTACGCACGTTAGGCCAAGCGCCTAGCTTTTAGGTGTTGACCTAGACCTAGGCTCCATTTCCGCCGCCGCTCTCTCGGGGCACTAATTTTTTGCATAGCGAAAATCTGGCTTCTTGCTGGGGATTGATATTTGAGATTTTCAGGAGGTCGTGCCCTCGAAATACTAGCAACACGCAGAGATGTCACTGTTTGTAAAACACGTCGCCGATAAATAACTGTGAATTCCATGTCACAATTCCCTGTTTTTCTCTGACGCTACGGCGTCTTCCCACGCAATCTCGGTCAAGGCATTTCGGTGACGTATCTGATAAAAAAAACTCGCTGGGACCACGTGACCCGAAACGCATCAGCCGCGCGGAATAATGAGGCCTCCGGACAAGGCAACGGGACAGTCGTTCTTTACAGTCCTTCGCTATCACTGAAAACACTGGACACGGGAATTGTTTTGCATTGGCCGTTTTCACACTAGAGCTAGAAATGGATTATCCAACTGAGACTAGCCTGTGTACAGTAACCCCCTCCCCCACAGACACTCCTTCTCCCTTCCTCCTTCTGAAGGGAGGTGGCAGCTGTACACAGGCTATCTGAAATGGTTAATCCATCTTCAATTAAATTGTCCGTCAAAATTGACGGAGAAAGCCAGGACGATTGTTCTGATTCAAAATTAAAACCATTCCATTTCCAAATAAAGACGTATTACCTATCTGACGCGAATTATCAAACGAATAACCAGTCTCACCCGAATAATCTGCCTCTAGTGTGAAAACGGCCATTTCTGTTTTAAATGAATGTCGTGCCCCGGCCTTGAGTTGAGCGTTTAGGTGTCTGCTTTTTTTTTGCTTTTTCACAAAGATTATTTTTAAATTGACTATTGACATTTGTAAGTGCGTAAAATAATATTAGAAGTGGAATACTTTATAAAAAGTATGACCTATCAAATGTTAAAATTTTTCAAAAGAATGGCTTATTTCATCCCGAGATGATCTTAAGACCTACCTTTATTTGCTTCAAAGATACAAAAAATACAGGTTTATTAATATTTAACTCCTTGAAACAAAAGAAATTAATTTTTAACTTTGTTGTTAACCGTAATTGGAAAAAATTAACCGATAGCCGTAAAAGAGCCAAAATTTTAGCCGATAACCGTAAAAGCTACCACCCCATTGAGACCCTCAAAAGCAGCTTCTATTAACCAATATGGCGCCGGTCCGAGGCACCCAAAAACCGGCCATGTCGATAATTTCCGAAGTAGGAGGAATTAGAACCTAAAGTTACCTATTCCTTATTAAAGACCTCAAATCAAGTCTATATGCCAATTTTTAGCCAATTCGGTGAGATAGTGTGGCAGCTTCTTTTTAATATAGCTCGAATCTTACAGACAACTGCTCTTAAACTAGTGATTAAATCCTACAAATTCATATCTTTAGAGATTCTGTCATTTTAGTCTCTTTGGTTTTTTACCTTTCATTGTGCAGTATCTACTGCAATAACCACCACGTCGCTTGAATTATTTACGCCTCAAATGCGATGCTTAGAAGGACACCTTCCAAAGAGGGCGGGGCACCAAGCGTTGGTCCTTCTTGTTCTTCCGTCATTTTCTATGTGAATCCGGTATAAGGAGGAAACCACCCTAAAACGAAACATAGAGTTCGTCCCTCCCCACTCTCTTGTCATTTTCTTTGACTGAATCTTTAAGACAGACACCTCCCTAAAACGGACACCTAGAGTTGGTCACCTGCCGTTCTTCAGTCATTAGTTTTTGAAATCTCTATCTTAGAACAGTAACAAGAACAAGAACATTTATTATTTGTATTGTGCCTTTTCTATAAAATATTCAAAAGCGCATCACAATAGTAATTAATAACTAAATTTTACAAATCTTTCTATCAAAAATCATAAAAATATTTACAGCATATACATTAGATGGACTCCTCTCTCGAACAGTCACCTAAATTTTATGTTCCGGGCGTTCTTCAGTGGTTTTCCTAGACAGAAACCTTGAGCTCTCTCAAGAATAACACATCATAGCGTCGGTGTTATAAAGTAGAGATGGCTGTACAAGGGTTCCCAAATAGTTAACATTCTTAAATCAATGAACTTTCAGAAAGTAGGCTTTATATTAGAGGAAGAAAAAAATCCTTTTCCAAGTCCAAAGTTTCGAAAGCAATCTCCTAGCTTGGCACGTTGGTTGTTCGAAAGTCTTGGTAATCCGTCCCAGCCCGGAAGAGAGGAAGAAAAGTCAGCTCGTTTCAGAGTTTTTTTGTACAATTTTTGCTTATGACACAGCAATATACTCCAACTGATAGCAAGGGAACTTTAATTAATTTAAAGAACATGTCACCCCATTATATTGCAGGATGAACTCCGACAAAAGCTTTATTTTAAAAACCAAATGATGATGATAATGAAATATTCTGAAGTGCTTTAAGCTTTACGAGTTTAAACCCTGCACATCTCTAGTTCTTGACGAGAGCCTTTCGAGTACTCTTCAGAATGCCCCGTGTTGCTAGTTTTTATGTTGTTGGTTTTCTCGTTTGCTCAAGAGCTATCCTAAAACAATCCTAGGGCCCTGTTTACAAGGAGGGAGGGTAACCCTGGTGCCAGGGTTACACTAGCACTCGCATATTTCTTCTTTTTTCACACGACGTGTTTACAAGGCAGGTGGGGTTACCCTAGCGTTAGGGTAAGCCTACCTGAGTGTTAGGGTTACCCTAACTGCCTTGTAAACGCTCTTCTAGGAATAACTCGCCCACCCGGGTCAACTTTCCGCCGTCATGCGTGACCATTAATCGTGTCAATTTGAACGGTATTATCCAATTTCTGAGCTTAATTATAGACATCTAAAAAATAAAAAGTTATTTTCTGTCTACGATGATAATATTTTCCCTTTTTTCGTGAATTTAACATGTTTTCCATAGAGAACTTCAAGATTATTTCAAATCTTTGGCCGTTACAAAGAATGTCACGCATGACGAAACACGTCAGCAAAGCTGGTAAAGTTGACCTAGGTGATAGGGTAACCCTACCTGTAAAATTGGCTTGTAAACCACAGCTAACTTTAACCCGCTTGCTAAGGTATCTCTAGCACAAGGATAACCCTCTCTCCTTGTAAACAGGCCTAAACATCCTATGACTTCAGTTTTGCCAGGAAAAACAGATAACAAGGAATGGAGTAAACAGTTGAATTGACGTCTGGAGAAAACGGAAAGCTCATCATCTTAGGCCTGACTTTCGACTTATTGCGATTGGATTCATAAGATCAAAGGATTCGTGATGCGTCCGTTTCTCTGGGCAGGACCTGAAAACATTACACCTGGAAAGCAGTGTTCCTGTGAAAATATAAGACCCGCAAAGAGCGAGGGGACCATGGATTCCTGCCCAGCTAGGTGGCTGCGCTTTTCTGTCTTTTCGAAGGATTCTTAGTTTATTTTTCTTTCGTAAAGAATCAAAAGAATCTGATATTAAGAATCTGATCTTGAAATATCTCAAAGAAGCGCATCC
>OZ037997.1:7849309-8014309 GCA_964035705.1 Porites rus | reverse complement strand
ATGAAAATATGCCTGAGAGCCTCGAAACGATGACTGATTCTGTCCGACTCCGTCCACTGTTGTGAAAATTTTTTATCACCGGGGCGATGTTTTGATTTGGGTTTAGATAAACACATAAACACAAGCGCGCCTTCTCACTGGTTAAAAAGTGTCGCGTGACCAGTTGACCCTGTTCTTAATATTAGGAAGTCTAGTCCCTAGGCGTTCTCTCTTGATCCGTTGTCCGCGCAAAGTCTGGTAGAGAGCGGGCGAGAGTAACGCATTCTCGGCGAGTATCCCGGTGACGTCACAGGTCATGGTAGAGTCCAGGAATGACCGATCCGAAAACACCTGTGGACTACAATATTCCGGACTGTTTATTCAGCCACGATAAGAAATATCTTTCATGATATACATAAAAAGGTTTTCCTTTTTTCGTGACTATGGGATACCAGTTCTCTTCAACAACATTTCCCGATATCTCTTGTCATTAATTAAATCGATAAGTCTCGTATCCCGTTTATTGGCAACCTCGTCCCCAGGGCTATTCCCTTAAAAAAATGGTTTATAGGGAGCTAGTCATATTACAATTCCGCATCTTCCTCTCCAATTTTCTTAAAATTCAGTATCCCAGTCTAAGATTAAGCCAGATCTCGGATACCGAATAACTTATTGGGGACCCTCCAACTCTCTTGCATGCGTAGCACTCGTTTCCATTTCCTTTTAGCTGAGTGGGAAAAGCACACCAGACGCGCGAGGGCAGGGAGCATAATTAAGAAGGCGCAAAAAGGGGAAGGGGCGGGAAAGAAAAGGAATCACCTTATTTGGGTAAAAGAAGACATAAGCGACTGCTACGCAGCCTAAATTAATAATAATAATAATAATAATAATAATGGCATTTATATAGCGCTTATACATCGCTGTTCTAAGCGCCTAAAAATTGCCAATTAAGACAATTTATAGGATCAAACAACATGCTTTCTCGTGCCGATCTTCAGCTCGACTGCTTACAAGGTGTTTGTTTACTAACGCCAACTCACTACGAATTCTTTCTACATACTTATGATCTTCACCGAAAATTTGTTTCCTAATCGTCAGTGCTTTTTCGTGAAGTTCTTTGGCTTGATTGTATTCTCCCAGGCGTTCGTACACTGATGCCAAGTTGTTATAACTTGTTGCTACATCGGCATGATCTTCACCAAAAATCTTTTTGCGAATTATCAGTGCTTTTTCGTGAAGTTCTTTGGCTTGATTGTATTCTCCCAGGCTTTTGTACACTGATGCCAAGTTGTTATAACTTGTTGCTACATCGGCATGATCTTCACCAAAAATCTTTTTGCCAATTATCAGTGCTTTTTCGTGAAGTTCTTTGGCTTGATTGTATTCTCCCAGGCGTTCGTACACTAATGCCAAGTTGTTATAACTTGTTGCTACATCGGCATGATCTTCACCAAAAATCTTTTTGCGAATTATCAGTGCTTTTTCGTGAAGTTCTTTGGCTTGATTGTATTCTCCCAGGCTTTTGTACACTGATGCCAAGTTGTTATAACTTGTTGCTACATCGGCATGATCTTCACCAAAAATCTTTTTGCGAATTATCAGTGCTTTTTCGTGAAGTTCTTTGGCTTGATTGTATTCTCCCAGGCGTTGGTACACTAATGCCAAGTTGTCATAACTTGTTGCTACAGTGGCATGATCTTCACCAAAAATCTTCTTCCCAATTATTAGTGCTTTTTCGTGAAGTTCTTTGGCTTGATTGTATTCTCCCAGGCGTTGGTACACTAATGCCAAGTTGTTATAACTTGTTGCTACAGTGGCATGATCTTCACCAAAAATCTTCTTCCCAATTATTAGTGCTTTTTCGTGAAGTTCTTTGGCTTGATTGTATTCTCCCAGGCGTTCGTACACTAATGCCAAGTTGTTATAACTTGTTGCTACATCGGCATAATCTTCACCAAAAATCTTTTTGCCAATTATCAGTGCTTTTTCGTGAAGTTCTTTGGCTTGATTGTACTCTCCCAGGCGTTCGTACACTAATGCCAAGTTGTTATAACCTTTTGCTACATCGGCATGATCTTCACCAAAAATCTTTTTGTAAATAGTCAGTGCTTTTTCGTGAAGTTCTTTGGCTTGATTGTATTCTCCCAGGCTTTTGTACACTGATGCCAAGTTGTTATAACTTGTTGCTACATCGGCATGATCTTCACCAAAAATCTTTTTGCCAATTATCAGTGCTTTTTCGTGAAGTTCTTTGGCTTGATTGTACTCTCCCAGGCGTTCGTACACTAATGCCAAGTTGTCATAACTTGTTGCTACAGCGGCATGATCTTCACCAAAAATCCTTTTGTAAATAATCAGTGCTTTTTCGTGAAGTTCTTTGGCTTGATTGTACTCTCCCAGGCGTTCGTACACTAATGCCAAGTTGTTATAACCTTTTGCTACATCGGCATGATCTTCACCAAAAATCTTTTTGTAAATAGTCAGTGCTTTTTCGTGAAGTTCTTTGGCTTGATTGTATTCTCCCGGGCGTCTGTACACTAATGCCAAGTTGTTATAACTTGTTGCTACAGCGGCATGATCTTCACCAAAAATCTTTTTGCGAATTATCAGTGCTTTTTCGTGAAGTTCTTTGGCTTGATTGTATTCTCCCAGGTGTCGGTACACTAATGCCAAGTTGTCATAACTTGTTGCTACATCGGCATGATCTTCACCAAAAATCTTTTTGTAAATAATCAGTGCTTTTTCGCGAAGTTCTTTGGCTTGATTGTATTCTCCAAGGGTGTCGCACACTAATGCCAAGTTGTTATAACTTGTTGCTACAGCGGCATGATCTTTACCAAAAATCTTTTTGTAAATAGTCAGTGCTTTTTCGTGAAGTTCTTTGGCTTGATTGTATTCTCCAAGGGTGTCGCACACTAATGCCAAGTTGTTATAACTTGTTGCTACATCGGCATGATCTTCACCAAAAATCTTTTTGCCAATTATCAGTGCTTTTTCGTGAAGTTCTTTGGCTTGATTGTACTCTCCCAGGCGTTCGTACACTAATGCCAAGTTGTCATAACTTGTTGCTACAGCGGCATGATCTTCACCAAAAATCCTTTTGTAAATAATCAGTGCTTTTTCGTGAAGTTCTTTGGCTTGATTGTATTCTCCCAGCCCGTGATACACTTCGCCAGTTACATTTAAAATCCTCCATTTTCGAGCAAACACACCCGTTGAAGTATCGTCTAAGTTCCGCAGTAGATCGTATGCTAAGTTGACCACACTTTTCGCAAAGAACAAATAGGAGCTTTTTTGACAGACCCTGGCGAGATTATGTAGCCAATCAATAACTGTGTCCAAATCTATGAAGAGCGCAAACCTTTCTGAAAAAGTGCTTTCATCTGAATTTAACTCTGACGTCATCTGCTTAAGTAAAGATTCACAGTGGGGCCTCAATTTTTTACAAAACGCATAATTCTCGTAGTTTTCTTCAAATTGGGAGTTGAAAATCTTTACCGCTTCTGCCATGGTGTGGTCACTCTCCCGGCATGATTTCAGGTTAGCTATCTCGCCTCGTTTCAAAGCGTCATGCACTACTTTATGTAAACGTAAATAAGTTCGTTCACCCCCTTCTTCGGAGTGAACAAGACTTAAAGAGGACCTTACAATGTTTGCCTTCATTAAAACCTCTGGATGGTCCTTTACTTGGGCTTTGACGAACTTTAAAACAGTTTCGAGTGGTACGTCGTCGTTAGCGCAGAGCGAAAGAAAAGAATATGTATGAAGAAGAACCTCGTCTGTTTCAACAGCTCGTTGGATAGCCATTTCTACTGCGGCCAATGTTGTTTTAGCGTAGGCTGAACTCTCATTAGCAAGGACAGTTTCGACCGATTTTCGCCGGCTGTATGTTGATATGTCTTGAAGGTATGCTTGCCAATTATAATTTGAAGACCCACTGGTCACAACAGTTTGCACGAAATAAGCAGCAGCAGCTAAGGCCAGTGGCTGAAAATCGAGAAGTTCAGCGACATTTTCTGCTTGTACTCGCTCCGAAATTCGCGATACTGTTTCCAGCAATTCCACTGCCTCGTCCCGCCTCATTCCTTTGCTTAACGATTCATGATACGTGTGAGGAGCGTTTTGAGGAACTGTACCACTATCTTGAGTGGTAATCAGCACTTGCCCATGGCCCCATTCTTTACTGCCAGTTTGAGGAAGCAAGTCGCGGACTAAGCGTAAATCAATCACATTGTCTGCTATTATCAACCATTTGGTAAACTTGCTGGTCTTCGGCAAAATCAAGCGATGGAGCTGTTTAATTGCTTCAATAGGTTTCTCTTCTTTTATAGATTCTAAGCCTTTCAACGCGTATTCTGTTATCCCTAAGTGTCTCCCAAGGGTGAGGTAAGAGTCAGCAAGTTTGTCAATGCTTTCTGTGTTCAGTGTCGCCACAAATATAAGATCATTGTTTTGTTTAGAAAAGAACTGTTGTCCGATTTCCCGGGCAAGTTGGCTCTTGCCACATCCTGGATTTCCTAACAAATACACTGTACTGACTGCCCCGCTTGAACTTTTGTAAAGTTCCTGCATTTCGTTAGTGATTCTTTCAATATCATGCGAGCGCCTGATAGTATCATGTGGTGGGCACAACGCGAGACTGCAAAATGGCTGAAGTTCCACACTTATTTCCTGTGTGAGAGAAACCAGGGCAGCTTCGGTACTTTGAAGAGTGCTTTTTGTCTGATCTAACTCGGCTTGGAGATCACGAACTTGCTTCCTTATTTTTTCCACTTCCTTCGTCGGAAAGGTCTTCTGGTTCTTTATTTCTTGAATCTCAGTTATAGCCAGACCAAGAGATGTAAAAGCATTCAACACTCTGTCTACAGAAGTTTGGAAGTCGGCATCTGTCAACTTCGCCTCGGTGATATGAGCGATCTCGTTTCGCACCTGACGAATATCATCGACCTCTTTACGGACAGCTGGGCGTAAGGTGTTACCAATGCTGTCCGAGTACAGAATGGCAAAAAACAAACAGGTACAGTCCCACTCTGCCATGTCACCATTGTAGATTATTGCCAGAGTTCGGGCGTTTTTCTTGCGACTTGCTTTAGATTCTTTGTTGTAAAAATCATGTCCATTTTGTGCCGTGTCTTTCCATTCTCCAGTTAACGTTGCTTTATAAAGGAAATCCCATTCGTTTTTGAAAATGTGCCGCAGTCCCACTGGAACCAAATCAAATGCTACGTAGCATAGTCTGAAGTAGTTTAGTTGCTCTTGCGAGTATTCCATCACCAACTTATAATCCTAGTAAGAGATATTGTCTATTAGCTTATTTTCTCGTCAGGCCAAAACAAAGATTATTTACTTATCATTTTGAAAATGGCAAGAATCACCGCTGATTATGTAACACAGTTATTCCATAAAATGATTGTGAAAAGCAAGCCGTAACTAATGATAAACTAAGTTTAATACGGGACGCTAGGTAAGTAGCTATAGTTTTGCGCTGGCAGATAGTTTATCTGGCAGATAGTTTATCTGCGCTGGCAGATAAACAACTGCGTCTGGGCTTCAAACAGAACTTGCTTGCCAGGGACCTGGCTCAATCAGCAACGTGTTTCTACGACAGTACCAATAATGATCTAATAGACGCCAGGTTCTTTTATTTAATTTTAAGGGTCATCAAAGAGCACTTTCCTTACTTTGAACTTGGCGTGGAACAAGATGCAATGTACAAACCATTGTCGATCAAGAAATAAACCAAATACCGGTGAATTGAATGATTTTGCTCTATTTTGCTATTCCCGAGTATTGTGGAGTAATGGTCATGGGAAGGCATTTGTTAGACAGGGGCCGTTTAATAGTGAGGGGCCTCTATCACAAACAGTGTGTGGAAGGTCGTTTGATTTAAGACAAGAGCCGGGCCTTTATTTGTATTTGAAAAGGGCCTTCTACTAGATCATGTATGTCATTCGATTTCAGTGTCTCCATTGTCAAACACATTAATGACGATTTACTTTATTTTGATCAGTGCACAAATTTTAAGAGTTCTTGGCCTTTTCGAACAGTGCTTCGTTTGGATGACAAGTTGAGGGTAACAGATATCCTAGAAGAATGTAAAAGTAGAGTAGAAGATGGATAAGAAGCAGGAGAGAGATTAAACCTATTTGTCTAGAAGTGCGCTCTTTTCGATATGCAAGCTCTGTGGACTACAGAGCTCTTTTCCTTAGCGCGGCTGAAACTTAAAAAGGCTCTCGAGTCGAGATTGGTGGGGAGGGGGACGACGGGTAGCACCACCGTCCCATAGACAGGTTTAGAGTGCAGGGGGAGATGACGATCACATAGCAAAAGAGAACAAAGCGGGTTATACAAAGTTCTCTGCAAGTTCATTGATTTTCTTGCCACTGAGATTGGTCTTAAAAACAGTACACGAAAATTTCTCTTAGCACTTTAACCCTTTCCTAGACTGAGTTTTGGTGAGATGACCCATCATTTTCGTTTGTACCTGTGGACCTTGTAATTGTGTGCTCACGCCCCTCCTGGGGGGGAGGTTACTCCCTATAATGGTCTATACGGGGAGGCTCCTCCCGAAAGGGTTACCTTTTTCAGCTTTCAGGTACCGTATTTACTCGAATAGGCGCCGCGGCGTTTATTTCATTTTTTGCGATCCAGCTGCGGCGTTTATTTGAGGGCGGCGTCTATTCGGGGGCGGCGTTTATTAAAAAATCACTTTATTCAGTACTTAATATCGTACAACATATAGTAACTTTTTTTACTAGGTAACAGCAACAAATCTCAATATATAAATGTCGTCCATTTTGTCTATTCAATTGTGATTTTTACACCAAGTTAAACATTAACATTAACAGCAGAATTACGCGTGGCAAAAATTCTTGAAAGAGAACTTGACACAAGAGCAAAAATGTACAGTCACTTTGAACTAAAAAATGTTGTTCTAAAAGAAAATAAATTTCCATTGCTGGTTTAAACTTGAAATAGACTTTTCTTTAATAAATACTATAAATCATTATTTCCTTAAATAAACGCCGCACCGTAGACGCGGCGTCTATTAATATTTTGAGTCTCAAGTGCGGCTATTTGAGGCCGGGCGGCGTCTATTCGGGAGCGGCGTCTATTCGAGTAAATACGGTATATGCAATGTTAGGGATTTCACTTGTCGAAGTGTATGGATGTGTAGGGAATTATGTCATTTCGTCGGTAAAAAGGCTCAAAAGGGCCAACAGGTGCATTTAAAGGCAATGAAAAAGTTGGGAAAACGTTCTGGTTTTGTGATTTATTCATGATATGTTAAAGACAATGCATTTAGAGTTGTTGAAAGGGATGCAAAGTTCTATACTTGGTATGTGAAAGGGGTATCATTTATCAATAGAAGGTATACGAAAGGGGGAACTTTTCTGTCAAAAACGGTATATAAAAGGGTAATTAAGGGGTCGAACCTCGGGGTGGAGCCTCCACGTATACCATTTTTGTAGTACCCCCACGAGACGTTGTGAACTCGCACGAAGCCCAAAGAACGAGCGTCTGCTTGGGAGGCCTAACGTATTTCCGGTCGTCGCCTTGCTTCACTATCTGATCACTAGCCTGAGTGGCAGGCGTTCGAAACGGAATGGGAAGGGAAGTAGGGCGCGAGACCACGCGCGAGGGAGGAGCGCGCGCCCAAATTCCCCCTTCCCCTTTCAACGCCGGCCACGCAGGTTATCTGATCACCGAAAAGTAACGAGAGACGACCGGAAATACGTCTGCGTTCAAAGTCTACTTCAAATGAAACCTCTTTCTCTTTGGCCGTCTTTTTTCGGAGAATTTTCACCTCTTAAGACTTTACCCAAAGAAATTTTTGTTTTTCTGAATTTTTAAGTTGGGCACTGTTAGGATTGATAAGGTTTTACTTCTGCGCAGAAAGCGATGAATCCTCGCTATGGCATGATGACCCAGACATCAAAGCACACAAATCATTTGCAAATGAACATTCTAGCGACATTCGTTTGATGTTTGATTCCTGTTTCAAATATGAAACTCTCATTCGTTTTGATTTTGGACAACGAATGACCCACCGTGATCGGCGTATTATTCAGGCTAGGGAATCAATGCTAACAACCCCTTTAATGAGCGTATTTTTAACGAAATAGCGACCATGATCGCGCAGAAACGTACAAGGAAGTGTACCCGCAAATGTAGACATTTCCGATGCTTACGCGAAAATAATAACGGTTTCGAAGAACCAGATGGACATAACAAGTAAACTCTTTTCATCACCTCAAATTCTACACCATGCACCCAACAGTACTCGAGACAGTGACGATATAGTTCTTTATGCCGAGGCCATCCAATCCTTTAAACGGTAATGTGTGGTGTACGAATGGAACTTCGACAAAATAATTATCCTGAATTTGTCTGTGGGTATGTTAAGCTGAATAACCAATGTAAAATTACTCACCTTACCCAAAATTAATCCAGGGAACTTCGATTTAATACAACGTAAGGTAGTACGATGAAGAAGAGAAATTGATTGTCTAAAGCGGAACTGCTCGAAATTGATCTAAAGCCATCACCTGACCAATAATATTGGCGTCTGACTATAAAGACAGATCACGCAAATGTCGTTATGGTCGAGCTATTTTACGCTATTTTTCACAGTCACGCTATTCGAAGAAAATGAAGGCCTGTAAAGGCGCGGCGGGGGAAACCGGAAGGGTATGCTGGTCGGAAAATTAGAATTAAACCCCTAGGATTTATTTGACCCCCAAAGGATTGATTCTGTCAACCTAATACTTTTAAACTTGCTTAAGATTTTACAACTTCGCTTTTATAGCGCTGAAACCATGCAGTTCTCTATATTTAAACACATTTTGTAATGTTTTACAGTTGAGCGATTATGCGTGCACGTGGATGATGTCATGAATTTTAAATTCTTTCATGTCACGCGAAGTAGTCGCGAATTATATAAACTTACATCATACTTCCCTAAACAAAAATAATGTACAGTTCAATTACAATTTCAAGAAAATTGAAGTTGTATCAGTCTACGTTTGCGTTAACTCTGTTGGCGAATTACATTAATTATCCTCATGTTTAAGTAGAATAGGCTACGTTGTTTAGTGATGAAGCTTCTAGGGTTCAAGTTACACTGTTGGAATTTTCTCGTTGCACAGTTTGCAGCGATTTTATGCCCGATTTGCCAGTAGATGCAACTGAAAGTATAGTCACCAAATACAGACAACCAGTATGGCTGTATAACAGAATGCCAAGCCTTACATGCAGGGCATATTAGGTGGAAAAAAGCACTCGCGTAAGGATTACGAGGGCACCATTTTTTCTTTTCCCCCATAAATAGAGGCAGGCTTTGAAAACCTATGCTTACTTGACGAAAAACCCGCCCCATCGCCTTCTTTGATCTCAACTATAACTGTGACGTCATCACTCAGTACCTCAGAACGTTTCACCCCCCACAGATAAGGGAGAGAGTGAGAGAAAAGGAAAGGTCGGCTTCTTGTAAATTTGCAAGAATGACAGGCCTTTCTATGTACGCACGCTATACGCTAAAAATGTTCGTTCCCGGAGGGACGCAAGCTCAAGGGGTACGCTGTTCTTAGGCGGCCCTTTTGAGGTGAATGCCGACAAGCGACATGGCCTTGGGGGAAAGGCGACAAACAAAACAGAGACAAATATAAACGTAAAATACCGGACAAGAAAACCTTCTCGTCAATACGTGAAACAAGTGGTTTTAAAATTCATACTTGGGACAAAGGTTCCTCTCACCCCTCTTAAAGGGCCTCTCTTCTTAGGGCCTGTTTACATGGAGGGACCCCAGATAGGCGAGGTAAGATGTGGCGGGGTCAACCACCTCTCATGTAAACGTGATCAAATTAAAATGAGAGATCGTATGGAAACGCGGGTTACCTCACCTACCTGGGGTCCCCCACCCCGGCCCCGTGTAAACAGGCCCTAAGGCCCCGATTATATGGAGAAAACTAGTCCCAGGAAGAGGAGGGTCTCGATGGGGTAACCCCACCTAACCGGGCTACCTCATCTACCTGGGGTCCCCACCCCCGTGTAAACCGTCAGCCGTCAAACGCACGAAAATTTAAACGTCAACCTTAAAAAAAATATTATATTTTATCGTCAAACGTCATAAATGCACATTAATCTCAAAAAGTCTTAAGGTATCTCAAATTTCATTATTTCAGCTGATCTTCACGGACTTACGGCTCCTGAAGAATCTCTAAAGTGGAAAAGTCAGTTTCCACGTTGTCCAAATATAACACACTCTCTAGACGTTACAACTTGCTTATATCTGAAAATGTTTCTAAATCTTAAAAGCGAGAGGCCAAGACAACCTCCAAGACCCAAAAGTTAATATTGAGTTCTACAGAAATTAATATTTACTTTAATTCTTGGACTAAATTTCTACTTAATAAACGTGAACTGTCAAAAGCTCTAAAATTTAACCGTCAGCCGTCAAAATTGGAAAAATTAACCGTCAACCGTCAAAGCTAACACCCCACCCCACCCCACCTCAGTGAGGCCCTCGTGAAGGGGGTCACTTACCTATCCGAGCTACCATGAACGAGTCAACATTCCCTAAATTTCTTTACAAAACTTGGCAAACCGTTAACATTGGCGCATCATTATACATTTCTGCGAAACTGCCCACCTACCCCTCCTCTAAGCCAACATTAGCATTTAATTCTCACTTAGGGCAAAATGTTGGCTTAGGGGAGGGGTAGGTGGGCAGTTTCCCAGACATGTATCATGATTGGGTTGGCTAGAAGGGAAAAGTTGTCTTGGGAAAGGGGGGGCATCCTCCCAGCAGAGTCAACTTAAGCGAGTGCTTATAAGACATCATTGCCCGAACCAAGAGCTAGAAACAGCGCTGGCGCAAAGCATGCTCTGATTGCCTTGTACAGAGTACAGCCGGTTGGGAGAGCCAAAGTGATCATATGGAGAAAAGTTGGCCGGGATAGAGGGCTGACCTTACCATCTCCAAAAACCCGACTAGGCTGGTCATCTCCCTCGAAACGGGCCTAATTCAGACTTTTCCCTGTCTACAGGTATGTATAGTAAGAAGAGATCCCATCAGGTGCGCTTACACATAAAAAATACCAGTTTGAGGAATGGAAACGAACGTTTAAATAGCCTGCGTAGCAGGCGCTTGAAAGAAGTGGGCGCAAGAGAGAACGGGCGCGCGCGAGGGAGACACGCGAGGAGTGAGGGAGCTCCCTCTCCCCTCGCGTGTCTCCTTCTCGCATGCCCGTTTTTTCTTGCGCCCACCACTTCCAGGCCAAGCGCCTGCTGCGCAGGCTAACGTTTAAAAAAACCCTTCTAATTTTAATGACTTAATAGATCCAGTGCAAAAAGGCTTGCAATTAGTCTTTTATTATAAATCCAGCTCAAATTACCCTTGACTATACAAATCCAGTTAGGAAAATTGAATACAAATGTCACAACTTCATCATCTATACTCTATGGTTAATGAAGTGAGAGCTCCTGATATTAACTTTACCCCAAGATAATACAGAAATACTAAATACGTTATTGTTTAACCTATTAAAGCGCGATTACAAATGAAAGTGTCTTGTCCCCTCTCGGAATTCTACGAATTTGTATAGGTAATAGCATGATTTGTAGTGATATTTGGCATAAATTTCGAAATTGTTATACGTAAATTCACGAGCCGTTAGCAAGTGAAATTGGAGACAATTTTGAAGCATCACATGTGGTATTTTCGCCAAATATCACGTACAAATCATGATATTATTTGTTTATACTACTACCCGCACAAGGTTTGTAATTTTCACATGTGGGTATTTCAAATTAAGTTGAAATACCACTGCTCTAAACCAATCAAATTGCAGAAATGTCTCATGTAGTAGTATAAACTGGGTTAGATAATTATTATCTGCAAGCGTCGCTGATTAAATGGGTATATTTGAACGTAAAACGGGTCATCTGCCCGTGCACTGAGATATAAGAGGAGATCAGACTGAAGCAAACGAGAAAAAAGCAAAGATTTTCTTTAAACTGTGCAGATGGTTACTAAACTCTCCTTTAATACCAAAATCAAATTATTCCCGAGTAACCGACCTTAATTCAGAGGTTAGGAAATAAAGGAAACATAAAATAAAATAAACAGAAGATACCAAGATGCATTAACTATGAGCCTCCCTATGGGAACACGTACCTGCGGATGTCGATTTCGTCGCGCGTTTTCCACCAAATCGTCGGTTTTTGTACCCTGGGTGCCAGAGGCTTTTCATGCGCGTTTTCCGGTTTCGGTCGTAAAAAGTGACCCGCCCGAAAAGCCTCTGGACCAGAGCGCCATCCCTTTGATAGCGCCGAGCCAATTACAACCCCGCTTATACCAAAACATCCTTCGCCGCTCGCGTCTTCGGTCTTCGGCCGAACTCGTGTCGGCTGCACGAAGCTCCCCGTCGCACGCGAGAAAAAACCTCTGGTACCCAGGGTACGGTTTTTGAGGCGAGATCGTCACATACTAACGAGCTTAGGGCAACCACAACGACGACAGAATCGAGAAAAAAAAAGCAACATGTTAAATAAGCAAAACAAAAACTCTGAACGGACGTGCAGCACACTTTTTGGCAGATTTCTTTGCCTTCATCACACACGACCTACTTTGTCAAACTTGGTTGGAAAGGCAATTCGATCGTCGCTTTAACCGACTACGATTTCCTACGAAACAACCATACAGAGGCTCAACGAAAGGCTACTAAATTATGGTCATGTCTAATTAACCTTGACCAGCAAAGTGGGCAAATGCTGTCTACCTATTAACCCTTTAAGCCCTAAGATCAAAATTTGAATTCTCATTTGTGGCCCCTATTCATTTCCTTCAGAAGTAGAGGGGAGAGGTTGATAAAATATCATGCAAATTCAACTTGTGTGATCATGTCCGTAATTCTCATGACCACTCTGTTTTACAAAGCATTGTTATTACAAGGAGAAATTTGATGCTGATCACTCTTAGGGCTTAAAGGGTTAACGAGACACGCGCATAATGTATTTTAATTATGACAAAACCATTCCAAGCTTAAGTCACAGGTACTAAACTGGTGTGAAAGTAAGGACACTCAAAAGGAATACATCACTTTAAACAAGAAAGCCTATTAACAAAACTAATTGTTCTTTATATTATGCTCAGCGTGCCTAATACTTGTGATTCATCAGACAGTCAAATAAAGTAGTTTTTTAAGCATAAGTCCCATCTTTGCCAATCTTGCAGATCAAGACAAGAGCGAAAATCATCCCAAGGACCTAAAGAGAGAAAAAAACACAGATTTACATTAAAACATTCAAGCATTATCGGCAGCCTTAAACACAATTGCTTATTGCATTCGACGAAGGAGAAAGGTTACTATTCGAGTCCCGCGGGAGATCCCGTGGTTAGCGTTCTGGCCCCGGTTGCTGGAAAGACGGTTAACTCTTAACCAACGGTTAAGCACCCTAACAATTGGTTGAAAATTAACCGTGGATTAGATTCATTTGCTCAGACGCCTGTTAGTGTTAACCGTGGGTTAAATTTCTTCTAACTATGCGCTAAATTTAACGTACCTTGCTACGGGTGTTAACTTGTTAACCATCGGTTAAGTTTGCTCGTAACGTTTCTTATCTTGAAGAATTAATGTGTATTTTGTATTGTTCTGATGGCCGTAAGTTAAGTTAACTATTGGGTTACACGTCACCTTCGTTAAATAAAGAATATTGTATTGTATTGTATTGTAAATCAGCAAAACAACAAGGCGGTTGATTTGCTTTTTCGCGGTGTTCGTCCTATACATACTACGCGAAAAAGAAATTTTAACCTCAATGACAACTTGCTCGACGGACTAGATCTGAAGCTGAGGTCAAGTCAGGCTACAGATTTTCGCGTGACTCAATTCAGTTTATTACCGACACGCTTGTTCCCGATCTCGAAAGACCAACCGAAAGAAACCATGCACTGAAACCTCAGGAACAGGTTCTTGTTTCCCTTCGCAAATGTAAACAAAGTCGTCTTTCTTTACCTGTTTCAAACCCCTTCAAACCGCTCAAAGACGGTGTGTCTTTTAACAACTCCAAAATTTTATCCGTGCTCGGAGACGGCGTCTTTGGGGGTGGGCCACCGCCAGTTTTCCTTTGTTCCTTGCGGAACTTTGACAGCTCGTTCTTTGCAGTACTCTGCAGGTTCGTGCACTTCTCTTTAACTTTAGCTACACTTCGGTGTGCAGTTCCTACCGCATTTACGGCGATTGTCATCTCTTCCCATACACTTTGCTTTAGTTTGTTAGTAGTTGTGTTGGTAAACTTTGATTTTAGTACTGCCTGCTTTTCTTCAAACTTTTGAGTTATCATCGCAGTTTCTTGTACTGAAAAATTTAGTTTTCGTTTCCTACAGGTGTTTTAATTGACAGGAGAGACTTCAACAGCTCCAAGCTCAAACAAAGAATTTTCGGCAGCCATTTTGCTGTTTAAAGTGGACATAAGAATCGACAGAAGACAGTAAAAAACTTTCGCGGTCTCCGCGGGAAACCCACGGTTAGTTAACCCACGGTTAGCATATTTAACCAACCGTTACCGACTAACATATGGTTTACTTAACCATCTTTCGAGCAACCGGGGCCTGGATGCCATGCGATTTCACGGTTATATTCGCATTTTTTTGGTCACCATTTTTGAAAAATATAGAAGAAGCTGAACGGTGAAACGTTGACCTTGTCATCTCAATAATTCCGGGTGCGTTGTATTTGAAAAACAATGCTGAGTAGGTGAGTTGCGTTAGCCGGTGTCACGCAGTAAGGGTTTGAAGTCACACACGACGCTTTGACACCTTAATCAATGAACTTTTCAGATTACTTTAATTTTCTGTAGCCCAATTTTTAGCCAATTTTATTGACATCCTACAGTACAAAAGCATATCTTGAGGATCGTAGTCAGTGTTTGACCTGCTGTTACCTACATGCACTTAACCTAGAGGCCAAGCCAAGTAAATGTACGAAATACAGGACGCTCTTGCATTTTGGAGGAAAAATGAAATAGTAACAAATTGCAAAGGGGGAGAATAAGCAATAACAATGATAAAGACAGCTGCTGATATTCATATTGATAAGTGTTTGATTTTGATTTCTCAATCTTACAAGCTCATCACGGTTTGCACCCCCAACTTCCCCTCACAACCCAACCCCCCCCCCCCCCTCCCCATTGAACACACTCCCCTAATTTGCAATTATTACTAGTATATTAGAATAAGTGGTTAAAAGCTGAGGGCCACTGTTTCCATAGCAAGGGTTTCCGCGGGAGTTCTTCGAGAAAATTGGGACAAGAGCAAAAAAGCGGAATACTGCTGTGATGCCATGATGGCCCCCTCCAAATAAGAGGAAATTAAGACAGAGACCTCTGCCGGCCCATGATGCATTTCCACATCACGCAGGCTCGGGGGTTTCCTTAACAACCATTAACGTCTTAGTCACATGCAACGCAACTTACAGATGCGGTTTGTGCGACAACAATTGTGGGCTCAGGAATTTCTAACGTAAAGTCTCAACAGGGTATGCGCATTCCACATTAAATGACACCAGTTTTGCAAAAGAGTCAGTTTCGACCACAAATCTGGTTAGTGGCTACATAAGAGAATGAATCGGCGTTCTGCTTCTGTCCTCCCTCTCATTTCCCTTTCCCTTGTGAGAACTCTGCTACGTTTGTAGAAGGGAAGGTGCGAACAAAGGACATTATTATTCATCTGATTGGCTAAAAGCACACGCATAATTTATCATAACCAGTTACTGATGACCAAATTTGGAAGAATTTGGTGTTTAACGAGGAAATGACGTCAAAAATGCAGCCTTCTACAGGTTAAAGCACCGTTAACCGAGAAGACGTGGGGACGAGGTTGAGTTGTTTTCGCTGTGAAAACTAAAATGGCGGCCACTTCACTCGTTTCAAGAGTAAAAAATACAGCTGGAACTAGGCGAAATAATAGCTAAAAACATAGCAAAAACAGCAAGAAGACAACTCGGAGGGTGACATCTGCTATTTGGAGAATATTTGTGGAGCTGGACAAACCTAAACGTACACCATCGAAGATACACTTTACATCGATGCAGGTAAACATGTTTTAGCTCCGTTTTTAAACTAGGAATTATTTTGAATGAATAATAAAGCAATTAATGAATTCGGCTTTCGTAGGATATGGAGAATTAAGCAGATCTCAGGATTTAAAACCCCAACTAGCAGGAGGCAACCAGTAGCCTTTTTACAAGCGTGGCAGAGGATTTGAACTCGGGACGACCAAGAGCAAATCTAGCAAGTGGTCAGAACAGGACTTGAACCCGGGACCGCCAGATTGCGAGTCTCACGCACTCACCACTCAGCCACGCTGCCTCCTCAGCGCCCCGGAGAGCTTGCTCGCAAGCTTACCCCTACGGCATTATGTTGTTGGTACATGTTTATGTGTACCCTTGAAAGGAGACCAAGTGACCCAGTTTTAGTACTATTGGTTCTTTTATATTGTAATTTAAGACTTCCACCTCCGTAGGTTTAAGTTAAAAAATTAAAAATATACAGTGGGCGCCTATTATGTCCACGGGCTTTCACTTTATGGCAAAGCTAGTAAGCCAGCCCCTAGATAGAGTTTTGCCCCCATGGCTGGTGAATCTACACCTACAACATTAAAAGGAGCAGGCATCCCTCACACTGACTAATCAACAGAAAAAATAAAACAGGGGTGGGGGGAGGGGAATAAAGGGAGGGAGGGAGGGATGAAGATAATAAAAATGCAAGATCCAAAGGCTAAACAAAACCCGGTGACTGCCATAATGCAATACCGAGTAGACAAGCTGGTGAGTGACTAATGACAAAAGACGGCACTCTTTGTTGATATAAATCCCATTTCACTGCATTAAATTTATAACCTGTTAAGGTTAAACAACAAACATAAGTTTACTGTCATAAGTTTACCTGAATAATGACAATTGTAATGCCAACAGCACCAACATAGTACAGTTTGTCCTTGATAAGTTTTTGTAGTTTGTCTTTGCAGGGCTGAAATGATTATAGGACAAAAAATACACCTCAGTTATTGTCATTGGAAAGTACAATAATGTATTAACTCTTAAAGTCACATCACCCAAAGTAAAGGATAATAATTATCCTTTACTTAGGGGGAAAGAATTAAATTGATATTGGGTACTAGTATTCCCTTTCAATATCATTATGTACAATCAGGTATTTTTATTATTTACTCATTCACACGTTCACTCCCTGCAATTTTCACCAAAACTTTTCCCAATGGAATTAAGCCTAGTAAAGGCACGTTTAGCAAAGGAAAACAAAATGGGGAAGAAAACCAAACAAAAGCAGCAAGGGAGAGAAAGCTGATGGTTAAAGTCAAAGGGCAGTGACCATTTTAAACCCAAAGCTACATGTACATATGTGTGTACCCTCATCCCAGCTGATGCGTCCATTGTGTCAGTTTCGCATCTGCATTGTTTGCTAAGTTCTGGCCTGCACTGTACCTCAAAATTTTGCCTTCTACACATGTCCATGTGTAAGAAGCTGATATTTAGGATTAGGAACAGAAAGCAGCATTTGTGGTTCTCACTTTATAAACAGTGTTTTGGGCAGTTTTGGTGCCTACAAGACAGACAGTGACCAAAAAACAGCTCTTCTGTGACTTAAAGCTTCAAAAAGACATTTTCAGCACAATTTCTGGTGGCACAAGTGGGTAATATTTCTTAAGGAGTACATACAAACTGTATTCAGGGCTTTCAACAAGCACCGACGGCCGACGAAATGCGTCAGCTACTTTGCTCAGGGAAGTCGGCTACTTTTTTTCCAGAAAGAACTGAGAAGCAACTAGTTTGAATAACATCATATATAAAAAAGGATCATCATAAAATCTGAACTGGTATTACGTTATGCTTCAGTCATACACAATAAATTGCGCCTTTTACTGCAAAAAACTATGAAAGTGAAAAGGTTTGGTATTTCATTGGTGTTTATAATTATAATAAACAGAACAGTACATGGCCGCTTAAAGATACGAAATTTCTCTTTAAGTGTTGAAAAATATTTAACTCGTTCGCTGCGCTCACTCGTGAAATATTTTTCAACACTTAAAGAGAAATTTCGTATCTCTGCGTGGCCATGTAATATCCTCATTCAGGTGAGAGTACAACCACAGAGGTTTCATTTGAAAGGTCACACCATAGGATTTCATCCACAGATTCGGAAATTAAAATGAGAATTCATCCAATTACAAGTGAGATGAGTCAGTCTATATGCAGGAGTGAGTGTCGTCACGCACTCTTTTACTGTTAAAATTAACTTAAATTACCAAGGTACATGTAAATGACTTTTCATTTAACTGTGGCTTGGTGCCTGGTACCTATCTACTGCCAAATGTTTTAAACATAAAAAAGATTTATACAAGAAAAGTGCTTTACGTACAGCTGTGTAGATATTATTTGCAATGATTTGTCCACAGTCCTTCTTTTCGTCTTTGCAGCAACTGTCTGGAACATAGTGGTTCCCCTTGAAAATCTTCGCGCTATACCACTCAGTGTAGTTGTTCCAGCCGCAGCATTTTTCCTAAAATTGAAAAAAAAGAAAGCCCTTCCTTTTGTCAGAAAATCCTGAACCAAATTAAAGAATATAAAATAGACAAAAATTTGTCAAATATTTTCTTAGTTAATAATGTGCTTTCTTGCACCACTTCTCTGACACCATCTTAATATTAGGCGAAACATCAAACTTTTTATGAGACAAGTCAAACTGGGTGGATTAAAAACATTAAAGTTTTTTTATCTGTCTCAGTAAAGTTCATCTGAATGAGTTTGGACCAACCACCATGATCTATCTGTCTGAAGAAGATGTCCATGTACAGAAGGTCTGAAGATCATCTCAGGACAAATTTCAATCTTCTCATGAGTTATGGGACATATTCAACCAATTGCAAATCAGGCGGACAAATTTTTTTCTTGTGAAAATCCGCTGGACCAATTTGATGTCTAATAAATCCAATAAATTTATTAGTTCAATGTTTGATTAGATCAACATGATCTGACCCAACAGACGAACTCAACTTAACTTACATGTAACTCGACCCAAATTACCATCTGGTTTGTCTCATGCAAAGTTTGGTCTTTTCCCAGGGGACTGTTCATTTATTATCAGAGGCAGGATGGGTCAAGATTTTAACAAATTAATCTTCCTTTCTTGTGACCCCCTTAATAAAACTGGATTTTTGGGTCCCCCTTGTCTCTTTGAAATTTTAAGGCTCCCCTATGTAACATATACCTGTAATAATATTTAGCCCACGTGACCCCCCTCTTTGCTAAAATTTTCGAGTCTCCCCCATTTTCTCACCCATCCTCCCCTGTGATAAATAATGAACAGACACTAAGCTAAGCCTTAGCTTTCTCTGGGTTATAATCCTCACAATTTAATCAAAGCCATATTCTTAAAAGCTTGTTGCCAACCTTGATCAATGCAACGTGGTCATTTATTTTTGTTTTGAAATCATGCTTTTGTCAATAGCACACTCTGATTGGTCAACACTTTTGCCAGGCTTTCTCTCAAAAAGACAAAATATTCAGAGTTAGTGTGTTTTTCTTATCAAAGGGTTGCACAGTTAGCCTGCAAAGTCAGTCAATAAGTGTTATTTCTTATGGAAGTGGATGACTCCATTGACATTTCAGGTTTACCTGAAAGAAACGTGTACAGATCCCTGAGATACCAAGGTAATGGGACAAACTATACACATGCATTCAAGTTTATAACATCTAAGCCGTGCGAAGATACAAGGAACCACTTTTTTTTTTTCAGATCTGTGTCATGGCAATAGCTTTTAATTGTTTTCCTGGAAATGGTGAAGGAAGATGATGGTGTTAAACATGATGAACAGGCAAAGTTCATTGACAGTGAGAGTGTGTTTGCACGGAAGATACCAGAGTACCAATTAAGCATTTGATATTAGCATACAAAAAGGTCAAAAGATAACTTGTTCCGGAATTTGTGGAATATTATAACTTAGTCTTGAATAAAACTTGTAACGATAATGGAATGTTATCAAAGCAAAGAAGGCTATTCAGCGGAAAATGTACCGTGAAAATTTATGAGGTGATGGTAAACAACTCTTAGAAGAATTATTTATATTTTTGGACAGGTTTGTCGCAAATGGCTCGGGTGAAAGTGGTTTGGAACAGTAGTGCAGCTGACATTGTTTGGTAACAGATAGCTTGAGCAGTTCAAACGGACGACAATTTTCTTCGAACAGATGATAATCTTTTGAAACGGATAGCCCAAACCGTTCGAATGGATGACAATTTTTCACGAAGGGATAGTAACAGCCTGAGTTGTTCAAAATAAGGGATGACATTTTTTTTCCCAACAGATAGCCTGAGCTGTTTGAACAGATACCAAATCTGTGAAAAAGCCTGTGACAACTATCTGTGACAACTATCAGTAATTTCGTGTAACACGAAATTCACAGGATTTGTATTTGCAACATGCAATGCATCGAGGTTGGCAATGATTCTTTTAAAGTATAAACTTTACCTCTCTTTGCAGAGTATCCCATGCCTTTGTAGTCCCCTCACTACCGTCCTCTCCATAATGTTCTCGCATTTCCTTTACAACACCTTCATCAAGTTCCTTGTCAAACTATGAATAAGTTAAAGCACTTCATTACGTACAGTACACAATCAGTTTAAAGGAGTGGAATTGTCACAAAGCATTTGATAACTTCTTGTCTCAGAGTAACTTACAAGTATTATCAACCACTGACATAATTATATAGTGAGTATGGGTCGCCTGTGAGAAGAGAAAATTACAAAAAGCAGAACTTACGTCTCCACGATATTTATACGCCAAAGCAGCACCAGCAATCTCCAGAGCAAGAATAACAAGAAGGCAGATGAAGAACTATACAGATAGAAAAAAAAGATATTACATATGTACAAGTTTAGACCCACATGAATTTTTAAAGAAACATTACTTAAAATAATATAGCAAAACATTAATTTACACGTAGCCTGTGCCACAGATAAAAGTAAACCTCTGTCTACTGCAATCCCTTTTTAACCCCACTGAGACTTTTTTATTTCACGCACATTTGAAGGGGGGCTTAAACCAGTAGGGGGGAAGAAGCTTACAGTGTATTATGAGAGGACGGGCTTAATAACTTTCTTCCTTGCGACGGGGGCTTAATAAACTGCAGATTTATATATGGTACAGTAAGCCTGTCTGCAAACCAGCAACAACATTTTGGGGGGTTAACGAGGTGTATTATACAGTATGGGCAATGTGACAGTGGTGAATTCTACTTCATGCCCCTACAGCTGAACATGTGTCTAGAAGTCAATTTTCTATAGCTATTACACAGTCATTACTTAATTGATTGCAATAGTATTTATAATTGCACAATGTAATATAGGTAATAGCTTTGAGCATCACAACTTACAATGACCAGCATGCACCTATTTTCCTTCCAGGCTCCACAACATCCCATGAATGAAATTAAGGCAATAAGGCAACCAGCAGCAATGGTAACTTGGGATCCTGTCGCATACGGGATACTATCTGTAAGGGTGACATAGTCGCCGAACTTAATAAGAGTCCATGCTCCAACGCCAATCAGGACAATGCCGAACACCTACAGGGTACACAAACAAAGGCACATACATACAAGACCAGGTTCAGATGCCATACTTCACATCAGCCAAACCAAATTCAAATTCGAGGCCAACCAAAATTAATTTAGGTACACTGAATTATATTTATTTATTTATTTCTTCCAGCCGAACTATGGTCAACTCCGGACAGCTCGAACCTTCTAAGGAAATTGAAAAAAAAAACGAGTTATTGGGAGTTTGAAGTAAATGCAGTAGATGACCTAATAAACACCTGGGGCATCTGTTTGATTTTAGGGGTCCACGTATCATTATTAATATCAATAATAATACCCACTCTATCAGTTGATAAGGTTAGGCCATCTAAGGATCCATATCCCTCTTTCAAATCCTAACACCAATGTCAGAATCCTTGCTCCAGGTTATTAAGTTGCCATTGGAAGTCTGTCACTACTTTGAACTTGGCATTGAGCAAGATGAAAAGTGCAAAGCCTCGTTAATCAAGCAAGAAACTGAATGATTGAATGATGACAAAGGGTTCATGACTGGGGGAAAAGTGCAACAATATCCTCACTTTGTCAGATTTTTCCACACTTCTGAGAAGTGTGGAACCACTCCTGTAAGTACAAAGGTAAGAAACTCTGGATTTCATGACCAGGGCTGGACACGGCTCCCCTTTTGCTAATCCTTAGTGCTAGTTTGGAGTAATTCTCCTAGGGGGCACCTATTGGACAGAGGGGATTAATTAGAGAGGGGCATCTATTTGGAAGTGGGTGTTGTATGTGTAGGAAGGGTTTGCAAATTTTATTGATGAGTGGAGTCAGTGTGACTTCCGCTTCAAAAATTTTGGAGTCATTTTGGAATATTTGGAGTCAAGTATCACAACGAAAAAAGCCATTTTCAGACTTTCCAGCACGTGGTCCTGGCATGTATACACTATCGTGAGGGATACACGAGGTAGCTGTGGCAGTCCGCTGACCTGGAAAGCTCAAATCCATGATGGCTGTCATTGAGTAAACTTTGATAGTAATTTACCCTCTTCCTGTTTTACTTTACTTTCGATGATTTAATTAAGGTTTACAACATTTACAATTAACATAAACTGTATTTGTTGCGAAAAAGGTAAGGACAAAACTGTGTTTGTTACCGAAAATTTCCGGAGTCGAAGTGGCTCCCTGTTTATTACTGAAAATTTCTGGAGTCGAAGTGACTCCCTCCGTAATCTCAGTGGAGTCATCTGAAGAATTTTGGCGTAAAATACGCCAAATTTGGCGTATTTGCGAACCCTGTGTGTAGGTCATTTACAGTAACCAGAAATAAGCAAATAAACAAATGGCATGGGGAAGGAATGCAAGTATCATGCACACTTCACTTCATAGGCAGCAAGAGATATGTTGATATTTTGAAAAATAGGAATTAAGCACCAAAGCTTGACTAAATATCACACGGTTGAACACTTTTGAACTGAACTGACAAAAAGTGAAGTAAAGAAGAAATAAATTCAATGTTTCAAACTACAGTACACTGCTTTTTTTTTACTTGTCAAGCGCTTAAAACATGGTTAGAGTTTTCAAGGGGACAATTACATACATGTAGAAATTATCTGAAGGGAAACAAAAGTTACTTCGAGTTAGCAGGGTTGTCATGATCAGAAAGTTTTGAAGAAGATGGCTGAGTTGTCAAAGAAGCAGCCAGTCCAGGGATATTTTATTATTTTAAAAAATGCCATCTCTAAAGAAATGCCAAGCAGAGTAGGCGGCCGATATGAACCAAGTAGGTGGTGATTTTCGCTGGCAGTTCAAGTTATCAAGGGTCCAAGTTAAAGAGGGTAAAAGTACAGTAAATGTATGAACGAGTTATCAAATACATGGGAAATCAATTTTTTGGTTGGGGTTAGTGCGAGGTTTAACTTAGAGAGGTTAGAGTTATCAGGAGTTGACTGTAAATTCAAAAGGAGAAATGTCAACATCCATTAAAAATACATTACAAAAATTTACACATTTGGTTCGGCTAATGCATGCAAAGTTAGGCGTCTGAATCAACAACGGTCCATTAATTCCTGGCTGCCAGGAGTGAAGAATGGTTGAGCTGATCTAAATTCAGTTAGCTGTTTCAAATTGATTCAGATGCTTTGATACTTCTCATGAACTTAATTCACTGAAAATGATTCAGCTCATGTGAAGCATAGCATCTGAGCTGGGCCTAGGTTGAAATAAAATGAAAAGGCATCTAAGTAAAATTTTAATGTTTTAAGACAAAATAAAATTTACACAAAAACTGACCTGCACATGAATAATTTATTATTATAACATACACAACTCAAGGTTGAAACAACCAAATAAGTTTTACTTACAAAGAAAATGAAGTTGAAGAAGACAACCAAGAACTTGATAATTTTTGCAGCGCCTTCCATACTTTTCAGACAACTGCTATAAAAGAAAAGTAAGACAAACTGTATGTAAGTCAGAAGAGGTGAGCAGGAAAGGATCAGACAAACATCATAGACGCTTAGGTTCAATACAAAAGAAAATGACTTGTCTCCATTAAACAAAGGAGAGGTCAATATTGCACACACCTAAACTAGAAATTTCCAACTTAATTTGTTTCGGAAAAATACAGTGTACATGTATAGAAATATTGAGAGAACATGGAGTAGAAAAACAATATTTACAGTTGCCAGTACATATGATGATATTAAAAAAAATTCCTACACAAATACAAAAATTCCTACACCAATAAATCTGTTCATTCTTTTTTTAGTCATACATGTACAACAATCTTATATCATAATTAAGCTGTCTGACTACGCAATACAAAAGGAGTAAAAATGAACTCTGGTTTTGCAACATTTTTCTGCCTTCAAAGGGAGTGCAAATTTTAGCCAAGCTAGAGATCATGACAAAGGTCAAGGCCATAGAATGAAAGTCAGGTGAGTGTACTGGCACTCAAACTGTTTCAGTTGAATGAAAAATTCAGAAACAGTCAAGAGGTTGTTGTTGTTTTGAGATAAACATAGGAATCTGGTAAATTAAAAAAAATGCAAAAGACAAATATCAGAAAGTTAGTTTGGTTGCTCTTTAGAAAGGTCACATTGATATTGGTTAGTTCTTGTGCTAGTCTGTCATCCCATACACTTTTATTCGAAAAAAACTTGAAAGACTTTTAAAGAGAGCAGCAGTAGTAAGGCGAGTGTTAGTAACCTAGCCGTGATTTTAGCTGCTTTCTCTGTCCAGCTGGTAAAAAAGTCCAGCTACTGGAAACCGACAACTAACTCTTAGGCCCTGTCTACATGAATCCAGATAGAATGAAACTTGCAATGAAAAATGTCTTGTGTCAATCATCTACACACAATTACAAATTTATCCATCACACCCTGAAAAAAAACACTGTGCAGAGTGGTTAACAGGGCTGTCAAAAAGTTTTTAAGTAACAGGCTGATAATCAATAGCAGGCGGCTTTGGAACTCAAACCAAAGGCACAAGTTCTTGAGGGCCGAGGCAACTAGGGACATTTTGAAATTAAGAGTCTCGGAAATGCCATTTCCAGGGGTTTTCAAG
This sequence comes from Porites rus, assembly GCA_964035705.1. Lineage (NCBI taxonomy): Eukaryota > Metazoa > Cnidaria > Anthozoa > Scleractinia > Poritidae > Porites > Porites rus. The sequence continues at coordinate 7,989,153 of OZ037997.1, read as the reverse complement.
AGGCAATTTCCACTGCGGATGCCATGTTGTTTCGTAAGAATACATGCAAGCCTGAGAACAATGCCGTTAAAATGTTCCAGGTGTTCCACGACATTGCACGGTTCGAACGGGCAGATCTAAACCTCTTGAAATGTGCATTCAGTGTCATTCAAACCTGGGAAACAGATGCTTTACAAATTTTAGTTGATGTTTCTTATTTTTTGTTATCAGTTATGGTAGAAGGAGATGAAAGTAGCCACCTAAGGATAGCTAACTAGCCGGCAGTTTTGGGCAGCTACTGGCCCTTATTGACAGCCCTGAGTTAAAAAAGATGTGTGGGGGGCGTAAGGGTTTGTGGTGATGCGGTTTTCCTCGACTTTTGGTGCTGTTTTATGGAATTTTTTTTTTTTAGGGAAAGTTCATTAATTTTAATATGACAAGGGGGGGGGATGAAGATATTGAGGGGGGGCTCCGAAAATTTTTAGACACCCGAAGGGGGGGCTCTGAAAAAATTGTTGTGCTAGGAGGGGGGCTCCGAAAATTTGTATACTTCAAAACCAACACATGACATCATCATATAGATCGGATGGTTTTCAACTCAACAATTTAATGACCTGTGCAACTCAGCTATATCATGTGGTTTACAGATATAACAAATGTAGTCTCAGTAATTATTACGCTCTTGTTCATCCCAAAAATGCTTTAGAAAATTGTATCTCAACTGTATCTCAAGTTTGTCATAGTATAAACCATTGAAGACAATAACGGTAAATATATTTAATACAGTCTAGCGATCTTTTTTCAGGGGAGAAAAAGAATTGAAAAGGGGGGGGGGGGGGCTCTGAAATTTTTTCGACTACCAAGGAGGGGGCTCCTAAAAAATTGAACCGCTAGCGAGGGGGGCTGCCAAAATTTCAAGCTTCGACTTTCAATATCTTCATCCCCCCCACTTGTCATATTAAATGAACTTTCCCTTACAGCTGTAAGTTGCGGTCTTGCAATTTTACAAAACCAAGCAGTTTGCGGTATTCAGAAATTTTCGGGTCATTTCAATACCATTGGTGGTTTTCTTATGTTATTCTGTGTGGTGTTTACACGTATTTCTGAGCGCTTTTGCAGTATTTGTAACCCCATTACAACCCCCTCAGAAGTGGTTCATGTGTTTCATGTAGATGGACAGCTGATTCAAGTTTAAAACATTGAACTGTTTCTAAATAATATTCATGTGAACAGCGTGAGGCCTTAAAGCAGGTAAAACTGCATACAATAATGGTATACATATTACTGTTTTGTTAACTTCACGCTTGTTCTGTCTATTAAAGCAGGTTATAACAGACAAAGTAGCAAACCGGCATGCGATTAAGGTTTATATAAATTTTAAATCTGTAAATTTAAAACATAATATTAATGTATTCTTAATTAGGGTCTTTCCAGTTTACATGTCAAAAAAAATAAAGACAGGTCGAAATCATATAATTATTCAAATGAGTAGTCTAAATATTGGTTGTTTTTCCGCCATCCATGACCAGAATTTTCTTTGTTTTTGAATTGCTTTTGGAAGACCATACTAAAAATTGTAAACAAAACAAAAACAACCGCGTCCCTTTCAGTGAAAGACAAACTTAAAATAGGTGAAGTTTTCCAAAATGTGTCAGTGTAAAACGAAAGTTTGCGGTCACAAACGTAATTTTCACATTTCCCCGAACAAAAATGCATTCACCGACAAAAATAGCTTATCAGTAAGCTTATATAATTGAGTTCTTAATGTCACTCTGTAGACAATATGGCGAAAATAACTAATACTGTAGTTGAAATTTTCCGCCCACGCCGTGGCTATCAAATTCACATGCACACGTATGTTTTTGTCAGAGAAAAATACATCTGGAGCACTTCTGATGCATAATGAATAAACAGTGAAATTATGTAAGACTTGTGTTTGAAAAAAAGGTCAAAGCAGCAAGTTTTATCATTCACGTAACCCTTAGTTACTAGAGCAAGTACTAGAAACGTTCCTTGATAAAAAGGGTTAAGCTCGATTATGAAAGAAGAAGTGAGTGATTTTTAAAGGTTGAAGCAGGGCAATTAAAACTGCCGCTTGTTTCAATCAGAGATAAAAACTTAAAGAGCGTCTTTTAATTAAGCAAACACGAAATTATACGTCTCTCTGCAGCTGTACGTCTTGTGATGGCGAAATGATTGCATGGCAAAATTTCAAAGCGGAAACTAATTCTTAGGTTGCAATCGTACTGAAAGGATACATTTGAAATGCATGTTGTAAGACAAGGAAATGGAACTTTCCAAGTGATTTGACTTCAACAGAATTCCGTATGTACGTGCCTCACGATCGCCACTAATTTATGCACGAAAGCTAGCGTCTCTCAAAATAAGCATCTCCTTTCCTCGTCCAAAAGCCCTAGATTCGAACTTACAGTTGCACAGAACATAAACAGTCTTACAGCAGATGCATCTACGATTAAAAGTGAACGTGACATACCTTAAAAATCCAGGGGAGTTTGAAAAGATCAGAGTCCTTTGAAGAAAACGTAAGGACGAAGTGGCATACGAAATGACAAGGAACGCCTATATGACTACCCTGGGACGGCGCTTTTTTATTGGCTGTCTCTTGCGCGCGAGGTTTCCACGAGATCGATTTTTGGTTTGGGTGTAGGGTGGGAGGGGGTGGCAACTATATGGAGAAATGAAGTCACGCCACTAAATGTCAGGATTAGGTTGGTGACATCAACCGAAAAATATGCGTGAGTGTTTTGCGAAAATGAGACCCTCGTGAACAGCTGGTGAGGATCAAGGACGGATATTTGATTCAAGTAACTGTTATTTTACTTTTTTACTTTTTATGATGTCATAGCAGGAGCTGGTCACAATCATTTTTATTTTAGAAATTGTGGCTAAACTGTTTTATGTTAGAGCGATCGAGATGATCTGTGGTTCCAGCGCAGTGGCTTTCATGGTCAAAGGCGTATGCCTTCTTTAATATCTTTGAAAACGTTAGAGTGTATATTTGCTTCAGCTCATACACTTATCCTAAAAAGGTGAAAATAATCCGCCTCAATAAAAACAACCTTGAAAGGCCTCTTACAGGGTGTAATTGTTGTATGCAAAAATCTTAGAGAAAGAGTGGCCCGGGTGGGGGGGGGGGGGAGTACTGCCATATATGGGCTATATAGGTATGTGCCGCTGTGAAGGGTATAATGGTTTTCAAGCAGTTTACTCTAGGATAGGGTATATAAATCAGACCGTTTGGGTCTAGAATAGGGTATCATTTTTCAGGAAACTGATCAGTTGGTTGAAGAATTTATCTAGACTATGGATTGTGGTTTAAGGTTTTTTTTTGGCTAGACTGTGCTGGTGACCTCAGTAGTTTCTGGAAAACAGCTACTCTAGGACTGAGAGGGGCCATAGAGGGGATTTCGATTTGGGGAGTTAACTCTAGTAAAGGGTAACAAAATTCAGTTGAACTAGCTCTGGTATAGGTCAGCCGTTCCAGGGTTCCAGGGTCCCAGCGGCACATCCCCACCCAGAAATTCTTAAAGTGAGAGCGAACAACAGGGGACGGCGCGCACATATTACGCGCTTTATAGTGGCCTGCCCGCGGGATCCGCGGGATCTTGCGGGAAAGTTTGGGCGCGCTTTTTTCCTCGCCCCAGTCTCCAACGTTTCATATTGCTGACCGAATCGCTGGCGCGCGAGATAATTTTCTTCACCTCGTGGGCAGTAGTGGGCTGTGGGTTGCAAGAACTACACGAAAAAAACCGGCCGAAATTTCTTTTCACTTCAAAGAACTCCTCCAAAGGTAGGCTGTGAAGATAGCTTAGATACAAATTTCAACTTAATCGCTAATATTATTTGGCAAGCAAAATATTTCCATGTAAAAGCTCATTTGTCTTGAAACGATGTGTCCCAAACGTACAGCCTAGTTGTCACGATTGATGTTAGAAGAAGCTTAAATATTTCGCCTCTCTGCAGGTTTTGTCAATTTTGAGGGCTTGATTCTTAAGGTTTTTCAGTTTTAGTTATGAGTCAGAGAAGTCTGTTAGAGCCCGATTGCAAGTTTCATTCAGCTGTCGAATGAAATGTACAACATAACTTGCACATGACGACATTGAAATGTACATGTCTATTAGGTCAGCAGTGGCTCGGAACGGCAAATTTATAAGTAAGCTTATAAAATGTTTGAATAACAAAAGATTTATTGATTAGTAAAGTCAGTTTCTTGTATTGCAAAAAATGGTGTGGTATTCAGGGATTAACGTGAAAAAAAAAATCTAGATGTTGTCCCGAGAATGTACTATAATTGCTTGTTGAATTTCTACCATCTGGGCTAGGACTTTCTCCGTGAAAAAAAAAATTGAGAGTCTACCCTCTTAACATATCAAATCTAGTGTGCTTTCAATAAGAAGGCTTCCTGTACCTGATTTAGTGCTAGAAGAAACTGCAGAGTGACTGTTGGTTCATATCATACCTTATATGTTAAGTACTGCTTCATTCAAACAGAGTTACATGACACTTAATTTATTATTTTACTTGAGTTCATGGGTAGAAATCATGGTAAGGATATCTAAATAAATTAAGGCCCAAACCATGATCTCAGTTTAAACATGAACTTCAAACTATTTTTGTTTTGCTCTGTTAAGCCCATAAATGGTAAATGAGCTTGAGGAATGGTGCCTGAAAAGGAAAGGTGGAGCCGCTAAAAAGAAAACTGAGCTGAATGTGTAGGGTATCCATGGAAACCATGTATGCAGCAACCACCAGGCACTGTCGCACTAAAAAACAGTTAAAACTAAGATAATATTACTACGTACTTGTCATCCCAAGAAAGATAAGTGGGCTGAAGTTAAAATCAATTTAAACTACCCAATAGTAAGAAACAAAACAGTGTGTATTTGGAGTAAACCATATCGATTTCCAAGTAAAATCGTATTGTTCTTTGCCAATGTCGACTCCAATTTTTATTGATCCTTTGAATTGAGTTCTAAGGAGTAGGAAAAATATGTGTTTTAGGAGTAATTAATATTGGTGGCTTCCTTTTTTGTTTTAGCTAAACATCATGTCTGATTCTGGTAGTGAAGGGGACCAGTTGGGCAGCTCACCCCCAAGTAAGTCTAGCTCAGTGTGAACACTATTCTCTACACTGTTTTCCATGCTTTTACTATTGGCTCCTGATAACTCGAACCCATGCTAACTCGAACCTTGTGCTAACTTGACCCAAAGTCAAATTCCCTTAGATTTCCTTCATGCCTTTACAGCAATTTTGCCCTCAATAACTCGAACCCTCAAGAACTTGAAAATCCCGCAAACTCAAAGTAATTTTTATTTCCCTTCAGGTCTTTTGTATTTATTTTTACCTTCAATAATTTGAACCATGTTTAAAGTGAAGGACAAGTGGGAAATAACAGTGTACTGAAGTCTGAAACACTGATTCATTTTAAAAAAACTGTGTCAATTCTATGTCTTTACTTTTTTGTCACTCCAGTTCAAATCCCTATACATTAATCCAGCTCTGTTGTTTAATTCCTTTTTCCAAACGTCATTCTATATCTCTTGCTGCCCTTGAAGTGAAGTTTGCATAATACTTGCATTCCCTCCCCATCCATTTACTTATCTCCAGTTATTTGCTTCCAACTTCGGATAATTATATAACTTGAACTTTTTTTTGATTTCCCTACAAGGTTCGAGTTATCAGGAGTAGACTTACTGTGCTACCGATGAGGAAAACGTTTGACTATTATCTTTTTACTTAGTGTTATTTCTGTTTGGTTTTGCTGATGGTGTAATTGCTTGATACAATGGTCTGTTTTGGTTCAGTTCAAGGATCTATTTAGTTTTCTGGGAAACAGTTCTGCCCACCTACCCCTCCCCTAAGTCATCATTAACACTAATTACTTCTCACTTAGGGAAAACTGTTGGGTTAGGGGAGGGGTAGGTGGGCAGCTTCCCAGAAACCTAAATTAATCCCAGTTGAAATACAGGCATGAGATACAGTTGAACCTCCTTTTGCTCCATTAGGTGGCCACCAATCAAGTGGCCACCCTCTATTAAATTAACCCTTTAAACCCCAAGATTAAAATTTGAATTCTCATTTGTCGCCCCTACTCATTTCATACAGAAATAGTAGGAAGATGTTGATAAAATATCAAGCAAATTCATCTTGTGTGATCATGTCCCTAATTCTCTTGACCACTCTGTTTTACAAAGTATTGATATTACAGGGAGAAATTAGATGTTGATCACTCTTATAGGGCTTACAGGGTTAAGCGGCCAGTAAAAGTCTAGAAACAATATTATTGTAGAAAAGAATGGGAAATTAAACCTCTGTTAAGCTGCCACCTCAATTAAGCGACTGTGGCCACCTTATGGCCATCCCAAGGAGAGTTCTCTTATTGTTTTCACCTCTATTATAGCAGCCACCTAGTACTTGACAGACTTAGTTGGGCTTTATTTTAAGAATATGATGATGGAAAACAGTCCAAGGTGGAAGGTGACAGCTGATTGTGGACCAGTAGTGCTGTCCCTGTCCCGTGTTTATTTAAAATAAAGTGATGTTTCTGCTTAAGACTATGCTTATGTATTACCCGGTTTATGACAAACCTCCATCAAGCGGCCAACCTCCATTAAGTAGGCACTTGCCGGTACCCCGAGGGTGGCCGCTTAATGCCGATTCAAAGTTCTGTTGAAATGGAGAAATCACACAAGCTAGCTTACTTGGGTCAATTTTGGGGAAGTTAAAAAACTGGGGGTTTGAGAAATCGACCGTATTCTGCTGTACATGAGTAAATAAGCACTTATCTAATTATTTTTGACAAGTGACTCTAAATTTTTAACTCCTCTTAATTTTTCTCCAAAGATAATGTTGCTTCCCTACACTGTAATAAAGATTTGAAGCAGAAGTGTTAATCACATTGGTTTATACTTTATTTTTATCATTTCTCTTCAGATGATACTGCTGCTGCGGTTATGCAGAATCCTCAACTTTTAGCTGCTCTGCAGGTTAGTTATGTTAATAGTGTTTAGCTTTGGGATTGTTTCCACTGTGGACATGACGGTTATTAGGTCTCTAATAATTTTGTGGGTTAATAGGCTTACAAGTCAATGATGATAAGAAGGGATGTGATGATGATAATGATGAAAGTGATGATGATGTTGACTGTGGCACATAGTGATGGCAAAAGGATAATTGTATATTGGTTGCATAATAACAAAATTGTGATCTATTACATGTAAATGTATAGTATTAAAGGTGGAGTGCATGGTGACGCTGTTATGGTTGACGGTAACAACTGATATGGTACTGGGCTTGATAATGCTGAGGTCAATGACATTATCAATTTTGTATGGTAATATTGATCTATTGTGTGATGTTAATTGCGCCAATCACTTTCACCTGTCGAGAATTGAGGGTAGTATTGATTGTGGAAGGTAACAAGTGTGATGGTTAGAAACTTTGGTCATTTTCATCGTTTGATTTTGTGTTTTTAAACAGGGAGGTCTTAGCAGATTAATAGGACAACAGTCGGGATACATACAGAGGTTTGATTACTTTATTTGTTTGTAAAACAAGTTAGGTGGACTTGCACACATAGTTCAAATAGGCGTGATTTTACAGGCCATGGATACGTGCCTAAAAAGTCCTGTAACTAACTGTAACAAGTGAATGATTAGAGTGAAACTTGCAGTGGAGTAGCACTTTCATGTCAATAAGCTATCTTGACATTTTACCCTCCACTATTTTATTATTAATTTTTAGGAAGTTAATTCATATAGGGTTCACCTCTTTAACTTCCTTTTCAGGGTATTTCTGTATTTTTATTTTTATGATTCTATACCTTGAATAAAGTATGTATGTATGTTTTTTTTAAATTTTTTTAGAAGGAAATAATAGATTGTTGATTTCCAAAAAAATAAATAAACTTTTTTTTATTCACAATTAGTTTTTATAATAATTATTATAACCCTAACAAAACTGAGTACAGAATTCATATACAATTTAATACAGTATGTTCTTGTCAAACCTAAATTTACAACTCAAATTTACATTCCTTGATTAAAGTGTTTATCGTAATAATCACATCTAAGAACCTGCTTGATCTTGCTTGGCTAAACAGGTTCTTGTAGTTTTTGGTATTTAAGTGGCAAATTTCTGAAAGAAGGTTCTTAATCCACAGGTAATTATTAGCGGGTGTCTACTGTAGTAATGGCTCTTATTTGCTTCTTCATTTTCAGCTTGCCCAAAGCAGTAAAAAGAAGGCTAAAGGCTTTAAAAAATATACAGGTCAGAACTTTATTTATCTTGTCTTTTCCTGTAGTTTTCAGAGTGAATTCATGATTATTATAAGATTGACAAGCTGATGTGATGTCATTAATTATTAATTTATTAAAGTCATAACAAATCAACAGGTCGAGTCAAATGTACACCTCTGTAAACCCAAAAATACAAATCGACCGGCTTAGTGAATTATTAAACAATAGATTACCTGGTCACCTGCTTATATTTTATCTATAGTACCTGCGTTTTCTTGATACAAACAAGCACAAACTGCAGGTCAGATTATTCGTGATCCAACCCATAGCAGTTTAGTGACTCACAAATGAGTGCCTTTGCTCTGGCATATTATAATTCATTTCTACCCACTTTCCCCTTTTAAAAGATGAAAGATTTGGTCGCAAACTGACACACAGTAAGCTCAGGTGGTAGAATTTTAGGCTGGTGAGAAGGGGAGTTTGTGGTTTTATTATATTCCTGGGGCAGGACCCTTAAAAAAATTTGAGGAAGAAGGATTGCCTATAACCTTGCATTAGCAGTAAAACAAACAACTCAAATGCAAATAATGCAAATAAGCAGCATGAAGGGTGCCTTTAAATATTACAGAACATTTAAAATTTGCTGGTATAGATAAATTTTGTTTTTTATTTAGCCTGAGAAAACAGCCTACATTTAATGTGATACCACTAATGGATTCCTCGCGAAAATGATGTCTGAGAAACAAATGCAGATATTCCATACTGATGACATATCAATAACCATAGACCTGGCTACTGCTTGTGATTAGTCGTGCCGCAATAAGGGAAACTTGCTTCAACTAATCAAATGCCCTATCCAGATCTGGGTAGTAACACATCACGAGTATGAAATTTCTGTGCTTATTCCTCAGATGTCATTTCTCTGGGAAATGATTGTTGGCTTCATGAAATTTCAGCTGTTCTTAGGCTTGTTTTTAGTGTGAAATTATTGTATTCAACAGGTTGAATATTGTAAAGTGGAAGGTGAATTTTATGAGAGGGTTCATGCTCTTGAGTGTGAATTTGCTGAAAGGTTTAAGCCCTTGTTTGAAAAGGTGAGGTGAAAATATATTGTTGTCTGTAGTAATGAACTTTGAAAATCTTTTCAAATTTTGACTTTGGTAGCTACAATTTGCTGGATTTTATTGTGCATCAGTCATAAGTTGGTATATGTAAACTAAGGCTGAATATTTGCATTTTTTCTCTTCTTTTTTTTACCTGTCTTTGTTTTTAGCGTAAAAACATTGTCAATGGTCAGTATGAACCAACAGATGAAGAGTCCCATTGGCTGAGTGATGAAGAGGAGGAAGGTGGAGAAGACAAAGAGGAAAAGGGTGAAGAAGATGTCTCACAGCTCTCTGTAAGTTTCTGTCCCCCCCCAAATTCTCCTTACCACTCTCCAGTTATTTCCTCTAGCAACAGTTAAGAGTACCGTATTCTTCCGTAAGAGAACTTTGATTTAAATAGGATTATTTGTATCAGACTCATGATGCATTTTGCAGAGATGCCATCCTCTGGAGATCTTAAATTTGGAGAATCTCTCTTTTTGTAGCCCCCCCTGTCCCCCTATCAAATCAACTTCCAAAACCACCACCCACCCACCCCCTTCCAGTCCCCAAATTATAATATGGCCTTGGCTTATTAGGACATTATAACAGTTTTGAGGCATGCAACTTAGGCCCAAGTAGTAGCAATTTTACTCTACCCCCTGGGTATGGGTATTGATTACGTGGAATAGAAGAAGTACATCTAGTCATGGCTGGTGTTAGAATTGTATAGAGTTCTTGACCAATGGGCATTTTGCAACTGAAATCAAGTTGTGAAAGGCTTAAACCAAGGAGTCATTTCAAAAGTAGGTTGAGTTTGATCATCCGGGTGAACGTAGTCTTGAATAGGATTGTTGTTGTTGACAGTGATTGACATTTCGACAACCTGTGCAGTTGACTTTGAAGATGACTACCGCACAGGTTGTCGAAACATCAGTCACTGTCAACAACAACAGTCCTATTCAGGACTACATTCATCCGCACGATCAAACTCAACCTACTTTTGAAATCAAGTTGTTTCTACACTTTGAACAACTTAACTTCACTTTACATAGATCTACCCTAGGATACAGAAGACTAATGTGTTATCTTTGCCACCACTGGTTTTCCCGTGAGATGACGTCTGAGGAACTACTGCAGAAATTCAATACTGATAAAGTCTCGCTACCCAGGTCTAGGTAGTGACACATCATCAGTATGGAATTTCCAGTGGTGGCAAAATGTTGGCGGTTTTCTTGTCATTGTATCACAAAATGTCAGCATTTTTTCTCAGTCTATCAGATTCATTGCTAGTAGCTAAATATAAAAATTAGCATAGTGTAACTTAATAGGATACTTTACATTCAGCTCTGTAAATTTTACAGGACAAAACTCTCTCTTCCCGGCAGGGTGAAGTGAAAGAGAAAGTCAAAATAGATGAAGAGGAGAAGCTGGAAACAACAGAGATACCAGGTGTGAATAAATTGGAAAATAAAAGTAATATTAACCCCCTACTCTTCTAATAGTGACCAGTAATTCAGTTTTTTTTGTAAAATCCTAGGAAATAAATAGAACTATTCAAAAGTTCTGCCAAAGTACTTTTATATGAATGGTACTGGTACCCGAACAAAGCCTCATAGCTAAGTAAATTTGTTTATCTATCCATCAGAGAAATTTTGGTGGTCACGTGACTGCATGTTGGCCTGGCTGTCTGTCCAGCCGCACCACAAGGAAACCAATCTGAACATGTGAAATGCCACACTTTCTAGCTAGTGTGGGAGCAAAATAAGTGAATAAAGTTTATTGTTGTTGTTGTTGTGGAAGTCTACAACCTTATATTGCACATCCCCATTTTGGTGAATTGACAGCTGTCAAAACAGGGTATCTGCTCTCCAGTATCACATGACTGTATTGCAGGATCAGGTGTCAATTCAGCGAGGTTATGTGTTTTTTTTTTTTTTATGTATTAGCAAGTTGCTAGTTTTCAACTGATCGCATGCTCATCTCCCAGTGGATTTTTTTTCAATGATTACAAGTTAATTGTTTGAAGTAAATTAATTATAAATTCATTAATGGGAGCTTCACCTTTAGCCTTGGCTAAATATAATGGTATTAAAAGGAATGATTGATGCTCAATTGATTCTGTCATCATTCCAAAGATGTAACAATAATAGGGCCATTTATACGAGGAAAAATAAGACGCGTCTTACATAGGACGCGTCTTAAATAAGACGCGAACTTTCCGTATAAACGGCACATTTCGTCTAAAATAAAACGCAGCTTAGCTAAGACGCGTCTTATTTTAGAACAGCCCTTATACACCTGTTCTTAGATAAGACATGTCTTAGCTAAGACGAGAAAAACTTCGTATAAATGACCTTCGTGTCTTACATAAGACGCGAACGCATAGTACGCATGCGTTAATTTTTGGCGCGCCACGTTGGATTGCCGTTGTTATGGGCAACATTCACATAAAAACAAGTCAAAAACAGAAATAAGACGCAAACCATTTATACGAGCCTTTCTCGTCTTAGATAAGACATGCTCGTATAAATGGTACAGTTCGCATCTTATGTAAGATGCATCTTATGGCCCTATTGATGTAATATTATGGTATGACCACAATGCATGATTCTCGCCAGTCACTTTGTTTTGTTTCTTGTTCATTGTTTTGAATTAGATGATGTGAAGGGCATTCCAGAGTTTTGGCTGACAGCAATGAAGAATGTAGATATGTTAGCAGAAATGATCCAGGTTTGTGGATCTTTTAATTGCTCATAATTTGATGGTGTCTTCAGTTGTCACGTTTGTCATGTTGTATTTTTGATGGTACCTTTTTAGATAAGATCTAATTTTGTTAAACATCAGGATTCAAAATACTGCACTAAAATGTTAAAAAAAAACATTTGATGTGTTGTTTAAATTACAGTGACTTTTTTGAGCCCTTTCTAGATATTTATATTGATAATGACAATGATTGATGATGTAAATATTCTTCCTTTATCCTTCAGGAACATGATGAACCAATTTTAAAGCATCTCCTTGATATCAGAGTTGTATTTACTGGTCCAGACAGCAACGTAGATACAACACAGTATCCACAGCCAACTCCTATGGTGTGTTTATAATAATATTATTCAGTTAAGAACCTTGTCAAATCAATTCGGTAAAGTTAAATTGCTGTGACATGAATTATAGTTGCAAGTGAGTATAAATCTACAGTTTAGCCTGTCCTTTAAAAGATTCTGGTCCCTATAATACTGACACCTCTCTGTTACAAACAGTTATATTACCAGCCCCTACTGAATTCATCAACATTGCATTCATGGCCCTCTATTACAAACAGATACAGTCGTTTTTTGAAAGTTGCCAAACTCTTTACATTTGGTACAGCATGCAACTGCCTTAATAATGTAGATACTTACATCTAGTTCATTGAGGCTCAAGGAAGCTTACACTTATTACTTTTAGATTATTAAGTTCATTTAAAGGTTTCAGTTATATTAAAAGTGTCACTCGTGTAAAATGTTATTATAGCCCGTATTCGCTAAAAATGGCCCTAATACCCCTTGTCAACACCATGTAAAATTATTTGATAACTGACAGTGCTTTCTGTTGAGGTGTAAACAGACCAACTACATGACTGACAAGCAACACGAGCAACTTGGTATATGCTATAAGCCATGCCAGAAAGAAACCTCTGCTCATAGGGTGGATTATAATGCTGAATCATATTACTAATTTGCAGTAAAAAGAACAAGAACTTTTTTTTGTATGTGTTAATTCTTCCTGCTATTATTTTTAATTTTTTAGGGCTTTGTTCTGGAATATCACTTCTCACCAAACCCATTCTTTACAAATAGTGTAAGTAGTAACAAATTAGTTAGTTTATTTACAGCATTTGATTATGATTGTTATTCACTATTTGTGTATTTCCCATAAAGTAGTCTTGTCTTCCATTATTTCTTGGAATGACTGTAAATACATGTATGGGCTAAATTTGGCGGGGGCGAGGTAGGCAAACAAGGTGTATTAAGAGAAACGTGCAAGTGGCAACAGATAAAAGGAATCAATATAACCTGCATCCTTGCATGATTTTATATAAAATTATCTGTGCTACCATTTAGAAAGAAATCTATTTTGTGAAGGCGTATTTTAAATTCAAAATGTCCATCACAAAACAGACAGGGACTGCACAGGCCATGAGGCGGTTTCATTTTCGACTGGCTGAATCAGTCAACTCTCGGTAGTAGTTGTTATAATTTGCTTAAAATGCGCAGAGACATCTCCTTCGTTTGGTGCAGATAAAGCGAAGGAAATTAAAGAACTCTGCATTTTTGCCTGCTGTCATTTTTTTTTAACAGGTTTTGACAAAAAGTTATAAAATGAAATGTGAACCAGATGATGATGACCCATTCTCCTTTGAAGGACCAGAAATAATCAGCACTTCAGGGTATGTTTACTACAAGACTGTCTAGCAGTCTCACGTTTTTCTTTTCAGAGTTACACCACGCGTAACCCATGCTCGCGAGTGAGCACGCCTTTATAACTGGCGAAAAATGGTCTTTGTTTCTTCAGGGCATGCCTGTGTCATTGCATTTCAGTAATTATAGCTTGTTAAGCATACAATCATACATTCCTTTGGCATGTTTTGTTTGATAGATGCCACATTGACTGGAAAAAGGGCAAGAATGTTACTCAGAAAGTCGTCAAGAAAAAGCAAAAGAAGAAGGGTTAGTGTCGTACATGTATCATTAGTTTTGTGCTGCAATTTTTTATCAAGGCTAAGTTAGTGTACTGACTTTATGGTAGAGTTCACCTTTTTGCCTTATACAGCAGTACTTTCTTTAGTATTTTCATGGATTATTATTATCATTTGGTAGCTTAAGATGAGAGGATTGCGACCGCAGTGAAAACGTCGTTTAAAAGTGAATTCAAGTCTTAAAATCTTCATCGGGATTATATCTATGTACTTACTTTGCCAAATGTAAGCGAACTCTGCCGGAGTTGAATTCCTAAGAACCATATGCAAGTTCATAAAGAGCAGGAAAATTTCATCGTCGCTTGTCACCAGTTTACGTCCTCCATAAAATGTGCAGTTAGGCATTTTCACGTTGTAGTCGTGCAGTGACGGCAAATGAAATGTACAAGAGCGTGATGCACGTGCAGAGTTTTTGTTTTGCTCATTAAACCTATTGTTTTTTTTACGGTCTCGTTGCCATTGCTGTCGTGGCATCTTATTAAGGTTCCTATTGTCGTTATTTTTGTCAATGTCTTCATTGTCATCATTTTGATCATTATTTCTTTGTCGACTCCACTAGCTCGCCTGCAAATTCAGCCGTCTCTCTTTGCTCCTCGCTTCCAGAGGCGTTTCCTAAGAGAACCTGCGAAACGTCTCTGGCGGCGAGGAGCGACGGCTGTTTTCGCAGGCTAGTTAACCTGCAGGAACAGCCTGTACACAGACGTTGCTTTATTTTTCTTTTTGATAATCGGCGAGCGCGGAGCGCGAGAAAGAAAAGTATTTTCTTCTTTCTCCCAGCCCTACTCCCTTGCGCTAGCGGTCATTTAATTCCCCGCTGTTTTTATCTTTACCACGCACGCTCGGTGGACTTTTAAGTGAAAATGAAGGGTCTGTGAACAGGCTCCTGCAGGAAAGGCGTTATTTTTTTCAGGCGAGCTAAGGCGAGCGCGAGGCGAGGGAGGACACGACGCGCGCATGTTAGTCACGGTAGCCACATGGTAGTCCACGTACCCGGACGTATTTTCGGTCATCGCTTCTCTTGCAGACTAGTCATAAATGTGGGAAGTACGCTGTGTCATAACAATAGGTATATGTTCTCTATTTTCAGGGTCTGCAGGAAAGCAAACAAGATTTGTCAGCAAAACAATAAAAAATGATTCATTCTTTAACTTCTTTGCACCTCCTGAAGGTCAGTGGCAATAGTCTTTTGGAAGGAATAGAATGTGTTATTTACTCCTAAGTTGCAGGTGGAAGCTGGTTGCCTGTGATGCATATGAGAACCAGGCTTTACTTGCCCCCAACCGATGTATCTGCGAAGTAGCCGCCGTTACCGCCTGGACTACTTCTCGGCCGAATGAGAACATGCGCCGCCGACAACTAGACCCATCTCAGAACTTTACCGCTGGCATGCCTGCGAAGTTGAACTCGAGTCAACTTCGCAGGCATGCCGGCGATAAAGACTGGGACTGTTGCCGGCCACCTCTGTTCTCATATCGGAACAGTATCCCAGGCAGTACCGGCGGCCATGTCTAGCCTAGAGAGTATGCTACCACTGAAAGAGGGGGGAGGAAGGCAGAGTGGGGTGATGCTCTGAAGTTGTAAAACGCCCAATTGAGTGTGATGACACACCATGTGGCATGAAATTTTTGCGCGGGGGTTTATTTTTGCGCTTTGCGATTTTTTGTGTATTTTGCGGGAACTAATTTTTGCGATTAGGTCAAAGAGATTGGTTTTTCTTGCTTGGGAATTACTTTTTGGCGATGTTCCCGAACAAGTCATCATCGTTTTTATTGAGTACGTGCAACGAAATAATAAATAATCACATATTTTCAAGCAATACTATAGCGTGCGTACCCAATGTAAAACCAGTGACAGGAGTTTTGTTCGTCATTTTAATCGTTTTGTTTCTAAACGTAAGAGACAAGTTAAGTCAAGTCAAGTCAATCTTTATTTAAACACGGTAAAATCCATCAGGAATTTAAAAAATTAAAAATAACCTAACTATCCTAAACAAAATTCAAAACCTGACTACAACTCATCTAACTAAAACCTGTTTTTCATGAATGCCGTGTATAACATTAAAAATGAACATTAACTAATCTTTTAAATTGACTAAGAGATTCGGCTTCTCTCACATGACAGGGTAGGCTGTTCCAGAGAACTGTTCCGCTATAAGTAAAGCTGTTTTTCATGAAATTAGTTCGCGGAAATGGGACAAATAGTTTGTTAACAGAGTCCCTCAGGGAGTAACGCGTTTCATTTCGTTTAACAAACTTAGATGATAAATATTCAGGAACAAGGCCATTTAAAGACTTGTATACCATTATGGATTTCTGTATTTGAAATTGAGTGCTCAAGTCTTTCCAATCGAGTTGTCTAATCAAACGGTTAGCATCAGCATCATAGCTAGAGAAGGTTAAAACGCGAGCGGCACGGTTCTGAAGCTTCTGTAGCCTGTCAAATAATGTTTTACCACAATTACCCCAGACAAGATTGCAATAATCGAAATGAGATTGAATTAGTGAGTTGTATATATAGTGAAGGGTAGGTGGAGGGACAAAAGGTCTAATTCTTTTTATTGCTCCAATTCCGGAAGCGACCTTTTTAGATAATTTATCAATGTGTGTTTGCCACCGTAGATTTTCATCAATAAATATTCCAAGCGATTTGACAGAGGAAACGTGTTCTATCGGAACATTATTAATCGAGAGCTCAAGTGGGTTCGACAAAGTACTCAATTTTTGTCTGGAGCCAATTAGCATGAATTCAGTTTTAGAAGTGTTCAAAGTAAGTTTATTGGAAATAAGCCATTTGTTTAGGTTATCTAAATCGTGACTCAGAGTTAACTGTATTGAATTCACATCAACGCCAGCATAAGTAATGTGGGTGTCATCGGCATACATTCTAGGCTGGCACGAAGTAAGGCAGTTTGGCAAGTCATTAATATAAATAAGAAATAAAAGGGGGCCGAGGATTGTTCCTTGCGGTACCCCACATTTAAGAGAGCAGATTCTAGAAAGAGAACCGTTAACAAGACATCGTTGTGTACGATTAGTTAAATACGACCTAAACCAATCAAGAGCTGTACCTTGTATTCCGTAAAGGTTCATTTTAGCTAGAAGGATATCGTGGTCAACGGTGTCGAAAGCCTTTTTTCAATCGAGGAAAACCACAGCATTAACATTGCCACGATCAATATTAAAGGCCCAATTATCTGTAGCTTCCAGAAGGGCAGTTGCAGTTGAGTGTAACGAGCGAAAACCCGATTGATGATTAGAAATGATATCTTCATTGGTCAAAAAGTTATACAACTGATCATAAACAATCCTTTCAAACACTTTAGCTATAACGGAAATGACTGAAATAGGTCGATAATTATTCAGATCAGATGGCTCACCTTCCTTGAACAACGGAGTAACTCTAGCACATTTCCAATCATCAGGAAATATACCAGAGACTAAAGATTTATTAAAGAGATCACATAGTGAAACTGAAATAAGATCAGCACATTCACGTACAATTTTAGCAGAAATATTATCAAGACCAGTTGCTTTAGATCTACATAATTTGTTTAAATGTGAGAAAACAATGCTGCAGTTAGTCGAGGAGAAGCTGAAATTGTTGTTATTGAACAGACTCTGGAGTAAATTTTTGCGGGTAAAATGTTTGCGGTAGTTAATTTTTGCGGGAACTTATTTTTGCGGATCGTTGGAAAAATCGCAAGAATCGCAGAAATTAGAACCCGCAAAAATTTCGTGCCACACGGTACTCAAAAAGCAAATCTGCAAGCGTATATAATAGTGCACGCATAAGATGTGAGACGCGACTGCTGACTGTGAAGTAGCCCGCACTGGCTCACTCAGTACACTTACCCTTTCTTTTTTTATATTTTATTTCATTTTAGTTCCCGAGGATGAAGCTGATATGGTAAGAAATGGCTTTTTCAATAGTTAAATGGATGGAAAGTAAAAATTACCTGCCAAAAACGCATTTTTAAATTATGGACTTTGCTATTAAAACCTGTTTTACATATATATATACATATATATTTTGTAGGATGAAGAAACGGAGGCCCTCTTATCTGCTGATTTCGAAATTGGTCATTTCTTCAGAGAAAGAATCATTCCCAAGGTAATGCAACAGACGGCTTCACAGTTCAAATACCCACTATCTTCAAAATTGAGTTCCATTCGCTTGAACGTATTAAGAAACTATTTTCATGTCGAAACATTTTTCGAAGCCTCGTTTTGAAAAAGAGGCAGGAGGTAACTTAGAAATGGATCATTGACCTGCCATCTTCTCTTACTTTAACACGGGACAAAACTTAACTAAACCAACTTACGTTTTCACTTATATCTGTACAGGCCCAAGTGGCCCAAATACTGATTTTAATTGAAAGTTTTAATGAAAGTTAGAGCGTGCAAGCAACATTACGTCTCTGTTTTGTTGTTGTTTGAGGGTTAAGTTGTGAGCGCATTTGTCAGTTTTTGTCAAACCGCTGAACAAGAGAGTGCACCCTCGAAACGTCTTTTATAGTTGTTGTTTTTACCGAACGTTTTCAGTGCATATGATAACAGAACCTTGACTTTTGCGTTGCACAAGTTTTTCGTGAATTCTAATTTGTGGTTCGTTTTCACCAAATCAGTGACAACAATGCAAAGTCGAAAGTTAAACCCTGGGTTAAAAGTAGAAGCGACTGTTTAGCTCACGCCCTCTTCGAATTACTTGGAGGCGGGGTGGCCAAGCGGTCACTACCTCAAGCTTCGAATCCGTACCTTGCCATTGCGATGTTTTCGTTGTCTTGTGTTCAAGTCCTCCACAAAACGTGAAATTCGGCACTTTTGCGTCGTTATCGTGCATTGACGGCAACGAAATGTACCAAAAAGTGTGCTGCACGTGCAAAGTTGTTGTTTTACTAATCTAAACCTATTGCTTATTTGACGCTCTCGTTAATGTCGTCGTCGCTGTTGCTAAAGCTCCTTGGCCCCGCGATAGACTAGCATCCCATCAAGGAGGCGCAAAGGGCATCTTGCTATAAGCCCTAAAGGCCTCGTCGCTCCTGTGCGTTGCCTTTCTTATACTTACCTGTTTCAGTGACAATCACGGTGGAAACAGCCCTTTCCCAGTGTTGGCTATAAACTGGGGGAGGGAAGGTCTCGTAGTTCTTTTACCCACCAGTCCTCCCCTCCCCCTTTTCCGTCCCTCACTTCTTAAATCTACTGAGAGAACAGGATTACTTGTTTGTCGTTTGTAGAATCATAGTTGTTGCACGTTCATGGCTTTAACAAATACATGTCTGGGTTGCTTTTTAACAGTTTTTTTTTTTCTGTAGGCTGTGTTGTACTTCACAGGAGAAGCGCTTGAAGAGGAAGTAAGTCTTTTAGTCGTCAGCTTGTATTTTGCCTCTGTTTAGCTCTTAGCTGGGCAGCCTGTACTTAATAAAAATAACTCAGAGTTTGTCCAAAAACCTGACGATCTTACGGACCCTGTGGTTGAGGTTATGAGAAAATGAATATTTCTTTAAACAGCTTTTAAATTACTTTTAAATTGTTGCAATTTATTTGATATGTCTCTCATTCACTATGCAAGACCCCGGGGCAGAAGAAAGTTTATTAAATTCACCGTGTCTTGGCAAAACCATGAACTTAATCATTTGAAATTGTTGTTTAACGGACGCGCTTGTCGTGTGCCCTTTTCGCTTCTATCATGTTATAGTGGCTACAAGTGACGTATTCTTTTAGTTCCGACCTCTTTCTTCAACTTTGTATTTCAATGCTTAGGTTTCTTAGCGCCTTGGGCCAAACGATGGACTTTTCATGAGACGAATCAAACTCAAATTTGGGTCGACCTAAATTAAGTTAAGATCGTCTGTTGGGTCAAAGGTCGAACTTAAAACGCGTCGAACCAATCAACTAAATCAGACCAAGCTAAAACCTTAATTTTTGGTGTTTTCTTTTTAGTTTGAAGAAGAAGAGGAAGAAAGCGAGGCAGAGGTAATGCGTCCGGAGGAAAACAACTGGCTTTGTTTCCCAAGAAACTTAATAGGGAGCTTAAGTAACGACGACGGCAACCAGGACGTCAAAAAAGCAATAGGTTTATTACGCACAACAACAAGTTTGAACTTGCATCACGCTTTTTTGTACATTTCTCTACCGTCCTTGCACGACTACGACGTGAAAATGCCTAATTGCAAATTTTATGGAGGACGTAAACAAGCGACGACGAATCTCTTTTTCTCTCTCTAACCTTGAGTGCGGTCCTCAGGAAATTAACTCCAGGGAAATCCGCCTACACTTGCCATTTTCAGTAAATTGGAATAAACGCGACAAAGATCGAAAAAACGGGAATTCATTTTAAAACTGACGTTTTCGCTGCCGTTGCCGTCGTCGATGCTAAAGCTCCCTAATGTGTCCTGAGGCGGAACCGCGGGAAGCAAAATATAACTGGTTTCCCCCAGAGGCTGCTCATTGAGTGATTTGTTATATAGAGCGGTTTTCATTTGAGTGTCGAAAAGTAATTGGTTTTGCACTTTCTACACGATGCGATTGGCTTAAAAGATTCGCGCCACCTTTTCATCCAATCAGAAGTAAAACCAAAGCCAATTGTGACGCGCTCGCATGCATTTTCCCGCGCTTTGCGTCAGCCACATGTAATTACTTCGAGTTTTGATTGGTTCAATGTATTGTCTGTGTCCTATGTGATTGGCCAGAGTAATTACTTTGGTTTTGGTTTTACGACACTCAAACGAAAACCACTCTATTACAAAATAATGATAGTAAATCTCAACATTCGTGCACTGTTAATGCATTGTTACCATGTTGCTCGTTCAGAAACGTTTTGATGGGAAACGTGTGACCTCAAAATAACCAATGAGAGCGAGCGCTGTTGGGGAAAAATTTACACTTACACAACAATGATGTCTACTTTACGTTCCTACGGCACAGCGACACAGGCTATTTCGCCTTCGTCGTAACATAACGTCAAAATTGTTCAATGAGCTGTTAGAAATATCTCAGTTTACTTTCCAATCACATCAAATTGTTGGAAGAAAGTTTTTGAAAGGTTTTAGTTTGTTTCTAGTCTCAAGTAACTGTGGGCAAGCAACTCCGATAACAGTGCAATATTGGTCTAATGATGGGACAATTTTGCATAAGTAATAGTGTGATGTTGCATTACATTTTTTTTCTGATTGCTGTCATTTTCAGGAAGGGGACGGTGAAGAAGATGAAGATGAGGACCCAGATTACCAGCCACCCCCGGTAAGTCATTACTGCGATTATTTTACGGGTGGTGTTAAGGCAATATGCTTAATTCGGCAAGAGGTGTTTTTTAATTTTAAATGAAGAAGTATAAACTTTTTTTGATAGAGATTTAAACACTGGTTTGAGGGTACTTTTGCGCTGTACATGGCCGGGCAGTTCCAGGTATCTCCGATTGGCTCAAATCGCACGGATTATTCGTTATAACCAGCTAGCGGTGACCAAATTTGGGAGACGTTTGCGATATGTGGAAAATGATGTCAACATATAGTACAGCATAAATACCAGAAAAAATGGACGGGCAACCGCGAAGCCCTGGGATCGAGGTTGCGTTGTTTTCGTAGAGCAGCACAAAATGGCGGAACATTTCGCGCCTTTCGCTCAAATTCCCTTGTAAACAGGGCGAAAAAGTTGAATGTTACGTGTGAACTAAGTGTCAAGTCAGATTTTCAGTTGCTCGAAAATTCGTCTCGTGCCTTCTGAACTTGGCCTTAAGTAAATAAGTGCAGCAAATGGGACGCGAAAATAATCCGAAAAAACAAATTCGCTTCTAGTCACAGTAAAAACCGTCGGTTGCAGAGAATTAAAGAAAAACTGGAAGTTAAGTGCCCTCACATCCTTTAAGTTGTGACTTACGATCGTTAAAGGTCGTTTTGCTAACTGAAATGGAAATTTGAAAGCAAATTCACCAGTTTAAAATAGGTACTCTCAGAAATCAAATTCTATTGATGTTGAAAATCAGCACGAGGACGGTGAAAACAATGAAAAGGACAAAACAGTGTTTATTAAAGAAAACAATGTCAAACCAAATGGACCGGCTGTCGTAAAAAATGATCAGATATTTGGGCCCTCTTTCTTGGAAAAAACCCTCTACAATTTCCAGAAACATTCACGCGGAACCGTTCAATATTTTCGCTCTGTTCACACGGAACTGACGAACGAAGTGGAATTTTAACTTGTCTCAGTGGTTCTACCAACTGTTTAGTTCAGTTCATTTTAATTTAGCTAATTAAATATTATACAATAAAGGAATATATCTAGGAATTGTAAGTTGACAAGGGAGCCCAGAAGAAACCAGAAGGCTTATGAAGCCTGGGTTCCCAAGTCACAAAGAAATAAGTAAAATGAAATTCATGAAGTGATACGTTAAAAAAATAGGAACTAAACAGAGACTGAGCTAAGTTATGAATTCAGTAACAAGATAATTGGAACGAATATAAGGAGATGCTCTGCTCATGGGCAGAGCGCCACTTTAGTAAATCAAAAATGGAGTCTCTACACTGAGTTACTAGTCGCCACTTTAGAGACGAGCAAGAAACTGGGCCGAGTTCACTTTTGCAAAGAATTCTGGGACTGTTACTAGAGGCGGGAAAAATTGACCAAAAGCTGACCGGCGCATGCGCAATAACGATCCCAGAAACCATTGCGGTGCTCCAGTCCCCATTTTGTTTCTTATCACGTCTAATTTTTAACCCTTTCACTGCCAAGATTAGCCAAAAGCAAATTTCGACCAAATTTCCAAATTTTATTTTGTGAAATTTTGAAAAACAAATAGCACCATGTGAAAGTACAGGCAGAGAGGTTTGATTTGAATGGTCACATCATAGGATTTTGTCTACAGAATCAAAAGTTAGAGACACATTACAAAACTCCATCAAGCACTCTGGCGGTGAAAGGGTTCAAAATGCTAGGCGTCTAAATTCTCGTACGGTCGGAAAACCCAAACGCACTAATTTTTCACTGGTCGAAAATTCTTCCGGTTCTGTTTAAACTTGAAATTGCTTTACTTCTTCCTTCTCCTATTTATCACTTTAATTTCTCTTTGTAGGATGGCGAGAAACCGCCGGAGTGTAAAAACCAGTGAAAACTTTGCTTTCTCCGAGAGGACATACTTCTTTGGTCAACCTTCTGTGAAGAAACCTCGTGATTTCTGGATGAAATTTTGTTTGACCGATCGTCATGGGTGGGGGGCGGGGGGCAGGGGGTGGTATTTATTTGATACGCCTAAAAATTCGATAGTAGCATCATTTCATCATTACTACTTGTTCAAGCAGTCTGCTCTGTTATGTTTGTGACAAGTAATGGGGTCGCAAATGATGTCACATTTAATATAACGACTTCTCGCCTTGAATCAAACTATTAGATTCTCTATGAGGTTACTTAAATGTAAGTTAACAGTGTATGAAATTTGAAATAGTCCTTTTACGATTTTCATTATCGCTTTTCCGAGCGAGGCGCTTATCAATGCCGTTTATCTTTGGCGTTAAATGATACAATAACGGCTGGAATGATAGATTCCACATGTGAAAAAAAAAAGAAAAAAGGAGTTGCTAGAAATGCTACTAGTTTGGCTCTTCTGCAGAGGATTCTAGCACCGGTCAAGTGAGTCATTAGATTAGATTTTTTTTTACGTTTGCCACATAGTAACACTGAGCAACGAAGTGGGCGCAATTTTGTGAGAGAGAAAAGGCATTTTGATGGAAGAGTTTAATTCAGAAGTTTATTTATTCTGAATATTTCACCTACCTAAACGTAGATTATTAACTGAAGTGAACTGCAACAGTTGTCCTGAAAATTTGTTACATACATTTAACTGATGTGAAAGTGCTTTTGTCTTTAATGATAGCGATTGAAGTATTTTGCACTGTATTGGATAACATCTTTCAGAGCTAATTTAGCCAATAAAAGATCTTTCTTTTTACAAAATCGTGAGTAATTTTTAAGAGTTCCAACCCTTCCCTCACCCAACCTCCCCTCCTCCCCGCACCATTTGCTAAAAGTGCACTCCACTCTATTCACAACACTCAAACTGATATGCGATGTTGAAATACACCTAATTAACAGGTTTAACGTGGCAAATCAAACAGTTTCACGTGCGATTACGTAACTCACGATGACAAATGCTGATTTTGCGGTTGAAATCATTAGTTATTCCCTCGTTTTCAGCGGAGCCACGCTGGGGTGAACAGCTCACCCTCCCACCCAGAAAATCGCTTGGCTTAGTCCGCTTATCACTCTTTTTCCCTATAACGCCTCAGACAAATGATGAATATGAATGTTGTTGAATAGATTTATACTGACCGTCTACAGTCGAACGGACCTCGGCGCGTCGCATTCGAGACCGTACCACCATGGCGTCTCTCTGCTGAACGCCCAGCTAACACGTCGTGCGCAACACCCTTCAAATCGCTAAAATTCGCCGTTCTCTTCTACAAGGACTACAACACACACCTTTTCAGTTAAAAATACGTATTAGTAAATCTTATTGCGGACGACCAGAGGAGCCCGTAATCCTAATCTTCCACTAAGAATGAATGGAATACTTTTTAACGCAATCTGGTCACGCGCGTTTTGACCTTCTATCACAGACGTAAAACTTACGCAAAGCACGGCATTAGAGCATGAGCGTTTTGATTTTCATCGCATTATACTTCGATGATATAAACCTTTCCGATACTCCCATACTTTTTCTTCATATTTAAAAACCTTGAACGGTCACACTGTTTGTTTGAGTTCTCTTTGGTTCGTAGCATTCACCACTTTACAAATGAGTAGGAGACTGGTCCGAGTGAACTACCGTAAAGACTTCTGGGAATGTTACTGGCGCTGGTCAGCTATTGGCCCATTTTTTCCCCTGTCCCCAGTAACCTAGTCTCCTTCGCAGCCGTTTTTAGGTTCGTCACGCAACGCTCATGCGTGACGAGCCTAAAAACGGCTGCAAAGGAAACTACCTGTAACCGTCCCAGAAGTCTTTGCAAAAGTTAACTCGGCCCAGTTCCCTTCCCGTTTCTAAAGTGGCGAATGGGAGTCGTTGTCGTTCTGAAGTTAAGCGGAAGCACTGATTTTTTAGCGGCATGCGTAAATTTAAGGACGTGTAGGTCGGTTTATTTACTTACGATTGCCTGTAAAATCACATCTTTCGTCTGGGCGTTCCGTGACAGCAGCTCTCCGTTTTCGTACCAAACCTGGTACTCTTACATAATTGAACAAAGGAACTATCCGGTATGTTTTTTGCCCTTAGGGAACACTCCCTTATTTGGCCTAAACAGGTGTGTGTCGCTGAACAGTGTATGCTTTTCAGGATCTTGACGGTATACAATTTCACTATTTAGTGTCTTGGACAGGGTGTCTTTTTGGACCAGAAGCCTTTAAAAGAGTGTGGAGCTTGGCGATGAGCGGTCTTCATACGTAGGTACCAACAATTTATGTATTTTTTTAAATCTATTCCATGATTCTACCCAAGCTTTCCTTGAGTGGCCCCGGGGGTTTTCGAGAAGGAATGAGAAATCCAGTGACAACCTTAATTAAGCTAAGAGTACAAGAATTATGAAAAACAGAAACAAAAAGGAAAGTTTTAAATCACCTCACGGAAGGCCCCCCGGGACAGAAGGTAATCTGGATTCCGGACATTTTTGCCTGTGGAATCCGGAATTCAAATTCCGCTTACAAATTATCCGGATTCAGTATCTGGAATCCAAGGCTGTCTTGGATTACCTTACGTGGGGTGATTAGAAATTAAAACCAAGCTTACGTTTGGTCAACTGCCATGATGATATGAACAAGCCCTTTGACACCAAGTAGTGACAACAGATCAGTCAAATTTGAAGGTTATCATGCAGTTTATTTCTTAGCATTCCACAGGCAAGCTTCTTCTTCTATATATTTTTATGGTTACATTTGATACGATTATAAGCATGGTATAATTCATAATAATATATACTTAAGCTTGCTTGTATATATTATCGGGTGTTCTCTTGCAAAAGAAAGAGAAGAAAATTGTTTCAGAAGGCCAACGCCAATATATGTAAAACAATACAATATCTTTTAGCTCGCACAGCAATGGCAAAAGGGAGGTGGATTGGGGAGAGAGGATAAGGCTGCCGTTCGCGCTTCTCTCCCCCTCCCCCTCCCCGTTTTTAACTGAAATAACGTAGCAACATATGTTAAAAAAAAAAAAAAGAAAAAACTACAAGATCAATAGGTAAGCAATATTTTTTATCTATTTCTACCAAAAGAAAAAATAACAAAAAGGAATACTGTAACTCGCTTCTCTGCAGAGGCTCTCGCTGGGTATCCATTAAAAATGGTAATGATTTACAAATAGAAAGCGCAAGGTGGACGATGGAAAGAGGGAAAAGGCGGGAAGCTTCCCCTTCCCATCGCTCCCCGCGCGCTTCCATTTTTCCCTCTCCCCAGCCTCCACACGACGCAAAGAGGCCTCTGTATTCGGAGGAGAGAGATACTATAAGGTAATTGGTCGAATCTAAAACCGAACGTGAACGCTCAAACAAATAGACCATTTCCAAATGATTGAAATTCATACCTGGCTACATCGCATTGAGATCCAGGGATAAATAATTCATTTCTTTTGTCTTATTCCTCTCAGCCTCGGCACCAAGTATGAACTCGTAATCGGCCATTTCCCGGCTCTAAAAATTCTCACTTTCAAATCGAGGCTAAGAGCAAAACCTTTCTTGTGAAAATTAATTTTTTTTGCACCAGAATAAAAAAAATCATTTTCATATCAATGGCTTTACCCTTAGCCTCGCTTTGAAACAGAGGCTTGAGGCAACTTGAAAATGACCTATTTGTGACGCTGATTAAATGATACTATGTAATTGATGTGGAAAGTATTAGAAAAGCTAATTAATTCTAGTTCGCGGTTCTTATGATCACTACATGTACCTCCCCTTCAAAAATTTCTTGAGAGATTTTTCATTATTTACAATGATTAATTCCGGACTACGTCATGCATTGATACGATACCGTGACTAGCATATAAGTGTCGTTTTAAAAAATGTGGGCAGTACTGGCCATGGAAGTGGGAGCCTGAGAGAATTTGGGACGAAAGGGGTACGGTGGACGGGAGACGGGGGGCGGGAGAGCGGAAAAGCCGAGAGGTGGGAGTTCTAAAAGTATGGGAATCAGTGAAACAGGAGGAACAATGCTTAACATTTCGCAATCGAAAAAGGGTTAACGGGAGGAAGCGAAGAAAAAAGGGGCGGGAGGCTTAAACTCTCCTGCTGCCCCCGCTTCCCCTACTAAAATGAAACCAAAGAGTTTGTAGTTTCCTTCGAATTGTTTCATCGATTAACTGAACTAATAGAAGTCGATAAATATGTGGAAGGGGTCAAGTTTGGGAAACTGCATGTCACACTGAAATAACGACTTGCTTTGGGTTTTGCATCGTATTGGCTCAAAACAAAAAGTGGAACAGGATTTTTCAGCCTATAAAACTATTAATAAATGCTGTTGGAATGCAAAATCTTAAAACACTAGTCTTTATTACTATATTAAATTAATGTTCATCTGAGAAATCGTTTACTTGGTAAACAGGCACTCAGCTCGAATGGATTAAGACATGTCCTGCATTTAACAAATAATTAGCTAAGCCGGGTAGCCAATGAATTATCTTCAAAGAGGACGCTAGGCGCAGAGAATAAGATAATAAACTTTAACGACTACCCCTAACGTGGTCTTATAATACCACCTTTTATGTCAGGAGAATAGACTAAGAAAATAACCAAAGATAAAGTAACTGGATCGTAGACAAATTCTCCTCGTTGCTATTTCACGTAATATGTGAAAGAGAGCATGGAGAAGAAACATGTTGATTTGAAGGATTAAAGTAACAACACGGACACAGCAAGGAGCTATAACATCTGGAAAGTCCATCCTCTACTTACAAGTGTCAACGACTAAGTCTATTTTTAGATTTTCGTTTGGTGTTCACAAGCGTCCGCACAATATGGCAGTATGACAGTTGGTCTCCGACAACTCTTGGCCCTCAATTTCTAAGTTTTTTAAACAGGTTAAACATTCTCTTGGTTTTACGACTTAGCTGAATCCATCTACCTTTGCTAAAAATCTTACTCATTTCTATTAGTTTTGGCGCAAAAGATAAATCATAAACGAGGCTTGAGGATCTAAGATTGAGGCTATGACCGAGGCATTATTAGCAGAGGTTCACTCTGAGAAGATGAGCTCCTAACACACTTTGGAGTGCCTGAAAAAAAGCACCGGCTAAACGATCGAACATTTTGGTCTAGCATCACGATCAGGAAGAACATGTTTTACCGTTTAGTCATCCCTCTACACATTGCATTTAAATGGATTTCAGAGTTTTCCATCCAAATTCTGCATCACAGGCAAATGTTTGATCGTTTAGCCACCCCATGTAGTATATGACAAATGCAAGAAAATGAACATTCATTTATCGGACCTTAAAGACTGGAAGTAGCGATATAATTACAAGTAACGAAGTCCATTTAGAGGTTAACAGATGTGGAGCATGATGTTCCTCTGTATCCGAACCCCAAAGTGAGCGCCATCAATTCTAAAATTTCCAATTACATCAATTCATTTAGTCATCGATGGAACAGAAGAGGCAACAGGCAAAGATCATTCCGAGTAACTGAAAATAGAAAACGAAAGAAGACGAAAGTTAGTAACTTCAGTCAGTTTCGAAGCATAGTTCGTATTGAAAATCCCGCGTCCACCAATTTCTATGTAAGGTTGGGTCCACACCTAGTGACGATGCCCACGTATTGGTGCTCGGGCACCTAGTGTGAACAGCACATAAGTATTTTCCCTACCGGCCCTCTAACGACACAAGTCCGTTAGACCTTCGTTCACGGTTTCATGTTCATGCTAATCGATTTTGTTCCGTGTTGCTTATCAGAGGTTTGAGTACAGAAAATTGAGATTATTTGTGAAGCGTCTAATGTTAGCTGAGATCTGTAAAATATAGGGATGGCAAATGCGTGATCTCGACATTCGTTACGAACCTGAATGGCAGAAATGGAAACTGCTATAACACCAAGGATCAGAAGATGGTTGTTTACGAAGTCCTTCAGTCCTTCTACACAACCCTGGTTAAAAAAAATAATAACATGTGTTAAGCTAACCTTAGCTTCAAAAATTGAGATAACGATGAGATTTGAAATAATCGGTAGTGATGATTTTGATGATGATGATGATGATGATGATGATGATGTTGATGATGATGATGGTGGTGGTGGTAGTGGTGGTGGTGGTAGTGGTGGTGATGATGATGATGATGATGATGATGATGATGATGCGTAGTAATGGCACGGCGTTGGCTATGTTGATGAAGACAAAAACCATGTTGTTCCGGTCTTTTTTATTTACAAGAGAGGTGGAAGTTATGACGAAGAAGAAGATTACTATATAGTTAAAAACCAGTGGTGGTGGTGGTGATGGTTGTGATGATAGTTATGTGGTGATAATGATGTTGTTTAAATGGAGATGCCATTGCAGATAACGATAGTCACAAGGTTACACATGAGAATAGTGATGGTGATTTTGATGGTCACCATGGAGATGATGTTGATGGATGGAGTGTTACAGATTTTGCCAAGGCTGATGATAATAGTGAAGGCAATGATGTTAGAGAGCTTAAACAATCGCTACTACAATGGTTACGAACACATTAAACAATTCGTTCTATCAGCAAAACAATGGCACTGCACGTGCATTACGCTATTTGGTACATTTCTTTGACGTTCACAACACGACCCGAACGTGAACCTTCCTGTTGTGACGTTTTATAGGGGACGTGACCACACGTCGACGAATTCCCGTTTCTCATTTACCTTGGGAAGTGTCCTTAAGAATTCAGCTCCAGGAAAATTTGCCAACATTTGCCAATTGACTCAGTTAAATGAACGCAAAAGAGTTTGAAAGACGGCACTGAATTCATTCAGCTCAGTGACGTTGCTGTTGCGGTGGTCGTGGTTGTTGCTTTTAAACCTCCCTTATAATGAAGATGACGACGACGAAGATGATGATAACGATGATGATGATGATGGTGATGATGATGATGGTGATGATGATGATGATGATGATGGTGATGATGATGATGATGATGATGATGATGATGATGATGATGATGATAACGATGATGATGATGGTGATGATGATGATGATGATGATGATGATTAGACTGATGGTGGACTTTGGACCCTTTTTTGTGGACTCGGCGACTCGAAAATGTGGACTTAAGGACCATGGTGTTGACTTTGAGACTTGGAGTTGACTTAGGGACTTACGGCAAAGTGGACTTGAGGACCTTTTGTGGACTCAGCGTCTTTTTTTGTGGACTCAACGACTTTTTGTGTTGACTTAAGGACTACGTTATTGTACTATCTTTACCATCCCTATATTATTCATTCTATCTGTTTTTGACAGACAGTTCTATTGCACTTGAATAACACAAGTTGGACAAAACTTCTGAATAGATGTGACTGTGAGACCATCACTCAGCAGCCTTTGGGAACAATACGATCAAAATGAGCTTAGAACAGGAAAAGTTATTACGTTATAAAATGTAGTGTAATTACAGTCTATGACGACAGTGTATAACAAAAATTATCCTTTATTTCAGTTATTTTTTCCTTTGAAACAATGCAATAAGAACAGTATTTGAGAAAAATAAGAAAATGGGCTAGAGTGGCTTACAATAGCAAATTTATTTTTGTGGCCACCGTCTGTGAAAACGAAAAACACAAACACCCCTAAACGTTCCGCGTTTGGCATTTCCACTAATTTCTGTTGGGTTCTAAGCGATGTTCGTCTCAGTTGTGTTAAACAACAGACGAGTAAAACTACTAAGGAATCAATTTGAAAGAAACTCTGATGCAAAAGGTTACACTAATCAAACGTTTATTGATACATCCGAGGGCAAAACTGGTAGCTGATGCACCAGAGGCCACAAGAATACTATAGAGAATTTGTAAAACCCAACTAGTAGTCTATTACCAACGCTGTGTTCTGATTGAATGAGCTACTACTGGGCTATATGTGATAGCCCACTAGTAGCGAAAAGTGCCGGCTTTTTGGTG
The DNA here is from genome assembly GCA_964035705.1 of Porites rus. Lineage (NCBI taxonomy): Eukaryota > Metazoa > Cnidaria > Anthozoa > Scleractinia > Poritidae > Porites > Porites rus. The sequence continues at coordinate 7,957,988 of OZ037997.1, read as the reverse complement.
GCAAAAAAAGGATTAAAGTCTAGCTTTAACTAGCTAAAGTTGTTTTATCTCGATATTTTTGACCAACTAGTTGGATTTTACTGAAACAATTATTCCTCTCGCCCTCATGGCCATTCCGACTCGAGGAATCATTGTTAAATATCCTTAACATAACCACGAAATCTACTACAGTGTACTAGGGTAGTTAAATTGTAGAATTTTCGGACAAAAAATATGAAAATGCGCTAGAGTGGCTTCCGGTTGAACATTAAAAGTAATTTATGTATGGGCACTGTATAATTTCATTGTAGTTACAAAAACGTACAACATATCTTCATTCTGCGTTTGCTGTTTCCGCTTGTTTCTGTTATGTTTACATTGGTTTCCAACGATCTCCTTTGTTGTGTTTGACGAAAAACGAGTTAACGTTTCAATTTATCGAAAACCATTCCTGCGCAAAAAGTAACATCAAACTGGTTTTTGATACTTATAAATCCGTGCGTTACAGATTGTTCGTATACATAAACGACGGTAGTGATGACCAAAAAATCGACTAACGAGGTAGTACCATTCTAGAAATTTCAAGGTGATCAGTGCACAAAAAATCCTAAACCTATAGGCCACTTCTGAGTTCCAAAAGCCCTCACTTTCAAAATGAGGCTAAGGGCACAACCTTTTTTGTGAAAGCGAGTTTTATTTGCATGAGAATGAAAAATCATTTCCATGTCAGTGGCTGAGCACTTACCCTCGTTCTGATACAAAGGTCCAGGGAACTTCGGAAGTGGTAGGAAGTGGTAGGTTTTGGTGGTTTTGAAGTAGTAACATGGCAGAAATAAATTTCATGCAGATGATCCGCAAAAAAAAAACCAAGAAGACACAGAAAACTAAAGCATTTTGTTCGAGACAACTGCTGTCTTTCAATTATTAAAATAAGTTTTTCTTTAATTTATTTTTTTCGGATCGTCCACCATGAAATCAGGAATGCTCTCCTTTACTTTCTCCACTGCCTGATGTGAGTTGCACGAAGACCTCTGATCTTGTCAGTAACTTTCTGCTTAGAATATTTTTGTATGATGTCTTCATGGCCGCTCTCGTTCAATCGCTGTACAACATCTTTTGATTCAATCTTTTGACTGCCTTGAATCAAGTCCTTAAAAAGGTTTGAAAAGACCATCACCTCCTCTTCTTCAAAAACTCTCGATTTTCCTTGAGTTGTAGTCGGACTTATAATTGAGTTCGAGTCGCTCGCATTGTCATTACAATCGCTGGCCTCCACGTCTTCAAAAAGAGAACCCTGAGATTTCTTGAACCTGTACAATCCTCTCACTTTGTCCAACAGTCTTTTGTTTTCACAGTCTACGAGCAGTGGATTTGTGCGCTTAAGAGCAAGGACTTCCCGTAACGTAATTGATTGGCGGCTGATATTATCTGCGAAGGTTTCTTTTATTGCTCTTTCCTCTTCCTTTGTCCAGGTCTGGCGGACCGGAGGTACAGGTACCGCATCAAGATCACCATCATCTTTTCCTTCAGGAGGTGAATCAAAATCATCTTTTCTCATACTAGGTTGCTCGATGTCATCATTTTTGCTACGTGATGGTACAGCAGGAGAACTCGGCCTACCATGCATTACGGCCGTCAATTGCCTAGCAGCAAAAGCGGAGTTTGTGCGCTTTTGCACGAGATGATAGTGCTTATCTGCAGTTCGTTCAGTGTGTGCCATATGTGCGGCGACATTACCCTTGACCTCTTTATTGTACTGTCGAATTGCTGTTGTGCATGACTTCCTCATTAGTGTTCCTGAGATACGTGTTTCCTTATCAATCATACCACCCTTTCGCCAGGCGCTTGTTATAGCTGATGACAGATCGCTGCTCTGCATCTTCGCTCCTTTCCAGTTTAAGAACAAACAAGTGGATCCACCGCCCTTCACAACTTGCTGCCTTGCGTGCTCGACGTAAATGTCCAACCAACCTTTGAGGCTTTCATCAAAGCAGAGATTTGCTGGGCCATGCTGACTGTATGTTTTATGATCTTTAACAGACACAGCTTATTTCCTTGTACTCATCTAGAGTACTGTTCGTTATGACACCGCTTCTATGCCCATTCTGGGAAAGCAGGTGTATGAACAAGAAGTTTCTCAAATCACAGTACTCAATTTGGCCTAGAGGTGTAGAATTCTGGCCTTTGTCTATCAAATCGCCAATGACCTTGACTTGATTACGAGCAAACTCTGACTTAGCAAACTCTTGAACTTTTTCTGGGGTAATAAGACGTGCAAGATCTTCTTCTTGTTTCTCCCAAAATCTCTCTTTAACCTCTTTACGAAGACTTTTACACCACTGCCCACATTTTTTAAAGAGTGCGTCTGCCGTTTTTTCACATCCTCTGGGAAGCCCGATGTCATCCTCGGTTGTAGCGAACGTACAAAACTTGCGCAAAGAATGAAGATAACTGATTGTGGTTGCTGCCTTGTGCGACGCTCTCGACTCTGGATAAAACTTGTCGCGAATTAGAGCCTTGTCAAACAAGCTTTCAACGGTTTGTGTTCCTATTATCGACAGTATTGTCTCCACTTGTCGCACCACTAGCGCAGCTGGCCTTGCATCTTTTTCGCCCCCATCGGGGCTAAGGATCCATTTCCCGAACGCTTCGAATACTCTTTTACTTTGTTGATCACAAGCTTCGGTTTGGACCTCCACAGCATCATCACTTTCTGCACACTCCTCTAAATATTCAAGGTCGTCTTCACCATCACTTGCCGATTCTACAACAATCACTTTGTCTATAGTCGAAGTTGAACTGGTTGCCCCCAAGGTCCCTGTGTCGTCATTCATATGTCCTCTAGGTGCAGCATTTTTTTTACTCTCCTTGAACTGGTTACTTTTTTCAGTAGCTTCTTCACCTGGTGAGTCACCTTCTATCTCGACAAAATTCTGAGCGAAAGAAGCACTGGACTGATAGATAGGCCGGGATTCTTTAAGAGCCTTCCAATACCTCTTTGTGCCTTGTATGTACCCGTGCTGCTTCTGTAAGCGTTTTGATAGATACCTTTGCTTGCGCCCAAACTCGCAACAGACTTTTCTCCTTCTCTTATTCCTCACTTCTTTTGGCTTCTTCGAGTTTCGTTGGTCGTGGCGCATGTCAAATTGATTAACAGCATTTCTGGCTCTTTCGGCACTCCAGCCATGCACATTCTTTAAATGACGAGGGAGCTTATATACTTTGGAGCCACAGCCGCGAAGAGGGCAACGAAATTTGTTTCTTTTATTTGGTTTCGCATCCTTCTCTTCATCTTCCTCGTCGTTGCTTTCTGTACTTTCTGACGATTCCGATTGACTGCTGTCTGTATTATCTTTCTTGCTGTTTTCTGTACTTTCTGAAGATTCCGCTTGACTGTTGTCTGTATTATCTTCCTTGCTCATTTTTGGGGTCCTTGATCTTGAGTGACTTTGGGGGCAATTTTCTTTTCCTGCTTATTGATCGAGAACCAGAACTATTCTCAGATCTTCTTAGTTTTGTTTCTTTTATGAAGGCTTTCGCTTGCTTTGTTGTCTCTTCTTCCGTTTGCTCCAGGCCCGATAATTCACTCTCGTTTTCAGTGTCCGGCGGATTGCTTTTGGTTACTACTCTGTACAGTCCTTTGAGAGCCCAAATGTGTCTCTCAGCCTAAAAAAGTGAAGCAATTTTTTATTATTTATACACATTAAAATGGATGTTGAGTTCTCATTTTCTAATATAAAATAGTTACAAATTCATGTTTTTACTTGTTATCCTACAGGGATATGCTAGTCAGCTCAGCTTACTCTGTCATTTCTGTGACGAGACATCAATTCAATTACGACATGCAATGCAGGATACTACAAACTAAGAGTTCAGCGAAGAGATGTAGCTTACAGTTAAAAGTTTATGAAACCGAATTCAAAATTTGTTACCCCTGCTTCATGTCTGATCCATAAATATAAGTTTTATACATGTCCCTATAATATTCGCTTCACTTGAGTTCCCTCAGGGGAAACCCTCTATCGTTTTTTGCCCTTACAAAAAAAACCTTAGAGGCTAAACAGACTTCCAGCCCGGGGGGAGGGGAGGGGAGGGGAGGGGAGGGGGTTTACTTCCTAGAAGTACGCTAACAGGTATGTGCTGCTGGATGGGGTCGTATTTTCACGACTGGATTGACTTTTATATTTCTTTTATTTAAGAGTTATAGAATGGGGTCGCACGTTTTCAGGATTTTGGGGGTCAGAAAAATTAGGTATGTAGGGGTTTAAAAATAGGAAGATTTACACCACATTAAATTTAACAAACATGTCAGTTAATTTCTGGATGACCTGGTCAAAAGGTGTTATAAGGTAGATGCATAAACAGACAGTCACTAAGTTGGGTTCACGTTTTTTCTAAAGTGACTAAGATGGGGTCTATAATATGGCCACTATAATGGGGTAGGGGTTCTGAGAGGCTAGTAGTGGCAGAGACCCGGCAAAGATTATCCCAAGTAACCCCCCTCCCCTCCCGTCCCTTCCACAAGGGGCTTCTAACAAGGTATCTACAGCTGGTCACTCATGAAGAAAACTTAACAATGTCAGGGCTTCATTCAAACAAGCTCTGATAAATTAGATGCTCCTACATAATTGTAACATTAACAATAACAATACCAATAATAATAATAATGATATTAATGGTAACTGTAAGTTACATTCTATAAGCATTGTTCAAGTAAGTGAAACTGGTGCTGTATAAAGGTTGCAAATGGAAGAAAAGAGGTTTGAAACTAATCCTCGGTAATTGTTTATCGTTCTTACAGGTGCTACAGTGAAACCTTACAAAATACAATATTCAGAGACATGATCAAGTTTATGACAGTGTTCCTATAAACACAATTTGAATGAAGAAATATTTCTGCTTCCTGTGTACTTTAATATTCTTAGAATAAAAATAATTAATAACGAAATTATGAAACTAGAAAAAGAAATCGAAGAAAATGTGACATAATCTTTTTCAATAATCGGCAAAATGACAATCATTGGCAGAAATTGCTCAGTTTTGTCTCATCGTTGTACTCTGTCGCTTAAATACATGTACAAAAGATTATTGTTGTTCTATACCATATATGAATTCTACAAGATACTATTATAGCATCTATGCTTAATATAAATATTCTTCGAAAGTTCTCTCGTTCAAATCGTTACGATTTTACTTTCACTCTGCTTCACAAAAATAATCATTGTTTCTTTATAAGCTTACCTGTGATTTTTTTAATTGCTCTTCTCCCTGGCAAGCCTGACGAAAATCTGCGCGGGCTTGTTTGAGCTCAAGTAAGATATTCGGTCCGTTGTATCTACTATTTGGATTCATTACCCACTTGTGACTTGATGTCTCACCTGCAGGAGTCGAGAACTTAACACTAAAACAGCAGAAAACAGGGTAAGAAGTGTGCTGAACGCGGATGAAACGGATAATAGATCTTGTACGATCAATACTTCAACAAAAGCACTAAGATTGTACGATTGAAAAAGCCAGATCTAAAGGACTTTACAATTACCTTCACTTGCATTTGTGTCCAACAAAAAACATGGTCGACAGCGTGGAATGAAAGCAGCGTCACAATGCACGCTGGGAAATGTCCTTGCACTTCCGGTTTTTTTGTTGAATGCAGCACGTTATCAAAAATGTCAAAAATTTACAAAAATACAACGGCCAGGGAAAAAAATTACAGCGTACATTGTGTTTCCATCGTGTTTACAACATTGTTTTCGCCCACCTTTTTAAAAATACTCCGTAAAATTCGTTGATTAGCCATTTTGCCGTGCCTCTGTTATGGAGTAGATTACAGATGATGACCTTCAAAACGTGAAAAAAGGGAAAAACTATAGCCGCAGTCAGGAGTTTATCATCGATATCCTTACTACATTCTTATCACGTTCTGTGATTGATAAGTATACACGCACACATAGATAGAATGTATATATTTTTTTAATTTCTAGTTGCAGTTCGTATGAAAACGCTAGTCACTGGCTCCCCACCAAGTACTATTTGATACTTAATTTAATTAGCTGCAGGTGTCGTGAAGATCTGAAGATGTGAAAAGCACTAAACCAACGAATATGACCAGCACGTAAATTTATCTGTTATTAACCCTAGTTTCCATTGGGAGTGTAAATTGCTGACTTTAGTCTCACTTAGGGTGGTCAGGATGGAAATCTAATGTTTTTAAACATACAAAATTCTCCACTTATTAAAGAAAATTACTTTAAACGCGCTCATATTGTGTTAACGGCAGTATATAATTTCATACAACTTCGCGCAATATAGATGCAATATAGATGCAATATAGATCACATCAGCTCCAGTATTAAGTGGTCCCTGGAACTGGTTGCCTTTTTAAGAATCGGCTATTTTAGGGGAGAAGCATAGTCTGAGCCACACCCATTTTGGTCTATTTAAGGGGGTTCAAGAGAGTTTTGCACAACATTCTTGTACCTTACATACGGTTGCCACTGTGCCTCGGTTTCAAACATGATGCATCATTGCAAGTTCGTTGGGTTTTATCGATGTATTGTAGTTTACCTTTGAGAACGCAAAAAGCGGTAACAAAACTTACGCTCCAACTTTTCAACCTAAGGGGTGCATTAATTTTTTTTGTTGTTGTTTCCGATACCGGTCTCCCCAAAGTAACATGAAACGTAACTTACCTCAGAAGCCTCACACCTCTCTGAGATCAGTTATGTCCTCAAAATACGACAAACTTGAAAATATTTGGACGTAGAGACCTTTAGAATCCAGCGCAACTTCCGTGGAAAATGCGACCTCATCGTTCATAAATATGGATCTCCCGGCTCGTGGTTTTTACGAAACACTACCAGACTCGAGCTACATCATTGACTTTGTTGAACGTTATCGCCTTTCCAATTCGCTGCTCTCTCGTGAAAATGTTCTCCAAATATTGTTATATTTCTATCTGAAGCGTAATTAAGTGGACTACGGGACCCGGTAGGTAAAAGGGGTACTCAGAAAAAAAATTCGAAAAAAATTATAAACATAAATATTATCATTTCTAATTTAAAAAACAGTTAGATATTACTAATAACTACCTCTGACGTGAATTTCACGTTAAGCGATTGAATACAGCCTTTCGTATTTCGATTTGCGTTTGAAAACGCACCTTTTAAATTCTTCGCAAAATTTTTCCTTCGCAAGTACCGTTCAATGTAACACATATCGAGGCGTTTGCAATCGCTCGAAAAAAAGAGGAAATAAAAAGGTCTGTGGTAAGTCATGAGCTGCGAAACTCTTAAATGGTATCTAGATAACTCGCAGAATTGGTAAAAATCGGAGTTTACCACTTAATTTTAGTCTTTACCACTAGATTTGTTGACTAAACGACTTTACCGACTTAAAAAATAACTTCATAAAGACCCGTTTTAACCATTTCCGGTTATTTTTATACACAGTATACTTCTTAGCTTCTAGTTACTTGCTATGCCTTTTGACCGGAAAATAAAACAATTGTGCCTTTGGAGGAACCATTTGAAGTCAAGGTCGCAAAGTCCGAAAACCATCAGTCTAATGATGATGATGATGATGATGATGATGATGGTGATGATGATGATGATGGTGATGATGATGATGATGATGATGATGATGATGGTGATGGTGATGGTGATGGTGATGGTGATGGTGATGGTGATGGTGATGGTGATGATGATGATGATGATGATGATCGTGATGGTGATGACTGGGAAGGTAGAGGCTGACTGTTCTAGTTAATTATAGCAATGATCGGCTCGGCGATGAGTAAGAAATTATTCGAGCTTACAAACTTTACCTTTCTATGGATGTTAAGATTATTCTCCTTGTTGCATGTAGTACTATTTGCACCTTCCTTGCAGCAACTTAATGGAACCAATTTTCCACGGTTGATAGTTTCAATCCACTTGCTTTCATTCCAGTCCCTGTAGTTGGAGGCTCCACAACATTCCAACTTTTAGAAAAGAAAGGGAAAAGCATAGTCTCCAAAATGCGATTAATTAATTTGTTCTCATGCCTTTTCTCCGGCAACGAGAAAAGCTCACTATAAACATCCCTTTTTCTACCAGGAAACACGCGGGAGCCTGGTTTCCCACGTACAAGGGAAAAAGAAGTGAGTAAATACAGCGGTGTATCACTAGAAATGTAACAGTTGAATCATTGTAAATAGAAAAGTGTAGATAGAAACCTATGAATAGTAATATGTAAATGTTTTCGTGCAAAGTCAGTCGGATAAATGTTTTTAGTATCTTCCCCTTATCACTTCTTATTCATTTTGAGTCATGTTTTACACGACCACATCAGCTACGCTGTACACTTATCGCGTTTAAATAAACGATTTTGTTAGTGTTGTTGTTGTTGCTGTTGTTAATGAGCAAGATTTCTACTGTCCGCTAATTGTTTGAGAGAGAGGGCATTTTCTTCTCTCCAATTAAAATGGTAACTAATGGAGATTTCCTCGGCACAATTTCCATTGACCTGCACCCATCCAGACTTGTTATTTCATTAGTCCCTATACGATTTCACCATAATAAACAAGTAATCGCATGAGTCCTCGTAGGATTAAGGATTCAAGCGCTCGTTCGAGTAATTGTTCCTTAATTATAATCGGTCGCATATGATTACCCGATCTTTTTTTCTTTTCTCTGGTTCTTTGTTCAGTTTATATGCAGTGTTATTGAGTGAAAAACCTAGAGATTGTTACGGGTGAACTCCTTTAACAATTAAAAACTGACGACTCTTTTTGCTAAGTTAATTATCTTTTAATCTGGTACCAAGCAAAAAAGAGTGAAGGTATAACTTATGCAAGTAGAGTCGGTACTGCATATGTCCCCATACATCAGGTACCTATCTTCGAATTCGTCGCGGCCGCTGAATAGAAGGTCTGGAGAATCATTTATACAGGGTTAGCCTCGACCGAAAGTAAAATATTCACAAATACCGGCGAGAGGGTGCCGGAATTTGGGTCTAAAACAATAGCTAAGACACAGTTGTACATAGGTCTTCTTCTGACTGGAACTTATGAACATATTTACCTTGATATTAGATCGAGGCTAACCCTGTGTAAATGAGACATCAGTGCTCCTATTCAGCGGCCTCGACGAATTAGAAACTGTAATTTTGCCGACGTTCGATATATTAGAATTCTAACATGACTCCGAGGCTTTAGGGTCAAAACTGAAATTTTTTCACGACTTCTTTGTCTCGCAATTCCCAGACGAGGCTTGAGCACAAAGAAAACCAAACAAAATATGGAAAAATTACTAGAAAGTCTCGGAGTTATGTTAGAATTTTAATATATCGAACATGGGTTAGTCAAACACTGCACCTCTTCAACTGACGTCACTAGGAGTCAAAGAAGTCATCTGACTTATAAATCATAAAAGACTACTGATCACAAGGGGACTATAAAGTCTACAAATACCACCCTCCTCGTCGACGGTCAAGGGAAGAAAACTGCCTTTACCAGGATAAAGGAGTTGTTACCGTTCGGCTGACTGATATGGGTTGACTGCTCAAGCGCCTAGAAAAAAATCTTAACCCTTTGATAGGTTTCAGATTGAACTTACTCGTATTTGTAAATTATCTATGTTCTGGTTGGTGGTTGAATCAATCTTTGTTCCGTAGTTCATCTTGACTTCGTCACTGAGTGTGTTTGTGATTTCCTCGTCAACCTGCCCGTGAAAAACGTAACGGTTGTCAGCACAGGCGATATATGAATCTGTTGTTCAGTAGTAGTAAACAGCCTCTGCAGACTTATTGGGCGCTGAAGGAGTCGAATACAAACTGGGATTTGTCCATTCAGTTGGCCTACTAGAAGACTGGAATTGAGTTTCTGGGTCTAGAAATGTCCGCACCTTTTTGCCAATGGGGAATGGACTTTGGAAACTTGAAATGGGATAGACATCTTAAAAGGAGAAAATCGGAAAATGAAACGTGTCTGAATTATTTACAACCCGAGTTGGGGAACAAATAGCGTGTTCCAGGCTCCAGGATGGTAATGTGCAGGGATCGCAAATACGGCATTTTTTTCTACCGCCGCTTCCATTCCCAGATCACGCGCGTCTAAATTATTTTCAACTGACCTTGTTTTCGCGGTGTCCCTACACTCTGAGAACCTGGCACAGGTGAGGGAGCAGAAACTTAAAAGAGAAGCAGCAATAGCAACAAAAGAGTTCACAATTTTCCGTTTCAGAATTCAACGTACGTGAAAAACGGTCGTCATTACTAACCTTGTCACGGTAAAGGAAACCAAGGATACCTGCTACGGCCTCAGCAGCAAATATGAGGAACAAACAAGCAAAGAACTGCAGAAATAACAATAGAAAATGCAGTCAAACGTGTTTTAGAGAACCTGTATTTAGCGGCATACTCCTTGAAGCTGTTAGTTAGTTAATTCCATCAAGAAATGTTCAGTTCTTCCTGGAAAACCTCAACGTACCAAAACGTGATAAACAAAAACCAATTTGGTTTTTTGCAGGGTAGGTCTACTGTGACCCAATTACTCTCTACTTTTCATGAGTTCGCCAGATCTAGGAATTCATCTGTAGCAACAGATGTTGTATTTCTTGATCTCGCAAAGGCTTTTGATAGTGTTCCTCATGAGCGTCTACTCATAAAGTTATATAGCCTCGGTATTGGGAGCAAACTTCTTAACTGGTTGAGGCATTTCCTCACGTGTAGAAAGCAACGAGTTGTTGTAAGAGGGACTTTTGCTGATTGGGCACCTGTGATATCTGGTACCCCGCAGGGAACTATTCTTGGTCCAATTTTATTCCTATCATATATAAATGATATCGTTGATAGTGTCTCTTCAAACATTAAAATATTTGCGGATGACACAAAGATTTACAGAGAGCTTCGCAACCCTAGTCTCGTTGAACAATACCTTCAAACTGATTTGAATAATCTTGGTAAATGGGCGAAAAAATGGCAACTTCATTTCAATGAGGAAAAGTGTGAAGCAATGCGAATGACGCATTCACGTGACAAATCGACTACGAATTATAAACTAGGTACGGCCTTAAAAAGATGTCAAGAGCTTTAAAGATCTTGGAATTATTGTATCAAAAGATCTTACTTGGAGTGAACATATTAGTACTATTGTGAATAAGGCGAACCAAGTCCTAGGGCTAATAAGACGGTCTGTTGGAACAGCTAATACAACAACTTTTTCATTGCTTTACAAAACATTGGTCAGACCACTTCTAGAGTATGCTGCCCCAGTCTGGAACCCATATCTTGTCAAAGATATTCATGCAATAGAGAGCGTGCAAAGACGCGCGTCAAGATTAGCTCCAAGGCAAAAAAGAGGTGATATGTCTTATGAAGAGCGTTGTGACACGTTACATTGGCCATCTTTTTCCAGTCGTAGGACATATTCCTCTCTTGTTGAATGTTATAAGATCGTGTTTGGCTTATCACACTTGGATTTTGAGGAATTCTTTCAATTCGCAAAAGTCAAATCCACTAGGGCAAATCACTCGTATAAGCTTTATTGTAAATTATCTAGAATCAACTGTTTTAAATATTCTTTTTTTAACAATGTAATTAGTTATTGGAACAATAGGCCACTTGCACTAAGAGGTCACGTGACCAATGCTTCCTTAAAACAATGAGTTGAAATCTTGCTGATGCCAAAAATTGTTAGAGCACACAAAAATTATCTTACACCCGAAATTTGAAAGGAAACGCATGTAAGGGAGATATTTTATGGCACTTTGATTTTTGAGCAAAGTAGTATGATTTGTATTGGCCGCCATGTTGGAGGGCATGCTTTTGCCCTCCAACATGGCGGCCAAAACTACTTCTTGCTTATATCTTGTTCAACGTTTCATGTTTACGCTCAGATGTGCTGTAAACGTTATCACATCATCTTTTCAACATTTTCCTTGAAGTTTAAGTGCAAAATTTGTGTTCAGAGGGAGGTAATTCATAATTTTAAAAATCACATTTTGGTCACGTGACCATTTACGAACTTATTCATTTTAAGAAAATGGTTCGGGTTTGAAAAACCAAATCACCATTATTTTGTTTAAGATATGACCCATTAATCGTTTTTCGAAGGCAAAATCATATAACTTTCCTTTTTTGAAAAACGATGTCACATGCCTCTTAGTGCAAATGGCCTATTTACCTAGTAATGTTGTTGAAGCCGGTACCCTTGTACTTTTTAAACGTAAACTCAAATCCTTTTTAAAGTTGTAATTTTTATTGTTTGTTTGTTGTTTTTAGGAGAGTTTTATTCATAGGGTTAACCTCTAGACTCTCCCTTTCAAATTTATGTAGTTATATATGAGTTTGAATAAACATGTATGTTATGTTATGTTATGTTATGTTATGTTACGTGAGACCAGGAGGCCAACCTTGTCCCCCGAGTCTCCTCGTTTCAGTGTCGTTTTCCAATAATGCAACGCCATTTTGTAATCTAATTTGGACGAGGTTGACCAAGAAACCTCTAGAAGATCAATACCATATTGGATTATGCGAACATTCGCGAACACAGCAAATTTCGTGGGAAAAAAGAGAAAAAAAAAAACTCTGAAGGTCTAACATGCTGTGACACTTAACAGAAGCCGAGGGACGTTCTGGGATGATGAACTGTCTGGAGAAGACAAAGGAGGTCTCTTTCGACACGCCGCACTCGAACTGCTTGCTGAAAGGCAAGATGTTTGGGGCCAAAAACAGGACAGGGAGCACTGTTTTGCGACCGTTTTGGCCCGACTCTTCGAGGATAGCTTGAAGACAAAGTTTAGCTGTGACGCTTGGTCTTATTTTTTGTCACTTGCAGAAAGAACAAATGTAAATTAAAACAATGGAAATGAGAATCAGTTTAATCTTCACGAAAAAGAAACAATCATATACTTACCATGCCAAGCAGAGGTCGGCTCTCTTTGATTGCTCCCCAACATCCCAGAAAACCGATGACCATCACAAACCCGCCGGCTGCCATTAAAATTTTGGCGGGAAGAGAATACCCACTGTTGCCTAGGAACGCGTCAAACTGTCCCGGGTCTATTTCGGTCCATATTCCTATCCCCAAGATGGCTGCTCCTGCAAGCTGGAAAAAGGACTACAAATTAGAATTCTGAGTTTTTCTTTCCTGTCATGTCTGTTTGCACTGATTTTGCCGCACGTCTCAAGGTTGCACCAGCATTTTATTGTCATTTCAAGAAAATTAAGACATATGTCTTATATCTAATTCCTCAAAAACAAGGGTGGGGGGGGGGGGGTGGTCTCACTCCTTAAGCTTTAAATATAGCACAAAGTATAATAACTTTGAATGATGATTGGAGTCACTAATTGTCACGAGACCTATTAAGCCTAGTTTTAGCACAAAAATCTTTTTGGCAATATGGCACCACTTTTAATTACTTTTTGGAAGTTGCAGTCATCGTCATAGTTATGAGACTATTGGGTACATCAGTTCTGTGTCCAGGCCTTTTAAGTTAATCTATTAGACATGGTCGAAATTCAAAAATCGTTTGAAAAGGGGACTGGGTACTAGTACAAAATTCCGTTTATTTACACTTTCAATAACTTATTCAACAAAGCCCGGGCACAGATGTTTAGTCGTTCACCTAGGGACATGCTTGGTTGCAATTTCTTTGATTGACTGCAGTTGACTGCTATTATAAAATGGTGCCATTTCTAATTAAAGTTTTTTCCGCGCAAAATGGCTGTTAAAGGTTACGTGACCTAATTTACATATTCTTTTACTCGGAATCGCATAAACTTTTGAGAGTCGTTATTTCACGCACGTTTTGTCGCTATAGGCCATAATCCTCAAAATGTAGACCAGCCCTCGACTCTTTGAGAGAAAATCATTCTTTTCCTCATCCCCCTGCCCCGCCTTCCCTGCCCTCCCCTGCCCCTTTCTTTCTCCTCATCGTTGTTGTCATAAACGTTTCTGGTTGATGCTCCTACCTCAGTCGGTAATGTTCAATAAGGACATAAGCAGGACGTTTGGATAAAGAAACAGCGGGACTGACTGTAATATGTTATATGACGTGGTGGAGAAAATTAGCAGCTGATGAAATGATGATTGATTTATAGGTCATTATTTACGAGCAGCCACAAAACCGCTAGAACAATATTTTCCCTTTATCGGCGCACGCCATCGGAAATACTGCTTTTGTACCCTTAAAAATATCAATAAAGCCACAACAACACGGAAAATGGAGTAAATTAAATTTAATATAATCCGACTTCCCAATTAAAAATTTTACCTTCCAGCAAAGACGGCGCGCAAAAAAAATTCAATACCAAGGTATGGACCTGATACCGCTTATAAAAGAATGTTGAGGTTAAAATCTCAATTGAAATGCCGATGACTTGTTGACAGAACGAGAGAGTACTGCACTGAGTATTGTATTCTATATTGTAGGCAACCTCATTCTTACGTCATTAGAATATCAGAAATATTTCGTTATAAATCGTAGACTTTTCATTACTTTTATCAGGTTAGAAAAAATCGAACGCTTTGCACTGTTTATTGTTAGAAATGTAACACAAAAGGAGGATTACAACATGGCAAAGTCAAAAGGCCACAAAAGGAGTTTGCATACAATGTTGACATTTTCTTTTTTAGGCATCATGTTATGATGTCACGAAAGCGTCCTTCCTTACGATTTCATCTCACAATTGTTACGATAAGTATTATTCAGATCGTAACTAAAACTTCTTCTCCAAAAAATTGTTTACACATATGAAAACACTTGTAAAATAACCACCGTTGTTTACTAAAACTTATTGTAAACCTATCGTTGATTAAAATGTGTTGTAGTGAAATGTTTTCCATATGCACATAAGCTAGAGTTACTTGAAGTAAATCTCACGCGTGCCGAGCGACGATCGAGCTGAGCTTTTATGGATGTGGGGAACTAGGACCAACCATCTAAACTTCCTGCATTCGTCAGGTAAAAGACCAACTGAAAATCAATCGTTCATGTTTCTTGCATTTCACCTTTTCATTCTACGATTAATTCGGCGAACTGTTCATTAAATCCTTAATATACAAGTCGACAGACAGAGCGGAATATGAAGAACTCTCGACTTGTGAATTCAGTTATTGAAATAAGGAAATCGACAGATCTGCCGAAGAATTATAGATGAAAACTTCCTGACAAACTATGCGGACTTATCTACCAGCCAAACTGTGAAATCAGTTAAATATTCTTAAAGTGGTATTCTAAATTTCAGCTCGACAAGGAAATGTTATTGTATTAATACTAACAAAACATACACATACCCAAAAGATGAAATTGAAAACGAAAAGAAGTGTCTTGATACACTTGATGCCACACATATCATCGACAGATTGTTTTCAGTTCGTAGATTTCTTGCACAAAGGATGGGCGAATTAGGGCAATGTCTCACGCCGTGTTTACAGCGAACTCTGTTATCTGCCAAGGCGTACCACTGTGCAGCCTATATGCATATGCATACGTTTACTAAGGCGTGTAACGCATTCATACTGACAGGTTGTTGTTAATTATTTTGTTGTGCTTGACTGAGAAAGAACCAATTAAAATCCACAATATAAGGCACTTTTACAACTTTTAGAATAGGCTAGAATCAGCGTATTGTTTTGTGTCAGCCGTTTGCTATTATTAAAACAAAGAATTTCCTTATCTGCATAATTCGTTTTTCAGTTTCGGTTTGATTATACCTTATTTGACATGTTGAGCTCGAAAACCAGCTGTTTCTTGCCTTTTGGGATAACCAGTACGTTAGAAAGAAAGCGAAACAAAAAACTCTACATTAAACTATTGCTTTAAGCTATTCAGTGTCTGCATTACGGCCAGTGGCCAAGTTTTTATGCTAGTTGACCCAGCTGACATTTTGCTAGAGGTTTAGAGACGCAATTTTCTCTCACTAATTTCAGAAACAAATTCGTTTCAGTTTTCAAAGCTAAAGATCAACGTTCCTTAAACCACGTATATAATCAGGAAGAAACGGCGCTCAACCGATTTATGGTACGCTGGAAATCTCGAAAATGTTGCGGTACATTATTTCATCTATAGAGTCAGCTAGTTCGTTTTTTTTAATCTTTATCACTATGAAACTGTAATTTATAATGCAACTGTCATGTCATTGTAAGTTTTTTGTTTAATCATTTGAAACGATCTCAAATGTGTGTCACTGTCTTTTTTCGTCTAGTGTTTTTCTCGATTATTTCCGCAGGAAAAGGTTTACAATGTGGAATTGAATCAATGTAGCCAAATTTATTAAAGTTCGCACAAGAAAAACACAATTTATAGTTGTCAAGTATCGCTGTATAAACTACGTACATGTCCAATTTAAAGTTGTAAATTAAAATACGCCAAGATCCGCGGGTTAATGTCGTATCACAATTTAATTCTGGGACCCTTGGTAATGAACCATCTAAAATCAACTGACTTACTCTATAGTCCCCACATAAAAAAAATCTGCGATTTTTACGACGTGCCTCGAATCAATTTCGAATTCCTTATTCGTCAGGAGGTCTAAAATTCACCGCGATTCCACGGTCAGCTTTTGCGCTTCGAATAAGCATTTTTTTAAGGCTCAACTGATAAAAAAGAATTTTCGGAAGTTTTTTCCTGAAATAGTGGACTCAGTCCGTGACTAAGAATCCCGCCCGGGCTAAGAATGTTGCAATGTTGACGCACAGAATAGCCCTGGGACAATGTAATGTTCGCTATTACTAACATCTGCTAATAACAGACAGTGTATATGTTGTAGTTCAACTTTATCCTTGGTTTAAATTTCATTTTCCTTTGTTTTGAGGTGTAATGTATGATCATCAGGCGCAGATCTAGGATAAATACTGACCGACTTCCTAAAGGAGCACCGAAGGTGCAAGCCTCTAGGGGGTCCGGGGACAGGCTCCCCGAGGACATTTTTTGGATTTTAACTCCTTAAAGTCCCCTTTCCTGGGTTTCCGAGTCATTCAGACAGGATATTTTAGAAAGTGTTATTAATTGCGGGCGACAAGAGGAGCCCGCAATCCTAATCCCCAGGTTGTTATTCCGAATACGCCGCATCCAGCAATTTGTTTGGACCTCCACTAAGAGTGTATGAAATGCACATAATTTGATAACGCAAGTTTGAACCTTCTATCACTCGTAATCTGTTCACGCGTGGTTTGACTTTCTGCCACGTGAAACTTACGCAAAGCACAGCGCTGGAGCGAAAGCGTTTTGACCTTCGATCGTTGTCGCCCGCACTCCGTAACCTTCGCTTATTACTAGTTATTAAAAATATATTTATCATGAAAAACCGGACCGATTTCCGTAAATCGATGGAAACCGATGTGGATCTGCGCCTGATCATGACTTTGGACTGACAGGAAAATAAAATTTAAACCAAGGAGGAAATTGAACCACAACATATACAGTTGTCCATGTACGTCAAACTTTGGTAAACGGCCACCTCCCATTAGCGACCACCCATCCAAAAACACCTAAATCTTCCCAGTCAAAGCCCTATAATTAGAACCTCTTGTAAACAACCACCTCTCAGGCGACCGCGACCACTTTTGGGGCTGACGGTTTTGTAATTTTCTATTGTTTTTAACCTCTTGTATTAAAGCGTCCACTTAACGCATGGTCTGATCTCTTAATTTGTTCGCTGAATATACTTAATAAGTTAAAGTTTATTTTAAGACCTTCTGGCAACTTGAAACCCAAATATCATAAGGTATAGATCATAGCAGTTACAGGCAATAATTTAGATTCTCCTCCAAAAAGTATATGAGTGTCGGAAACCTTTTTCGTATGTTTCTGTGCAAACGTTTCTCTGGCCGCCGAAAATGTTCGGCAGGAAAGAATGTTCGCTCGGACTCTTTCGGACCCTTTTTAGCGCCAACTTTCATTTTCGCACATTTTTGCCGCCAAAACGCGCGGCTGCACAATGATTTCCCGCCCTTTACGACTTATTATTTGATCATGCTTTTTTTAGCTTCTTCTGTCGATCGCTTTGTTGGGTTCCTCTTTGCTTTTTTTCTTTCTTTGTTAGAGCATTTTTCATAGCGCTCAGGCTCAAGCAGAAAAGGCAAGTTCCTCGGGAAATACTCCTTTGGAATTTTTTTAGAAGAGACAGGACTGGACAAAGAAAAAATAGTAAGAAAAAGGTCAGAAAAGCGACGAATCCGAGGTAAGCTCTTTCAAAGCAAATTTGCAACAAAGCTATTTAAAAGCTAAAAGTAACAAGTTAGTGACTTCTGGAGTTTTCTTTCAAATTTTTGGTTGATTATAGAAAAAATAAAGAAAAGTATTTTAAGAACAAAGGGCCAGTTTAGCCAGGTTTAATGAATAACAAAACCTCGTTCTAGGTCATTTTCAGTTTACCGAACGCTTAATTTAAGTAGCATTTATCGTGAACAATTCTCATGAACGCATATGGCTTAGACTAGAAAATCATTTGTCTCCTTAAAACAACCCTCTAAGGACTGAGAGATCTGGAGGTCCAAAGATTTCCTAAACCGCGGTCTAAGTTAGACTTCGTTTCATCAGAAACAGTTTCCGGTTTTATAAAACAAGCTTAACTTTATGAAGTCGTAGAGTGAATTAAAAATTTGATTTGCACTCTTTGACCAGTGCTAGTGTTTGCGATTTTTTTTTCTTCGCTTTGCACATTTTAGTATTCATGTTTATCGAAAAGATGCTTTAGAAAAGATTTACTGAAAGAACAACGTGAGTTGTTTTAAGCTGCCTTTGTCAGCGGCGACGACAGTTTTTTTTTCTTTTTCATTTAAAGCTTAGAAGCTTTTGTTTTGTTATAATTTTCATAGCTTACTTGAAGGAGACGAGATGGCAACTGCCCAGGCGATAAGAGAGCAAGAAAAGACAGTTAGTGTAAGCCTTTTAAGAGAAACTATTTTTACATTTCGTGAAAATTCTCCACAGAAATACTTTGTTACTGTGACCGGGAGGGACTGAAATCTACTTCTTACTCAAAATGGTGGTTAACTTGCAAGCAAACGCAAGAAACTCAAGTCGTTGTTGTTTATTTTTCTTTATTCATGATTAAAAAATATTTTCCTTTTTTATTTCTAGTGGTCAAGTATTTTTCCTTCTCAACAAGTGACAGAGCAACAATCAGCTTTGTTTGTGAAGAAGCTTCTTGCAGTTGCTGTAAGTACAGAGGAACAGATCACCAAATGTTTTTAATTTAATTTCTTAAATTTTTTGCGTTATATTCTGATTTCTGAACCACGAAATATTTAAATTTGTTTTCAGGTTTCAAGTATAACTTATCTCAGGTAAGAATTACTTGTTGTTTTTATTGTCTATTATTTTATTAAAATTGGTTAGGTTAAGTTTTACTGAAAATAGTAGACTTGGTAATTTCTTAAGGCTGGTGTGTCTGAGTTTTTTCTTTTTTCTATAGAACCATATTTCCAGAACATGCGTTTGGAGACAGATGCTTAGAAGGTACCAGTCATCACTCAGCTTAGTGAAATACATATAGTCAGTGAACGTGGAACCACTTTTTAACCTGAACTTATTAGTATTGAATCTGATACTGACATCCAGCGTTGAACATACTCAGTGATAGGGTTATATCAGTTGGCTAAGACATTTTTTTTGTGCTTTTGATGCAGATCTGAATTTGAAAATCCTTAAAGATGACAGTGCTTGCCCAGGTGCATGCCAAGTGATACAGTGGTGAGGATAAATACAATGCAGCTGTGTAATATGCAAACTTGTGTGTAACACACAATGCAGCTGTGTAATATGCAAACTTGTCCAGCTTATAATATAATTTCAGTAGGCCAGGCAAAGACTCTGGTAGCATTCTTTAGCATCAGTTGATAAAGACTAGTAGCATATAAATCCATCACCCTGTTAAAATTTCTTACAACTATACCAGTACGTACTGAAGAGTTTTGCTGGACATGTATTAATTGAGTGTGTGGTTGTTAATAGATCTGAATTATATGATCATAAACCCGTGACCACATCATAAGGATCCAACACACCTAGGTCTTTTACCTTGCCTAGTAAGCCTACCTTTTTCCAACTGGATTGACATATACCTCTGCATTTACTATAGCTGCCCTGAATGTCAGCCTCAAATACCTTCAACATCATTATTTATGTATTGTCTTCAGTTTATGGCAACTTTGCTGTGAATTTTGTTTACATAGTTCCATGTGGTTCTCTCAATAAAGTAATGACTTTCATAGATCTGGCCAGGTTGTTTAAATGTTGCAATGTGGATTATTAATTAATTAGCACTATTCACTGGATAAGTCATTATACACCTGATGAGTTTAAGGAAAACTGATTGCATTGCCCATTGGAATCATACTCGTGATTTCAAATTAAACTTGCACTGCGTGCTCATCCAATTCTAGAATCACTTGTATGATTTCAGACCAAATAGCACTCTACTCAGTTCAATTACCATTATAAATAGAGATTTAACGAGTGGCTATCATAATCCACCTTTTTAACAACTCACCACTTTTGTACAGAGTTTTACACTTGTACCAGTGATTCAGTGAAGTCACACTTATGCATTCTATATTTTTTGATAAATAAATACATATTATCAGTGGTAATGTTGTTGTATGTTTTTATATTTTCTGTTAAACAGGATAAAAGGTTGCTTTGATGCTCTTGATAAGAAATATGTAAGTTTTTACTGATGTTTTAGTTAATAATTTAAGGAGCTCATAAACTGATACTTAGTCCATGCAACAGCATTTTCACAGATCAGGGCTGGGTTGTTCAAAGCAGGGTTAAGATAACCCAAGGTTAGTGCGAAATTTGAATTTAGAGATGAAAGCTTAAAAAGCAAATTCAGTTTTATCCTTTTTACCTACAATTTAATGATTTGGATGCTCTAAAAAGAATAGAGAAAATTATGTGGGAAAATGCTTTTGAACAAAAAAAAAAGAAACCCAGGTTAAAATTTAACCCTGAGTTAGTGCTTATCGGCCTTCGAACAACTGGGCCCAGTTCATTTTTCACATAATTTTTTAGACCCTTTTTTTGTGGAAGTAAAAGCACCATGCACTGCATATCCATGGTATGATGACAACAAAAAGAAAAAGTAGATGCATCAGAAATACTATTTTCTAGCCTCCAGTTGCATGGGCACAACAGATCACGGTTGCTCGCTCTGCATTATGGGCTCCTCATGACAATGCCTTGTAACAGTTTGCAAAATTATGAACTTATGTCTTAAGTCTTATTTTATCCTTTTCTCTTGCCGTTGCAGCTCCGGATGATAGTAATTGGTGTAAGTATTAATTTGCATAAGGTCAACTCTGCCCTCTGTCTAATTTGAAGTTTGTAGAATTAAGTGAAATTTGAGTGCTTATTTTGTTTGAAACAGATTTATGGTGATGCAGAGGACCCTGATGTGAGTAATACCTTTCTATTGTACTTGATGATAATAACAAGGAATAATGACAGATTTCACAGAAAATATAGCAATAGCAGAGATACAATTGTCTTTCTTTTTGAGGAAACATAACAGTATACATAGGCTTTCAAGTTCTGACAGGTGTGGCTTTAAGTTATCTTATTTTGATGAATTTATAACGGTATTTTTTTTTCTTTTAACATGTAGACTGTTATAGAGTCCTACACATTCAAGGTAAGATCTGTTTTAGCTTATACAGTCCCCGGGGGGGGGGCACTCCCATACATTACCTATACGGGTATGTGCCGCCCAACGGGGTCGTGATTTTGAAGCTACTGGTTTAGAAAGGGGTATCCATTTCAGAGGTGTTTTCTAGAACGGGGTATAATATTTTGAACGCACGAAAGCTCCAGTTTTGTAAGCAGCCATTTGAAATTATTCAAGGACAGATTGCTTTTAAAAATACGGTTCAATGCGTTAACAAGCAAACTGTTATACTCTTGTTGCACCCTGGAACAGAGTATAAAAAATTGGCCCATTTCTAGAACGGGGTATCAGTTTTAGGGCAAATTCTAAAACGGGGTATAAAAAATTGGCCCATTTCTAGAACGGGGTATCAATTTCAGGGGAAATTTTTTTTAGAACGGGGTGCCAATTTGGAGTCCCGGGCGGCACAAACCCACCCGAAAAATACCCAAGTGCCCCCCCCGGGATACAGTCTAACCTCTCCTTACAGACATCTCTATAATACAGACACCTCTCTATTATGGACAGTTTGTTTGGTCCCAGAAATGCCAAAAATCATACATTCCCTACCTCTATAATGCGGACACCTCTGTAAAGCGGACACTTGGTTCTGTCCTTTTGATGCCCATATTGGCATTTTGCACTAAAAGGTCATGTGACATTATTTTTATGAAAATGAAAGTTATATGATTTTGCCGTCAAAAAGCCATTAGTGGGTCATATCTTAAACAAAATAATAATGATTTAGTTTTTCAAACCCACACCATTTTCTTGAAATGAGTCAGTTCATAGCTGGTCATATGACCAAAATGTGATTTTTA
This sequence comes from Porites rus, assembly GCA_964035705.1. NCBI lineage: Eukaryota > Metazoa > Cnidaria > Anthozoa > Scleractinia > Poritidae > Porites > Porites rus. The sequence continues at coordinate 7,935,558 of OZ037997.1, read as the reverse complement.
AAACTATGAATTACTTCTTTCTGAACAGAAATTTTGCACTCAAACTTCAAGGAAATTGTTGAAAAGATGATGTGGTAACGTTTTCAGCACGTCTGAGAGTAACTATCAAACGTTTAGTTTTTGCCGCCATGTTGGAGGGCAAGAGTATGCCCTCCAACATGGCGGCCAATACAAATCGTACTACTTTGAAATCGTACTACTTCATACTACTCTACTTTAAATCATACTACTACTACTTTCATACTACAACTTGTCTCTTTCGCTCAGAAACATAGCGGTATACAAAGAAATGCTGACGCACACCGTCTAATTGTTTGAAAATATGCATTTCTATTGCACGTACTCAATCAAACCGAAAATACTGTCAATGCTGGGTACTGGATACTTTCTGAAAATCGCAAAAGTTAATTCCCAGCAAGAAAAACCAATCTGTCCTGATCGCAAAAATTAGTTCCCGCAAAACAACAACAAAAAAATACCAATCCGAAAAAAAAAAAACTCTTGCAAAAATTTCGTGGCACACGGTACAAACACTTTGCAATTCTTAACAACACTAGAGAAGTGGTTGAGGCTTTTACTTCTCTAGCAATTTTCTTGTGTTCTTGAATTTCCCGCGTGTTTATATAACCAGAAGCATATCATGAACCCTGTTCAGGTTTTATGCTGTCGGTGAAGAATTAAACTCAATTATTATTTTCTTCCATAGTTTTCTTACATGGACAAGGAAGTCAGTATCTTCAGGTATTTTAAATAATATTGCTTTTAAAAACACTTTTGTTTTTCAAAATTAACCTGAGATCGTGCAGGCTCTATTTTCCTTTCGCTTTGAAGATTACATTCCGGCGGACAAGGCGAAACGAATTTCTCAGCGGTAGCCGTTACAGAGAGTGTATGAGAACCGCTCAAATTGGGTCTGATCTCAGGTTATTTCAAAATAAAAGTGCGTCAAGGCTTTAACTGCTTTTGTTCTTTCTTGTGCTTATATTAGGAATGGAAATAAAATCGCAAGTGCCCACACAGAAAGAGATACTAAAAAGGCAACGATACGCTTGCTAAGGTATGTCTTTTACCTTATATCCCGTTTTAGTGGATTCGTACATGGCCAGGAAAAATTTCTTTAAAGAGATCCTGAGTAAACTATAAAAGCAACGGACACTCTTTACAATGTCAATGACTGAAACAGTAAATGGCCATGGTTAGTACAGCCAAAAGAATTGGAAAGTAATTAAAGGAATAATTGCATTTTCCTTACAGAACGATCATTCTCCTCAGTCAAACTCTGTCCTCACTGCCAGGTAAGTCCTAATGCTTTTTTCAACGAAACAAAAGGGCATGCCATAGACCAACTCTTTTGCTCAAAGTAGTAAGAAACTAAAAGAGAAGTTTCTATATTTTTTTGTTCTGATTAGACCTGACAACATAGCCAGTGACCTAAAACAATAGAAAGTAATACAGTAACTAAATAAAAATGTCCCTTACCATTGGTACGCTGATTTTGTGTTTTCAGTGTGACTGTTATAGTTTTCACAGATTTTAAGAACCTCATGCTTTTTTTAGATGACGTAATGATGACAATGAAATTGCTGTACTATGACGAGGGTGAGTAAAACTGTCTGGCGCTGGCTTCCTTGTGCAGAAAAGAAACGGGTCAAAAATAGGGTATGCTACCACGGTGAGTTTTGGCTATAGGGTGTCACAAATGCGTACGATATAACCATGTCAAGATTCCCATATTTCTTTACACTATAAACAGTCTTGAAAATACTTAAATGTCTTAGTCGTTTATCGCCGACGTTTGAACGCAATTATGCATTTAAGCGAAGCTTGAAAATAATGTTTTAAGTAAATGGTTATTTTTAGCGTAAAATCGATTTACTTTCACCATGGAACTGTTCAAGGTTAATTTGCTTATTTCACCATAAATAAAGAAATGAAAGGAGATGTACAATATCGTTCCTTTTTTGCCGAAGTTTTTCTGCAACATCCTGTATCTAAAACACGTAATAAATATAAATAACTATGTTATGAGCAAACCATTCGGTTCAGGATTAAAAACCCGGCGATTTGTGGAAAGTTAAACTAGGACTGTATTAGTGATGGCCTAACCGAAGAGGACAATAAATTCTTATTGGCGTTGCGCAGCAAAGCGAAAATGATTAAACGATGATTTTCTGTTTCTGTCTGTCATTAGAAACGTAAGCTTTGCCACTTTTCTGTTCGGCTAGTACCTGAGAGTTATACCCATGAGTTCACGATTTATTCCACGTGTTTTTTAAACAATAAACAGGGGCACCCAACGACAATTTTCGGAAAAATATCTGTTCGCAAGACGATTTGAGATCTAGAATTTTCGGATCATTTTTTGTAAGATTTGTTGCTTGCCTGCCTCTCCTAGGATTTTCGAACATCTAAAAAATGGTATAATTGCCCATTTTGAACGGATTTTTACCCTAAAAAGGTCACCTAGAATTTTCGGAAGCCTTGTTTCTGGCTGAAATTTTCGAAAAGGTAAGGTTTGATCCCTATAATTTTCGGATCACTAGACTCTCAGCTAGGAAATCCGAACAGATGAAAAATTTTTAGGGGATAAAAATATGCCTTTATCTACCGTTTAAATACTAAAATACGTTCAAAAATGTCACGTTTACGTGGTTTTGAACTACATTCTTGTTGGGTGCCCCTGAATAAATAGCTGTATATGTTGATGAAAAAGTAAGCCGCTTACATGGTAAGACTCCTTACTGTAAACCTGTATGGAAACCAAGAAACTTATATGTGGACACCGTCACTGGCAACTGGACAGTTTTCAACCAACACATTTCACCATACACATTCGAATGGTCACAGCCACGGCCCTTTATTAGCGATTTCCCTCAACCTATTAAAATGGCTGCTCAGTTCAGTAAGCGGTAACCATGAGTTGGCCAGTGGCCCCGAATAAGAACCTTTTCCTGCGATAATGTCATTGTTGTAAGCTACTATTCCTTAAAAGGTTTTAAGTTCCATTTTGTGGACATGAAAGTTGTGGGTTGCTGTTTAATTCCTTAATTGCTGGTGCTACTTAATGGCAACTAAACAAACTTGGTTTTGGGAAGCCAAGTCCCAGCGAGATCTCTTGAATTATTCAAAGGGTCTTAGACACCTTATAGCGGACAATTTTCAAGTTTACACCTCTGCCTAAAGTGCTCTGCTGCCATAACAATAGTGATCGTTTTTATTACATATTTCACCACAACAAGTATTCTTTAGAATTACTCTTCCAGGTTTCATTGCACTGTAATTTTCAGGGAGTTATAATAACTTCTCTAGTGGGGCTAATTTAACTCCTTACAGTGGAGTTATTTTTCGTGGAGTTACTTTAACTCCAAAAAGGAGTTTAAAGAACTCTTTTTCAGGAGTAAAAGTGACCCCAGATATTGAGGAGTTAAAATAACCCCAAAAACGGAGTTATCCTGTACCTAAAATTTTTACTCCACTTTCAGAGTTAAATTAACTCCAAAAAGAGTAAAAACAACCCATGTAAGGAGTACAAATAACCCCATTTCGGAGTAATTTTAACTCCAGAGTGGGAGTAAAAAGAACTCTCTTTCAGGAGTAAAAATGACCCCAAATTCGGAGTTAAATTAGGAGTTAAAATAACCCCAAAAAAGGGGTTATCCTGTACCTAAAATTTTTACTCCATTTTTGGAGTTATAATAACTCCCTAAAAATTACGGTGTGATTACCTGGTTCTACTGTTTACTTGAAAGACTTTTCCATGTTGAATAACTTCATGAAGAAGTTGAGGCATCGCAGTCGAGCTGGTCCGTTATGAGCTGTCTAAGTACCTTTTTCCGTCCACGCCAGCTGGCAATAAGTCACAGGTCACCGTTGATCGGTTTTTCATTACTAACACGAACATGCAATGATTACTTAACCAAACGCTTTTTCCGGGTTGTCCGTGAAAGTATGCAATGGCTTATGGTAAGTAAAAGCTAGCCTTCAAGGTAACTGATGAGTTCATTGCAGTAGCAGTATAGGGCACAAATGTAAAGAAGAGACAAGTTTAATAAAGCTTGGTCAGCAAATGTAATAATGTAACAAGTGTAATAAGGTTTGGTCACAACAATGTCACAAGGGTACCTAGGGTAAATTCTCTTCACACAATCATCTTAAAACATTTGTTAAAAGGGCCGAAAAAATGAATGGGTACACGTAAAATATGCCCAGTGGTGAAGAACGGACACTTTCGAAACATATTTCACCATACATGCTTTTTATGTGATCTTCTGACTCCATCAAAGATTCTTGTCCTTTAAACAGGTTTGGTACACTTAGGAGACTTACTTGTAAGAGGCTAAGAAGTTCATAGCTGTTCTTAATTCATTGGAGTTAGTTTTCGATCATTCTATATGGTAGCTCGTTTCAGTAAGGCGAGGCCCTACAGTGCCTTGTAGGGAACACCACGAGTTCAAAAATTATACGGCATAATTCTTGAACTCGTGGAGTTCCCTACAAGGCACTGTTAAAGGTTCTCAACATGCCGTGGACATGTTATGTAAATCTTTGATTGTTGATGTTATCTAAGAGAGGTTTAAGTGCCAAATAAAAAAAAATTACTACATTTGAACGTAAATAAGGTCAATTCTCGTGGAAATATGTTTTTTAGGAAAATCGAGCAGATAACTTTGTTAGCAGCTCGAACGTTTGACTCATAGGCTTACGGGCCGGGGGGCCGAGGGGGGCTGCAGCCCCCCCAAATTTTGGGCAACTCAGATTTTTTGGGCAGCAAGAGAAAATTTGGGCAAAGCCTGTTTTTAAAGACGTCTCCATGTTTATTTAATTATTTTGAAGACCTGAATATTAACCTGAAGTCGGCGTGATAATCCAGTTACATTCACACGAGACAGTAATCGCCTAACATGTGATGAGTAATTTACATATTTATTTTTTTTGTTATTGTTGGGCACCGTACTACACTGGGCTAGCTGGAATGCGCTATCCAGTCGCATAACTTTCTAGAATCATCTCCACTCGAAGAACAGGGTGGGTCTGAAGACGGAGGAGTGGCTGACTAATTCTCAGTTTGAATTACGAGAAGAATCTTAATTCTTTTAAAAAATCTATCGCTAATTTGTTAAAGTAGACCGAAATGTTTACAAAACCGCTAAGAAGAGCGCACTAATCAAATCCTTCCTTCTAGCAATCGGGCAGAGCTATGTCCACGATCTTTCACACACGTGAAAACTACTATGAGGTGAAATTGTATGTCAAAAGCGCTTCGTTTTCTACAGATAACGGCCAAACCTCACGATTTTCCTTTTGTTACCGTATTTTTAAGGGTAAAAACTTCATCGCAAACTATCTCGATAAAGCTCTTACATATTTTGCTTAAACTTTGCAAACATTGAGAAGACCGTATTGGCGAAAAAAGCTCCTGTGAACGATTTTGTAAGGTTCCCAGTTCCGAGAATTTTTAATTTTGCTGAAGTAAAATAGTTAATGGCGTGATTTCGATGCTATGACAACTCCGATGTCATTGCAACCCTAGGCCTGATCATGACAAATTTTCATCTACTGTAGTGGCAATTTTTCCTAATGTTTGTTTATGGCGACGTAGTTTATGCTCAAACTTGGCATTGACCCTGAAAAACTGTATCGAACCACCTTCATAAGCCAGTACGGCCTATGTTGCTGCAATATGGTCCTCGTTTCTTTTCGACTCTTTTGTAAAAATTTGGGACACTTGCGAAAATTTTTTGGGCAAATGGCTTACCGCCCCCCCTGGCAAAAAATTTCCCGTACGCCTATGGTTTGACTCGTTGTCAAAAGAACCACAACGTTCAACAGACAGTCACTATTCTTTTCTACCACTGAGTATCATCTTCGGGCCTTATTCGTTCCCGAAGCCACCCTTCTTGGTGTATGAAGTTTTAATTTAAATCTACTTCACGCTTACAGAAAGGTAAACATCGGTGGTGATTAGGCGTCGAAATCGTTAGTTTTTCTTTTTATCAGTAGATTTCTTTTTACAGTTTTTTATCCTGGAAAGAATGTCGACACACCCACGTCAACGTTATATGCGGATAAAAAGTACACGCACCAAAACAAGTTTAAGATTATTTTACCTTGCAATAACAAATAAGCTGAAATATCATTGTTTTACAGAGTGATTCAATAAAAGGTGATTGAAAGTCAAAAACGATATTCCACTAACCACACCTGTAAAAACGCCTTTTCCGTTATTACGAACAAACTTAAAAGGATTATTTTCGCTTAGTTTTCGTCAAGAATTCATCAAAGGTTTATAAACAAAGAAGAACTAGTCGAAACACGAATTTAAGAAAATGGAGGTGAGACGTTTGACTTGTTGTTGTCTAGTAAGGACCTCGAACAACATTCAAGTGACTGTTCTTTTTAACAACTAGTTATCATCTTCGGCACCGGTCTTATTTTTTTGATACTTCGTCGTTATATGGGGAAAAAAATAAAATACCCCAAAGCAACAAATTATCCGAACCATGAACTTTTAAAGAAAAATATAAAGAATAAATGGTAAAAGAGGGTTAATAACGAGATTCTACTAACCACGCGAAATGAAAAGCCTCTCCCATTATTAGGAGTAGTTTAAAGAAAATGATTTTACGAGGTTTAACTAAAGATGTTGCTATATTTACAGTAGATGTATATAAATTCATATCTGGTAGTGGAAACATGGTTTTTAGGAAAATCGAAAAGAAAGATTTGTAACTGAGGAGCTCTAACGTTTGACTCGTTGTTGTCAGAGTAAGCACAGCGGTCAAGAGACTATTCTTTTCTACCACCAATATATGCGGATAAAAAGTACTCGCATCAAAGGAAGTTCAAACTTCTTTTACCTTGTAATAAAAAATAAACTAAAATATTGATTGATTTACACAGAATAATTCAATGAATGGTGAAGGACGATCATAAACGAGGTTCTACTAACCACGTCCATTAAAAAGCCTTTTCCGTTATTAGTAACAAATGTAAATGGGTTTTTTTCAAAGATTTCGCTAAGAATTCACCAAAAGTAAACAAAAAAGAAATGCTTCTCGTAACACGGTTTTTCAGAAAATGGAGGAGCTCAGACGTTTGACTCGTTGAAACAGTTTGAGTAGAATAGGAAAACAGCATTCAATTGACTGTTCTATTTTACCAGTAGTCATGATCTTTAACCGTTCGTATTCTTCTCAGAAGGAAACCGTCTTTGTCTATTAAGAATTTTTAATGTTTATTCTCATCCATGCAATCCGCAATAATCTTTCTGTTAAAGATTAATGAAAGCTAAAAACTCGTGGTAAATAGGTTACTTTCTTAAATATTTTTAACTTAATCATTGGCTTTAAAATACTCGGTCATGTTCAAGTAAGAAATTCTTTTCTAGAAAACACCATTTTTAAAGGCGTCATTTTTTAATACTTTCAAAGTTTGACAAGCTATAATTCGTTGCTAGTACTCCCTAGGTTGGATCCCGCTTTAGTCATAGCGGCGTACAATATAGCTTGTCCTCAACTTAACAGAGACACTTTGATTTCCCTTTATGCCGTGTCAGTGATGTTGGAAAGAGTGTGGACCCTTTTACCACGGTTTTCAGCTGATGCCAAGGTCACGCATGCACAAGACATCTCTTCCGTTATAGCAACAAATAAGCTGAAAAGTAAAGTTCTAAAGAATGATACAATAAATGGTAAAAACTTAAGAATAATTGAATGAATGGTAAAAGAGGGTCAAAAAGGTGCCTCTACGTACCGCACGCAACGGAAAGCCTTTCCCATTAATAAAGAAGGGTTTAGCAAATTGATCTTTCACAGTTTCGCCTGAAACATTGCTACATTTGAATGTGAATAAGGTCAATTCTCGTCGAAATATGTTTTTTAGGAAAATCGAGAAGACAGCTTTGTAAGCAGCTCTAACGTTTGACTGGTTGTTGTCAAAGGAAGCACAACGTTCAACAGACAGTGACTATTCTTTTCTACCACCGAGTATCATCTTAGGGCCTAATTCTTTCCCGAAGCCACCCTTCTTGGTGTATGAAGTTTTTAGTTAAATTTACTTCGAGCTTACAGAAAGGTAAACATCGGTGTTGATTAGGTGTCGAAATCGTTAGGTTTTCTTTTTATCAGTAGATTTCTTTTCACACTTTCCAATCCTGGAAAGAATGTCCACACTCCTACCTCAACGTTATATCCGGATAAAAAGTACGTGCTTCAAAGCAAATTCAATTTCTTTTATCTTGAAAAAACAAATAAACTAGAATATGGATTGATTTACACAGAATAATTCAATGAATGGTGAAAGACGATCATAAACGAGGTTCTACTAACCACGTCCATTAAAAAGTCTTTTCGGTTCTTAGTAACAAATGTAAATGGGTTATTTTCAAAGATTTCGCTAAGAATTCACCAAACGTATACAAAAGAGAAATACTTCTCGTAACCCAATTTTTCAGAAAATGGAGGAGCTCAGACGTTTCACTCGTTGAAACAGTTTGAGTAGAATATAAAAAAAACAGCATTCAATTGACTGTTCTTTTTTACCGCTAATTATCATCTTTGAGCGTTCGTATCCTTCTCCGAAGGAAACCGTCTTTGTGTATTAAGAATTTTTAATGTTTATTCTCATCCGTGCAATCAACAGTCTTTCCGTTAAAGATTACAAAACGCTTAAAATTGGTGGTAATGTTAATTTTCTTAATCATTGACTTCAAAATAGTGGGTCATGTCGAAAAAACAAATTCTTTTCAGAGAAGACCATTTTTAAAGCGTCATTTTTTAATAATTTCAAAGTGCGACAAGCTATAATTCGTCGCTAGTACTCTCTAGGTTGAATCCCGCTTTAGTCATAGCGGCGTACAATATTGCTTGTCCTCAACTTAACGGAGACGCTTTGATTTCCCTTTATGCTGTGCTATTGATGTTGGAAAGAGTGTAGACCCTTTTACAACGGTTTTCAGCTGATGCCAAGGTCACGCATGCACAAGACATCTCTTCCGTTATAGCAACAAATAAGCTGAAAAGTAAAGTTCTAAAGAATGATACAATAAATGGTAAACTGACTTAAGAATAATTGAATGAATGGTAAAAGAGGGTCAAAAAGGTGCCTCTACGTACCGCACGCAACGGAAAGCCTTTCCCATTATTAAAAAAGAGGTTTAGCAAATTGATCTTTCACAGTTTAGCCTAAAACATTGCTACATAAGGTCAATTCTCGTCGAAATATGTTTTTTAGGAAAATCGAGAAGATAGCTTTGTAAGCAGCTCGAACGTTTGACTCGTTGCTGTCAAAGGAACCACAACGTTCAACAGACAGTCACTATTCTTTTCTACCACCGAGTATCATCTTCGGGCCTTATTCTTTCCCGAAGCCACCCTTCTTAGTGTACGAAGTTTTTATTTAAATTTACTTCAAGCTTACAGAAAGGTAAACATCGGTGATGATTAGGGGTCGAAATCGTTAGTTTTTCTTTTTATCAGCAGATTTCTTTTCACAATTTTTTATTTTGAAAAGAATGTCGGCACACCTACGTCACCGTTATATGGGAATAAAAAGTACACACCTTAAAGCAAGTTCAACTTCTTTTACCTTGTAATAACAAATAAACTAAAATATGGATTGATTTACACAGAATAATTCAATAATGGTGAAGGACGATCATAAACGAGGTTCTACTAACCACGTCCATTAAAAAGCCTTTTCCGTTGTTACATAACAAATTTAAATGGGTTATTTTCAAAGATTTCGCTAAGAATTCACCAAACGTACACAAAAGAGAAATGCTTCTCGTAACACGGTTTTTCAGAAAATGGAAGAGTTCAAACGTTTGACTCGTTGAAACAGTTTGAGTAGAATATAGAAAAACAGCATTCAATTGACTGTTCTATTTTACCACTAGTTATCATCTTTAACGGTTCGTATTCTTCTCCGAAGGAAACCGTCTTTGTGTATTAAGAATTTTTTATGTTTATTCTTATCCAAGCAATCAACAGTCTTTCTGTTAAAGATTACAAAACGCTTAAAACTGGTGGTAATGTTTTATTTCTTAATCATTGACTTCAAAATAGTGGGTCGTGTCGAAAACAGAAATTCTTTCCAGAGAACATTATTTTTAAAGGCATCATTTTTTGATACTTTCAAACTGCGACATGCTATAATTCAACGCTAGTATTCTCTAGGTTGTATCCCGGTTCAGTCATAGCGGCGTACAATATAGCTTGTCCTCAACTTAACGGAGACACTTTGATTTCCCTCCATGCTGTGCTATTGATGTTGGAAAGAGTGTGGACCCTTTTACCACGGTTTTCAGCTGATGCCAAGGTCACGCATGCACAAGACATCTCTTCCGTTATAACAACAAATAAGCTGAAAAGTAAAGTTCTAAAGCCTAGAATAATACAATGAATGGTAAAAACTTAAGAATAATTGAATGAATGGTAAAACAGGGTCAAAAAGGTGCCTCTACGTACCGCGTGCAACGAAAAGCCTATCCCAATAATAAAAAAGAGGTTTAGCAAATTGATCTTTCACAGTTTAGCCTAAAACATTGCTACATTTGAATTTGAATAAGGTCAATTCTCGTGGAAATATGTTGTTTAGAAACATCGAGAAGACAGCTTTGTAAGCAGCTCTAACGTTTGACTGGTTGTTGCTAAAGGAACCACAACGTTCAACAGACAGTCACTATTCTTTTCTACCACCGAGTATCATCTTCGGGCCTTATTCTTTCCCGAAGCCACCCTTCTTGGTGTATGAAGTTTTGATTTAAATCTACTTCACGCTTACAGAAAGGTAAACATCGGTGGTGATTAGGCGTCGAAATCGTTAGTTTTTCTTTTTATCAGTAGATTTCTTTTTACAGTTTTTTATCCTGGAAAGAATGTCGACACACCCACGTCAACGTTATATGCGGATAAAAAGTACACGCACCAAAACAAGTTTAAGATTATTTTACCTTGCAATAACAAATAAGCTGAAATATCATTGTTTTACAGAGTGATTCAATAAAAGGTGATTGAAAGTCAAAAACGATATTCCACTAACCACACCTGTAAAAACGCCTTTTCCGTTATTACGAACAAACTTAAAAGGATTATTTTCGCTTAGTTTTCGTCAAGAATTCATCAAAGGTTTATAAACAAAGAAGAACTAGTCGAAACACGAATTTAAGAAAATGGAGGTGAGACGTTTGACTTGTTGTTGTCTAGTAAGGACCTCGAACAACATTCAAGTGACTGTTCTTTTTAACAACTAGTTATTATCTTCGGCACCGGTCTTATTTTTTTGATACTTCGTCGTTATATGGGGAAAAAAATAAAATACCCCAAAGCAACAAATTATCCGAACCATGAACTTTTAAAGAAAAATATAAAGAATAAATGGTAAAAGAGGGTTAATAACGAGATTCTACTAACCACGCGAAATGAAAAGCCTCTCCCATTATTAGGAGTAGTTTAAAGAAAATGATTTTACGAGGTTTAACTAAAGATGTTGCTATATTTACAGTAGATGTATATAAATTCATATCTGGTAGTGGAAACATGGTTTTTAGGAAAATCGAAAAGAAAGATTTGTAACTGAGGAGCTCTAACGTTTGACTCGTTGTTGTCAGAGTAAGCACAGCGGTCAAGAGACTATTCTTTTCTACCACCAATATATGCGGATAAAAAGTACTCGCATCAAAGGAAGTTCAAACTTCTTTTACCTTGTAATAAAAAATAAACTAAAATATTGATTGATTTACACAGAATAATTCAATGAATGGTGAAGGACGATCATAAACGAGGTTCTACTAACCACGTCCATTAAAAAGCCTTTTCCGTTATTAGTAACAAATGTAAATGGGTTTTTTTCAAAGATTTCGCTAAGAATTCACCAAAAGTAAACAAAAAAGAAATGCTTCTCGTAACACGGTTTTTCAGAAAATGGAGGAGCTCAGACGTTTGACTCGTTGAAACAGTTTGAGTAGAATAGGAAAACAGCATTCAATTGACTGTTCTATTTTACCAGTAGTCATGATCTTTAACCGTTCGTATTCTTCTCCGAAGGAAACCACCTTTGTGTATTAAGAGTTTTTAATGTTTATTCTCATCCATGCAATCAACAGTATTTCTGTTAAAGATTACAGAAAGCTAAACTACAGAAAGCTAAAAACTGGTGGTAAATAGGTTAATTTCCAAAATGTTAATTTTCTTAATCATTGGCTTTAAAATACTCGGTCATGTTGAAAAAAGAAATTCTTTCCAGAAAACCGGCACCATTTTTAAAGGCATCATTTTTTTATACTTTCAAACAACGACATACTATAATTCCTCGCTAGTACTCTCTAGGTTGGATCCCGCTTTAGTCAAAGCGGCGTACAATATTGCTTGTCCTCAACTTAACGGAGACACTTTAATTTCCCTCTATGCTGTGCTATTGATGTTGGAAAGAGTGTGGACCCTTTTACAACGGTTTTCAGCTGATGCCAAGGTCACGCATGCACAAGACATCTCTTCCGTTATAGCAACAAATAAGCTGAAAAGTAAAGTTCTAAAAAATAATACAATGAATGGTAAAAACTTAAGAATAATTTGATGAATGATAAAAGAGGGTCAATAAGGTGTCTCTACGTACCGCGCTTAACGAAAAGTCTTTGCCATTAATAAAAAAGGAGTTTAGGAAATTGATCTTTCACAGTTTAGCCTAAAAAATTGCTACATTTGAATGTGAATAAGGTCAATTCTCGTCGAAATATGTTTTTTAGGAAAACCGAGAAGATAGCTTTGTAAGCACCTCGAACTTTTGACTGGTTGTTGTCAAAGGAAGCACAACGTTCAACAGACAGTGACTATTCTTTTCTACCACCGAGTATCATCTTAGGGCCTTATTCTTTCCCGAAGACACCCTTCTTGGTGTATAAGTTTTTATTTAAATTTACTTCGAGCTTACAGAAAGCTAAACATCGGTGTTGATTAGGTGTCGAAATCGTTAGGTTTTCTTTTTATTACTAGATTTCTTTTCACAGTTTCCAACCCTGGAAAGAATGTCCACACTCCCACGTCAACGTTATATGCGGATTAAAAGTACACGCATCAAAGTTCGACTTCTTTTACCTTGTAATAACAAATAAACTAAAATATAGATTGATTTACACAGAAAAATTCAATGAATGGTGAAGGAGGATTATAAACTAGGTTTTACTAACCAAATGAAGTCAAGTCAATTTTTATTTAAACTCACACAGAATAATTATAATTAATACAAATTAGTGCTTTAAAATATAAAATCGAGAGATTGTGAAGGGAAAGAAAATTTCAGTTGTAGGTTCATTGTGCAGAGTTTGGGGACACCTAAATAGTTCGTGGAACTAACCGAGTAGGTGACCCAAACAAGAATATGAGTATAAGGAATATAGATGCAAAATAGTTGTTTTAGATAAAAAGTATTACTTCATTAATTAAATAGTAGTTAAGATAATATGATCGTAAAACTGATTAGGAATCAATAACAGTATTATAACCATCAATCAAAGAATTTTTGATATGTTGACGAAAACTGGAAAACGGCTTGATTTTCCTAACATCAATAGATAAAGAATTCCAAAGTTTTGGACCAGTGTAACCGAGAGAACGAATGCCGTATTGAGTGGTATAAACAGATTTAACAAACAGATTGTCAATCTGTGATTGACGTGTATTATATGAATGAATTGAAGATACTGGGTTAAAATAATTAACAAAACAAGAAGGGCTTAGTTTATGGTACCACTGATAAACAAAAGAAAGAATTTCAAGATGAATTATATCAGAGAATTTTAGGAGTCTGAGAGACTTCAGCAATGGCTCAGAATGAGATCTAGGGTCGGAAAAAGTCATTATTCGGACGACTCGTTTTTGCAAAGTAGTTACTGGTTTTTTGTTAGGTATGTGAGACCCCAAATAAAAACTTGAATACCATAAGTAAGAAAGGGGTAAATAAGGGAATAGTAAAGCATAATAAAAAAAAAAACCTTTTCGGTTCTTAGTAACAAATTTAAATGGGTTATTTTCAAAGATTTCGCTAACAATTCACCAAACGTACACAAAAGAGAAATGCTTCTCGTAACACGGTTTTTGCAGAAAATGGAGGAGTTCAGACGTTTGACTCGTTGAAACAGTTTGAGTAGAATGGAAAAACAGCATTCAACTAACTGTTCTATTTTTCCACTAGTTATCATCTTCGACCGTTCGTATTCTTCTCCGAAGGAAACCGTCTTTGTGTATTAAGAATTTTTAATGTTTATTCTCATCCATGCAATTAAGTCTTTCTGTTAAAGATTACAAAACGCTAAAAACTGGTGGTAGAGAAGATAGCTTCGTAAGGAGCTCAAGTGTTCGACTAGTTGTCGTCAGAAGAAGCACAACGTTCAACAGACTATTCATTTCTACCACCAATTACAGGGGCGGATCTGGGGGGAGGGTGCAGGGGGTGCGCACCCCTCCCTGAGATGACCTGCGGTTTTCTAATACAACTGGTATTCTGCAAAAAGAAAAGAACTATGTGGTTTATTAGTGTTGAAGTAGAGCAAGAGACGAGTGCACCCCCTCCTAAAAAAAATCCTGGATCCGCCCCTGAATTATCAACTTCGGGCCTTATTCTTTTCTGAAGCCACCGTTCTTGGTGTATGAAGGTTTTACTTAAATTTATTTTTAGCTTACAGAAAACTAAACACTGGTGGTGAATAGGCTCTCACGTCACCGATATGTGGGGATAAAAGAACATACATTAATGCAACAAATAAACTGAAATATGAACTTTTAATAAAAGAATAGTAGTTACAATGAACCGCAAAAGAGGGTTAAAAGATTCTACAAACCACGCAAAACGAAAAGCCTTTCCTGTTATTATGAGAGTGGTTAATGATAATGATTGTCAAAGAAGATTTATCTAATTCCTCACTCTTTAAAACTAGAATCTAGTCTAAACGTGGTTATTTCGAAAACGGAGAAGACGCCTCTGTAAGGAGCTTGGACGTACAAGTAGTTGTTGTCTAAGGAGAAAGGACGTTCATAGGACGGTGTTTTTTAGGATACAAATGAATACACAATTTTTTTTCCATAGATATTGATATTTATTTTTTCCGTGATTGTCTTCTTTGACCAACTTTCATCTTCCTGCAACACCAACAACAACAACAAATCCGTTATCAACCTCTCTGCTGTATGAAAGTTGAAAAGACGTTTTACTGATCGAATTTAAGTACAAGTGGAACCTCGATTTAACGAAGTGACAAGGGACAGGGGAAATGTGTTAGTTATTACAAATGGATTGTTCGTTATATCGAACACCTCTATATAACGAATGCTTGAGAAATGTTATATCGCGGTATAGTTAATAATCCGGATCTGAAAAATTTCTGTTAGTAATAACATTTCAGTCCCGTGCTATACATAGCTACGGCGCTAGAAACTAACAGAACTGTGCAACTACTGTAAAAAGAATTTTATCCTTGTTGGTCTGTTTGGCATTCATCTTTTATCACTTGCTAACATTTATTAGTTGTATCATAGTTAGTAGAGGGGACCTCTAACTATGGTTGTATTGAGGTAAATTTTTCGTTTCCACTGTAGATTGTGTTCGTTACTTTGTTAAATCTAGGTTCTGCTCCATACATTTCACTGTAATTTTGGCCGGGTTGAAGAAAATCGTTCGTTATACAAGTACAGAGGTTTGTTAAATCGAGTTTTCACTGTTCTAAGGTAATTTACTGTCAAGTGCACATTTTAATGTTTTATATTTTAATAGGAATTTTCAAATTAATTCCTGAATACCGTTAAATCTGGCAATGTATCCGGGGGGTACTCCTGGGAATTCTTGGTAGGGGTGTGCCGCCCGGTTTCCCAAATCCTGACCCTATTTCAGACCAAAAAATGTCATTTTCCACACCTGTTTTCAGACCTGGCCTTTAGGCAGAAATTATGTCATCATTACTTAGACTAGGTCGCAAACAAAAAAATTCTTCAACTCTATTTCGAATTCGCATAGTTTTCCTCCTTTCTTACTCATTTGGAATTGAAACGATAAATACGTTCATACACTCCCGTTGTTCCCTCGAAAACCATACCCGATTCCAGACAAAAACGGGCAAAGTGTATACCCGTTTTCAGACCAAAACGGCGCAAAAACCCTACCCGATGGGGCGGGACATACCTATATAGCTTATTTATGAGAGTACTCCCCCCGAACAATGTATATTTAAAGTTATTTTTGTTTCTAAAATAAACTCATACTTACATTGCATAAAAAACTTTAAAATCCCCCCAACTAGGGCGTCCTTCGCGCTCCAGGCGAAATTAAGTTTGGTCTTCAATGGGCCCATACTTTTTTAGCCTAGCGGCTGTATGGACCCATTGGGCCGCCCCTGATGATGCCTTTCTTAGGTCCTCGATTGAGATTTCACAAATGTTCTTTTCCTGAAGGAAAAATAAGAAGAAACTTTTCAGGGGACTACATCATTTATTTATCTTGTTAGGAGTAGAGACGATGACGGCGACGGCAAAGAGAACGGCAAAAAAAGCAATAGGTTTTGATTGGCAAAACAACAACTCTGCACGTGCATCACGCTTTTTTGTACATTTCTTTGCCGTCGTTGAACGACTACGACGTGAAAGGACCAATTTTTAAGTATTTTTTTGATGACGGGGACGGCGAGGCGATAAATGCTACCATCTTTGTCTGAACTCGGGAGTGGCCCCCTCATTTGAACTCCAACATAAATTCCCTTCTTTGAAGTATCTGGGCGACTTTGAATAATCGCGAAATTGTTTGAAAGGATGACAAGTCTATTTTTCAGCGACTTTTTCATGGACGCCGCCATTGTCGGATCGTAAGGTCCCTAATATTGTTAAGGGGTTTTTCCATGCTAACGGGTAATTAACCTGTATCTGCTGTTATCAGGTAATTCTAAACGTAAAACCGAAAGCATTTTCTGCGTGATAGATTCTTGTATCAGGGAATGTTCTTCATAGATATACAACTTACTCTAATTCTTCCCCCCCCTGAAATTTTATGGGCCTCCCCCCCCAACAAGTTGCGATACATGTAATTCCAGTATAAGTGTATTTCTAGTATAAGTAGCCTGCGAGCAAGTTCTCCTATTTTATGCAAGAGTGCCAATTTTTTATAGTTACTTTTACTAGTTTCATTACAATTGACGTTCGACAGATGAGGTACAGTTCTCTCTACTGCTGGGGCATTACGGCGCGTGTAATTTCCGAGATGTATGTAGTTAGGTAACCTAATTTTCATACTGACACTGTGAATATAAAGACCATGCACTGGGCTCGATTACCAGCCGATGAAGAAGACGACAAAAATTATATAAATAACGTTTGCGAAGGCTGTACTTCCAGGCGAATTCTTGGAGAGAGTGTGCCTTCCGGTTCTCCATATTATATTTCGGACCAGAAAATGTAAGAACAGACCTCTAAAATCCATACCCGTTTTCAGACCTGGCCTTTATTCATAGCAATTAAATAAAATCCATACAGAAAATGTAACATGTTGGAGATTGATTGCACTTGAAAAAAATTAAAGTTACAGTCAACTTCCGATAAACTCTTTACCTCCAAGGGAAAAAGGAAAAAGGTTCGAGTTGTTGGAAGTTGAGTCATTGCATTTAAAATTGTATGAAAAATGGCTTGGAGGGAAACGACAAATTGGTTTGAGTTAGCAAGGGTTAGAGTGTTCGAGACTCAACTGTTTTAAAAATAACCCAACATGGTATTTGAAGACGAAGTTGCCTTGCTGCCAAATTGTTAAATTGAGAGTTCTTTAACAACAACATTTGGATTTAACTACAACGTGTACGATTGCAGCCTGCTCCCTTTGCCATGTCATAAGAAAACAAAAAATACAAGTTAACTAGATTAACAAAAATAACTAACACCTAGGTGGGTGTCAAAGACCCCTTTGTCTCCTAGCCTTACTTATAATATGTATGCTAAGGAAATTGGGAATGAAAACCTATGTTTAATACCACTTTTTAAACAACAACAACAAAAAAAACCTCCTATACCATTATCCTCCTTAAACAGAGGGATATATCCTCACAGCTACTTAAGTTCAGTAAATGTCACTGCGAGGGTCAGTTAAATCATTATTCTGTAAAAACATAATATAGGAAGTAAAACGCTACTTGGGTATATTGCATATCAACATACTATCTACAGTGAAACCTGTATTAAGCGGACACCCTCGGGGAATGCTGTAGTGTCCGCTTAATACAGGGTGTCCACCTAATACAGGTTTTGATAGATAATGTCATATGAGGTGTCAAATGCCATTCAAATGAACAGTGGAAACGTTTAGAACACTCCCAGAGACTATGATGATATACGTTTGCACTAATTTCTTTATTAAAGATGATAGTACCATAAACATAGATTGCAACTCAAATTTGAAGAACTGAGATAAGTGAAACAAGCTCTATAGAAACAAAACAAAATAGAAAACAACACTGTACTGTGAAACTAATCAACTGAGTTCGTCAAGTCACGTTTTTTAATGTAAAAATATTAACATTTGTGTGTGGCAATCATTTGCATTTCCGGTGTCTGGCATGTTAAGTGGTAGAATTTAATTACAAGTGTCCATTTAATACAGGTTGGCAACAATAGAAATGTCCATTTCAGGCGCTCTCTAAGTGTCCGCGTCAGCTTAATAGAGGTGTCCGCTTAATAAAGGTTTCATTTAAAGTAAAAAAGGAAAATAAATTTGGGGACTTCGGCTACTGTCCACTTAATAGACGGTGTCTGCTTAATACAGGTTTCACTGTATTTGATAACTTAAGTTGGATAGAACAATACACCACTAAAGCAGGTTTACAGGTTCACATCCCACTAACGCCTACTTGTACTACAATGTTTGTAACTATGAGACGTTATCGACTCCACCCACCTTCATGTAATATGTTGATGTGAGGTCCTGATGCTGCCACTCTATCACTGTATCCTTTGTTACAGGTGGAACACTGATAGAGCCAATGGACAGCTTCACCACCATGCTCATCTTGAAAGCAACAAGCTCTTTTTTCAAGGGACATGTACTTCTTATTCTGTAATTTTTGGAACATGCAAACAATTTAATACAAGATGTTGTTACACTACATGTAGCTCTGTACAACAGTGTGCTCAATAGGCTTCGATGTGCTCATGTGCCCAACCTTGAGAAGGTGGCATGACATGAGCACAAACTAAAGAGAATCTACATGTAAATGGCAAAATAAGCGGCTATATAAATCCAAAAAAATTGATCAATGGGTGCTGCATTCTATTAACCCATTCGCTCCTGGAGATTTTGCCGAAAAACGCGTTTTGAAGCTAGTAGAGTGGTTTTCTGGTCACTGTCGTGCTATAAAGAGCTAAAACTTACCACAAACTGGTTTACAGGTCGAACACTTCGCGGCCTTCTGATCCAGATGCAAAATATCAGCTTGCGAAATTCGGGCATGCGCAGAAAGCAAAATTTCGAGATAGTTTTTGGGTTTCAAAGTGACACAGCAGTCTTGACTTTTACTTTTCGCTTTCTCTCCTCCCTTCTTTTTTCGCTTTTCTTGCCTCATTTTTTTTTTCTCTTGCTGGGCATTAAGTAGGCTTAATTTTAGTGGGAAGAGTTTTTAGGAAAGCTTTTAGGATCTTAGGATTAGGTGAAAGGAAAGGTAGGTGGGTAATGGAACAAGATTTTCATGGAGATTTTCAGGTCAATGTCACGTGGTTTTTTGCTTGTTTCTCCGGTGTCCTTGACTGAATTGTGCTCATTCTGGTATGGTTTGAAAGATCTCTTCACTCTGCACAAGTTAGCGAAAGTTGTCCTTGATTGTTAAAACTGATGACGTCACAATGGGTAGAAAGGACCTGGATCGGCACGGGTGGTTACGGGTGGTTCAGGGGCGAATGGGTTAAGGACTCTGCGGTATCAAAAAAACAGTGAGAGAGAAGTGCTGGCTACTTATGCAAGTTTTTTTTAAGCTTCACCATGCGTTTGAACTAGTCTCCGGTCCCATAGCATGTTTCATTTCGAAAATACTGCAATTTGAACTTCTGAGTTTTCACAGTGCGTGACACCAAAATAGGAATGCTGTCTCGATGAAAAAAGTCTCTCCTCTTGATTCTTAGCAGTATAACCATTTCAAGTGTACATTTCATGTGCATGTTTCCATTTCATGTGCAGGTATGCTAGTTTCCCAGTGAAAAGAAAGCACTTTTATAGAAAAAGTCAACTCCAGACGTTTTTCTTGATTTCTGGCGGCCATTTGGCCATATTGGTGGATCAAAACAGTACACCAATATGGCATCTCCATACAAAGCTCTACAAAGGTGCATGAAACGTTTCGACAAATAACTCAGAAACTGTGGGCCACAAAGACCAGAAACTTGGACAAATTGTTTATAACATTTCATTTTCTTGGCTTCTTCCACTGGACGGTTTCCAATGTATTATTTTGTTGCATGACAGTGAAAAGAATCTATAAAGAGTTTATAAAAATATAAGGATACTAAGTTCCAATAAAGACTTACCCACAGAGATCTTGTGCGCAAGTTAAAGTTCCTCAAAAAGAACTTTGTCACAGCAGTGTCTAAAATGACAACTGCATTTCTGGTGAGTTGTACCTCCAGTAAATACAAAGATACAACGTCACCTTGCAGTATACCAGAAACCTAGAAACATTGAAATTAAAATATGGGTTACAAATATCCTGAAACATCACTTTGCAGTACACCAGAAACCTAGAAATATTGAATATATATATTAGGTGCAGTTACACAGGGTGCTTTTTCCATGGGAAATTGCCCTTTTACCATGGGAAACTGTATTTAATAGTGTGACGACGTTTCCCAAGGTAAGTTTCCTGTGTTAAATAAACAGGTTTATTTCACACTGGTTGAACGAATTTGTTGGGCTATACTGATTTGGGAACAATACTTACAAAAAAAATTTGTTCTATTTCTGGCATGTAATCAAACTGCTAACTACCTTCGCAAGACTAACACTAACATACCAGTTGAAATTTCAGCTAAACTCTCCGTAAATTTTCAACATAACATGAAATACTACAATCATTGACAGCAATTATTACCGCGATAGAGCAAATGAAACCGTAAAAG
Organism: Porites rus; assembly: GCA_964035705.1. Lineage (NCBI taxonomy): Eukaryota > Metazoa > Cnidaria > Anthozoa > Scleractinia > Poritidae > Porites > Porites rus. The sequence continues at coordinate 7,914,436 of OZ037997.1, read as the reverse complement.
CGGCTAAATCAACTTGGGAATTAATTCATGTGTAACTACATGTTCCTGCGTTAAACTAAATCCACATTAAAATTTCCCACGGCTTTGTTAATGTGGGAAATGCCTTTTACCATGATGTGTGTAACCGCACCTATCATCTACTCTAAAGGCTGGTTTCAATATGATCGCTACGATCACTGTGATCGCTGCAATCACTGAAAAAAAGTTCAGCGATCATGGCAATCGTAGCGATCATATGGAAACCAGCCTTCAATTCAAGATTGCTCCAAATCTCTCAATTTAAGAAATTTAGTTTTCTTATTTTATGAGAAAATTTAAACAAATCATAGGATATAAACTCTTTTTTAAACAGGCAGTTTAAATCACAGAAAAAAGAAATCTTATCCTATGATCTGTTTTAAATTTCCCCATAATATAAGAAAACTTTTTCTTAAATTGAGAGATTCGAAGTAATGTCGAATTTAGAGTGATATTTTCTTGGCATGGTGCAAATCATATCATGAGGTCGAGATGATTACAAAATGTTCTTACATCAAAAAGGCATCATGTACATAGCATCTTATTTAAAACCTTGCCAAGGAAGACTTCAATAAGCTCATTGTACTAAGAAAACCAAACACACTACATACTTAATGCTAAGACATGTTCTGGAGCTGCAAAAAAACTGCCACAAAAAGGTTTCTGTTCAGATCATTCCATGATTGTCACATCAAATCTTTTGTAATGCCCCATTATACCATCATGCTAGCTAGTAATCCCTAGTAATGTACAAAGATAGTCATGCAATTGTGCATGGTCGGCAAATACATGAACTGTACCGTACTTCTCATCGAATCTATAGTCTCTATAGAATATTGCTTACAGTATCTTCACCAGAACTAGGACCAGGCACGTCTTCTCCTTCTTCGCGTGAAGTCGCACGATTTTCCAGCCGTCTTTTGGAAGGGTAAAATCGGGCTTCTCCAACCGTTTCAGCATATCGCTAATGCAGATGACACGAAACTCCCCTTGTCTCGATCTTGTCTCTATGTTACTTTTGGCCAGCGGCATGGTGAAGATGCCGTAATTTTTGACACCCTATAGCCAAAACTCACCATGGGAAAGGACCCTAAAAATGACCTGTTTCATAGCTCCCTTGTGGGTTGTATGTTACGTTTGTAGGTGTTTGAGTAGCACTTTTTCCTTATGGATATATCGTTATTACTGTGAAGGCCCTTCGCATCGACCACACCGTTATCACGACCATCACTTGGATTAGCCTCGTTCATCAAACGATAAATCAAATGGTCATCATGCTTGGTGTCTGAATGAAAAGTAATGATTAACCCAACATATCGCCTTTTATCTTAATTTATTAAAGTTCCCAATTTTGCATTAAACTAACGCTGATATACGTGATATCATGCAGATAATAAGAATAAAATCAGACTTGTCACTCGGTCATAAGAGCTATAAGTGTCTTAATATGACGCAAACCCGTTGATATGACCAAATTTCCATGGTCCCTCGCTGGTTAAGTGTTCTGCCGGGTATACTACAGGAGCTATGGGCTATTATCTTTCCTGTTTTTACTGATAACATTCACTGTTACGTATATTCATCATTGTATTATTTAGTTATCAACAACAACAACTCTAATGTCAGTGTGTCTTTTACTAGTTACACCCCCTGATTATGAACCACCAGGCTTCAAGGTATTTATGCATTTGAGATGTCTTTCACTTATATTCATAAGTAAATTGTGCGTTCTAAATACTATTTTTTAAATTTTCATTTAGCACACGTCGAACGATGAGTTCAATTTCGTAGACGATCCTTTGAATATTAAAGTTGGAGATGTATCAACGGTATGTTGTTTTCATTTATTAGGAATTCAGAATATCAACAAACGTTCTCGAAACTGGGGGCAGATAACATCGCCTTCAGATTTCAGGATTTATTTTCTCGTTAAAACTTCCTACAATCGAACCTCTCCGCAACGGCCACCTTGGGAACAGAACAATGACTGTGACTGTTGTGGAGAGGTGGCCGTTATGGGGAGGTAGCCGTCAATGTGACGAATTTAGTTAGGGGAGTACAATATGTTAACCCTTTAAGTGCGAAGAGTGATCAGCATCAAATTTCTCCTTGTAATATCAATGCTTTGTGAAACAGAGTGGTCATGAGAATTATGGACATGATCACACAAGATGAATTTGCTTGATATTTTATCAACTTCTCCTAACTACTTCTGTAGGAAATGAATAGGGGCAACAAATGAGAATTCAAATTTTGACCTTAGGGTTTAAAGGGTTAATTGTGCCAAGTTCATACCTACTGTATCCCATAATGGTAATCCACTTACAAAAAGGATGTATAGAGCTAAAATACATACAAAACTTGAATAATTTTTTTTAATCAAAAAGTTAACATTACCAAAAGAGCAAGGCTCGCAACATTCGCTATAATTATTGTAGACAATTTATGCTTACTGCAACATTATTAAATGAGACACAATCAAAACGATAGCCACGATCATCAACGCGCCATGGATCAAATTTAATGGCCATTCCTGACTTCATTCATCACTCACTGAAAAAACTGGCCGTTGTCGAGAGGTTATTTTGACAGTTGGGGACGCCCTATGGTGGCCGTTGTCGTTGTAGAGAGGTAAACAAGAGTCCATGTATGGACTGTCCGGTCGGACAAAAAAAGTGGCCGTTGAGGAGAGGTGGCTGTTAGTTAAAATGGATATGCCACGAAGGTAACCGGTTGTTAAAACAGAATTTTTTTCCTTATACTTACAGTTATGCTAGTGTGACTAAATTAAAGCAATACTATCTGGGTATCTTTGTACTGTTTCAGTCCTGACACTATTTTCTCTTCCTTTCTTTCATGTATTTTTCTGGTTTTGAAACATCTGCAGCCATTTCATACGTAAGTATTTAAGTTAAAACGAAATGAGTCGTGTCAGTATCATGAGATCTACTACACTACTTCAGCGAGTGTTAGATTATACCCTTTCTACCTTCACAGAGTAAAGCTGCGTATTAAAACGGACTGCCAGCAGTTTGACATGAAAGAGGACGTCATTGAGGAAAATCACAAACAAGCCGATAACATTGACCTGGAACCTGTAAGCAGTCCTTCAAATGAAATTCATTCACCAGATCTCGCTCCCGAGCAAGCGAATCAAACTAAGGTATTGCTGATTATTTTCTGTCGATCAGAAGTGTTTTGCCCAGGCTTACTCCAGTTATTATGAAACGTCGTGTTTATTCATCTATATCCAGGTCAACTAGGATGAGAGACTGCTGTGACTGATAGTAACAAATGACGTAGGCATACGCGTTGTTTTATATTTGTCGGCAAAACCAGTCCACAGCCTTGATATCTGGCATGATCATGATAGTCGCATGATATCTCACTAATGAGCTCTAAACATAGGTAATACTAGTGGCTTCATGTTCGTTTAGCTTTATACGAGACTGATTCTTCTATTTTCCTTTTTAGTCACCAGTTGAGAATGACCAGGAAAAAGGAGGTATTACAGAAAAGAAGGGAGGTAATAACACTACTTATTGTACTTTGATTACGTTCACTCATCGTGGTGGTTAGATTTTTTTTATTTTGTGCGATAAAGCTCTAAGAGAGAGGTATAGGAGGGGGGAGCCTTCCTCCCCTCCTCCCCCTGAATCGAGACTTTCTAAAAAGTAAGAGGCGATTTTTTATCCTTGTTTTAGAAATGGAAGATATGGATTGCGACAGAGTGCATGCAGGTACAGCATGTTGCATGCTTCTTCTTATTCGCTTTTGCTTAGTTGTTTATTATTTTTTTCATGACGTTTATGATCGACAATTAAAATTCGTACCGTCGATCATTGTTTGAACAGTTTAACATATTCTTTTCATCAAATAAACCCAACAGATCAGCTAGCAGAGGATATCGAGCAGGAAAACCGAGTCAAGTGCCCCTGCGGAGATGATGAGGTATGACAGACATTTAAAGACTACTTCTTTCTTGGCCTTGCACAATATATTTTTTCAATTGACAAGTCGCTGTGACCGCACATATCAGAGGGAGAACAAATGTTTTTCTCTTATGACTGTGTAATGCTGCGGCAAAGTCCTCCAACGATAATTCATTTCAGAGAGCCTTAGGACAGGCTCCTTTTCATGGTTGGCAATCAATAATATCCTTCCCCTGCCTCCTCACTCAATCGACTGCTTAAAACCTTGCACTGGTAAGGTTTTGGGTTAATATGGTACGGTTTTATGCCTCGGCTCCAACTCTGAGAACTTGATTAAGGTAAAACTTTTCCAACTTAGGACGAAGGCTTGATGATACTCTGTGGAGTTTGTGATACCTGGCAGCACGCTGTGTGTTTCGATGTCTTAAAGCAGGAAGAGGCGCCACAATTTCACGTTTGTGTTGATTGTGCGAAGGTAAGACTCTCTACGAAGGTTGAACGTTGTTGCCTTTTGTTTAGCAGGTATCTTCAACGTTTAACATAGACTATCTTTTTGCCTTTGTTTAGGGTGAATACAGTGGTAAATGTACGGATCTTTCTTTGGCCAACCTTAGCAATATTGCCCTACAGGTGAAAAAATATATATATATCTCTATATATATATTAGTGTCATTAGTTCTTTTTTTGTCTCTTTAACCAGTGTAAAGTACCATTACTCTACTGTCGGCCATAAGGGTAGAGCACATGTTCAATAATCATCCAGTGGACTGTTCTTTCACCTTTACCTGAATTAAAATGTGCTGTCGTAACTATGACTAAATGCGCTTTGCAAAGGGCTACAGGGGTCTGGCAGCGGCTTGTACTGACAACTCTTAGCAATTTCTCTTGCACGAGGAGGTGGTTGAGTGTGCTACCAAATGGAGTATAAGCGGCATACGAGTAAAAAAGACTAGCAGTGCACCTTTATTTTATATTTCTGGTCCAACATTTAGTTTTAATCGTTGTATTTATGTTTATGTTTTTTAAATGAACCGGTTGTATCAAATGTTAGGCTACTTGTCTGTGGAGAAGAACCTTACTTGCCTGTAGAGAGTTGAACAGGATACTGCCCACTACTTTGGCGCGCTCCCTCAGTGAGTAAATACTCAGTTATTACAACTATTCTAGTTTAATTGGATTAAACAAACATTTTAATCACTGTAATATTGATACTCATTCACTGATGACGCTTTTAGATATAGAAATGAGCACCGCACAAGGTCTGGTTAAACGGTTGGAGAAAGAAGGATATATAAGAAGCACTCTGAAAGGAAAGAGGTAACTGTTATTACTTCAGAGTGTGTCATTCATGTTCTGGCATGTTACAGGGAGGTAATCCCTTGACATCCCTGCGGGCCTGTAAAGTATACGTAGGACCCCGCGTGTCGGTGCTGTGAAAGCCCCGATGAAACGCGTCCTAACAAAAGCACGAGAGCATATAAGCTGCGTCTTTTAACGGTATAATATTTTCAATTGATTAGCCGGAGTTTGTTCACTTTTCAGGCTTGGAAAAGTTGTCAACAAAAAGAAACTGCACTCAGAGGGCTTCCAGAAGTATTTCAGAAAAAGAAGTGCAGAACCAGAATCTGCTGAGCCTTCACAAGCGACTGTTCAACAAGAAAAAAAGGCTGTGGATGGGGTATGTACAACGAACTAGAGTAGTCTCATTAAACATGTCATGATCTTTCTCAATGGTTCATGTGATTTTAATCGGTCTGATTACAACAACGTCGTTTCTGTTTAATGACAGGTGGAGAACATAACTCAGCAGTGTTCCAAGATGGATGTATCCGGAAAAAAGCACTTGTCCAAGAAGGTGATTCGTCTATCATCTCCGTCTTTTTTCTCTCTTTTTCCGAGTGTAATAGACTGCGCGGCAGGCGTCGAAAGGGTTAGGGGAAAAGGAGGAAGTGGAGGGGGTTTTAACTCTTTCCCCTTACCTACCCCTCCCCTTTTTACGCCTGCCACGCAGGCTAGGAGAGTGACTAGCAACGGACTTGCCATGCCATTGGTTCGTGACGGTAGGCTTCTTGAGTGTCTTATCCAAAAAAGGAAAGGATAAAACAAGATGTTTTTCTTTATTTGTTTTTAGCAATGTAAGCGCTGATTCTAAGACCGAAAGGAACGAAACATTTCGAACAATTTGAGACTTGTACATGGAACATTATCGGTAAAATCCGGACTTGCATGTAAAGGCAAACAACGTGATGTAACTGGAAAACAAGGCTATATATTTAAAAAAAATCAGCCTGACTAATTTTCATTTTTTAATTTATTTATGTTTTAATTTAGTTGGAGAAAAAGCAAGGAGAGCCAAGAAGTGTCAAGAGAGCTATATCATTGAAAGATGAGGTCAGTATGATTTTCTAACAAACAAGAGAAGAAACTCGATTCAAATAGAAGCATATTTATGAGCAACAAATGTTTTTCTTTTCCACGTCTTTCAGGCAACAGAGTTTGAAATTTCTGACAGTCAGGAACAGGGTTTTGACGACCTTCCATTATCCAAAAGAAGAAAAGCAAGCATTGCAAGGAGTCCAATTCTAGTTTGACACAATCATTACCAATATTTATTCAAATGATTTTCAAAGCAAGAAACCTTAGACTTAAGAGTATCCGGCCTTAAATTTCACCCATTTTTGCGAGCAACTCTTTAAAGCTAAGTTTCAAGCTATTTTTCCTGACTGATGTCAGCAATTATTGCGAGGGACGATTGATGTTTTTACAATTAAAAATATCAAGAAATTTAAATAGCATCCTTTGAAATTTAGGTAGCCGCTCTTGGATTTTTGGCAATCATTTAGCAACTTTTTGGCATTCCAGTGAGCATGCAACCTTCAAGCATTTAACGAGCACAATTGGGACAGAAGGTATTTAGAGTACAAAGATACTTGTTTATGAAAACGACGAACAAGTAATAAGTGGTCCTTTTCGTTATCACATAATTAAACTTGTCAACATTCAGTGATATGACTCAGTGGTGATATCAGTAGGGCGGTAGTCTCAACTGATTCATAGGCTCTCTTTAACACCCCCCCCCCCCCCCGCCCCCCCGTCCCTTCTTCCCAGTTTTGCCTCAATTTTCTGACCCGACTTTCTTTCTTCGTTCCTAACTCATATGCCTTTTAGAGGCGAAACGTTTGCTTTTAATAATAAAAAATTAATGGCTAGTCAATTCTACCGCAGCTTTTATTGAGCTTTTTGTCTACATCTACTAACAATACTGAAAATTGCCTCCGCCCTTCTGTGTCCAATGATCACAGTCGATCGGGCGCATTTCCTTATTGTGTCCTCTCAGGTCAACCACGATTCTAGATATTGAGAATGAAAAAAAAATTACTGTCATCATCATTATGTGTAGATTTCTAGTTTATTGATAAAAATTTTGACCTACAAATTAGTTGCTCAATCACTTTGGATAGGCAAATAACACAAAACAACTCTTTCTCTCGTCTTCCAGTTCATTTTAGGGTTCTAAAGCTTTACTGTAGAAAAGGTTTCCTCTATAGCTCATTCTAAGGTAGTTTTCTGTTTTCGCGATTTGATATCATCGACCTAAATAGACCTCAGTATAAGTGCGAGTACAATGTCCTCTAAGATGAGCGAGTTTATCACTGTTATATCAACATACATGTACCTTTCGTCCCACGTTTTTTGCGAACGTGCCAGTGCCTACAACGTTTCCTTGTGGGGAATAGCGTGCCACTATGTAGGTTTCCCGTCCTCTTTTCTGAATAGCACATCCCAATTTAGTGGTGCCTTTCCAAACCACCTGCCAATAAAAACGTTTAAAACTCGGCACGAGTACAGTTTATGTGAGATCGTAATCGAGTGCTTTGTTTCATGCCTGTAGTTTAGATGAAATTGTTCTGAATTTCATTTTATTTACGGTGTTTTATATATTTGCCGTAATATAAAGCTGTATGTTTCAGTAGTCTTGAAACAACTCAAGGTTTTTTGAAAGTTATGCATATATAACATTCATCAGCTTTTAACTTCAAATTTAGTACCATGAATTACATAACTGGCTTAATGCTTGAGGGGTGAGGGTTTGCGGTATCCGTTGCATTTTTTTCAACTATTGCTCGCATTTCAGATTGAACTGATGATTTCAGCGCTTTTACGGCTATACATGCAGCGAATTACGCATTCATCCATGCAGTTATTTATAATGCACTTAACCAACCAGACATCCTTCATTTATATTCACATTAGTGTTAGCATAAATTGTCGGTAGTTATTTTGCAAGCTGCTTCCAATACAATATGGTCAATGATAAATTTTGAATTGAGCGAGCAATACACAAGCTTACCTGCGTAAAATGTCCGGTGGCCATACTATATCCAGGATTGTTGTAATTGTAGAGTTTTTCTTCATTGTACCTTAATTAAGTGGAGAACAGAAAACCAGGTTATGTATTATTTCAGATGTACGTATCCCGACATTCCTGAGATTTCAACTGCGACCCTCTGATCACTTTTCAGGCTCAACATGTTTCTTCACTTTGATCTAAGATGTTAAAGGAACTACGTCACGGTTTGTGCATCTTGAAAAGTTTGGCTTAATTTTTTCAACTTTGTTGTTTCTAATCCGTGTCAGTCTCCTCCCTCCTTAACCATCCTTGCTCCTTTACGGTTTATTATTATTTGTTTGGTGTTTTTCTATCATCGTTAACTACTACTTTCAGGTTTCGTTCAAGTGAAAGCGTGGCCAAAATAACTCAAAATACCATGACTGGGCTCCGTTAATGTTTTTAAGTGTTTCCAAGTGACGGGTTATAATGGGTTATAAGTAGGCTATTAGTAGTTTTTGTAACCAGTTACAGAACAAAAAAAAAACATTGTAAAAGCAAAGTAAATACATAGTTACTTTTGACGAGCCAAACGAATGTTTCGGGTCCATGTTAGCAAATCATATGCGGCTATGTTCACACTTGGTGTCCGAGCACGGTGCCTGAGTACGATTCTCGCTGAGCACCAGGAATCGGCTCCTGCTGAGCACTAATGTGAACACACCTTTTAACAAGTTCTCACACCAGAACAAGGGAAAAATTCCTGTGCCTGGGTGCAAGGTCTCGACCTTGTACTCGGGCACTTAATGGTACTTGGAGTATTCGTACCCAGTGTCCAAACTGTTTTGTACCAATGCTCGGGTACTAAGTGTGAGCACAGCCTAAGATTTAGTTAGATTATGCAAGGCATTTACCAAGCGTCCACTGCTTCTTTGTATGACGCATCTCCACCGGATTTGAAAAGGTTTTCTCCTTCACCAGTGTTCTTTGCATGTTCAAATCTGTTTGTGGCCGCCAGGTGATTAGCCCAGGACTGAGCATGTTGAGCCAAGGTGGCATCCCAGACCAGCGCTCGCGCCCCATGCTGAGCACGCCAGTAATTGTGGACTTTTAAGCAGGCGTTTTGCACTTCTTTTTAGAAATAAATACATATCATAATCAGATTTCGCAACTAAATGTTAAGGATTAGCCAATAGGAAGGCACAGGAATCAGTCGTAGATGAATGGCGGGAAAAATTAATTCTAGCATTCAATATCTTCAAACTTGAGTTTAGTTGACATGGTCGCGTAGGAACTGAAAACAAAGCCTTTTTGAAACATTAACAAACAGTGTGATACATCTATCAAACAACGGACTCTGCCTTTCTCTCTGCCCGGTTGGGGTTTGATTTTTTTGGGGGAAGAAAGGATTGCGACGGTGACTTAGTTTCGGGTGGGTGTTTGCCGCTTGGACTCTTAAACCTTTACCCTTTAGGGACATGTCAGAAATTAGCAGGGGGGGAGGGGGGGTGAGAATTTTAAATTTGGGTTCGGAAATGAGGTGACCCATCCCTATAATGGGAACGAAATTTGCTAACCCTCCCCTTGAGCTTGGCTTAAAATATCATGACCCTACCCCCCTTGTATAAATGATAAAATCTAGTTCTTGATTGCAATACGCTAGGGTGAGTCAGTATTATGAAAACTCAAATTATAGTCTAATCTGTTCTTTGTAATGCTGACAGCTGATCACTCGACTCTCCTACTTCTGCCAGGTTTTGTTTTTACCAAATAACGAACTTTCTTTTTCGTCTGTGGGTGAACCTCTGCATGATCACGGGCATATATTTGCATGACCCTCCCCCTTTTAGCGGCCCATTTTTCATAACCCCTCCCTTTTCTGAGTCTCAAAAAGTTGTGACCTTCACTCTGTTTCCACCCCTTCCCCCCCCCCCCCCCCCCCATACTAATTTCTGACAAGTCCCTTACCAGACCATGTTGTTGTTGAGCAACAATTTTCTATCCCTACTCTGGACTAGAAACCAAAAATATACGTCTTATCCCAGAATTGCTATTTTCTCGAAATTCTGTCACTAACACAGTCAGTTGCTTTTGAATTTGTAGTGAGTATATTTTCATCAAGGTTCAGTTTCATTTTCAAGTGTTAAGAGAAAATCCATCAGAAGTTCGAGTAACTAGTGGACAAAAACTTAGTACCAACATTATTTACACTGTATTACAAACTTCTTTTGAACTGTTTTAAATATCTTCTCAAAAGAAATCATTTCTAACAACACCAAACGTCGAAAACAAATGTTGAAGTTCATTTGAAACACTTGCAAGTAACTGATGATGAAATGTTAGCCGAGTTTCACGGCACAATTTCTCTGAACGTTGACATTCATTTCCTCGACTTCCCACGATAAATTGTTTTTGGAGTTATTTCAGGCAAATTTTTATATCTTAAACTTTAAGAAAAAGTTAAAGTTATTCTGGTACAAGGTTTAATTTTTGTCCACTAAAAGTTGAAATTGCTCGATTTCCTATCGGATTTCGTCCTAATTCTCAATACCCTACTGTAGATTAGGCATCCCCAATTTCTCTACCCTGCCCTAGACCAAACCTGCTGTAGAACAATACCCAAGTTATCAGTATCGTATTGAAAGTTTTGTTTCAACTCACGTCCTTGTTGGGATGTAGAAGTAGTCCCCTTGGCTGCTGAAACACAAATCAGGTGTAAATTTTACTCGATAATAATCGATTGATTGATTTATCGCTCAGCCCAAATTATAGGGAAATATCGTAAGGGAAACCTGGGATTATCGATTGACTATAACGTTTAGTTGTAAACGACAACGGACCATTTCAGGTTTGTGACTCGAAACAGAGGTAAAGCGGTAATTTACTGTAGGTCACTATTTAAATATTCACTGTTGCACATGTATATCACACTATTTTACTTACATTTGCAGTTATTACAGGTGGCGTAGCAGTGGTCTTGCATGTACGCATAGTATTGGCTCCTTCGATGACAGAAACCGCTATTCTTCCAGTACTGACAATTTCCACGGTTTTGTTTGTCTGCGCGACACCCTGCATATTGGATGTATTTAAATTTTTTTTAGTGTAAGAGAAAATTCTGACTTGTACAGATTCCTGGCCACCTTTTTAGTATATTCTGTAACTCAAAGTTTGTGTTTTTTAAAATAGGTTTGTATAACACCGGCCACACTGTGGTTTTAAAGATCATAACTACATCTACAATTGTATTATGGTTTTTATAACTGGAATATCTTAGAAATTAATACTCAAAAAGAGTGATGTGTTAGAAATTGAATTCAAAATCGTCATCAAAGAATTTTCAACGGTCAAGTTGAAAGCTTGCTTAGGTAACTACCAGCCTGAATAGCTAGTAGTGTCATTGGCCTGCAACTGCCAAGTGTAGTTCTGAAAAGAGCTGTTGTTGGTCACTTTTTTAGAACTACTCTCACCCGGACGATCTCACTATACGAACTACTGATACCCATGGCCTCAAGCCGTTTACCATGTTATATTCTGCTGTTATATCAACTTAAAGTTGATAAAGGTAAATTCACCGCAGAAGCAAACTTGAATTGCCGGATTAGATGTCTAATGTTAGCCCACTCACGACCAGCAACTAGAGCGTGTAATTCTCAAACTGATTAGTAATTCATTGCACGTTACAGTTAAACAAAGAAACTTGTGGTCGTAAGGGTGTTTGGATTATGGCCTTAGTAGACTTTCAAGTCTTTATTTCTCCGTTTTCCCCTTTCGATCGTTTGAGAGTATAATTCAAACACTTGCGACATTTAGAAACACCTCGAGACTGGTCAAAAGTACTCCGGCGGCTGAGCTAGTGCCATAATGTCAACTTTCTTCACGGTGTCTGGAAATCTAGTAAAATACGGTCCCTCGTGGTTGATATGTTAGTTACGGACTCACCTTGATTGGCTGCAGTGGATTGTGCTGAAACACAAATCAACTCTATTTTAGCTGATTAAATTTTAAAGGAGCTCTGCGACGAAATTCAGCCAAATTAGGAAATTACAAAATACCCGTAAAATTAAGAGAAACATAAAAATAACCGCTTAAAACTTTAAAGGAAGGTTAAAATAACATAACAGAAACAACAGATGCCAGGGATGGGCAAAACTGAAGAAGATTGAAAGGGATTGGAATTAGAGTTTTTGAAAACTGTTCAGCCTAACAGTATTTCAAAGTTGATCCCTGCTGCTTGCAACTTCAAAAATAATGCTCAGGAGACATAATTGTTTGTCTCGGATCTCTGATTTTGTCATTTACCTGTAATTTCTTTGCTTACTTTAAGTTCCCTACCGATTGAGGTCGAGTAATTGGCAAAATTAAACAAAATGAACTGGACTGCCGTCACGCAGCCCCTTTAAGAAGACTCAACTTCTGATAAGGTGCGAATCACCTTTCACACAATGCAACCGGGATCAAAACATTGAATTTCAGCAGAAGTACCTAAGCTAGCCTGGTTCAGTCACTCAGTTGTTTATACTTTTAACATAAACACATTGGAAGACAGAGTACCGCGAACTTTTGTAAGTCCGTCACGCACTGAGCACAATTTATTGAGGGAAATATAATATTGGATACCCGGGAATATCAATAACTGTAGCGTACCTGCAAAAGACAGCAGACGTTGTTTGTGAGTTGAAACAGTTAAGACTTATTACTACCTCAGTGAAGGTGCGAACCAGTGGAAAGTACTAGATTATCGCGGTATGCTAAAAACTGCATGATTTAAATATTCACTGTTGTATATCGTGTATTTTACTTACAGTTGCAGTTAGTACAGGTGGCGTAGCAGTGGTCTTGCATATACGCATAGTATCGGCTCCTTCGATGACAGTAACCGCTATTCTTCCAGTACTGACAATTTCCACGATCTTGTTTGTCTGCGCGACATGCTGCAAATTGGATATATTTAAATTTGTTAAATGTAAGAGAAAATTCTGATTTGTACAGATTCCCGGCCACCTTTTTAACGTTCTGTAAATATAATTACACCCACAAAGTTTGAGTTTTTCAAAAGGTTTGAATAACACCGGCTACATTGTGGTATTAAAAATCATATCTACAACTGCACTTGTATTATAGCTTTTATAACTGGAATATTTTGGAAATTGAAATAAAAGAGTGATGTTTAAGAAATTGAATTCAAAATCGTCATCAAAGAATTTTTCAACGGTCAAGTTGAAAGCTTGCTTAAGTAACTATCAGGCTCAATAGCTAGTACAGTGTCATTGACCTGCAGCTGCCAAGTGTAGTTCTAAAAAGAGCTGTTGTTGGTCACTTTTTTAGAAACTAATCTCACCCGGACGATCTCACTATACGAACTACTGATATCCATGGCCTCAAACCATTTACCATGTTATATTCTGCTGTTACATCAACTTAAAGTTGATAACGGTAAATTCACCGCAGAAGCAAACTTGAATTGCCGGATTAGGTGTCGAATGTTAGCCTACTCATGACCAGCGACTAGAGCGTGTAATTCTCAAACTGATTAGTAATTCATTGCGTTATAGTTAAACAAAGAAAATTGTGGTCGTAAGGGCGTTTGGATTATGATCTTATAATTAGTAGATTTTCAAGTCTTTATTTCTCCGTTTTCTTCTTTCGATCGTTTGAGAGTATAATTCAAACGCTTGCGACATTTAGAAACACCTCGAGACTGATCAAAAGTACTCCGGCGGCTGAGCTAGTGCCATAGTGTCACCTTTCTTCTCGGTGTCTGAAAATGTAGTAAAATACGGTCTCTCGTGGTTAACATGTTATTTACGGACTCACCTTGATTGGCTGCAGTGGATTGTGCTGAAACACAAATCAACCCTATTTTAGCTGATTAAATTAGAACACTCAACTTCTGATAGGGTGCAAATCACCTTTCACACTGACTGGGATCAAAACATTGAATTTAAACACAAGTATGTAAGCTAGCCTGGTTCAGTCACTCAGTTGTGTATACTTTTAACATCTTATACACATTGGACTACAGAGTACCGCGAATTTTTGTAAGTCCGTCACGCACTGAGCACAATTTATTGGGGGAAATATAATATTGGAAACCTGGGGATATCAATTAACTGTAGCGTAGCTGCAAAAGACAGCAGAGACGTTGTTTGTGAATCGAAACAGTTAAGGACTTATTACTACCTCAGTGAAGGTGCGAACCAGTGGCAAAGTACTGGATTATCGTGGTATGCTAAAAACTGCATGATTTAAATATTCACTGTTGTATATCGTGTATTTTACTTACAGTTGCAGTTAGTACAGGTGGCGTAGCAGTGGTCTTGCATGTACGCATAGTATCGGCTCCTTCGATCACAGTAACCGCTATTCTTCCAGTACTGACAATTTCTACGATCTTGTTTGTCTGCGCGACATGCTGCAAATTGGATATATTTAAATTTGTTGAATGTAAGAGAAAATTCTGATTTGAACAGATTCCCGGCCACCTTTTTAATGTTCTGTAAATATAATTACACCCACAAAGTTTGTGTTTTTTAAAAGGTTTGAATAACACCGGCCACACTGTGGTTTTAAAAATCATATCTACAACTGTACTTGTATCAGTATAGCGTTTATAACTGGAATACTTTAGAAATTGAAATGAAAAGAGTAATGTTTTGAAAATTGAATTCAAAATCGTCATCAAAGAATTTTCGACGGTCAAGTTGAAAGCTTGCTTAGGCAACTATCAGGCTCAATAGCTAGTAACAGTGTCAATAAGCCTGCAGCTGCCAAGTGTAGTTCTGAAAAAGAGCTGTTGTTGGTCACTATTTTAAAACTAGTCTCACCCGGAAGATCTCGCTCTTTGAACTACTGATACCCATGGCCTCAAACCGTTTACCATTGCTGCTGTTATATCAACTTTAAGTAAATAAGATAAATTCACCACAGAAGCAAACTTGAATTGCCGGATTAGGGGTCGAATGTTAGCCCACTCACGACCAGCAACTAGAGCGTGTAATTCTCAAACTGATTAGTCATTCATTGCGTTTAACAAAGAAAATCGTGATCGTGGGAGTGTTTTGATTATGATCTTAGTAGATTTTCACGTCTTTATTTCTCCGTTTTCTCCTTTCGATCGTTTGAGAATATACTCCAAACACCTGCGACATTTACAAACACGTCAAGACTGGTCAAAAAATGGGTACTTCGCTGAGTGCCATGCATGCATGGTGTCAACTCTCTTCTCGGTGTTTGGAAATGTAGTATGATATACGGTCTCTCGTGGTTGATTCATTAGTTACGAACTCACCTTGATTGGCTGTAGTGGATTGCGCTGAAACACAAATAATCAACTCTATTTTAGCTGATTAAATTTTAACAACACTGAACTTTTGATAAGGTGTAAATCGCCTTTCACATAACTGGGATCAAAACGTTGAATGTAAACAGAAGTATTTAAGCCTGGTTCAATCACTCAGTTGTGCATACTTTTAACATATTATACCTTGGAAGACAGAGTACCGCGATTTTTTTTAAGTCCATCGCCCAGCACAATTTATTGGGAGAAATATCATTATGGAAACCTGGAAATATTAATTAACTGAGCGAAGCTGCAAAACTAAAGACAGCAGAAGTTGTTTGTGAATCGAAACAGTTAAGGACTTCTTACTAACTGAAGGTGAAAACCAGTGGCAAAGTACTGGATTATTGCGATATGCTAAAAACCACATGCTTTAAATATTCACTGTTGTATATCGTGCATTTTACTTACACTTGCAGTTAGTACAGGTGGCGTAGCAGTGGTCTTGCATATACCCATAGTATCGGCTCCTTCTGTCACAGTAACCGCTATTCTTCCAGTACTGACAATTTCCACGATCTTGTTTGTCTGCCCGGCACGCTGCAAATTGGATATATTTAAATTTGTTTAATGTAAACAATGGGCTAAAAACAGGATCTAACTTATTATCAGAATATTCACAATATGTCATGTATTTTACTTACTAGTACTTCTGCAGTTACTACAGGTGGCGTAGCAGTGATCTTGCATATACGCATAGTATTTGCTACTTCGATGACAGTAACCGCTGTTCTTCCAGTATTCACAATTTCCACGATCTTGTTTGTCGGTGCAAGCTACAAATTGGAAATTTTTTGATACATTTTTCCAATAATGTGAACAAACTGTCAACAGGAAACAATTTTGGAACTGGGATAACGGTAATTCCTTTTCTGGAAACAACTTTGGTTTAACTCAATGTTGAATGAAAATGTTTACACAACTCATACATGTACTACATTACAAATAGTGTAATTCCCAAGGAATCTGTAGTCATTACACTGTCCTTGAAATTTTCTTATGAAAAAGGAAAACAACCCTGGTTCATAGAAATTAACAGTAAAGCCATCTAAACATCCGCAAGATTGGGGTCTTTTTGTTAAGTTTTGTTGTGGAATTTACCTACCAGCTCTTTTTTCCAAATATTTCTCTAAAGAGACATCCGCAGGTTTCTGTTGAGGGACATCCGCAGGTTTCTCTTGAGAGACATCCACAGATTTCTCTTGAGGGACTTCCACAGGTTTCTCTTGAGAGACATCCGCAGGTTTCTCTTGAGAGACATCCGCAGGTTTCTGTTGAGGGACATCCGCAGGTTTCTCTTGAGAGACATCCGCAGGTTTCTCTTGAGGGACATCCGCAGATATGTCTTGAGGGACATCCGCAGGTTTCTCCTGAGAGACATCTACAGGTTTGTCTTGAGGGACATCCGCAGGTTTCCCTTGAGAGACATCCGCATGAGTTGTTGGCTCTGGAATTAAGCCGCGTGGGGCGGCATCACAGCTGACTTGAAATGCAACCAGGAGTAAAACAATAGCGAAGGTGTACATCGTTCTTGGTATATCCCTGATTTGCGAAAAAGAAACTTAGAACTTAAGTGATACATGACTGACCACGTTTTACATGAACGCTTCGGTATATAATAACAGCAATATATAACACTGAAATAGTCAAGCATCGTGCATGTGACCTTTTTAAGCGCACTAGTATGTCAGGTTGTTTTGACATCAATCTACCAGAATGACAAAAACTGATTCAATATTTCTGCGTGCACTGTGCTTCCCTTGGAATGGAGACTCGCGTCGGGTACAGTTAAATGCGTACACGAGAAATGTACGACACACAATCAGGACAGGGCAATAAAGATTTTCACTTATAGTCAGTTCCATTTGAAGGACAAAAGTATAACACCGTTAGCTGGAGAAGGCGAACAAAAAGACGTTGCTGCAAAGCAGTTCTTTTAATATTAAGAGGCGTGTAGTGTTGCATATCAAAACTTGATGAAAAGACAGCCATTGAAGAAATTTGTGAATTAGTTATATCTATAGCCCTTGAAAAATGTAAAAAAGAATGCGGTATTGTTTAAATTATTCTGGTACAAGGTTTTTGTCCACTGAAAGCTAAAATTACTCAATTTCCTGATGGATTCCGTCTTAATCCTTTTTTGCAGCTTAAAAGCCCCGCGCTTTTCGCTTCGAGTGGGCTATAACCGAATGTAGCCTAGTAGTAGTTCAACCAATCAGAACGCAACATTGATAATAGACCACTAGTTGGATTTTACTAAATACTTCTATACGCACTTCAGAAAAGCAACTTGGAATGGCAAAAAGTTTTGAAAATTGCACATCAAGTAAGCAGGTAGTTATTTACGGCTTGGAAGTCGGTTTATTTCTTCGCTTCAATCGACAATCCCATTCAGTGGACAACAGACGGATACGTGTACACCAGGAACTCACAACACAAAATCAGTGTACGGCAATGACGAGTGCTCGTGAATTTTTACTTTTTTAAAAAACGCAGAAAAATCTATATATTCGCTGGGTAAGATGTGCGTCTTGGTTGTTCTTTAAAAGTTCGACCGCGTAGCACTTGTTGTAGAAAAGAAGTTCCTGAAAGGTCTGTACCATTCATACGTAGCTAGGACCAATCAAACAAGTGAAAATAAAACAGTAACTGGGATTTGGAATTGGGCTTGATTAGACAGAAAAATGAGCACTTTGACCCTACAAGCATTCTGTTTGCTAACTTATTAAATAAGACCCAACAGAAGTGACTTACCTTTTGAAAGCGTTAACCAGATATATATCCGTAGTAGGTGCTCGTAAACTCCACCACACCTTGAATAGGCTTGTGTAGTTTGGATTAATTGCTGTACTCCACGCTGGTATTTATGTATTACAAAATCACTGAACCAGTTCATACAATGGACTATTTTCTATAACCCCTACCTGTGTTATTACGCCAACGTAGGCATTGATTTAAAAGGACTTCTGTCCCCAACTCTAATGATTTTTGGCTTTGCATCGCTTTTGGTTTTCTTTTCTTAGCTCGCTATTCCCCAAGTTTTGCAAAAATACTGGGCCAGAGAAGAACAATCCAGCTATTTTCACTAATTTTTAGTGAACAGTTCTGATGGCATAGTTCGTTCTGGATTTCGCTAAGGTGCGAAGATCAAGCTCCCTTACTGAGGGTGTAGGCGGAAGATGACGGGCGTTTCAGGATAAACGCTAGTACAGAAGAGTGTGCTCTTGAGTATGACTATTTTTGGCTTCGCTTCGCTTTTGGTTTTCTCTTCTTGGCTTGCTATTCCCCACGTTGTACTAATATATTAGGCCATTGGAGAATCATCCAGCTAATTTCTAAACCTTTGAGTGAACAGTTCCCGATTGATCACGTGTAGTTTTGTATAGGTCCGAAAAACAAATGCAGCTATTTTCAGAAAATGTTTTGGTTAACGCCAGATTATTATGTCGGATATTTTATAGAAAAAGTTTGCCGCCAATTCAAATTGAGAAAATTCCTTTCGTAACTCTGGTAAACAGAAATCTTTAGAACTTCACTCAAACTAGCAGGGTGACTGTTTGAAATTACCGACTGTTTTTCTATTTTGCCGCGCTTGACGAAAGTGAAATTCTGGTGTAATGAGCGTGTTAGCTGTCAATTTTAGCGTGCAGAATGGACTACCGAGACAGAGGGTGTGGTCACCACTGCCCCATTGCTCTGAGAACGAAACTCTTAAGAGAATAGTACAACCCGATTATGAAAGCCCGCTTAAGTGAAATAAATGTCTTGTTGCTTTTAAATTTCATCGAGTTGGCTGTTTTACCGAGTGACGTTCAATTTCTGGACGGTGCACAGAATTTAACAGACTGTGAAGATATGTTTAATAATCTAGCACAGCACTAAAAGTGGTCTTTTGTTGTAAACGACGAGCTGACTTTCTATTGTTGTTCAAATGATAATCATAGAAGTCTAGATAAATAAACCAGAATCTTTTAAGTCATGCCTAAAAGATATGAAATAATCTTCACTACAGACTATAAAAATCATGAAATATGGCTCTTTTCGTTTGATTCTCTTCATTCAAAGATTTTAATGTCAATAAGATGCTGAAGAAATAAAATCTTCCAGCTCGGACGTTTTGCACTGTCTCGTCAGTCAGGCATATCAGCAGCAGCATATGAGCCCATATATTTTCAACTACAGTGACAATAGTAAGATCATTCTAACGTGACGGCAGTAAGCTGGGACCCTCAAAAGCGAGTTCTCTTGCTTAAGGCTGTGGGCGGAAGATGACGAACAAGTCATGCTAACATAACAAACTTCGGAAGAGTGTGTTTTCAAGTATGATAATTTTCGGCATTGCATCACTTCAGTTTTTTTTTCCTGACTTGTCTTTCCCCATCTTGTGTTGACTTATAGTACCACTGAAGAACTATCTAGCTTATTTCTCAAACTTTTCGAGAGCAACTCTTCACGGTATAATTCATTCTGAATTTCGCGGTAGCCCGAAGGATAAAAGGCTAATTTCAGAAATTGTTGTGGTTAACGCCAGAATATCTCCCACCAAGAGATTATTTATATATTTATCCCACGCTTTTTCTCGTTTCTAAGGTGGCGAATTACCTTGCAATATAAATAGTATCACCTAGTTAGAACAAAGAATAACTAACAGATTCCAAAGTTTCCCCAACTTAGTGATTTTGATTTCTTGCAACTGTAACGGATAGTACCACCATCCCGAAGAATATAGGAGATACATCGGGCGCTGAAAATTCTAAAGTCCAACTGAATATAAATGAATGATCCAAAAAGTTTTTAAAGTTCACTCACTGAAAAAAGAATGTGACAAGACAATTTCGAAGACCTCGCTATCTCCCCAGTACAATTCCTTCCTCAATATCCAGTGAACTTCTTCAGTTCACCGCAATATCGTATATGAGGGATAGAAAGCCAAGTCTAGTCTTCAGTGAACGGCTTTGTAGGGCAAAATTATTTAAAACAAGAAGTCTGAACGGCATATTGACTGGGATATAGATTAGATATTACACCTGCTTCTACTGTCAGCAGGGTGGACAACTTGAAACGTTGGATTCAATTAGAATTAAATTAAAAGCAATTATTAACATCTCCATCCCCTGTGTCGACTATGGATTGCACATTTTGTCTTTTTAGCGGTCGTTGAGAATCAAGTTGTACTATACAATTATTCCTTTTGTAGTCTCGTAATCAAAACGATGTGAGTCATTGTAACGGGGCTTAGAACAACCTCTGATTTTACACTCCCTTTTCCACGAAGGAGTTTATAGCCTACACCCACGTTATACTGAATTCACTTTGTCCACTATGACAAAATGAAGAAATAGTAAATAGAAGATGGCTTCTCCATCTGTTCTCAAGAGTTGCGGAAGGAAAGTTCCCGAAAGCGACCGTAATGCTTAAGTGATCACATTGTGGACGCACATTTGTCATGTATGGGAACAAGAGGACATAATCTCTTAATGTCCTTCGGGCTACTGCGAAATCCAGAATGAATTATGCCGTCAAGAGCTGCTCATAAAAAGTTTGAATAATTAGCGGGAGGGCGCTCCTGTGGTACAATAAGTCAACAGAAGATGAGGAAAGGCAAGCCCGGAAAAGAAAACTAAAGTGATGCAATGCCGAAAATCATCATACTTGAAAACACACTCATCAGAAGTGTGTTATGCTAGCATGACTTGTTCGTCATCTTCCGCCCACATCCTTAAGTAAGAGAACTCGCTTTTGAGGGTCCCAGCTTGCTGCCGTCACGTTAGAATGATCATACTATTGTCACTGTAGTTGAAAATATATGGGCTCATATGCTGTTGCTGATATGCCTGACTGACGAGACAGTGCAAAACGTCCGAGCTGGAAGATTTTATTTCTTCAGCATCTTACTGACATTAAAAATTTTGAATGAAGAGAATCAAACGAGTAGAACCATATTTCATGATTTGTAGGGTCTGAAGTGAAGCCCAATTAAATGAGTCACGGCTTTATAAGTTTACTTATTTTTATTGTGTGATTATTTCATATCTTTTCAGCCATGACTTAAAAGATTCTCATTGTTCGATATTATTAATGGACATCATTCAGAACAATCACTATCTTTTGGAAGTGACCCACATTCAGACCAGTGTATAATTCATGTTGTCATAATGGCTTGTGTTTTATTAGTGGGTGTTAAAGTGCTGCCAGGGCTCCTATTGGAATCATAGCTACGATTAATAGAACTATAAACTATGGTTATGATTCCAGAGATGATTTTAATGGTTCTTTTGGAATCATAGCTATGATTAACAGCACTGTAAACCATAGTTAAGATTCCAGAGATGATTTTACTAATAGTACTATAGTAATCATAATGATGATTAAGATTATGATGTTTCAGGATCGAATATGCAGCCACATGATCGAGTTAACTTTGGTGGTCTTTGTTTCGCGTGTAGCGTGTTCTTGTCTCGTGCAAGTAGGGGCTTCTCTCTTAGCTCTGTTGTTCCCTTCATAGCTCATAGAGGTAGGTGTATACTCGTATACACCCATTTGCTAGACTCTTGTTCCGATTCATGGTTCAAAGAACGCGGCATATAAATGTGGACGTTCCTGTTTTGCAGCGCTTTGTCTCGTTTCCTGGATTAAAGAACGAAGCATATACTCGTGTATGTCCTTGTTTCGCAGGGCTTTTGCCCAGTTTCATAGCTTTACCGTGCTTGTTTCGACTCCTGGCTTGCTAGTCTCGACTTAAGGCCCGGGGGGACTTAGGGTTTAAAGCCGACGAGTTATGTTACGTGTGTACCATGCTTGTTTCGACTCATGGCTTTAAGAACGAGTTATGCCATTCGCTAAGCGTGCTCGTTGAGAACTCATTGTTTTAAGAACGAGTTATGTTTTTTGTGTAGCGTGCTTGTTTTGACTCATTGCTTTAAGAAAGACTTATGTTGCATGTGTACCGTGCTTGTTTCGACTCATGGCTTTAAGAACGAGTTATGTTGCATGTTAGGCTTGCCAGTCGCGACTTAGGGTTTAAAGAACGACCTATGTTACACGTGCAGTGTGCTTGTCACGGCCCTGCTTCCTGAGATTTCATCGATGTGTTTCCAGTGGATCCGATGGACCCCATCGGACGATTTTTTAACCCTCCCCTAAGTATTGTTTACACTTCCGGTTTCATCTTAGGATTAAACTTCCGGTAACCCAAGTGGACTCTACTGTACTTCTGGTTTCATTTTTCGACTAGACTCCGCCGGACTCCAGGTTTTGTCCACTGGAATCTGGTCGAGAGCATTGGACATGTGTGTCTCACTAGGGTACCTCTGCGTGCACAACTTATATTTTATAACTGAGGCTAGAGCCTCTGTACGGGTATCTTCAGGGTCGCTTTCGTCGCGCGTTTTCCATCAAATCTTCGATTTTTTTAACGAAATCATCGCTTGTATATCAATAATTTCTTTGCGTGGTAGCGCTCCTCACCAGCTCACTAGGGAGCAAGAACGCCAAAAAAGAGGTTTAAAAAGCCCACAAAAAACCTCTGAACAAACAGCGCAGCTTTATTATAACCTTGTCAACCTTGATGTTATTTTAATTAATAGATAAAACAGAGCCTTTTTTTCCTCAGTATACTGAATGGTCGCAACTTCGATTTCATCGGAAATATTACATGTGACAACTGTCCCTGATTCGGTCCTAGCCTGACATTTGTCTTGTCTCAATAGTTGTGCAAATTAATAGACTGCAAACAAACAAATGTAAGTAAACGAAACAACAGGGCAAAGCCCCCCCCCCCCCCCCCCGCTCCTCCCCAAAAAACTCCTACTGCACTACCGTTTTGCTTCCCGCGCATTTTATGCAAATCAACCTAGCCTGGCTGATCATGGCTTTTGTTGGAAAGCCGCTAGAACGCGGGCTCTGATTGCGAAAATTGACAAACGGCACGTGCAAAGGATAATGGAAACCAAAGCAAAAATAGCTAAAGTTGAGGTAATGTAGCTGTTTTCCGTGTTATTATCCGTATCTGCAAAATACCTAATGCTTATTGTTGCCTTAGCAGTCATCTAACGGAATGGAAGTCGATTCTTCAACGATCAACCATGTAGAAGGAAACAGCGAGGAGCAAAGTCTGAAACAGTCGTCTTCCAAAAAGCCAGATTCTCGACCGACTGCTTCAGAAATGACCAGTGCCGATTATTACTTCGATTCTTACGCTCATTTCGGTAGGTAGCACCTGGTAGATCTTATTTTGTAGTCGTTTTAACGATCAAGTACTCACTGCGATTGTTCTGGTTATATCTTGACTTCAAATGATTCACGGAACTTCTGCATCCACCGTCACCATTAGGCATTCACGAGGTGAGTAGAATGCAAAAATGTTGAGTCAAAACATTAACAAATATCAATGAATGTTGAATGTGTGTTTTTATCGTTTCAACCTCCGTGATACTCAAAGTCGTTTTGCCCATGTTTGTTGTTGTGGATACATGTGCTACCGGTCTGTAGCAGCTGCGAATTTGTGAATGCTGAAAATTGATCGAAGCTGTTTCGTCCAATTGCTTGCTAACTTGAGCAGATATGTGCCTAGAAGATAGGTTTTTTGTCAGCCTTACAGTGGCTATCCCGGAAAGGGGTGGGGGAGGGGAGTTGATCACGGGTAACCCCTGGGCATTCCACAATTTAATACGTTTGCAAATCCCCCCCCCCCCCCCCCCCTTACAAAGACCTGTAGAATGTAAAATGATTTTAAAACGTGTGAACTGGTTTAGCTTTGTCAGCCAATGTCTTATAAATGTACGTGGTTTTCTGTTTGACAGGCAAATTTTTTTATCAATATTTTCTGATAAAATTGATATCCAGTAAATAGTAACACAAAATCAAAGGCAGTGTAATTCTTTTTGTAACGACAAAGTGGCAGGTGTCCAGGTAGTATAGTAAGCAACTCTGGACTTTCTTTGAACCTGTCTCAACCTTCCCTTCGGCAAGGAATTCCTGTCATCTTGTGGCCTGCGTAGCTAGAATTGAAATCCGTGCCGTTTCAGAGCAAAGAACGAGGAACGAGATCATGCAAAAAAACGGCGCGAGTAAAAGTAGCAGGGAGGGGGAAGGGAGTAAAGGTAAGGAAATGCTTGCAGACAAACCCCAGGATTTTGAAAACCGCCCACTTGGCCTGTCATGCCTGAGTGCGTGCACTGACATTTAATGCTATCATCAGCTGTCATAAATTGACCAATAAAATGTTTGGCCCTCCGTGGGAGCGGAAGTGAACTTTTGAGGATGCATGTGAACCCAAAATATAGTTTCTTTGTATTTGGGAAGCAACACGTAGATGGCAGGAATGGAGAAGTCTCAATTAATCCAAACAATCAATGCAGGCTTTGTAATTGCAGCTTCAAGGGTAAATTTATCTTCTTAATCCGTCTCAAAGGAAGGTCCGCCGGGTTATGTTTTGAAGTTTTAGCTCAAAACCTCCAGGAAGATTTTAGGTGGTAAAATGTGACAAACAGGTCAAAGCTCAGCTTGACAAAATGGCTTATCATTCTTGCCACGGTACAGAACGACTAGAGTTGCTCTTGTAAAAGCAACTAAGAACAAAACCAACCCAGCAACTGATGAAGTTTGAGTGGAGAACCAAACCCATGGTCTTGCAAGTTTAATTAGACAAAATATGCCTAGAGTTAATTATACATCCTCTGAAATGAGTATGTCCAGCAATGTGACAGTAGGTTAAATTGCGAAAAGCAGTTGGAACATCCATTCTATTTCAAAATCATTGCATGCATCATTTTCAAGTGCAAAGTTATGTACATGAATGTAATGAGCTGTGACGACCCCAACTTGAATGTACGTTCAAGAGTATTTTTTTTTCACATTTAACAGGAAATGATCAAAGATGAAGTGCGCACAACAACATACCGGAATGCAATGTACTATAACAGACACCTGTTTCGTGATAAGGTTGTTCTTGATGTGGGATGTGGAACAGGGATTTTGTCAATGTTTGCTGCTAAGGCTGGAGCAAAGCATGTATATGCTGTGAGTACTACTGTACTTTGAAGACTATTTTTTTCTCAGTTGCAATGATGAATAATCAGTCCTTGAAATAAATCTCAAGCTAATTGCAGGCCATTAATTAAGACATTAGAGATATCTCTATTTTTCCCCCAGTCTACAAAAAAAATTTAGCTGCATGACTTACAGATGAATAGAGCTTGACAGTATTCATGAATTTGCAGACTTATATAAATGTTGCTCTGTACTGTTCATGTAATGTACATAATTAATTTTGCAATTGATATACATGGCTCATTTCATAGTTTAATCATATTCTTGTATGTATTTCACTAGCCATATCATTAGCTCTTATACTGATTCATATTGATGTAAAACTTCTATATTTCCTTAGTTTTATTTATTTTGTACTTATTTAAACTTTGTATATTCTGAATCTTATGCTTTTTATAATTTTAATTTTGATAGAGGGCCACAAGTTTACTAGTTGCTGTAACTATTCCATGCTACCCTCTTTTGATAAATTGTATTATTATTATTATTATTATTATTATTATTATTAATGGCTATACACTACCATAAGTTGATTTTCCTCTCCTGTAAGTGATCTTTCAGGTCGAAATGGAGGTGAAAACAAAAATTCTGTTAAAACCACAATAAGGTTGTTTTATTCCATACAGTACTGAAATCAACTTAATCTACTTGCAGCAGTTTGTCCAGTGTTTTTGGTAGTGGCAGTGACTAACAGTAATATTGAATTACAGGTATTACATGTTTCCACTCTGTTTTTGTTTACAGGTTGACTTTTCTTCTATTATTGATTACGCCAAACAAATAATCAAAGACAACAACTTTGAAGGAGGTAAACATTACTGTTAGACGTTTTCCACACAGTGAGGTTGTTTTTCTCATAATATGTTGTAACATTTTTGCAAAGTTTTTTTACATCTTTCTTGCATTCTATGTGTATCAAATGTCCTGTTTCTTATGCATATCAGAATCGTTTGAGATGTTTACACTGTAGTTAAATTTCAAAGTTGTTTTGTTCATCTCTTCAACCAATAACTCAATTCAAGGAAACAAAATCAGACAAAAAGTAATGCCAAATGCTCTGTGGGTGAATTAAAGGACACATAAAAATCCCAGCAACTGTGGGCTGCTAAGGAAAAAAGGCCTGAGTGCCTTGCCTCTTAATTAAATGCATATTAAATTCTGTGATGTCTGAAAGAAACCCTTACTGGATTTGCGGATAAATGTTTTCAAATTAATTTGTATTATTTTATTTGTACTTTTAGTCATCACCCTTATTAAAGGCAAAATTGAAGAAATTGAACTACCTATTGAAAAGGTTGATATCATCATTAGTGAATGGATGGGATACTGTCTGTTGTACGAGTCCATGTTGGACACTGTATTATTTGCCAGGGACAAATGGCTGGTGAGTGAGTGGTCATCTAATTACCATACTTAGACAACTGCATCTATCTCAGGCAATGACCTCCTTATGTGTTACTCCAAAATACTTGATTATGGAGTACAAAAAAATAATAATAATAATAATAATAATGATGATGATGATAATGATGTGTTTAATGTTCCGGCTGCTATTATGTATGCATGCACAGCACATATAGTCAGCTTTGTTAGTCTCGCTTGGGCAAGCAGTGAGACTCATAATCTACTAATACAAAAAAAATAGAACCACTTGCACACAAAATGACGGTTGTGGTCCCAGGTATTCGTGGCAGCGATTTTGGAAACTGGGAATAAGAATTTTTGTGTGACTGAAGCCACGCATGTTTTGCAAAGAATGCTTAGGAAAGATTAAATTTAGAGCTTTTCCGGAACGGGTCAGTCCACGAATTCTATCGGCTTGAAAACATTGATTACTTTGGAATAAGTGAACACTAGGTCGAAAATAAAAGAAGAATCTTAATTAGCAAAGACTTTGATCATGAGTGTTGTAAACTTTCATTGTACGCAAATGAGTCTAATGTGATGCAATATTTTCGGCGATGGTTGAAATGACGTGCCATGTTCTCATCACATTTCTCTCAAATCAAGGTCCTTCAATTTTCGTATAATTATACAGGCATGTAGGCTGTGACTGCAGACATATTTCCAGTTGTCGCTAACATGCGTACTAAATCAATTCAGAAAGAAATCGTCAAATACAGTATGAAAAGTACCATTGATAAATTAATTAAAGTAGGAAGTGAAAAAGCTTTAGCGAGTAAATTATCGTGTTTCGTGGTTAATTTATCACCTCATTTCTTTATCTTATCTAGTCTCCAAGCAAGTAAGACTAAACGCCAATTTTAAGAGCATTCTTGTTTGTAATCCACAATCTGCTCATGCACATTTGGATCTTCCATTACTCACATTTTTGACCATCCACATGTGAAACTTTGATGCAAAGTATTTTTGTCTCTTGCACTCCTTAATCTTTGGTTATTGCTAGTAATAGTTAGGTAAAAAATAAAAATGTACAATGTACATGTAGCTCCTTTTTCAGTCCTTACACCATGCAAAGCATGTATACAAATTCAAATTTACGACACCTCAAGTTCCAGACAATTATTCATCGATTACTTGGTGACAATTTTCTTGACTACAAGGTTAACTGTTGAAACTGCCATGAATGAATCTTTTTTTCTGATGATGGACTTGAGTTTAGTAAAGAAAGGCTGCACTCCTGTAAAGTACTTTGAGGAGAATATTTTTTCCTTTCAATGCTAATGGCCCAACGAAAGTTACAGGTATGTCACTGTACCTGATTGTAGCTCACATGTTACCATCTTCACTTAATTGCAGAAACCGGGTGGGCTATTGTTTCCAGACAAAGCACAACTGTTTGTCTGTGCCATTGAAGACAGGCAGTACAAAGAAGATAAAATCTATTGTAGGTTGTTGTTGTTGTTTATTTTTTTCTTTTCTGGTTGATTTAGCTATTTATAACCATTTTTAGCTTAAGTCCTGTACAGTTCTTTGGTTCTGTTGCTTTTTTTTGCCTTTTCTCGCCTGCATTTGTTTCCCTCTTCTCTTTATGTGCCTGTTATGCTTGCTATTTTTTTTTTCATCAAAAACCTGAGTCATTTTGTAATGCAAGCTTTGAAGTTGTACTTTCCTGTCGTAATATTTATTACTGATGTGCATTGATAATTTATTTTTTTGTTTACTGTGTGCTTTTACACAGTCAGTAATTTTATTAGGCTTCCACTGTAAGTTTGCAGATGAAGTTCTACAGGCACAGGGCTACTCGTCATGCAGTGTTGTCCTGCATGTTGTGATTCTGGCCAGAGTGATTACAGCTAGTGCAAACATAAAAATTGTGCATGTACATATATAGTAGTTTTAAGCAAGATTTCTTAAAATGAATGACCTTTTTGCAGGGTGGGACAATGTATATGGCTTTGACATGAGTTGCATCAGAAACGTGGCCTTAACTGAACCGTTAGTTGATGTGGTGGAGGCAAAACAAGTGGTCACTAACTCATGTGTAGTGAAGGTAAGGCTAATGCAGATAGTAGGTCAGGTGACACCCACATTTTCAAGTATATGTAAGGGGCTACTATACATGTACAGTGTAGGTACAGTATGTGTAATGGTGCCAGCAGATGGTGTTTTTTGATGGTGTTGCAAATATGTTTACTTTTTCTTGCAACACTCAAAAGAGCGTTACGAAACATTCATTGTACATATAGGATATGCATACAAAGATGTATATATAACAAAAATAAGGTCCAGTGAAGCATAATGATGTTATTTTCTTAACTACAGCCTTATATGTACCTTCAGGGTTTTGGATAATATATACAGCTGTACCTGTAGTCTGTATTTTTGATGTAGACTTCAGTACTTTGCTACATAGCCACTAGAAGTACATTGTATTACCAAGCTTGAATACTTAATTTTTGTAATAAATATAATTGAAAAGGAATTTCTTTTCTGCAACAGGAAATTGACCTGCATACAGTGAAGAAGGAAGACCTATCATTCAGTTCCCCTTTCCAGCTGTACTGTCGACGAAATGACTACATCCATGCTCTTGTTGCTTTCTTTACTATTGAGTTTACACACTGCCACAAAAGAACGGGATTCTCTACTGGTAAATCATCTTCTGTATACAAAATGTCTGGGACCATTTTTATGCATTAAGTTACACTTCACTTTCATGTTATATAGCACGCTGATAACTAAAATGAAGCGTGACTTCTTGCATCGAGAAAAATTTATTTTTTGATGCAACAGGTTACACTTATTTTTCTGATACAACAGGTCACACTTCATTTTCAAGTTATGTAGCACGCTGATGGCCACAGTTACCTCTTTTTTTGCCAAATTTCTTTTGACTAGAAAAAAAAAATTGATAAAAATTAATGACAAGCGAAGACTAGAGTATAATAGACTCTACTTGTTTGAGAACTTAATCAAACAGTATTTTTGTATCCCACCTTCAGAATTATTGTTTTTCTCACGAACATTATGGACTTATGAAGTGCTTACATGGTGTTTCAGTGTCTATGGAAACACAAAAAAAGTTGTTTAGTGTAGCCACACCCTGTGCATGACTTCAAGAGTTCAATATTAATGTTAGTGTTTTATTATAGCTCCTGACTGCCACTATACCCACTGGAAGCAAACTGTATTCTATCTTCACGACTACCTGACTGTCAAATATGGGGAAGAATTAATAGGAGAATTCAAAATGAAACCTAACCCAAGAAATAATGTAAGTACATGAATACACATTTTTGTCACTGCTGGTCCTGTTTTTAATGCACTTCCATATCTCAGTGTATTCCAATGAAGACAAAATTATATCTTTATTATTAATTTTTCTCATGAACTAAGGAGTCATCTAATTTCAACCCCAGGAGGGCTGGGTACAAGTCTGTTTATTGTGGGATAAACAAAATGGGACCCTCGGCTTGAAACTAGGCAATAATGTTATTTTGTCAGGGTTCACACACACCTTGTAGGTCCTTGAAAGTCCTTGAATTTTAAAATAAAAATTCAAGGCCTTGAAAGTCCTTGAAAATTGCAGTCGGTGCTGGTAAGTCCTTGAATTTTAATGCTAAGTTTATACTTAAAAGAAAAAGGAGCAACAGAGAAAGACCTTTGGGATAAAATTACTCACATGTGGATGAACTAAAAAAGACATGGATTCAAGGCTCTTTTTTGCACTGAATGTGTGATCAGGGGCAAAGATGAAATATGCCATGGAGTCCTTGAAAAGTGGCAAATGTGTCCTTGAAAAGTCCTTGAAGTTTTTGTTCAAAAAAGGGGAGTGAACCCTGTATTGTTATTGAGAGACTTTTCTTGAAATCTGATTTCAGCGTGATCTGGATTTTAACATCAGTGTGGACTTCAGTGGTGAGCTCTGTAACTATCAATCTACAGCTAACTACAGAATGCGATAGTCGGGTTTAGAAATTAATTGTACTTGTAGATGTGCAGTAACAAGAGGCTAGCTATTGATAAGAGGGTGCTGCAGGCTGGCATCAATTTGCGGTTACACAACTGTAGGCTAGAAGAGTTATAAGATTTAAGTCAGTGAGATGAGTAGTAAGTAAGGTAAGGGGAAGACAGAATGTGCTCCCTCCTTGGGAAGTCCTCCTCTTCTGCTCCTTTGCCAACAGCATCAACTTCACTCCTTGTTTTGTAAAAAAAATTACATTCAACCCTTGTTACAGCGTGATAGAGAAAACAGTAACTTAAAGCTAATTCAATTCAAACAAACATGCCATCATACTGAGCTAAATTATTTTTTACTTTGTACTGCCAAAAAATATCACCCACTGTGAAAATTAATTTTTTTAATAACAAGCTAACGATAGCCTGCGTTGCAGCCGGCCCACGCACTCGTCTAAACGATATTAATATAGTCGAACACGATATCGTGCACCAGGGGCGGATCTAGGGGGAGGGTGCAGGGGGTGTGCCCCCCCCCCCCCCCCCCCCCGTCTGAGATGACCTGCGGTTTTCTAATACAACTGGTATTCTGAAAAAAAAAAACTATGTGGTTTATTGGTGTTGGAGTAGAGCAAGAGACGAGTGCACCCCCTCCTAAAAACAATCCTGGATCCGCCCCTGTGCACTAATTTGCAGACACCCTATACAGAAGGTTTAAAGCGTCTGCAACGCAGGCAAGCCAACGAACATGCTGAAACAATTCTGATAAAAATTAATATTGGTTTGTTCTAAAAGGGTCTGTTATGATTTCCTCTTGGAGTAAAAAAGTAAAATCTCCTCGCACAGTGGAAGAATCAACACTAAAACAAACTAAGTCATGTTTGTTTCAGTTAGAGAGATGCTTCTTTTCTTTTGCTTCATAATATTATGTTTATTCTTGAAAAGGTGGTTGAAACAGATTCAAAGGAAACAAAATTCTTCCACTACAAATAAAATGTAGCCCTGAATTTAACCTACATGTATTGAAGTGCACTGTTCGAGGCTCGACCAGAACGTTGTGTTAGGTTGTCAGGGCTACGTTTTCTTTGTCGTGGAGGGCCAAAGTTTTGTTTCCTTTGAAGTTGTTTCTTTGTGCTTGAATTCTGAAAGCCACACTTGTTGAATTTAGCACACTGTAGTAAAAGGGGAAATATATTTAAGAAATGAGACTCTATTCTTCAAATAACATCCTTAAACATAAGGTGCTGTATAATTTTGCGATCCAGTTTCATGTATCATATTGGCAGTACGGTATTTCTTCGCTTCTTACATGTGCACACCATTTAGGTATACCCTGCCTTGATAAGGAACAATTACTACCCAAGATGTGTATAACACGTCAAACCATCTCAAAAGTTTATTTTTCCCTTAATACCTAAGGTAACTCCATGCCCTGTTTGAGACAGGGGGATACATTTATGCCGTCGCCATTTTTGTGCAGGTGGACGGTGGGGAGGGGGGGTGTTGACTGAAGGGATGCCGTTTAAAACTGTTTCGCAAGTAAGGGTTGCAACTTATACCTGAAGGGTACTTCTTAATTAGCAACGGATGCATGCCAATATGGCTGGTCTGTTATCATGTGATATAGCAATAATGTGGAGGCGTTACAGCTCAATCGGATTATTTTACCGTCATGAATTTATCATTCTACCACTCGAGTTAAGTTTAATATAGTATAAATTTTGATGAGTTAGAAGTTGTTAAATTTAAACTGAAATAAAATAATGCATTGGCTGACCTGCTACTGTATGCATGGAGAGTCCTTGGCCAGTTCAAAACACGTTCGTACACGTACTTAGCTTCATGCGCGCGGTACGCGAAAGTTATTACTTCTGAAGACTCGTAGCAACCCGTGAACAGGCTCTGCCGAATTGAGGGAAAGGGGGTGGTGGGGGGTGGAGGAGTGAAAACCTCTTTAACTCCTAACCCAAGTTGGGAGAGCTTACTCTTAGGTCTACTCTTCATTCCTTAAAGGGGCTTTGTCACGCTATTTGCTATCTTTGTAAAAAGCTCAGACTAAACGTGTTCTTGCATCAGCTGAATTCCTAAAATAACGGTCCAGTGTTGTCATTTAAGACTCTATTTAGGCGTCGAAACTGTTTCCTATTATCTGTTGCTAAGAATAGCAAGGATGGAGAAGGATTAAACCTTGAAAAATTTGGGCCAACTTTTTCAAGTTTTACTGATGCTCTACCTGCAAAAATAAACAAAAAAATCATTAGGGTCAGTGCTGCTGATAAAATTTGTGATATCTTCTTTATAATTCTACAGGCAGGAGCATTTTATGTACGGGAAAAGGCTTAATGACTTAAAACAGCAATATCCTCGTGACGTAGCTCCTTTAACGTTCCTCGCTTAGGTTGTGCGCAACTCCCAGCGAGCTTGTGATGTTGCTTCAAAACAAATGGCCATGCGTTAAATGCAGTTAGCCCAATGCGTTATAACGTTTTCTAAAACCCCGCGACGTATGTAACTAGTTCATTTTATTGTTTTATAGAAATTATTTTGGGATAAGAAGATCCGCTAGATATGTACCTAAGTTTTCGATGTATGATACTGTAATTCTTGTTAATTATTTTATTCACTTGTAGTTTCATAGACCCATGTGAATACTGCTATTGTCTATTAAATGCTGAAACGTTCTGTGCAAAAAAAAAAAAAGAACCCAAAAGTGTTGAGAATATAACGTGTTATATCTTACCAAGAGAAGAGATCTTGCATATTTATTTGTTTTATTATTGTGTGTTCTCTTTTACATATTTGTAAGTGTTGTAGTATCAAACCATGGTGCTGCGGAAAAAACCACACAGCCTAGTGCCTAGCCTCCCACGCAAACGTTCTAAGGAGTTCGTCACGCGTTTTTGCCCCTAAGAACGTTTGCGTGGGAGGCTACCTGGTGCCTGAATTACGCCATGTCCTGGATGCTGGGACGACCGTAAAATATGGCTATCTTAGTGCTGTTTCTTACGACTTTTTCCCCCCTGGATACCCCTATAACTCGTTCTCCTTAATGATAGAATTTATTTCACTACTTTAGACGTTTTTAGGGGAGCTCGTATTTCTTTCCTCCCCACAAACGCCTGCTTGGCTTGTTTACAGACCCCCCCCCCTCCCCTCCCGATTTCTACTGAGGGGAGGGGGGGGGGGTCTGTACATGGCAGGTTGCATATGCTTTTATGTGCATCATAACTTAATTGTACTGTATACGGATCCTTGAGTTTTAACATACGATTTTCAATTGTCTAGATAGCCGGCATTTTAATGTTATTAACTTTACTTATTATATCGATCACACATCCGACTCATCAAAAACTCTAAACTTTAGCACGTGACTGTCTTATGGTTCAGACCACTGACTATGCAGAATTTAATGCAGTCTAAAACCCAAGAGCACGCTATTTTAAGCAATGAAATACATCGCGTTCAGTTACTCTTTAGTAAAACCACTCAACGTGATGACCTTTGATCGAACCGTTTTTTGTAAGTTGCATTTTAATTTTAAAAATGTTTCAGATTTTCTTGAGCTGTTAGAAACTTTTAATTGAAAAGATAATTCAATTCTGCCCCTTTTTGACATTCTGTGCCATTACATTTAACGCGGTTATTTTCCTGACTGCTCCATGTCTGCTGACCGACCTCTACCAGGAAATGGGCAAAAGCGTGACATGCCTAACTTTCCCGTGACAGCAATGCTTATTTACATCACGCGACAATAGTCTTTTTCCCTAGGGTGCAATAGAGTTGTTTCACTTTTCTCCTCGCAAGTCGTGGCGACAAGATGGATTCTTTATTGAGAAGTTTTAATCGAAAGAAGATCGTTGATCCAAGCACATTAACCAGCACAGAACTAAACCGCTGTTTATCAATATTTGACCTAACTGTGCTCGGCATCGGAAGCACTTTAGGTGCAGGGATATATGTTTTAGCCGGAGACGTCGCGAGACATGACACCGGTCCAAGTATAGTTCTCTCATTTTTAATCGCTGGTATCGCCTCGATTCTTTCCGGGTTGTGCTACGGCGAATTCGGTGCCCGCGTCCCCAAAGCCGGCTCAGCGTATGTGTACAGTTACGTTACAATCGGCGAACTGTGCGCTTTTGTGATCGGCTGGAACTTACTTCTAGAATATGTGATCGGAACATCGTCAGTCGCTAGAGCCTGGAGCTCGTATTTTGATTCCCTCTTTGATGGTGCAATTAAGAACTTTACGATCTCAACGATCGGAGAAATGCACGCTTCAGGCATTGCAGAATACCCCGATGTTCTATCAGTTCTTGTGGTTCTAATTTTGACTACCGTTTTAGTTGTGGGAATCAAGAAAACTTCATGGTTCAATACGTTGTTCACTGGCATTAATTTATTCGTTATTCTGTTTATAATATGTGTGGGTGCAGTTTACGCCCGACCCAAGAACTGGTCGAGCAGTTTTATGCCTTACGGAATGTCTGGTGTGATGGCTGGGGCAGCCAGTTGCTTCTATGCCTTTGTTGGCTTTGATGTGATTGCAACCACCGGAGAGGAAGCAAGGAACCCCAGTAGAGCTATCCCCATCTCTATCGTTCTCTCTCTTGGTAAGTAACTATACTGAATTGTGATAAATGCATTTTTTATCTTGCAGATCTTCTTGTGCAGATCAGTTTCAAATCCCATTCTCCGGCAATTCCAAAAGTTCATTCGTTATGGTACTCTGGGTGCCAGAGGGTTTTTTTCCTATTGTTGGCAGCGAAAATTGAGCGGCGAAATTTTCGCTGCCAACATATCGTTTTAGAGACATGCTTTCGAAACGGTTGTTCATTTGCGGTCATGGACCTTTCTTATACGCTATATCTATGTGCGTCTGTTTTTATCATCATTCTGCCTCTTAATTTCCGGCCTTGTTTGAAGAGGAACTGAGAAGTATCATCTCAGTCTGTCATCCACCTGAAAGGCCATTCCCATCTCCCGAGCGACCCATACTTTTTTTTTAGGAAAACTGAGAATACACTGTCTGATAAGCCCAATTTTATTTTTCATTGCAGAGAAACGAGACGTCTGCGATTTTCTAGAGAGAATTAGATCATTCTCTCTTGCCTGCGAGAAACACTTTTAACAGAACATTCCTCCCTTTTGTCATTAAAACTATAGAGAAAAAAAAAGACAAGCGAAAGCACACGTAGACTGCAAGGAAGGCCGGAAGCGCATGACATGCCCTACGGGCTTGTGAGGCTCGCGCGCTTCGTTTGAAACTCTCTCACGAAAAATTTTGTTTTGCAGTCTAAAGTACAAGTAAAACATTATAAAACCACGCCCCCAGGCTTTTACTGGACTCGGGCTCCCTCGGTTAATTTTCTTTTCAGTTCTTTTTTTCTTTGGAAACGATAAGCATATTTATGAGGATGCATGGCCTCAAAAGATTTCAAGTGATTCATCCGTATCCAAAGCATCAAAGCATATCGAGTCGAAGCTTTGTTTACTTATTCTTCAGACGTTATGGTCTTATAGATACTTTTTAATGTGGTCTTGTAGTATTCTGGTGAATCTTGAATAATACTGTAACCGAAGGGCCGCGACAATCTGGCCGTTTTTACTAGGTTTTCAGTTAAGCTATCACCAAGTTTCTTAAACTTGACCCAATAGAACAATAGAATGTGGTCTTATCTACAAGGTGTTTGTATAAACGGAGCACTTGGTGATGAGGAGAGGATAACCTGCGTTCAGACATTCTTACTTCCCTTTTTTTCGAGGGAAAGCCACGATGTGAAGCTTACCAATAATTTATCTGGAATTTTCAATTCATACAGTTTTCTGTTTCCTGGCTTACTTCGGCGTGTCTGCAGTCCTAACGCTGATGTGGCCCTCCAGTGACCTTCCTGTTGATGGAACTTTACCCAATGTGTTTGCTTTGAGAGGAGCCCCTTGGGCCAAATATGTAATTGCTGTCGGAGCCCTGTGTGGATTAACATCGTCTTTACTTGGAGCACTCCTACCATTACCCAGAATGCTGTATTCCATGGCTAGCGACGGTCTCATTTTCAAGTGAGCTTTAAATGGACTTTTCATGTAAGGTCCAGAAACTCGACCCGGGGTCTACTCTGTGACCGCTTCAGTAAAAACGATACAGTTCTTTTGCGTTGTTTACTATGCCGTAGAGTTTCGCTGTAACTAAAAACCTACAGTATGAAAAGTCTAAGAAACCCCAATTTCCTTGTTCCCCTGACGAAACACTGATTACTATGCACTGTTATAGGTTGTTGATAAAATTATTTGAAAAAAATTGGTAAGGGCTAGTGGCACTTTGACATTTTATAGTTGAACTCCGTTACTTTGAGCCTAGTCACCCGGGATAGTCAGAAGCCACTGTTTGTTTATAGCGTAGAGGAACTCCCAAACTAAGGATGAAAGTTAGCTATATGAGCTCAAAAACTTTGCCTGATGTGTACGGAGACAACGGATAGCCAACGACGGCAACAACATTCAGGGTTCCAACTTGCTTCAGTTCGCGAACGGTGAAGTCATTCATGCCAGCCCACAGGGCAACCAATCAACGTAGAAACAGACTTAGCACAGGAGCCGCAAAACACAGGTTCCGAACCTTTTCAAAGACTTTCTCCAACCAACATAAGCGTGACCAACATATAAGGCTTCCGACCATCGCAATCTCGCGTGTTTTCGAACTATTTTACAACACAAATCAGGGCCAAAATAGGAAGCTATTTAGTCTATATTTAGTCTATCTATGTACTTATTGTTTCTGTTGATAAAGCACTGTTATTTTTCAGATTCCTTGCCAAGGTTAATCCCAGAACGGAAATCCCGATAATTGCTACAGTGATATCAGGCGTATTCTCGGCGATTCTGGCTTTCATTTTCAACCTTCACGATTTAGTCGAGATGATGTCGATTGGTACTCTTCTGGCCTATACCATGGTAGCTGTGTGTGTGTTGGTTCTTAGGTATCAGCCAGACACAATAGGCCTCATCAAAGAAAACAGCTCGGAAACAAGCTTGAGTGCGCATTTAGCGGAGAAAGACATTTCCGAGGAAGATACCCCGCTGTTAGGAGTGCTCTTACGAGATACCCGCAAGCCATCGCGTAAAACGGCTTTGTTAGCGCTAATTGCCACAGTTGTTAGCTGCATTGGTTTCGCAGGTGTCTGCGCGCTGATTATTTGGGCCTCGCATGGCTTGTTGCAGGCGAGGTGGTGGGCCATTTTAATGATGGTTCTAGTAGGCGCGGCAGCTATTAGCTCCATGGTTGTGCTCCTTTTGTTACCCCAGAATAAGACGCCCCTACCGTTTAAGGTCCCATTCGTTCCTCTGCTGCCTCTCCTCTCAGTGTTCATCAACTTATTCCTTATTTTGAAGCTCTCTTATTTGACCTGGATACGATTTGCTGTTTGGATGGTGATTGGTGAGTACTTTGATCGTTAAAACAATGACTTTTGCCTATATTATTGTTGTAGGGTAGGGGGTAGATTAGGTTAGATTAGTCGGAGAGGGTGTAGAAAGGTACAAAAAGCAGCGAGTTTAAAAGGACCACGTTGTCAAAAGCGTTCAAAGCTTAGGCAACAGTATGGAAAAGACTGTCATAATGTACGCAAAACAAAAACGCGAATTCAGTTTTCTTCGTTATGTCGGTAAAAATAAGCTACTTTGGTTTTGCAACGCATGAGTCAGTCGATACTTCTATTTTCTTCAGTTGCGAGTGGCGTTTGCAGTTGTAATTTCATTCTGCACCGAGAGTTGAACTGCACGCCGTGAGTTTTATGGGACGGGGAATTTAATGGCAATTGAGGGGACAGGTGAGGGGTAACAGCCCCGGAATCAGCGAATTCTAGAGCTGCCCCCTCCCC
Organism: Porites rus; assembly: GCA_964035705.1. Taxonomy (NCBI): domain Eukaryota; kingdom Metazoa; phylum Cnidaria; class Anthozoa; order Scleractinia; family Poritidae; genus Porites; species Porites rus. The sequence continues at coordinate 7,875,532 of OZ037997.1, read as the reverse complement.
TAAAAACGCCGGTACTGCATGATATATTGCTGTTTTTGAAAGGACAACTTGTGTAAACCTTTTTCTCTATTTTTCTAGGCTTGTCTATTTACCTGTTTTATGGTCTACGACACAGCGTAGAGAAAGAAAGACAAGAAGAACAGCACACAGAAAAAAGCCAGCCGACTTGAGAGCTGTCAGTGTCGATGATGGTTTGTCAAGTAGTCGGGAAGTTTTTTCCAACCTGGAGGAGCACATTACATAGTAACTGTCAACAACTGTTAAAAATGAAAAAAAGTGAAAGAATATAGTGCACTTGATTATGAACATACGTCAGGTGCTCGTCACGTCATGTACTTTCGTTCAGTTAACCTTAGCCTTGCGTAACGACACGTCACTGTTACGGACATCTCGATAATAGAGGGCTTAAGCAACAACGACGGCAAGGGCTACGAAAACGTCAGTTAAAAAATGAATTCGCGCTTTATCGCGCTTATTCCATCTCGTTTAATTTATCATATGTGGGCAAATTGTTTTGGAGTGGAATTCTGAAGGACTGTGTCAAAGTTCAGGAAAAGAAACAGAAAGTTGTCTTGTGTTTACGTCCTCGACAAAACGTGAAATTAAGCATTTTAACGTTGTAGTCGTACAACGACGGCTAAGAAATGTACAAAAGAGCATGATGCACGTGTAGTTGTTTTGCTAATCTAACCTATTGCCTTTTTGCGTTGCCGTTGCCGTTGCCGTCGTCGTTGCTTGAGCGCCCTAATAGGGAAAGCAGCTACACCACAGAAGTTTGACTAAACTGGGCTCTGGACTCTTGCTAGTTATGAACTCTCGCTATCACAAACTTACGGACATTGTTCTGGTCCTGGCGGTGCGCTTTCACTCTGCTGACTATCGTTGTAACGGACGTCGACCGCAGCTTTCAGCAGTCACATCCAATAAGGATCTGATGTTTTAAGGATGAAATTATTCTTTCAAACTGAAAGACTCAATGATCCACTGTTCTCTGCGGAAGACACAACGGTTCCTCTGTTCCCTAAATTTCATTTCAAGATGTACAGTTAAACCCCCATTAAGCGGCCACCCTCGGGGTACCTGCAAGTGGCTGCTTATTGGAGGTTGGCCGCTCAATAGAGGTTCGTCATTAATCAGCATAATCTTTAGCAGAGACACAACTTTATTTTGAAACAATGCAAAAGCGTGACGGAAGAAGCATTAACAATCAGTTGTCACCTTCTATCTCGGACCGTATTGACTATTTTCTAATCCCCCATAACACACTCTGTCCCCCCCCCCCCCCCCTCCCCAAATATTGCATAAGTTATTGTCTTTAAATGCCTCTTAGGAAAATGCAGTACCCCCAGGATCATATGAAAACAATGGTTTATGCAAAATTGGGGGCACAATTAGAGTGTATTATGGGGGATTGGAAAATCGAGAATTTTCCTTCATCATATTCTTGAAATGAAGCCAAACTATCGATCAGTGTATCATGCGCTTGAACTCTCGTTGGAACAACCAAAAGGTGGTCGCGGCCGCTTAATAGAGGGTTAATTCCCCATCATTTTTTACAATCATTTCGGGACTTTGATTACTGGCCACTTAATAGAGGGTGGCCCCTGATGGAGGTTCGACTGTTTCTTTGTTCGCTAAATGTTACTGGCCTGTTCACAGGCTAAATGTTACTAATCATGTTCCCTTGTTCCCAAAACTCCTGGGTGGTCCTTAGTATTGAACATTGCGCTTCCATAAAAGGAAAAACTTCAAAGTATCCGTGGGGGCACGGGCCCGATTTCCCTCATCCTTAACGGACATCGAGTGTCATCACTTAATATTTCGAGATTTAAAACACAACTTACAAGTAAATCCGTTTTTTATGATCATTATTTATTAATACTTAAGTTTTTGATTTACTTTTTTTCTGCTGCGCATCAATCGAAACTGATGAAATGTAAGTACGTGAAATGTAATTCTTCCGGGGGGGGCACACGCTTATTTAGCCTAGACAAGCATGTGCCGCTGAACAGGGTATGGTTTTCAGATCAGGGTTTTGATTAATTCCATTATCAGGGTCTTTTAGTGAGGTATTTTGTCTTATGCAGGATACCGAAATGAACGATTTTTCTCTAAATAAGATAGGGGTTTGAAGACCTCGGCGGCATACCTCTACTCAAACTTCCGGGATATTATTCTAAGGAAATACCGCTTACCAGAGTTAAGATCAACTAACTGTTTATATTTCAAACGCTATATAATAAGTTTTTCTTTCAGTCATATTACTAGGAGCAATGTTAATTTTTGTTCTTATTTCTGACAACCCGCCTCGATTATTTATGCTTACTGCGCGTTGTCAATGTTTGAAATATTGTTCTTTTAAAAACGAAATAAAATGTTGTTGTTGCAACAGCCAGAGTTTACTGTACAAGCTTCTGTTTATAAGTGAAGCTTCCCCCCGGGGGGTGGGGGGTGGGGGTACTTCCTAGTGGTAAGCTAATGGGTATGTGCCGCTGGATGGGGTCTCATTTTCAAGAATGGATATGGGGTTACATTTTCATAAGAGTTACTAGAATGGGGTCGCACATTTTCAGGATTTTGGGGGTCGGAAAATTCAGGTATGTCAGGGGATTTAAAAATAGAAAGATTTAAACCACATTCAATTTAACAAAGTGTCAGTTCATTTCAGGATGACCTTGTTTAAAGTCATTATAAGAAAGATCCATAAATAAAAAGTAACTAAGTTGGGACTGCGAAAATTGCCTTTTTCCTAAAATGGCTAAGGTGGGGTCTATAATATGGCCACAGAATAGACTATAGGGTAGGGGTTCTGAGAGGCCAGCAGCATATTCCCAGCGAAAATTAACCCAACTAACCCCCGCCCAGGAGTACCATCCCCTTCCCGCTAGAAAATTAAGTTTGACCTTGTAAAACACAGGACAACTCGGATTAATATTAATCGGATTAATATTAATCCTAATGATTATTATAATCCAGTAATAGATTATTATAATCCATTACTGAGGTTTGAGCCGTGCCTTGATCAATTAGGATTACTATTAATCTTATGTAGGATTAATATTAATCAGATTAATATTAATCCTAATATTAGATCCTTTAACAGATTATTATAATCCATAACTGAGCTTTGAGCCGTACCTTAAACGATTAGGATTAATATTAATCTGATAAATATAATCCCACATAGCTCAAATTTGTACAAGTCTCTCAATAAAGAAAATATTCTACTCTAACCACGACGAATTTGCTACTTGTGCTAGTAGTTTGTGAACAAAACTCTTAATTACATTCAGTCAATAACCGCACTCCTTATTATACGGTATTATATTTTAGTAGCAGAAGTCGGCAGTTGTCTCAGCTCTGCTGGTAATACAGTTGCAACTGAATTTTTTGTAAAAACACATGCCCACCGCACGGATTCGCTGGCCCAGAGGCGCTTGTTCCTTTTCATTTACTTCTAGGCTCAACATCGCTACCAGCTCTAACATATGCAAGTGATCGTGTGACTGATGAGATCAGTGTTATGTGCCGTCAGTGCTGTAATGTCTGCAGTTTGTCTGTCATAGCTCTGATCTGGATTATAATAGAGATTAATATTAATCCAGATGATTATTATTAATAATAATCTAATCCTTCCAATTTTTGCCGTGCCTTAATCTATTACTGGATTATAATAATCTATTGCTGGATTATAATAATCTATTATTGGATTATAATAATCTATTACCGGATTATAATAACCATATTATAATGTATTATTATAACCCACGGATTAATATTAATCCGAGTTGTCCTGAAAACAATACACTGAATACAGTCACTCGGTATTTCCGGCCAATTTGAAACATGATAAGCTTCGCGGAGTTACCGATTACATACTGTTGCACTTTACAACTGAAAGCGAGTAGAGGCGAACCGTAAGTACAATCTTTTCAGCTTGTTTGCATGTGTTAATTTATCGACAGAACTTCTTGTCCGTGCCATTTTAAAAGTAGAACCAACAAGAAATAGAAACACACCCTCTGTAGACGCTATCTTAAGGGAGCTACGTCCCCGTGTCACTAGTGCAAATGTGCGAGATCACCAGCTTCCGCCATTTTTATCTGCCGCGTTTTAGCTGACATCAATATGTAACAGTTCATAATTGAAGAAACTTCGATTCAAGATTTTTCTTTCCTGATCTTGGTTAAATAACGCGGCTCAGTCATAAAGAGCTATATTTTGTGACAGAAATGAGATCGAAGCTTATTCGTTTATTCCTTTTTGGTAGAAATGACGTCTGTATCTCGTTGAAACCACACGCGCTAAATGTTTGAGTTCAGATGACGGAGAGCATTTTAAAGAGGTTCTCATATCTACTTAACTTAACGAGAACGATGTTTCTATTTTTTAACACACCGTCTGTAAAAACAGCAATGTACGTAAGTTTGCTTTTCCTTCTACGTAAGTCTGCTTTTCCTTCTAGGAAAAATCCCCGAGGGGAATTCCCATATAAAAGTGACGGGATGTTTCGACTCCCTTTGGGGTCAGAAATTTCAGATTTAGGTCTCACTTGGGGTGTTTGGGATGGAACGTCACAATATTTGCCCATTCAGGTATCGATTAGGGCTCTCCATAAAGAAATTAACGAAAAATACCGTGATTTCTAGTCTCCTTTAGTGGTCAGTTTAAGCTTGAGCGACACCCTCATTGGTCTCCTTTCAATTTTCCGGCGTGCATCCCCGTCACTTTTACATGGGAGTTCCCCCCCCCGGGGAAAAATCTTGACTGCTTCCGCACTTATGAGTCTACTTGTAATGTGAATATGTTTTTTTTTTCGGAATCAAAACAGGAAGTCTATTATGTGATGGGCATTAGCCAGCGTAGTCTCCCTCGCAGCCGTTTTTTGGATGTGACGCAACGGCGTGACATCCGAAAAACGGCTGCGAGGGAGACGAAAGACAGCGTAGCGGTTTTTTTCTTTTCCTTTTAGCCAGGCCGTCTATTTTTGCCTGCTCCATGTACGGCGTATTCCTAGGCCTTCTCGGTAACCCATAGTCCGCGCGGAATAATGAGGCCTTGGGATTAGATTTAATTCGACAATTAAATTCTGCAAGTGGTGCATACACAATTTGGCGGGTGATGGTGGCGTACTTTCCCTAAAACTCCGCATAGTGAACATCACCGTAGCGATTTGCTTAAATCCCTATTGACAGTTGTGTCGGTTGGTAATTCTACAAGTAACGAGACCACATTCCAGCCTTCCTATTGAGGAGTATTCATTGCGAATGGGTTCAGCTTTATTGCTAGTCTGCTACAGAGTCGTTTTTAGAGTCGTCACGCAATGCTCCTCCACACTGAGGAGCGTTGCGTGACGACACTAAAAACGGCTCTGTAGCAGACTACTTTATTACCGGTGTCACGTTACCTCGTATTTTTAAAGCGGCTGGACACCTCTCTAAGACGGACAGTCAGGGCCGGTCCCAAAGGTGTCCGTCTAAGAGAGAGTCAGGTGACTGTTTTATGCAGCCTCCCACTTCATAACTGATAATGTGATGTGATGTGATCAACCTCGTTTCCAAGGCGCTTTTGCCTTCGCTTTGGGTTTCCCAAGGGGAAGGGAAAAGCGCCCTGGGGACTAGGTTGGTATGTGACGTAATACATGACATGACGGATGCACCACGTATATCTTAGAACCCTTTCTCGAAGGACCTAAACTGATACCGGATCCGGAAAACAGAGGCTTTTACAGTCAAATAGACAAAATGGACTGGGCTGTGAGACCGGACACGTACTACTATTCTTCTTATTTTTCCCGGGGGACTCTTATTTCAAAGTGAGAGGGATACTCGTCGGAAAGATCACAATTAAACCAGCCTAAAAGAGATCAATATTGAGGTGGCTCAGGCTTTATTTGACCCCGAAAGGAGACCAATATGGGCGTGGCTCAGGCTTTATTTGAACCCTAAACTGGACATCAATATGGGCGTGGCTCAGGTTTTATTTGACCCCTACAGGAGACCAATATGGGCGTAGCTCAGGCCTTATTTGAACCCTAAAGGAGACCAAATATGGGCGTGGCTCAGGCTTTATTTGACCCTTAAGGCAGACAATAGAGACCATACCTCAACACCGTGTAGGAGCAGCTCCTCACAATATAACAGCCTTTTTTTCCTGAGTGAGACGAAAAATATCCCAGTAAGGGTGTTCCCCCTAGGAGATTCGGCCCCGATAAGTTATTGTAACCTAGGATTTCTGGTTAATTTTACATGTGGCTCAAAAAATCATTTTATTTACATTTTCTTCATTTAACTTTTTGTCTTAGAAAATCAGTACTGCCATGGACAATCTAGAGCAGCTCGTGGACGCTTTATGCATTGGTGTAGGTGTTGCTCGGCTCCTTCTCAATACCAATCGAGTTGAAAAAGCTATTCAGGTGTACAAGGAATGTTTGACCCTCCTAAATAAAAAAGCCCTTGAAAAAGAAAAGGAATTCGTTGAGCTAACCACCGAGGTGATTTACTTCCCAATGATTATCGCGTACCGTCTTATGAATAACCCCGCGAGTGCCATAGAATGTGGAAGAGAACTCATGGCCATTCAACGAAGAACTGGTAAAAGAGACTTGGAAGGAAAGGTGATGTTTGAACTCGCGATGGTTTATGAACAGCAACTAAAGTATGAGGAAGCAAAACAGTATTATTCAAAAGCACTTACTAGCTATATGGAAACTGGTCAAAAACGAGAAGAAGCATTCTGCCACGGTAAACTTGGATCGTGTCTTATGTCCTTAGGAGAATACGGCAAAGCTAAAGAATGTCTGGAAAAGGGAATTGTCTTCTCTAATCGAGTTGGAGTCCAAGACGTAGGATGCATCTGTTATAGCAAGCTAGGAACTTTATTTTATTCCCTTGGTGAGTACGGCAAGGCTAAAGAAAATCTTGAAGAAGCTCTTGCAATCAGTAAAGAGACCGGTGATAAGAGAGGAGAAGCTACCTCTTATGGGAACTTAGGAAACGTTTTTAAGTCAACTGGAGAATATTTAAAAGCTAAAGAGTATTTGGAAACAGCACTTTCAATCCTAGGAGAAATTGGTGACAAAGAACAACAGAGCGCATGCTATTCAAACCTAGCAACCGTCTTTCTACATCTTGGTGAAGGTGCCAAGGCTAAAAAATATTTTGAGAAAGCGCTTGCGATGGCAAAAGAAGTTGGTGCAGGGAGAGTTGTAGCCTCGTGTTACGGTAACTTAGCAACTGTAGCCCATTCACATGGTGAAAATGCCAAGGCTAAGGAACATCTAGAAAAGGCACTTGTGATCGTGAAGGAAGTTGGTGACAAGAGAGATGAAGCAGCATGCTATGGAAACCTTGGATCAGTGTTACAGTCTTTCGGCAGCTATGCTGAAGCTAAGCAATATCACAGCAGAGCACTTGCTATCAATAGAGAAATTGGCAACGTAACAGGAGAGGGAACAGAGTGTGGAAACCTTGGAAATGTTTTTATGGCTCTTGGTGAATATGCCAAAGCTAAAGAACATTTCGATAAAGCACTTCCGTTAGCAAAGCATACAGGTAACCGAGAAGGAGAAGCTGTTCAGTGTAGAAACCTAGGCACTCTATTGCAGGCTCTCGGTGAGTATTCCAAGGCGAAAGAATACCTCGGAGAGGCACTTTTGATTGCAAAGGAAATTGGAAACCAACGGAAGGAAGCCTTATGTTTAGGAGACCTAGGAACTGTGTTTCAGAATCTCGGGAAATACGTCAAGGCAAGAGAGTATCATGAAAACGCACTTAGGATTAACAAGAAAGTCGGTGACAGGGAAGGAGAAGCAGCAACTCTCGGAAACCTAGGAAGAGTGTACAAATGTTCCGGTGAATATGACAGGGCGATGAAATTTCTTTATGAAGCACTTGATTTGGCGAAAGAAATTGGCAGCCGAGAATACGAAGCTAAAAGCTACCAACATCTGGGAACTGTATTTCTGTCTCTCAACAAAAATGCTAAGGCTAAAGAATATCTGGAGAAAGCTCTAGTGATGCACAAAGAGGCTGGAAGCAAATCGTCTGAGTTAACGACCCACTTTTGCCTTTCGCTACTTTTGTTAAATGAAAACCGCATGCATGAAGCTAAGGCACATCTTTTTGAAAGCACGTCCAAGGCTGAGGATATGCGCAGCCTTCTGGGAGAAGATGATAACTTGAAGGTTTCGCTTTTTGACGAACATGTTCATTGTTACCAGTTTCTCAGTTATTTGTTTTGTGCTGATAAAGATCCCTCAAACGCTCTCTACGCTGCGGAGCTTGGACGAGCCAGAGCCCTTGCAGACCTGATGGTAGCTAAGTACTCAATGGAGAAAGGGAAACCAGTCAATCCACAGTCATGGGTTGGTATAGAAGGGATAGTAAAGAACGAAAGTCGCTGTGTGTGCCTGTATGTGTCTTATTATGAACAATTTATATTCTTATGGTTACTCAAAGCAGGAGAACCAATGCTTTACAGATCAGTTATGCTTGATAACTGCAAGGCATTAAAACTCGTTGAATATTTGGGCAGTGGAACTTGTGGAAATCAGGTCAAATGTGAGGATCGATCTTGGTGTCCTTCAAATGTAAGTGAGCCAAAGCGAGAATCAGCATCGAATGGAGATATCGCGAACGTTTTCCAAATTTCGACCGAAGAAACCCAAGAGATCCTAGCTTTTTATTACCAAATGATCATCAATCCTGTTGCTGACGTACTCGAGGAACCCGAAATCGTCTTTGTCCCAGATCGCGTCTTTTACAAACTTCCATTTGCGGCTTTAAAGGACAAGAGCGGTAAATATTTGTCAGAAGCTTTCAGAATCCGCGTCGTCCCCTCTTTAACGACTCTGAAGCTTATTCAGGACAGTCCAGCAGATTATCACAGCCAAACTGGTGCACTGATTGTAGGTGATCCCGATGTTGGACAGGTGCGGTATGAAGGTGAAATTTGCCATCCACCGAGGTTGCCGTTTGCGCTAAGAGAAGCAGAGGTGATTTCCCAACTTTTAGGAACAAAACCTCTGGTAGGAAAACATGCAACAAAGCAGGTCATACTACAGAGCATAAATTCAGTGAGTTTGATTCATTTCGCTGCTCATGGTAATGCCGAAAGGGGTGAAATCGTCCTTGCACCATCACTCTCCACTAATGCAATTCCTCAAGAAGAAGACTACCTGCTGACGATGGCCGACATCGCACATGTTCGACTGCGATCCAAACTGGTAGTCCTCAGTTGTTGTCACAGTGCGGAAGGACAGATCAGAGCCGAGGGAGTGGTTGGAATCGCTCGCGCGTTCTTAGGGGCTGGTGCGCGCTCCGTGTTGGTGGCATTGTGGGCCATAGACGATATTGCAACAGAGCAGTTCATGAGTCGCTTTTACGAGCATCTTGTTCGTGGGGAAAGTGCTAGTGAATCTCTTTACCAGGCTATAAAGTGGATGAGGAATAACGGCTTTTCCGACATACAAGAATGGGCACCCTTTCAGCTGATTGGAGATAACGTGACATTTCATTTTGACAAATAAAGGTAAGTATTCGTTTTTTTCTTTGATTTGTTTTGTTTGTTAGGCAATTTCACGTTCTGCAACAATAGAAAACGGCTTGCTTAGACGTTAGTGTGCTGTACATTTATTCCACTGGGTATGCTTGTAACAACGGGCAGTTCAATCTTTTGTATCAGATATTCATAAAGTAACTAAACTGAAGCTAAGTAAGAAAAATAAAAGGAAAATAATCTTCGTAGAAATCGAACGAAATGCGCGTTTCAGGTGGGATGACCTTTTATATACCTGGCATTGATAGTTGTTTACTAATTTATTCTTCCTTTCTCGTGGTAGATTAAGTGGAAAATTTAAATGAAAATCCCTGGCTGTTCAACTTAAAAACGATGGCCCGACGATTTATAGCCAAAAGCATTTGTATTTTTCTTTTTTTTTTTTAGGGGGGGGGGGGGGGGGAGGGAGGAAGGGGCTGAAGGGGTGAGCTGAAATTGAACATATGCTATTGTCGAATTAATTGTCACATTGTTTCCGCCTTTATTTAAGAGGAGGTTTGGGGACCACAATTTTAGAGTACCACTGAACAATTGTATCTTGTATTTTAACGCAACCTTTGGTAGGCAAATAGGTCCCTTTTAGACAATTGTGTGGGACTGTAAGGTATCTGGCGCTTAAAATGGGGTCCTTCACTGATTCTTTTATTATAGTCCGCGATGATCTTCTATAACCAGATATTACTGCTGTCTTTCCATAGGTTTTCCCGCCTGATCCTGGGAGATCTAGGTACGTTCGACATATTAAAGCGCGGATGATGGTAGCAAAGACTTGACGGAATGATTGCATTCTGTTGTTGACTACCAGTAAACTCTGCTTTGGTTTTCCAAATAGGATACTGATGCCTCTACAAAGACAAAGATCTGTACTTTCATTTGAAGAAGGAACCTAACAACTAAAACTTTTAAGTACCGTTGTTTCTTTTAAAATTGCTGCGCAAAAGGTTTTGCCACTAAGCGTGACACGGGTTGGTTTGAGCAATTTGTATCGTTCTTTTTTACGATTAGCGCGTCCTATACAGGGGCGGATCTAGGGGGAGAGTGCAGGGGGTGCGCACCCCCCCCCCCTGAGATAACCTGCGGTTTTCTAATAACTGGTATTCTGCAAAAAAAAAAAAAAAAAACTATGTGGTTTATTGGTGTTGAAGTAGAGCAAGAGACGAGTGCACCCCCTCCTAAAAAAAATCCTGGATCCGCCCCTGCTATACATATCTATATATTGCCAAATTATGTAACATTTTCACCACAAGAGCTTATCTTCTCCGAACATATTGGATACTAGCATTTGACCATAGTTAATTGAGTGGAATGGTTATGAAACCCGTCAGACTCCTTTGTTATATGTTTTTGTGGACCTGAAAGTGCACAACGTTCAAAAGAATTCCTATCATTTTGATTGTGTTGACCAATAAAAACGTTGCATTAATTTATTCCGTAACAATTTGCCAACAGAAAACAAAGGATTGTGCACTTTCAGGGTGCTCCCAACATAAACTGCAGCACTGTTGTTTTTAACATTGATGTTTGCGCTTTTCATAACCAGTCTCCTCTAATAACTATGATTTGACTTAAGAGTCACACGTTACAGATCTCTCTCCGATAAATAAATTTTCTCTGTTGATTCATGAGCGACTATTCATTCAACAGACAGACCACACAAAACTTGTAGAAATGAGAGGAAATACAAAGGTGTTTAGGACTCTATGGCTAGCCAGCGAGCAAACTCTCTGTGCCGGGGAGCGGGGGCATGATCAGTGAAGACGGGGCGACGCAGAAGCAGAGCCTCCCAGAGAGCTTGCTCACAGGCTACTCTTTGTCTCTTTTTCAAGGTTCTCCACTTGATACTGACTTTGCTGATTTTAAAACTGGAAATCTAGAATGTTCAGCCTTTCTCGAGCTATGGAATTTTGAGTCATTATTTGGTTCTTCGAACAGACATTTTGAAGAAAACAGTCGTTGAATGCACCTGTCTTAAAGGGAAAACACCGTATTGTTAAAACTCGATAATGAATGCATCATAAACCGCCATCCTAAAACAAATTCAAACAGTCTTTATTTCGCTCTGCATTTAAGTCTGTTTGCATGGATGCATTCGTTGCTATAAACTCATAGGATAGAGTAAAGCAGGCGCTGCTGGCGATTGAGCAATAATCAGACGATGATTTTGTAAATTTGTTACCGTTTCCTCGGAAATGGTGGGATTCAATAATAAATGAATTTTTAAGACGAGAGTCCTTTCGGTTTCTCGGAAGCGCGAGGTAGTTTTTATTAGAAAGGCGAATTCTTTTCTACTCCGTCGAGGTAAGTGAACACATTAGCTCACATTTTCCGTTATCTTACGAGTTTAAGGCCGAGATATATATATATAGTTAAGGTCTCTGGGACAACTTCGTCTACTGTGGTTTTTACCTTAATTATCTGCCGGAAGGGAAAAGTTTAAAAATGAAGAATGCTCTCATTTCTTTTTTTGTGTGGCGAATTTCCATATAGTGTTATTCAAGTACGTAGATTTCCTGTAGGTACTGTTGCCTGTTACAAGCGTTTAGATATTGGGAACGGCGCGAAGAAGAAAACCGAAATGTAAGAAAAGGGGAAAGAGGTCCGAGTACAATATATGAAATATTGTTGGTTTTCACATGACGCCACTAAAATTCAAACAACAAAACTATCGATGTTTTACTTTCACGATGTATTAGAGCAGCTGAAAACTAATTTTCATACAACTTTTCACTTCAAGGGTTGTTGGTTTTGTGATAGAGTATGCTTGAATTTCTAAGCTTTTGCGTGACGCAGCATTTACATGACGGCCCAGAGAGCTTTCATGTGGGTGAAACAAATTACTTATTTTAGGGAATTTTGCTCTCTAAACAGTTCATGTATGAGAAAAAGTATTACTTTAATGTTTATGAGTTCCTCAAAGAATAAATTCACGCTTTTGTAGCAAAACTCGGTAACAGATGTTTCTGTTGGTTTCCGTCCGTCATGTTGGTGCTCATCCGGATGGGCACCAGCATGGTGTCTCCATACAAATCTCTATTTCGTATACGAAATATTCCTCCGACCCGAATCTTGGCGACGGTCTTTGCATATTTACCTCCTTTCACTTCCCAGATTCTGGACTTTATCTATTGAACGGTTTTGATTTATATTTGATCTATTTTGAATGGTGTGACACTGAAAACTGGCAATAGTGGTCATAGGGTCATCGTAGCTTCATTGAAACAAAATACAGCTGGAAAGAACGAAAGGGACCCTACAACAAAAAAGACAAAGATAACATTACTTTTAGTAGCCGGGAGTGGGGGAGTACTCCCTATAATGGCCTATTTCAGGCTTCAGGTATTCTTGGCTTGCACTGTCACGCAATGAAAAATAAAAATGCAAACCATTCAATACAGAAGGACTAGAATCTGGGAAATGAAAAAAAGATAAATATACAAAAACCCTTGCCAAGAATCAGGTCTGTGAAATATTTCAAATGCGAGATATTGGAAAAAACGGTTTACCTAAATTTATAAAGCTTTGTATGGAAACACCATGTTGGTGTCCCTTTCAGGAACACCAATATGGCCGCCGGATACCAACAGAAACATCTGTTTTCGAGTTTTCCTACTAATGCGTGAATTCTTCGCTTGAGGAACTCATAAAGATTACAGTAATATTTATTCTGAGACAAGGAATGTTTAGATTGCAAAATGTCCCAAAATCGGTAATATAAGAGCTTTCTCGGCCGCCAGCTAAATGCCGCGTCACGCAAAAGCCTGGAAATTCAAGCGTCCTCTCTCGCAAAACGAAGAACCCTTTCGAACCAAAAATTTGTTTATGTAAAGATGTTTAGGTACTGTAATACCTCGCGAAAGTAGAAACTCAGAAGAATCGATAGTTTCTGATGTTGATTTTTGGTGACGTCACGTGCAACCCAAGAATATGATAACCCGCTGCGATTAGGTTTTCATGATCACTAGTTAAAGAAATTCGTCATTTCGGTCTGCAAAATGACCTAAGAAGGCTGCAAAAGGATTTTATGGCTGTGAAAAAGAAGAGAAAATTATCTAGGTTTGTGATTTATTCATATTTAAAATAAAGTGCATTTACAGCAGTTATAAGGGGACCCAAACAAGGTATGTGAAAGGGGCTCCATGAATGGCAACCTCGTCCCCAGGACGCTTTTCCATGGCTTTGGCGGTGGGGCCCCACCTCCAAAGCAGCCACGGAAAAGCGCCCTTGGGGACGAGGTTGCATGAATGAAAGGTACATGAAAAGGGTAACGTTTCTGTCAAAAATGGTATGTAAAAGGAAAAGGGGCTGGATCTCGGCGCGGAGCCTCCCAGTATCCTACCCTTCATGCGACTCAAGGCGAACTGATGTCACGCTTGCTACATTCTGTTTAACATTTATGACGTTCCTATCCAAACCGGTCCTCTGAGGTGCAAATTTTAAGTATTCCAAAAAAAACTAGACTGTTCACAGTCCCCCATTTTTCTTAAGACCGTCGACATCGAGGGTTTTGCGTTACTGGCGGCCCTCTTGGTTTCATATTTACCGAGAGGGTGGGCGTCGAGGTTTATCGTCCCCCGCCCCCTAAGTACATTTGACACCGACGTTCCCAGGGTCCTCCCCTACTCGGTGAGGGGACAGTGGGAACGAGGTTGACTTCCGGGTTCTTGAACTGGGAAATTTCCCTAAAATGTTCTTTTCATTCTTTTAACTACAAGATCACTCTTCGCAAGCAAGAAGCGTCTAGGTGAGTTCAAGTTATAGAAAAACCTTGCATACTTTATCCATATATTCTTTTTACGGTAATACCTCCCCATTATGGCTCTTAGTAATACTCTTGTGCTTCGGTTCTGATATTTTTTACCGGTGTATTATTCAGGTGATTATTAAGGAGTTTACGCAACAACGACGACTACAGTAACAAGAACGGCGAAAAATCAATAGTTTTAGACCAGCAAAACAACAACTTTGAACGTGCATCAGGCCTTTTTGTACAGGCTCTGCCGTCGTTGCACGACTACAACGGGTAACTGCCTAAGTTCACGTTTGGTCGAGGACGGGAACAAAAGAAAACAACTTTTCCTTTCTTTTCCTTAACTTTGAGGCAGTCGTTTAGAATTCAACAGCACTCCAAAAACATCTGCGAACATCTGACAAATTTAACGAGATGGAATAAGCGCGATAAAGTTTCAGGCAGCACAAATTTTATTTTTAAGTGACGTTTTCGTAGCCGCCGCCTTCGTCGTTGCGTAAACTCCCTATTCTTTCCTGCTACCCACGATCACTGATTTTGTTCAGTATTGAACTTTTTACCCTTAATCAAGATCCTTATATGTCCGTGTTCGCTCAATCTACCTAGATTGTTGTCGTAAAGATTGCGGACCTTCGAAGAGTTGAGTTGTGTCCTGATTATAATCGATGAGATGGCTAAACTTTCTTTTATTGGAATTGCTGGCGATAGTTAGGTAGCAATTGTATGAAAACCTTGCATTTATTAGTTGATTTGCTTTGTGTTCCTGTCTAGAAAGAACTGATGTAAACAGTTTGTTAGTTGATGAATTTTTATTGAAATCGAGCAAGTTGCTTTTTACCACGTACAATGTACCGGGTCTCTACTGTAGTAATTAAAATACAAGAATACGGCCTAACAGTTTAATTTCGCGAACAACGATATTTGCGTTTGTCGGAGTCAAATGCAAATCAATAGTGGATTTCATCGGCATTGGGACTGATCAGTTTGTAGCAACCTTTTCGGCGTTCAGCAATATACCCTTCGAATCCTTTCCGTACGAGAAACGTTTCATGGCTAGTTCCCACACAGTACTTTCAACGGGTTCGAGTACAACCTGCAGTCTTTATATATAGTTTTGTAGGTAGTGATTGAAATTAGCAATGCAAACGATAAACCGGTGCAACGCTTCCTTGGGTATTTTTTGCGGTCCGTTGAAAAATCCGCAAAGTTGGCTAAAGTTTATATGCGGTTGTTCGGCAATTGTCATTTCCTTGTTAGCATGGAGACGTCTGAACGCAAGCTACGGTAATCATATGGTGACTTGGGAACAAGAGAATTGGAAACTAAGGCCCGTTTCAAACGTCGTGCTACTGCCGTGCCGAACTAAATTGATAGAATTAAATTCGACTTTAGCACGGCAGTAGCGCAACGTTTGAAACCAAGCCGTGCCACTACCGTGTAGCACGGCAAGCTTTGCCGTGCTGGCACGGCAGTAGACGGGACATGGATCATAGCTGTATTCTCAGGATTTCAGATCCCACCAAATCAAGCTCGATTCTGAATTCTTATGAGCAGAAAATTTGTTTCGAGGTGTTATTTCTTTATGTCTAAAACATGCTTTTTTTTTTGTTCTGGACCTTTGAATGTTGCAAAAGCTGCCATAAATGGATTGATCATTTTAAATCTATTAGCTAAATGCTACAGTCAGATTCCGTGCCCCCTTTTAAGATCTTTCAATCATAACATCTTGCATTCTCTTGTCGACGTTCTTGTCGAAGTAAACTAACCATTTTTACACCCCTTTCGTAAAATTTACTCCCTTTTTACAAAAGTAAAACAAGGTGAGTTAAATTTTCTGAATGCAAATATTAGACCGCTCAAATACATGCTCCATTGAAAACTAATAGTTATTAGTCTGCTCTGGTTAGTAGTACTATTTGTTTTCAACTTCGGGCGAAAATCGTAGCGGGGCAGTTAATTTACTATAAAGTTCTGAAACCTTCGAAAATCTGCGATAAAACTGGAAATCTAGAATGTTCAGCTTTTCTGGAGCTATGGAAATTTGAGTCAATATTTGGTTCTTCGAACAGATATTTTGAAGAAAACAGTTGCTGAGTGCACTTAAGGGAAAACACCGTATTGTCAAAACTCGATAATGACTGCATCATAAGCCGCCATCCTAAAACAAATTCAAACAGTCTTTATTTCGTTCTGCATTTAAGTCTGTTTGCATGGATACATTCGTTGCTATAAAATCATCAGGACAGAGTAGAGCAGGCGCTGCTGGCGATTGAGCAATAATCAGACGGTGATTTTGTAATTTTGTTACCGTTTCTCGGAAAGGGTGGGATTCATTAATAATTATTGAATTTTTAAGACGAGAGTCCTTTCGGTTTCTCGGAAGCGCGAGGTAGTTTTTAGTATAAAGGCGAGATTCGTTTCTACTCTGTCCATCGAGGTAAGTAAACACATTAGCTCGCATTTTCCTTAATGTTACGAGTTTATGGCCGAGATATATATGTAAGAGTGCTTTTGGCGGATTTCATCCTCGGAGACCCAGGGGCAGTCAGTCAGCCTGTGCTTGAAAACTTTCGTCGCGCCTTTTCTCCCGGCCCGACTGACTGCCCCTGGGTCTCCGAGGATGGGCGGATTTCGGAAAGGTTTTATAACTGTAAGAAGCTCTATGATGCTTTAGCTTCGACTCCTCGGGTGCAGTCATTCAAATCAATTACTTCTTCCTCTTTTAGTATCTATCGTATAAAACAGCACTAGGGGTTACTAATCAACCCGATATCATGCCAACAGCCAGGCTACTGTAAAGTCAACTAAGGAATATCTACGGAGGCCGAAAAACTCTTCAAAACTACAGTAGCTTGCTAATTTTTTTACTCAGCTCCAAACCACAGCTGCAGCATGTAACACTGCACGCTGAGCATTTTTAAAAGTGAGGGGACCAGTGACCACCTCTTTTGAAGTGTGCGTGTGTGTGGGGGGGATTAGGGATTTGGCTGTTCTCTCTTTGTGGCTGTTTAAAAATGTCAGATTACTGAACCTTTCTTGAGTCATTGTTGAGCGGAGCCATGCATGTTTATAAATTTCAAGTGGCTAAAAAAAGGACCTTTCTGCTGCAGCGCCTGATTGCACAGCAAGGATTCACCTTAAGGAGTTTGCAGATAATGATCTTCTGAGGTTCCTGTAACTCATTCATTTTGTCTCTAGAATGTCATCGAAACATGTATCACAACCATTGATCAAAACTTTTTATTGAGCTTTAAAATGCGTCAGAAACCACATCGTCAGCCGATTTGATTCGTTTTAAGAAACCGTAGTTCCGTGGAGTAGTCTTAACTTCTTCGTAGTTCTTAACTCAAAGAATCCATTCCAGCTGCATCGTTGCATATGTACATAGCCTTACTGGTTTGAAAACGCAGAAGTCTATCTGTAAAGAGAGGCGTTGTGAGCCTTACTACGCATCAAATATAGAATGGAAACGGACCAATAATAAATTAAGATGCTGGAAGATTCTCATTCCAGGAAAGATAGTTTTGATATGAAAATGTATATTACAGTGGAACTTCTATATATGAACCTCTATATAACGAAGTCCTCAGTATAACGATCAACTATTTTTTAACCCGCCCAAAAATAGTAACAAATATGGCAATGTCAAAAAGAACCTCGATGTAAGTTAACAAACCTCGTTATAACAAACACATTTTGCCAGTCCCTTGGCCCTTTGTTATATCGAGGTTCCACTGTACTTAATTTGATTTCTTTATTTTTCAAAAAGTGGAGGCCAACAGAAAAATGTTTTTGATTGATTTCTTTTCTTAATCCCTTCACCAACTTGTCAATTGTTTAAGATTTTAAGAAAAATTCACAATGCTGCCGATATATTGGGTCTTCATAGCTCAGTTGATAGAGCAATGCAGCGCTAAAGCAGAGGACATAGTTTAAAATCCTGTTTAAACCCTGAAATTTTGGGGGATTGATTTGCAGTTGCTCAAAAAATATATTACAACTGCGGAGCACTTTTTTGTTATCCTCAAGCATAGGTCTTGTCTTATTGCCTTCATTCATCACTAGACTGTTTCAACATTTTTCACTTAAACAAGTATGAAACTTGTTAAGTCGTTTTAGCATTTTCCAAATTAATTGAATTAAAATGAAAAACTATTTTTTTGCCGGAATAAAACACGTCACTTTGTCAAAACATTCTTTAAACGTTTTAATTTTTTATCGGCAATGTTTGCAAATATTTCGGAGATTTTGTCAAGTGCAATTAAATTACGATTAATTTTTGTTGCAAATTCAGTAGCTGCCGGTAAACACCGTCAGGCTAAATTCCGTCGCTTTCTTACCGTAACCACGTGACAGTCGTGACAGTGTCGCGAAACGAGCTCGAAAATTGCTTTCCACTGATTTGCTAAATACCAATCTTGTTTGTGAAAGCGGCTCAAACTGTCTCAAATAACAATATTGAGAACAAGTAAAATGTTGTGAGTCTTAAAACAAGGTAGACAAGGTATGCATATTATTATATAAACAGCAATGAAATAACAGGTGAGCTTTCACGCAAAAACATGATATATATCTTCACACGTGAAAAGATCACCGTTGCTATGACTGCATAAGGGAGTTAAATAAGAAACGACGTGTTTGAGCGACGCACGTCAACCGGAAGTTGAATTTTTGCAATTTTGGGCCATGATTTTGAACAAATTTTCTAGCAGATTGTCTCTATCAGAGTAAAAAGACTTAGCAATACAATTATGGTAGCATCAAGGCATATTAAAAGAGGAAAAAGCTCACTTCCGGTTGACGTTCGTCGCTCAAAAACGTCGTTACTTTTACTCCCTAATAATTCGCGCCTTTCGCACGAAAAAAACTGTTTAAGTGAAATGGTTAGGCATCTCATTGGTGTTTATGATAATAAATAGAACCTTGAATAGCCGCCTTCATGCAACTGATCGTTACACTAAAACTACCTTCTGTAACTATTTTTATTCTAGAGCGAAATGGAAATAAAGTTTGTTGTTGTTGTTGCTGCTTAGAGGTACAAAATTTTTCTTCTCGTTCAACCACAAAGAGAAATTTAGTATCTCCGCGCGGCTATGTAATATCCTCTATGACTCTGTTTTTTCGGTGTTTCTAGTATGGGTGCAGTTGAGACAAGACCTCGCAGAATTTGTTCACCTATTAAGGGGATCTCAGGTGCCATCCAACCTAATGTGAGGTATGGTTCAGACACATACGCTCGACAAGTCTATTGGATGGCTGAAAGGGGTGAACTGCGTAGCGCCGAGGATCTTCAAAATTGCCTAATGCTTCCGGGCTGGTACAACACGATCAACGCTAAACTTGCCGAGAATAACTATCACGTTGAGGAGTTTAAAGATCAGGTGCGGCTTGTAGTCTGCCTAGGGGATAAAGACCTTTTCTACGAGACGTTCTTCGAGGGTGAATTCGACCTTGATGCCATTAGAAACGAACTTGACGAGATGGATAAAGACTTACGTAGTGAAATGAGAGAAGGAGGTGATATAGAAGACGCGTTCAACCAGGAAGCCCTTAGATTGGAGGCTCTGCGCCTACGTGCAGCTAACGGAGAGGGAGAGTTACCAATCAGCATATTTTTTTCGCAAGGAAACAGATCCTTCAACAACCTTGTTGGTGGGGGTTTTGCAAGACTCTGCGGCTTTGGAGAAGGCTGGATTCTTCATGCTGGCCTCGACCTTGGAGGTTTGAGGGTAGAGTGGGGCGTAGGTCCATATTCAACATCCCTTGTGTATCCTCGCTACAGCGCGCGCGCAATCCTGGCCAAGATTATGGTGCCGAAAAAATCCCTATTTCAACGATTTATTGAGGGGATTCTCCATCCCATCTCGACCTTGATCGAGTGGTATTGTCGTCTCAAAGAATTCTTTCTCTATTTTCTTGGGTATACCAACAACACCTCGCTTTCTAAAATTGCTGAAGTGTGCACCACTTACAACCGCAGCAAGGTCTGGAACCCGGTCGGCTGCAACTGCCAGAAGTTTGTTTTCGAAGTTCTCGATCGCTTGAACCTCAGATTTGCCCCTGAGGGTGAAATGAAAGCTTTCATCGATCGCATCAACCGAGGTGACTACGACCTGAGCATTGTTGGTCCCAACGGTTTGCAAACTGTCTTCACGAGCGTTCGTGACCTCGATGAATTCGCAGATGCTCATTGGAGAGTCTTGCCTCCTTCGTCAAAGTACCTTCTGTGCACTTACAACAGCATATGCTCAGAACGAGCCAGTGATGCGGCAGCAACCACTGACAGTCCTTGGGTACGCTCTGCTCTCAACAGGGATGAGGTTCATCAGGTCTGGAGCAGCCGTGTGCAAGAAGTTCATCGCCTTGTTAAGAATTGACTGAGTAAAGAGTCCTTGTAGAATTAGGAAGAAAACAACTTTTAAAATAGTAGACATTTAAACTTAACAAAGGACTTGTGTTCCATTTTTTGCTTACTTATGAATGCATTTTCGTAGACGAACTTAGCGCTACATTATCTATACCGTCCACTAATATGGACTTCATATCGGTTCTGGGATACACGCGATTTGGAACCCCCCGAAAAAAATTCTTCACAAAACGTTTTTTCAACAACCTCGTGAAGTATTACAAGTCATGATAATTTCGCAGCAGTGAAGATAAAACGTAAAAACTTGTTTTTTTTTTTAACTTGAAGCCATTAGTGTTACTCATTACGCCACCTTAGCTAGATTTCCTTTCTTTGATGTTGTTGAACATATAACAAAGGTTCACTTGTTGTATTGGCTTGTTGCACCGTAAAGACCCTTGGCGTTAATTTGGTGGGAAGAAAATTAATTATGGTTTTAGATTAATAATGAACTTTTAACCTGACGTAGATATATCTTTCGCTAGGAGGTCCCCAGATCCCTATCTCGTGTTTCAATAGCACTTATGAAAGTTAAATGCTTTAAGCATTTTTGCTACGTAAAAATATTCCTCTTTTGCTTTCTGGAGTGGACTACGTGACTTGATTAGCCACGCCCAGTTTCGAGCCAAATTCACAACCTAATTGACTTAATTTATTGTTCAATATGCCGCGAAAACTCCGATCGTAGACATACTGTCCGCTCATTCTTCCACTTGCCGTAACTTTATTAAAAAAAAAACAGCACATAGTCGAGGCTGTGAGGATTTTTCTATCGTTTTCCCTGTTCGACGTAGCGAGTTGATTTTTCGGCTCAAAACACCGTCAGCATATCGAGTCTCTCCAGGCTCCATACCTGATATGTTTCGAATTCCGAAAGTCTTTACGCTATTATTGTAGACGCACATTTTTCAGTTTCCATTTCAACTTTCACAATTCTCTTTCATTTTATTTTCATTTCACCGCGCTCTCAAAATGAGAACATAAACATGACGTCGGGTTATTGGGTAGAGCTATAGTCGCATTGAGGACCACTTCAAACGAAGGATGACAAAAATGTCAGAGCGAGGTGCGTCAGAAGACCCGGTTCAACTTCAACTCAATTAAACGTATTAAAGAAAAGGTTAATTAAAAAAAGAGTTGTACGCTCGGTTTAGTGCAGGAAACATCACGACTATGGTTTCAGTTTTTCGCGACTGGTTTTAACTAAAGTTAGGAAACATCTTAAGAAACTAATTTTGGTTTAAGAATAGAAGTTTGTATTAGAAAAGTCATTACCCCCTTAATAGGTGTTTGCAGCTGCGATATCGAAGTAATAGGTCTTTCTTTGTCTTTGTTGCAAGTTCGCTCACTCGTCTACTCGGAACGAAGCTTGCATAATGATTAGTCTTTCTGATCTCATTAAATTCTTTTTTAAGCTAGACGTGTCCTAACACCTTTTAAGTTCTTCCGTTCTCAGTTGTACCATTCTCAGCCAAATTTCACTTATTTTTCCAACTGTAAACTGGAATCTGTTTCGACAGAACCCTAGGAAATTAAAACTTAGTTACTTCACAACTAACGCTTAATTTTGTTTGGATACTTGTATCAGAATGAATTTGCTCATAAAGTTATCGCTATATATTTTTTTTCAAATTTCACCACGTGTAGCGTTACTTAGCTAAATTTCACTTTGTTTTGTTAGCAAACTCATATCACCTGCAGACATCTATTTTGTGCATAAGAATACTATTGATCCCTTTTAAAAACCAATTAACTTAATACTTTAGTATAATATAACCCCTTTGTAAGCTTAACTTCACTTAGACTCACCTAGACTCCCCTAGTAAAAACTTAGTACTTGCTGGAGTACTAAGAAGCTCAGTAATAAACCGCATTCAACTCAACTTCTTCTGTTCTTGGTCGTCCTACAATATCTGTACCCCGACATTATAGCCATAACCTATAGCTATTTAATTTCGGCTTTGGGCTTAACCCGTTAGGTCGCAAGAGTGACCAACATCAGTTTCCCCTATCGTCCCATGTAACTAAGGGAATCAGGCTCCGGAAACCGGGAAGTTTTTCTCATGGAATCCGGAATCCAGAAAATTTTTTCTCATGGAATCCAAAATCCTAGGCTTTGGAATTCGGAATCCAACGCTAGGAATCCGGAGCTCACCGACGATTGGAATCCGGAATCCAGTACTCGGAATCCGGAATCCACGGGTTTTGAATTTAGAATCCAAGACTGTCTTGGATTCTTGATGATGGGCGACCCCTGCATAGTCAAGAGAAAAAGTTATGAAAATTAATGAAATTATCGCCTAAGGGAAAGTGCTTTGCGATCTTTCATGACAATATCTCTCAACCAAATCCTGTGCAGATCGGTCTGGAGAATTTATGTGTGTGGATGTTGGGGCTTAAAGGATTAGCACTGAGAGCATGCCTGCATAACGGTCTTTCCCGGAAATGTTTCTGTTGAAGCATAGGGTTCAGGGTGACTGACTGCAATAAACAATAGGCCATTTTCGAATTCCAAAATCTCTCTCTTTCAGAACGAAGCTAAGTGCAAAATCTTGCTAGCGAAAATGAGTTTTGTTTGTACGAGAATACAAAGTCAGTTTAGTAGCAATGGCTTCGCACTTATTTAGCCTCGCTTTGAAACATAGGCTTACAACTGGGAAATGGCCTAGCAGTGACAATTTCGTTTCGGTTTCTTGGAAAGACAGAATAATTTATGAGTTATTAAACTTTCTGTTTGTGACAGTCGCAGCATGGAGCCACTTCCGTTACTTTCTAGGAGTGCAATACAGGAGGATAATTCTATTCAGTTGATATCGATCTGTAAAGTAAACGGAGAGAACACTCAACGTATACACTCTGGTAAGTATATACAGCTTTTTAGAAGAGGTTAGCCTTAAAACCAAAATAATTTTTACAAACTGGGAAACACTTAGAGTGCTTATATGCCTTTCTGGCTATCTTACAGATCTTGGACGTTGCAGTTTTCTGGCGATCTCTCTCCATTTTCGCCATTGCGTACATTTCTGACCTTTTCTGGACACAAGTGACCGAACGTAGGGTTATAAATTACATTATGAGAAAATTCGATGCAAAGAATCATTAATTTGATGCATATAATAAAATTTTGTGAATTGATAAGTAGTAATTCTCACTTCGTGAGAAGTGGACCTATAATAAATCCATGATCAGAAATCCAAAATTTTTACACTTCGATAAATAAGAAAGCAATCCCTGAATAAGCGTATGCAGGCTTGAATATCATGCGAATATGCAAGCTTACTAGACGTTGGTGTTTCTTTAGTGCTACTACATTCATCTGATTCATGTGAAATCCAGGGAGTTCATAGAACGTCTATTTTTGGCCGTCTACTGAAACGGAGGTACCCGACGACCGACGTTTTAGGTGACTTTTTCGTCGTCCCACCCGCAGAACTGCTAGCAACCCTTATCAGTGGGTCCGAGTAACCCTACTTTCATGACTAAAATTTTGGGGGACGTTTTCTTGTCTCTATACCGAAATTTTCCGGAGACCTCTTATAGCACACTGTTTTAGCGATAATCACAAAATCTAGGTTAAGTTCGAAGAACACTGGCAGACTCCGAAAATCGTTGGTAATTTCGTACAAAAACTTCTAATACATCTTAGACGAATGGAAATCTAGAACCTCTTAGCCTATGAAAGTGAATAATAATGAGGACGCTCGCTTGTGATCACGAAATCTGGTGAAACTTTGTGACACTTGAAGACCCATTTAATTACCTTCCTTGTTTTTAATCTCGGAATTGTCACTGAAGTTTTTTTTTAAAAAAATGCTACAAAATAATGGACATAAACTTTGTGGGCTTGGACCAAAGTACATACAAAAATGGTAACAAAAGTAGCTGAACGCAGGCTTATCGAATTCTTCTTTCACGTATTCGGCCAAAGTAATCTCCCTAGTTTTTCGTGCACAGTTTCAAATGGAATCAATGACCACTATGAGATAAAACTTCATATCCAAAGCTAACCATCTTCTTTAGGTTTTAGTCAATTATGTCGATAGCATGTTATATTCACTGTTTTTATGACCCTTACAAATCCGTTCCAAAGTGCTGTATTTCCAAAACTCTCTCATCATAAAATTTGTTCAAACGTTTCCATAATCGGGCAGCCATGGAAGGTACAAACTCCCTTAGCCTGCGAAAAAAAATCCTGGTAACGAAAACAAAGGCAAGTAAAAAACGTAGTGGAGTCATAACGTTACCATGGCAACTCTAGTGCCAATAAAACACGCAAAACAAATTTTATAATACAGCTATGGTATCCTTTTTCCGATTTAGTCATATTTTTTTGATCATGGTGAAGTAGTAAATGCTCAAACTTAGGAGGTATCCCCGACCCTATAAAATTTTCAGTCGAGACACTTTAAGTTGTTACAGGGTTGGCGTGTACTTCGCATTCAATTCCCATTTTTCAGTACTGAGAGAGAGAGAGTAAATTACTGAATTAAGTTTAAGACTATACTTATATGACTAGGGTCTCAATTTGAAAGAGACATCTAGAAAGAAAAAAACGCAGTTACTAAATGCTCACCTCGTTTATTCAGTAATCTGGTAAATCTGCTTGCACTCTGAAAGTAATCCCTCGATCTCGTCCACGTGCGTTTTAGGGACCGGTCATCATTTATCGCCTGGGTGGTGTGGAGGATTTTTGTTGCGACAACGGAACACTTACGTGATCCCCCCTTAAAGCACACAGTGTGGTTTTGATCCCCCCTCTTCTATCCCAACCACCACAAAAAGCCATTGCTTCTATCTGCAAGCAAGTGACATCTATATTAATACTTACGTCTCATAAATCTTGAACAACAACTTCACATATTTGGTCATGTGATATATGAACTGAATTGTCTGTGAAGGTTTACTATTCTCATGCCACTCTCAATAGGGGTGTCCCATTTGAAGTCCTTGTATGTCCGTTCGCTACAAGTCTTGAGGAACGACTCGACATCGCCAGAAAAGGAGCCGTGGGAACAATTTCTGCTTCCTAACCCACATACCGATAGGTTGAAGTTTTACAACAGTGTTGTTAGGCAGATTTATGAATCTGCTTTTTGTAGTAAACAAGCCGGAGTCAAACAGTATCTCCTTGAACAACTGCAAATGCGCTGGCAGTTAAACACAATAATAGAAGATTTGTCAAAAAGGGAAAACGATCTTCTCCGAAACGAGAAGTGGGGAGTATGTCAAAATATCACAAAATTCATTGCAAGTCCTTTATGGAGAAGACCATACTCCAAAAACCTTTGATAGCAACGAGCTGAAATATTTTCATGAAGCTCAAGAACGAGCAAAGGTGCTCCACGAAAAACTTCAAGAAGCCTTAAATAAGCTGGCAACACCCCTAATAAACCTGAAAAGGAAGTTTCCATCTCGCATTGGGAAAGATCGACAATCGCACAGAAAAAAAAGAACAAAAGAACAAAAGAAAGGTGAAAAAATTAAAGGAGAAGCGCCGGTTTACAACAGAGGG
>OZ037997.1:7799309-7839309 GCA_964035705.1 Porites rus | reverse complement strand
GTACTCAAAATGACGCGCATAAATATCAAACGCTTTTAAAGATTACACGTAACAAAACCATAAATAAAGAGAAGTAAAACCTAAACATAATAAATTCTCCATTAACGTTGAAGGGTAACTCTATTAATGTTGATTTACTTACAAGACAACCGGGACTGGAAATTTGGTGCTTGTCAAAAGTGAGAACACGTCTGGCTTGCCGTATAGGTGATTCTGATTCCCAACATATGACATAGGAGCATGTTTTTCTGACTAAACACTCACTGCATTATGCTGAATTCTCTTCATGAAAATGTTTTATAATGTGATCAGTTCTATAATTTGTTGTGCAAGGGAAGTGCGTGCTTCGACTGTCCTGGACTGATTGAATGAGTGCAATTTGTATTGCAAAATTGTGAAAAACTGCAGAATTATAGTTTTAAATAGGGCAAAAAAAAAATTCTGTCCGAGGTCTGTATGATTAAAAAAGCAGCTCCTCATAGTACTGTTTACCTCAGACGTGATGTATAAAAAGTATAATAAATTATTTAAAAGGCTGGTTTACACACCACCAGATTTGTCACCAAGATTTACTTGTTGAACACAAAAATCCGGCCTGATTTGTTATTTTGGCCTCCCCTCTAGACAGAGGAATGTAATGTGTAAAATTTTTGGCTGCCACTGAGGACTATTGTGTGTTGCATAAAATTACATTTTGGGGCTGTCCAATTATCCATAGTCTCTCCAATGGAGTGGCTGGAGAAACTATGAATTAACCTTATAAAATAAAGGTGGTGTTTATGTAGGTGGGCGACTGGGTTATTTTGTTTGGGAAGAATTTGTTTTCCAGGCCTAATCTACTGTGATCAAAGATGATTGCTGTTTTTGGGTGTACATGTAAGACTATTTACTTGATGTAACACTGATTTGTTTGACTCTTGGACTGTCAGATTATTTTTCTCTAAAATCAGTTAGCCTTTCTCTTAAAAGTCACATGAATGTGCCCTAAAGTTATCTGATTTGTGGATTACAAGTTTATTGTTTGATTTAAATTATAAGTGTTTTAACGGGAGCTTCTTGTTTAGCCCTGGCTAAATCTATATACATATTATATTAGCCCTGGCTATTATTATATTATTATTATACATTCAGAACAAACAGTTAAGATTACTTGTAGTTCTTGGATTACCTCATATCCTTACTGTCATTTATGTTTTTAAGAAACGTTTCTACTAAAAGCAGATACTTCGGTTTCATTGTTATTTCGTGGTGTGTAGCGGCAAATTTAAGCATTTTGGAAACATTTAAAATGAAAAGGCCACCAAAATGATGAATGTCTCAGTATGTATACAATAAACACAATACCACATGTAAAGTGCTTCATACGGTATTTACCCACTCGTGTGTAAATGGGCAATTCCACGCGAGACAATGAAATTTTGAATTTCTTAAAATAAAATTTTGCACAAAGAAACTCAACCAACAGAAAGCTGAAACAATGGGCTGTTTGAAATTACTGAGATCTTGTGCGTCTTGTCCATGTGCTTAATGTGAGAAGGCATGAAATCCAGAGAATTTGAATCTCATTATATTTGGAATTTTTGGAAGGAAATTTTAAACAAAGTTTTAACATCTAAGAAAACATTACAGTTAACATAAAAATATGTGTGTATTATAACCTTTGCCTTACACTGTCATTAGGCTATAAATTATTATCCAGCTACTGGCACTTTCCTAAGAAAATTGAAATTGAATTTTTGTTGCAGACATTACGTAATGTCTGCAACGTTAAGGTACCTTTTTTCAGTTCCTGTACACAGTGTGCTGTATTTTCATGTGCTATTGATGCTGCTCAGTTAGTCTGATGTATACTCTATTGTAATCTCAAAACATTTCCTGGGTGGGTTTTCTTTGCTCAGAAATTATAAGTTGATAATTGTTGCGGACATTACGTTTGCAGACATTACACATGTTAGATTTTTCATTTATTCAGGCTGTTGCAGATATTTAGTTCTTACTATCTCTGAATTAGATTCAGACAACAGCCCTCTTAACACTAAATTGCTTTTTATTGATGTACAAATGTAAATAGCAAATTAAAAAGAGCTGGTAGCTTTTCCGTAATGTCCAATGATTTTAACTTACAAACTATTAAAAACATTCTAAATAATTTACGATTTCTGTGATATTCTTGAAAATGAGCGAACATAGTGATTTTCGAATTAGTTTCTTCCATAAAGTAGTATAGATGCATGACAAATTTTGCATTACTTTAACAGAAAAACTGAAAAATATTTTAAAGAGTTTATATGGTTTTGGGGGAGACTGTCACAAAATTTCAGAGTGACATTTGTATGGGTCTTTAACCATGTTTCAAGAGTGATAACTTGATCCCTGTTCAACTTTAGAGCACCAAACCTGCTCAACCAACCAATCTCAACATGACCTTTTATATGGTGGTGTCAGTTTATCGATTAGTTTAAATTTGAAACTTGTCCCAGTTCCCTATGCAACTTCAAAATGGCCAATGATCATGAGTAGCTGGTCAGGGGTTTTGTACTGCTGAGCATGCTCAGAACAGTTTGTAAACATGCTTTTTGAGGAAAAGCACTGACCATCATTGTTTCTTCTGCAAACTTGAATGGGTATTATTTTTTTAACTAGAATTTGTAATATAATGTGTAGTGAACAATGTGCAATTTTAGTGCAAATTTACATTATTTTTATCTGTCTTTAAGTCAGACTGAATGACAAAATAATAAATTATTATGATAATTTCAGTAGCTAAATCAGTTTTGTAAACAACAAAATAATATCCTCACTACTAAGAACGTTTTTTTTTCTCACAACATTTACTTGAGATGTAATAAAATTAATTTGGAAATTATTTTAAGGAGTCAGTATAGCAGAAAAAAATCTGACTGGTATTGCATGATACTAGGTCTCAGCAGGAGATTACAGTGTATATAATATTATAATAGAACATAAATAAAGTAAATGATGATTTCACAGCTTCATTTTTAGACAAGTAACTACAGAACAAATGGACATAGCCTCAGTCAGCAACACTGACTAAGAAGTGAATGATAAAAAATGTGTTCCCAAAAATGTAATGTCCGCAACAATTTTGTGTAATGTCTGCAACACAAACTTTTGTTTATAGAATCACTGGAACAAGGTTGCATGGAATTTCTTTTGACAGTTGAAAAATCTAATTATAGCTATGTTTTGAAGGCACAATTATTTTCTGCTCAAGGTTAAAAATTCACAGGAAAATCTCTTTAAAGAAAGTTACTTTAAAAAGTGGTTGTTTAAACTGTAATGTCTGCAACACACTTTCTTCAACTCATACCTTCAAGGTCTTAAGAGCTAACCAAAGCATCTTTTTATTAGGTACAAAGGGAACACTAAAGATACTTTCTAGATATGTTTGAACACCCTTAATGAACATTTTGACATCTAAATTGGGGTTTAAAATATTAATTTTAGTATCTGAACGTAATGTCCGTAACATAGAATCACCCAAATACTGTACGCCAGCACTTTCCATGAGGTATTCTCTATATCCTTATCAAGCTCAAACACTAGCAGAAATAGATTATTACCCACCAATGATTAGTGGGAAAGTTGACCTCCACAGACAGAGCCATCATCATAAAGATTTTGATCTTAAACAAAGCCTTTTTGTGAGCAGAGAATATCCTGCTGAATAAGTACCTTTTCTGCGACCTACACTGGATCATATGTAGAATCTGTTATATCTGTTATGTTTTTATTAGTTTGGTAGATATAGTATGCACTATTTGTGTTTAGAATATTACGGCAATGGTTGCACTTTCTGCATTTGATATTGACTGAATCCGTGATGAAGACAAGTTTTGTAATAAACTGCTAAAAGTTTAGTAGAATGGCTGCTTTATTTGAAAGTGGCTTAAGGAAAATGGCTGCTTTATTTTAAACTGGGTCAGGTGGGATTTTTGCAGTAAAGAACAAATAAAGTGTGCCTGTTTGGCGTCATTGCACTGCAGACTGCATTCCGCAGTAGCAGGAGTTGTTGGGGAATACTTCAGTGGCGAGGTATTCTAAAGTTAATCCGAAAATGCTGTATTCATAATAAATGTATGGGGTTGTATGGAAATCTTACCCTTGTAAATTTTGTTTTCTATACAGCTACTATTTTGTTGGTGAAAGCATGGCTGCATCAGCTCAATCACTTGGGGGGTCACAGCTTTCATCTGGAATCCAGTGCTCGTCAACCGACGACGTTGTCAGGGGATACAAAGAACAGTTTTCCCCTCCATTAAAAGCAGAGCTCCTCTGCCTATTATGTAATCTGGGTCTGCGAGACCCAATGAAGGACATTCATAACCATGTCTTCTGTCTCAACTGTTTCCGGGAATCAGTGAGGTAAAATTAAAGGTTCAGCATCCCTTGGGCAACCCCCTCAAGATTTGAATTGTTGAAAAGTTAGTGTATGAATTCTCCACTCCCTGAGCAAAAAAGCTATTCAAAATAATACCCTATTATAGGTCCATTTAAGGAGATCAAATACCCCACCCTGGTTAAATTAAAAAGGAACCATACCTTTTGTACATGATAATATACACACCCATGAATATACATGTGTATTACCTGACTTTTAACCAATAGCATAGTATTATAATAATATTATTTTTACTTTTAATTGCTCTTGAAGTCAAACCTGCAGACAGAGCAAAGCTTGTGTAATCCTTTTGTAACTACTGGTATTCTGACCAGCGGGTTTCCCCTTTGTTTATTATGGAGGCCTCGTCACTGACGTGTACGAGGCCACCTTGAAATAACCTCAAGTTTCTTAAGTGTTTTGTAACCCATTTTGTTAAGGTTTTTCTCGGGTCAATTGATTTCTTTCGCTGCAATTGTAATGGATACATGTGATGGTTATTTTGTGCGATACTTATGAGTCATTCAGGAACACGTCGTGTATAGTCAATTCTTTAAGTTCTTGTTTTTGTGTCATTTATGTCATTGTGTGACACCATTTGTTATTACCCCTTTTTTTAGCTGATCCACCACGAGGTTGCAATCTTTCCATTTAGAATCATCTTAAGTCGCCATTTTGGCCTCTGCAATGTTTATCTTACCTCAAGCAAGCGCTGAGACATATCACGACAAATCAAGGCTAGGGTGGTTCAAATTTCCCATCCATTATGCATGGCATCAAATTTCCCCCTCCTTGAAAGACTTATTATCAAATTCCTTTACCCCTGGGAAGAAAAAGATGTCAAATACCATGGTTATGCCCTTGGAGGGGATGTCCAAGTTTTGATTTGACGTTAATAGTAGGATTTCTGCGAAGCTCCTATATAGGGTCTCACAAAAACTCTCATGTCAGACCCCTCAAAAAACTCAGACCTCCTCGACAAGACAACATAATCAATGTACAGTCTGTATGTCACTGTCTGGCTTATTGTCAATTATGGTCAGACACATATTGTAACAGTGTGCACTGTTCATATTTAGTGGGCTAATATTGAAAAAAATGTTTTTGTCTTCAATAATTTAATTGGTTTTGTTTAATTTATTTTTGTTTTTTAGCAAGAATGGTCCCATCTGCCCTATTTATAGATCATCTATGTCAACTACAGAGGTAATAATTCATAATTATGTATTAATAAACCAGTAACTGTTCATTATACAGTGGAACCCCACCTTACTGCCACCTCGGTAACAGGGTCACCTTATTATTACAGCCACTTTTTTTTGCCTGGCAGAACAGCCATACATTTCCTTATTAAAAAACCCCATTAGTGTGGTCACCCGTTAATATGGCCAATGGCCACATTTTAAAATCCCAAACAGCAGAATCTTTTATACAATTTCTCTTATATAATTTCACCTTGTTAATGTGGCCACTTGTACCAAATTCAATTGCCTGTGCATTTTACGGTGGGCATAATGAGGACGTCTACACTGTAAAAGTGTATCCTTGGAACTACATTTGCTTTTTTTTATTTGTTTGAGCTCAAACTTGCAGGATGGTAGAACTTTGTATTTAAACAAATTGTATGTTTTTTTTCTATTTTATCGGGTTTTGGTGAAAAATGAAATCACAAGGTTGACAGCAAAATTCAGATTTCAAGTTATGGCAAAACAAGTAAATAATTTTTGCAAGAGCTTTTGAAAAGGTTAAAAAGGTTTAAAGGCTTTTTTATAGTTGAAAGTGCACTTAGCTTATCCAGCTAGTTTACAGTCACTCCATTCAAATACTTAGAAACAAATAATTCAAATATACACTTTAACATAACAGAATTATAAACCCCGACTGGCAGGAGGCAACCAGTTGGCTAGAAAAGGTTACAGCAGTCATAACAGATAATATTGTAAAGTAAACAAAATAAACTACGTGGATAAATAAGGATTACAGAAAAACAAGCTAAAGTTACAAAATAGTCTTACAGAATGTAATTACAAGACAAATTTATAACTAAAAGAACTATCAATAATTTATAAGTGCATTAAGTCGAGGCTGCCGAATTTGCGATTTTTTAAAGCGGAATGGGCCCTTCAACATAATCGCCCTCTGCTTCCCTTATCGAGAGCAAAAAGTCATGAAAATTTTGCTTAAAAGCTCCTTTGGAGAGTTGACGAAATTGGTTGGGAATTGCGTTCCAAAGTTTAGCTCCAAACCTGGAAAAAGAATCTTGATTTAGATTCAGATTTAAAAACTGTAACAAAATGGCAGGAAATTAAAGAATCAAAGCTTAATAAATCTTTAACCAATTGGGCTTTTCAAAAAAAAATTTTCACATTTTATTCTGTCGCGTTGTGCTCTTTTTAAAGGGACAGTGTCCCGATTATGCGCACGCGCAAGCGCCATCTGTTTTTTCTTCAAAAGACAATAGAACTGTCTTTTTTCCTTCCGGACCGCACCGCCGACGGAGATTTGTTGTTTACATTCTCAAGTAATATTTTAGACTGTTGAAGACGTCTTTCGTCGTATTTAAAATTTGCCTCGCGCCACGAAGACTCATCGCGATTTTATCGCTAGCTGGGCCGCCTCGCGACCCGAAAAGCTCATTCCGCTCGCTTTACAAACAGCTTTTCTAATGTGAAACTCGTGTCAGAGGTCAGTTGTTCCAAGTCCAGTAATATCTGCCTGATTTTCTCGCGTCCGAGCCTCAAACGTTTGAAAGATATAAATAAAAATGCAATTTCAACGCTATGGATCATCGCAAAGGTTAGTAAAAAATTTACATTATGATTTCAGTGCACTAGTTTTTCTAAACATGTAGCGCCTGTTTGTTTGATTTTGTCGGCTGTAGGGAGTAAAAGTTTACTAACTCGTTGCAAAACATTCTGCTTCACGAAGCTCCCCTCCACAAGATCTCCTCAGTCACATCAATGTCTTAATGGTTTCTTTCTTACAGTCTTTATTGTTGCTGTTTCATTTCTGCGTATTCCATTCACAATTATTTGAGCTTGTATGGAAGGTGGCCGAAGAAATAAGCCTGCAATCGGCATCAAAGTGCAATAAAAGTAACGCCAAAAAATCCCGATTTCGCCCAAATCGAAACTTAACAGGAAAAATATATTATTGGTCTGTAATCCTGAGAAGCTTTTGTGTAGTATTGAACTCGGCCAAACGCGATGCAAACGAATTTTTCAAGGTTCTCTTACTCTTCTCGCATCTTTTGATTTCGCGACATGCTGTCCGGAAATCAAAGTTTGGTGCATGCGCAGTAACGGGATACTGTTCCTTTAAATTATTGCCCATGTAGGGATTTCGCCCAGAGGCGAAATCCCGAGGAGGCACCCTAGTAACTCGCGCGTATATTAAGGACAGTACTTACAGTTCAAATATACAGTCAGTATACTAGAAAAAATCTCGATTTGCTCGAACTGGGGCCGCGAGGAATCGGTAGGTAATGATGACGTTTCTATTGTTTGCGCCCGCAAGTACGAAATGGTTAGGATGACGTAAAGACAGAAAATTCCGAAGGAACCGCTCAGGAAGATTTTGTGACATCTGTTGTGCAGTCATACTTCGATACTCTTTTGCGTTACGTAGTGACATTCTGTGGAGCAGTTGTTTTGAAAGTTATGGACCAAAAGACACTCGTTAAGCGTAGGGGAGGTTCTTAGGTGCGTTTAACTGTGTATATATAAACACTTGGAGAGTTTGCCAGACACGAGTTCCCAAATCTTTGATTTATATTGGAAACCTTGCCAGACACTCTTTCTCTCTCTTTTACCGGAATAAGACTCAGCCGCAAACAAGCAAGACGAGTGAACAACGGCTAGCTTATCACTAGCAGAAATTTACAGAAATTCGCCAGCAATCAAATTCTGTGCTGACTTATTCCCTGCTCACAGATGTCCCTCCGTTATAAAGTTTCAAATAAGACTAGAATGCGCTTGCATGAATCGATCAAACGTCCTTTTAATTTCTAAGGCTTACTTTCCCGCAAATAAAATGAACTGAATGTAAAAAGGAAAAGAGAAATAGCGAAAAATTCAACTTCTAATTAAATCTTTTCTTATGGTTTAGAATAAACTATTCTCGAAACTGAGAATGTTTTTGTAAATCGAGCCGAAATTGTGCATGGAACCTTGCGTTTCCTGTATTTATCTCACCTATTGTATGGAATATGTGTGAAAATCTTCATTATGAATCGGTATATTTCAAAGAGCTACACAACCAGCAAGAATACTATTGACCGACAATATACAGAACGGGGACAGCTGTGGTGTCAACTATTACTAGTTTATTATTTTGTTTTGCCATATCTTGAAATTTTATTTTTGCTGTCAATCCTGTGATGTCATTTTCCTGCCAAAAAGCGTTAACATCGAAAAACAAAAAGACATGCGATTTTTTGGAATACAAAGTTCTACCATCCTGCAAAGTTTGAGCCCAAACGAATAAAAAATGCAAAAGAATTTCCTAGGATATACGATTTTTAGAAGTGTTTTATACACTGAAGAAAAGTTTCAAGTAGTTTTTACAATTACTGTAAGCGATATCTACTTATTCCGGTTGTTTTTTCGAGAGAACAGTGGTGACTTTCCACGGGAAAACCTACAGTTACAGCTTTCCGTTAAACAGGTGAAACGCACAGCCTCCGAACGGGTTGCCCGAACGGCTAACACGAACTGGCGAACGGCTTTCTCAACAGGTTTCCTATCAATTTCGAACAGCTCATGAAGAATGACGGTGACATGTTATCATTCCGAGCAAACGGGCGAATCTGGTCCGAGTTAGGTTATGTTGAAAGCTGTTCTGATGACTGTTTTAACAAAACGAGAAAGAGGTTAAATTTTGATAAACATGACTTTGTACTAGTCTACTGAAGAAAAACTCAAATTTAAAGGAAAGTTGCCATTTATTTGTTTGCAGTTATCTTTGCTGTGTTATGCGTTATACGTCCGCTTAACTTATTATTTGAAGTTGCACAAAAACGTGGCAGCTTTGAATTTTGCCTGTTGGCTTGTTTTCTTTTGACAGCAACTTTATGCGGTACGAAACTATTCCCGCATGCGCGATCCTATTTCTAGTTGTAATTCTCAGATTTCAGTCTTACCAAATTTACATGTACATAAAGCAAACGTGAGTGATAGGTAACGCAACACTATCCATTTGAATGAGAACTCGAATTACACACAGGCTTCTTTGATTCTCTGTATTTTTTCACATAGAACAACTGGCGGGAAAAAAATATTTCGTTTGTAATGTATATATTACAGGTCAAAATTAAATTCAGGTTAAAGTTTTTTAACATAGGGTATTCTCAATTTCCTTTATCTCCTAACCCTAATTATTCTTGAGTTAGGGTTAGGAGAAAAAGAAAATTCAGAATCAACCTAGGTTAAAAAAACCTCACCGGAATTTACATGTAAATTTGACCTGTAACATATACATGCAGAGCGCAAAAGTGGGCTGATGTTTCTAGCGAACGGGTGTCCAAGCTGTTCGACCAGTTGACAAATGGCTTGTCAACAGAAAGCCATTAGTGTCATTTTCCCGTGTAAGGTCACAGTTGTTCAAGAAGTGTGAATGCGATGTATGGTGTATTTTGTCATTACGGCTCTAAGTTATGAACTTTGTTCCTTTCCCAGTATTACGGCCTCCCTGTTAATAGGGCCAATTTTTTTTTTTGACTGATTGGTGACCGTATTAAAGGGGTTCCACTGTATTCTCATGTGCTTCTTAAGCGGCAGTCATGCTTTGCTTTGACTAACCCACTTGCTAGTATGAGTGTGACACCTGTAAGAACTATCACCTGTGTAACTCTTAATTAATGGAGCAAGCAGTTTTTCCGAGTTTGTTTTATTTACGGCTTGTTTTCTTCAGGTGTATGAACCTAGAATTGCAATTACATGTAAAAGTAGGATGCCGAGAGATTTACAAACAAAACGCTACATGTCACTAAATTTAGATCGATGTCCCTCATGAAAAGTTCCCTACAGTGAGCGACTAACAAGCTTCTTCAAACCCGAGAATTTGTTTTGTTTTTTACAAGAATGCACTACAGAGCAAAGCTGTCACAGTGAATAATAAATGAAAAATCTTTTCCTTCCTGAGCGTCCGAGCTGACGCAGACGCTCGTCAGCGCCGACGCATACCCTCATCTCAGCTGATGCGTCCATTGCGTCAGTTGTGGGTCTGCATAGTTCGCTTAGTTCTGGCCCGTCCTGTAGTTGTCCACAATTAGTTTACACTCAGTGTAAGCTAGGTTGGGCCACCAAAAAAAGAGAACACAGAAATTTATTTTAAGGCATCAATCTTAACAGTATTTTAAGGCAAAATTGACCTAGTCTGTTTGGGAAAACATTTTCCTTGAAGCTTCATGTCACACACATTTTGGTACCAACGAATCAAATATCTTAGGCTGCCTATAAAGTTTTCCATCATAAAACCCAAACAGCAGAACAAAAATAGCATAAAAACTGCGAAACCTTTGACTGGTTGATACAAAAATAATAGCCCTATTTCCTTTTTTTTTAAATAAAAATGACCATTTTCCTTTGAGTTAACTTTCAAGCTTATAGAACCAGGTCTTTTTGTCAACAGTATCACACGCTTTAAAGTACAACTGTTTGAATGTTCATCCTCGTAGTTCGTCGCAATACTCATTGAAAAACTCGACCATCTTCAAGAAAATTTTCCAAAAGTATTAAAGAAGCTGAAAGATCTTCATTTTCCCTCGCCATTTTTTATGTTCCTGCGCTGCTGGGGTTGATAGAATATAAAAAATTGAGCAAAATTGATCATACAAAGAGCAATTTGTTACCACAAGCCACCCAAGACTTATACTACAGGGAGTTTCAAAAGTTCGTTCCGATTTTTTCTTCACTTAAATTTCAATGATTATTAAAGATAACTTTTGTTATTCATTATTCATTTAACATTGACTAACTGAAATATTAGCAACCAGAATGTCTTCCTTTATGATTTCTGACATTTTCTAAGCAGTGACGTATAGAATGTACGAGCTCCCATAGCGTGTCTAAATTCACAATTTTCTAGGTGAACTGTGGTCGCTGTCTTAGCTAGTCCAGTGTTATGAGGGCTGGATCCTTGTATGTTGTCTCATCAACGATAATCCAGATGGTTACTAGAGGGTTCGCATCACGTAAGTTTGCCGGCCGGTCGCCCTTTAGTGTAAAGTTTGCACATTCTTCTGATGCCATGCCTGCATGAAGTGTGCACCGCCTTTTTTCTCTTCAAGGCTTTCCAACCTTTGTTGGTCACATATCTCCATACCGTTTTGCTCGAAACTTTGATATTGTGAAGTTGAAGTTTTCTTTTTACCTTTCAGTCTTGTTGAATTATTACGCATATACTTACAGCTTTTTCGATAACATTTTTCACACCGTTTGTTAAAAAAAAACCCGGCCATTTACTCCTTGGTTTGTCTCGTAAAGTCTTTACTTTTGACCACTTGCTCTCTCATCGTTCAGACTTCTTCAACAATTTGACAATTTCTTTGACTAAATGGACAGAGTACCGTAAAAATAGATACCTGAGCTCTAGCACAAACAGTGTACGCCTTCATTTTCGTGAAAGAAAGTAGAGAAAACTAAAGAAAACGCAAAAAAAAACGAAAATAGAAACCTACAAAATGGGCAGGAAAAATATGGCGGGAAAAAATTCGCGTACGTGCACATTTAGGGAAAAGATTTAAAAAATTTGATAATTTCTTCAAATTTTAGTTTGAAATTGCTTTGAACTGTTATTTAGATAAATTTCCAACGTGGATCAGTTTACATTTGCCTAAGGAAGCATTAAATGCTTTGCGCAAAATACAATTTACAATCGGAACGAACTTTTGAAACACCCTTAGTGCATGCTGGCCATTTTTGTGCAGACCCTTTCCGTCTAGACAAATTCGCTTAATTAATTAAGTTGTCGGTACTGACAAACCGATAGAATTTGTCTGTTTTCGGTTTGTCAGTTCATGTTTGTTGAACCCTTTCTTAATAGCACTGCGCACAGACTCTGAAAAAGTGGTCTTAGTCACTAAATAAATGCAAGGGAACCGGAAAGAAGGCGAAGTACGCTGTGTTTTGTGGCAATGATCAGGTAGCCGGGAAACTTGAAAAAGGTAGATACGTGGCAGTCGTAAATTTATTCCATTTTCACGAGTCATCTAAAAACATGCCTTGGTACACACATGTAGACTACGTTGTGTCTTTCCTCTAGTGGTTTGATTTAAAAATCGTTGGACTCTTTTCCTGAGTATCTAAAACTCCTAACAAAAAAAGATGCGAAAGAAACCCTTATAAAGCAGTTTCTAGCCTGAGAAGGCATTTTTTTTTTTTAAAATTACAGGTTGACTGGCCTTGGTCAGTAGAGAGTCAAAATGGTGCTTTTTGTAAACTTCTGGTAAAAAATAAGTACATGATCACCTACGGCACAGTTATTTCCATTAAAGCTGTATTTTATTGAATTGGGTTTAGTTGGGGTGGGAGGGTGGGGGGGGGGGATTTGGCAAGTGAAAAAATAATGCATCTGGGCAAGTAGAATCTTAATGTCACTCGCCTTGATGGCTGTTGTTATGAAAATTGTGAAGTTTTCAACTATGCATGGTACATGTATTGAAATGATTGAAATCATGCTGAACACAGCAGCACTGAAGGGTAGGTTTGACTAGCACAAGAGGCCTGCTAAGATAATGTCTTATGGGCCATTATGCATTCAGAAAAAAAGTAAAATAACTGTTTTATAATAACTAATGTGTATCAACAGTTAGTTAATAAGGTTGCCATATTGGCCATTTTTGCCGCTGCATTTTTAAACTGATGGTCATCTTTTGTTAAAAAACAAACAAACAAGCAAACAAACAAAACTAACAAAATTTAAAACCCTAGGTTCACGAGGATGCTGATGCTAA
Organism: Porites rus; assembly: GCA_964035705.1. Lineage (NCBI taxonomy): Eukaryota > Metazoa > Cnidaria > Anthozoa > Scleractinia > Poritidae > Porites > Porites rus. The sequence continues at coordinate 7,825,954 of OZ037997.1, read as the reverse complement.
AGGCCAAGTCCTCGAAAGTAATGTCTTATGCCGCCAAAAACTACATGGCTGCCTATGGAAAGGGCCGTTGAAAGCCCTAGAGGTACGTTTTTTACCACTGCTGACACCATTTTCACCAATGTGCCACAAACACTGACCTCCTGCAATACCGGCCGGGGGGTTGGGTTACTTGACAAAGTTTTATGCTGGGAGGCTTCGCCCAAAAGTCCAACCCCTTACCCTTTCATATATCATTTTTGACAGAAAAGTTTCCCCTTTCATTAACCTTCTATTGAAAAATGGTACCCCTTTCACATAACTAGTTTAGACATTTGCATCCCTTTTAACTGTTGTAAAATGCACTGTCTTTTAAATATGAATAATCACTAAGCCATGAAATGAGCTTGTTAGTCCTTTAAAGGGACAGGTTCACGGTTCAGCTCATGCTCATTAATTAAATTAATTTTTTCCAATTTATTATTAATTCTATCGGTTAATATTCCCACTCACATGTATTTCAGAGTAACCTGAAGTAGGATGGAGGAGTACTAAAATCGCAGACAAAATTAGTGGATTATGCCAACACTACCAACTTTGAATTTATTGTTGACCTGAAGGTTTTATTCCATGGTTGATGAATTTACAGCTATTTGCGCATAATTTGATCAAATGACTGCCAGGGAAGTGTGCAGATTGGTTCTTTGACAACATAATGACATGATCATTTTGCTTGCGTGGACGATACAGCATGCCCCGGCAGAAAAACAGAATTTTTATTAATGCGCATGCGTTGAACCACGAACCTTTCGCTTTAAAGTCCGGCCCTTTACAGACCTAAGTGACAGATTTCCCTATCCTTTTACATATTTTAACAAGTGAAACCCTAGCTACCCTTTTTTAGTATATACACACTCAGTGATCTTGGTGATTTAAGCAATCTGATTGGTTCGCTATCTCGGACTATTCAACAATATTCACCTCCCAGCGAGTGGATAATGTGTGAGCTCGGTTTTTTTCTCATTTTCTTAGAGAAAGATCTTTTAAAAGTCGACAAAATCCTGGGGTTGACTTTTTTTCAGGCAAGAAAAGACTTCGAAGGATTCAAAACGGCGTTTTTCCGTTTACTGTTGTTGAGTTTTGTGGTCGATGGATTGTTTACAACTCCCGTTTATTCGTGAACTCAGCGTTTCCTAACAATAAAAATTTGGCCCAAAAACGAATTTTATTTATGACAAACAAATTTGAAAGCAAATGTTTGCAGAAATTCTACGTTTCAAGTAAACACGAGAAAGAATGCTACATGAAGACGACGTCTTACCTCGAGGAACCGAATCGCCATTTTTGTCAGCACTTCATGCGAAGAACGACACAACAAACCTTTTCGGCTATAAATTTGGCGAGTCAACAGAAAACAACAAAGCTCTTCTTTTCTTCTCAGGTACGGGAACAATTCAAACTTTTAGCGGTTCCATTTAAGTCATTACGCTGTTGGTTGCGAAGTGATAAGCTTGTGAATTGCCATGTTTGAAAATTCTACAAAGATCTATTTTTAGGACTGTCGCGTGTCTAGCTGACCTAGTCTGTCAATCAAATCGTACTTTTTAATGGTTTCCTCTCTGATTTTGTTGAGATCACTTCGTGTGTATATACTAAAACAATTATTCTTTTCAATCTCGGTGAATAGTGGCGTTAGGAATATTTACCTCGCCACTTCGTGGCTCAGTAAATATTTTGCCACTATTCACCTCGACTTCAAAGAATAATTGTTAAATACTTACCTGAAGCCAGCTGCTGAAGCCTGTAGCTGGTGACTGGAACTGTCGAGTGTTGTTTGTTACCGGATGTGACTTATAGAATTAATACATTGTGAATGTTTCGTTGATTGACAGTAGAAATCGGAGAAGCGAGTTTCCAGAGTTGTCATGTTATAAATGGGGACAGACTTTGTGTTACTTTCTAGTAGTCGCTTTATATACACTAATTTAAGTTGCTTTTCATCCTATAGACTCACTTAAACACATGTAAGTTTGTTGTCATAAGGAGAGGCTCCTGGGAACAACAGTACAAGCACAATGGAGCACAAAAAAGTGCTTCCAAGAATGACCACCTGGCAGAACTGGAACAAAAAGTTTTTCAATTGGAGAAGCAGCTAAGTACGGCCATTATAAATGCCCAACTAACAGATCAACAAAACCAGCAAACGATCGCTGTCCTAAGGGACCGAGTTGGTCAGTTGGAAGAGCAGCTAAGTACGGCCATTATAAATGCCCAACTAACAGATCAACAAAACCAGCAAACGATCGCTGTCCTAAGGGACCGAGTTGGTCAGTTGGAAGAGCAGCTAAGTACGGCCATTATAAATGCCCAACTAACTGATCAAAGGAATCAGCAAACAATCACCAACCTAATGGAACGAGTTAGTCAGTTGGTGCAGCAACTAAGGATAGCCATGACAGATCTAACGAACCGAGTTCGTCAGTTGGAGGAGAAGGGGGAAGAGGAGGAATTGGCGTCCCACATGAAAAACCTCTCAATCTGAAATGAAATTGATTTTATTGGGGTTGTGCCCCACCTCCAACCTCTGCAGATATATTGAAGGCTTTCAAAGTTTGGCCATTCATTATTTTGTTAATGTAATTTTTGCACTTGAATCTTTGCACTTATTTTCTGTGTATGAGATAGGACCGTAAATAAGCATTGATTGATACTAGTCTATGTGTAGGAAATGGAATGAAATTTTAACTGCAACACAGATGGATTTCAGTTTTATTGTGCTATATATTTGTCAGACGTGTATAATGAATAAGTCTTCATTGCATGTAAGTTAAAAAAAAATACCCGAAGGTTAATTTCATGTAAGAATTAAAAAAAATTCCAAACGGAAAACTTGGTTTCCGCAAATGTGTAACCCAGTTTTTGGACGTATTTACGCAGTAAGGGCAACGGGAACACGGAAAAACCAGTCAGGTTGCCGGAGTATCTTCACGTTTCCGCCGGAAGAAGAACGAAATGATAGGTTTCCGGTACGGAATTTCGCGTTTCCGCAACAGAAACAAACGTCAACGATTGCAGAAATACATGATTCCTGAAACGGAAATCTGTCGGAAACATGTAAAAAAAGTGTTCCGTTTCCGTTGAAAACGCAGCGACGGAAATGTGAGAAACCGTAATGTATCCGCTAACGGAAACACGGGTTTGCCGCTGTGTTTCCGCAACGGAGTCACGTGTTTCCGCCATGTTTAAGTTAACGGTTCTTGTTTTTCTGTCCTTTGTGGCTTTAGCACTAACAATCTAAGGTCAGCTTCTACGCCTTCAAGCCTTGTTCCGCTCTCCATTTGTCGTTGCACGTCTGCGGAGTACCAAGCTGTAAACTTGTTCTACCAAAAATCAAGTAATCCCCCCTAAAATCCTCCGCCCTCCCCCCTCCCCCCCAGCCCCCTCAGGCGATATAATGAATATCTAATTAGTTTTTAGGGGTAAGGCCCAGGCTCCCTCCTATATTTGCGAAAATAAATACATTTTTTTTCGGATACCGAGCAGAATAAGGGCGTCCGAACAGAATTTTGAGCAGAATAAGCGATTTTGAATTTTTTCTGTTTGCGCTTATTTTCTGTGTAAACTGTGAAACTATCGGTTTATGGTGAGGTCATTTAGAAATTGGTCTTTACCGCGCCACTTTGCCCGCAATATTTTCATATTTGGCGGGAAACGTTTGCGCATCACGTATGCTCAGGTGAAATATCCTGGGATTTTCCGTGACGCTTTAAGCTTCTGACATTTGTACGCGTGGCGAGAACGCCTATGTTATGAAGGAGAATTGACCTTTTGTCTGGCGCATTTGAATAAGGAACAAAGTAGATACGAAGAAGCTAGTCGAGAGCTTTGTGAGAAAGCAGCTAGCGTCATGATAGATGTTGGTGAAAAAGAAAAGGAAGGAAAATATCACAAATGCCCTGGAATTCTGTTTAATTGTCTTAATGAACGTGATAAGGCTGAAAAGTAGCTAACGAAGGCGCTTGTGGTCGCGGAGGAAGATTGAAAGAAGTAAGAAGAAGCCGAATGTTGCAGAGTCTTAGGAAATCTGTTTCAAAATACCGGTAAACATGGAATGGCTGAAGAATATGTTCACAGATTATTGCAGTATTGTTGAGTGAAAAGTCTGGATTCTGTGAAGTCGAGTGAAATGCCCACTGTAACCTCACAACGCGTATGTTGTTTGAAGGGGATGTAAATGGACTGAGCTAGATCACATCTGTTTGCCTTTGAGAGTAAGCTGGAGTACATGCGGAGTTTCTTGAGAGATAATGACAAATTTAAGCCATCCTTTACTGACAGTTGCTCCTTGGTACTAAGCGCATTGTACTGTGAAACTGGAAGTCGTAATGAAGCCCGTAGAACTTGGACGAGCTAGAGCCCTATCAGATCTAGACTTGATGGCAACTCGATACTGTCTAGAAAAACAAAGATCAGTCAGCTTACAGACATGGATAGAGATTGGCAAAATCATGGAGAAAGAAAGAAATTGTACTTGTCTATATATTTCGTATCATAGACAACATCTATTCAGCTGTGGATTCTAAAAGCGGAGAAATCAATACTTTTTCGACAAGTAGACATCAATGACTGCTTTTCAGAAAAAGGGCGCAAAGTGCTTGATCTTTTTGCAAACGAAACTTTCCGAAAACTTCATATTTTACCAGAGGATGAGCAATGCGAAGATCGATCGTGGTTTCTTCTCAACAAGAGTGTGCTTCAGCCTTGATAGTTTTTTGTTAGCCTTTACCTATTTAGACTGAATGTTCTTTTGATAGCGAAACGTTTCATGAGCAAGATAAAATAGTCAGAGCGTTTCCCGAGTGTTTAAAGAAAGTGAGTAAGAGTAGACAGTTTTCAGAAAAATTTATATTAAGGCGCCAACAAAAAGCTACTAGAAGAAAAGAGATTCTATGAAATAGATTTTCCACTAGGAATGGTATAGCTGGGACAGCTCTCCGTTTGAATGGAGGACAATCGAACAACATTATTTAGTTTTCTCCCATTCATTCCATTCAAAACTGTAAAAGGTGTGAACCCAGGAGTCATTTCGTAAGTAGGTTGGGTATATGATCGTCCTGGTGAACGTAGTCCTGAATAGGACTGTTGCTGTTGACAGCGACTGACCTTTCGACAACCTTTACGTTAATCATCTTCAGATCGAAATGAGTTGAATCAAGTCAGTTGATGGTATTATTGACCTGATTGGTCAATTAAGTCACGATGTTATTGGTCGTCTGTCAGTTAAGCCGTGAAGTTATTGACTTAGAAGACTCGTAATGTCATTGGTGCGTTTCGTTTTTTGTAGAACAATGACAGAACAGCAAATATAAGGGTGGATTTTCACTGTCGTGTAATTTTTACGTACGTACGCGCGTAAATAAAATAGAGGAATTGTATGGAAGCTCTCGCGTAGACCTAAAAATTGGGCGAGGTTCAACTTTTACATACCTTACGCGAGACATTCCATACACTGCTTCAGTCTATTTTATTCTTACGTGCGTACGCACGTGAATAACGCAACTTTATTTGCATGGCCTTACCGCCATGATAAATGTGTAATGAATGACTGAGTAGTAGTTTCTACAGTCCCTTAGCCTGTGTACATATGCCCCCTCACCTCAAGGACAAAAATCAGGAAGATACTTTTTTCTGAGGGGAGGGGGGTGTCTGTACTAAGGCTACCTGTCCGTGTGAGCAACGTGCATACTGTTTGATTGAAAGAAAAGGAGAAACTGATGGGTGCAACACTGTGCCAACTTTTTTTGGAAATGGTATGAATTTTTACCGAGGTGACTGTCATGAATAAATCTTATGTGCGGAACAGGATAAGTGAACATTTAACAGTTGAAAATGTAGCCTGAATTTAATCAGATTGCTTCGACTCGAAGTAGTCGGATGAAATCCAGGCTACTGAAAATGCACTCATGCAGTTTTGTTTGGTATTGAACGAAGGTATAATTGTTTTATGAGTACCTCATCGTTTTAGCATTATTAGTCTGTTTCGCATAACACCGTAATTGAGTATGATAGCCTGCGGACACGGACGTATCTCCGGTCGTTGCCTCTCAAGAAGCTGTTGCGTGTTGTTGCCAGCCAGTTGTCGTTGTTGCGTTCAACGTCGCAGGAAACCTTGTTATAGTCATGAAATTCACGTTACCGAGCGTATTTAGTAACTCTCACCAAAATCCAAGACACGCCAGCGAGCGAGGTCGCGACGGTTTACTCGAGCTGTATTCTATCCTTTGATATGATTGGCCAACATCAAAACAGACGCAGACGCAGTTCGCAGAAGTTACTTTTCTGGTGGAGAGAAGCGACGACCGAAAATACGTCTGTGTCCGCAGGCTAATTTGAGTACTTCCATTCCAAAAAAGGCTCTTGTATAATTTCTTCACTGACAATAGAATAGTTTATTTAAAGTAGTACGTACACTTCACTATATTGTTTAGTTTAGAAACGTCACCAGCTACATTACAGGTGTACCACTACGAATAAAATAAAATAAAGTAAATAGAGTAAGGGATTAAATATAAAACAAGACAATATAGAAGCTATTTACAATTCAAAACTAAGTTGTAACATATGAAAACTATTCAAACTTATTTACAAAGACGAGTGAGGGAACTATTCGTAGATTCTAAAGTAATGATTTGTTTGCTTATAGTTTTTGTAACGGCTTTTAAGTCGTATTACGCTGTTATGTTAGGATCGACACCAGGTAAACTATTCCAAAGCTAAGGCGCCTGATTACGCCAAGAGTTAAGTCCGAACTTTAGCTTGTGGTGTTAACATTTGGCATTGTCAAAATGTCCTTTTCAGTCTCAAGGCATATTATCGTTTCTCTTAGCGATATTAAATCTCTCAACTCTCCAGGTTTGTTTTATGATTTGTGAGTTTGTTAATCCGAACAAAGGATTTTATGTAATCTTTGCTCCATTAATTTAAGTTCTTCTTCCCTGGCGCGACTGGGAGTCTCTTACCATTTAAAAGGAATTCTCGACGTTCTTTTTTTGGGGGAGAAATGGAACGGCAATCGTATCATTTGATCCAAAGTTTTGGATGCAGATGTTTCCTGGGCCATAATAAGCTCGAAAACACGAATCGAGAAAGCAAAAGTAAAACACAAGTACCGATGACCATAACGTACTTCAATCATCTCTCACCTAGAAAGCTACAGTTGTGTTGTAAGAAGTCTGTTAATAATGGCGACAAGAATAAAACAGTTGTTACGTCAAAAACGGTTTGGAAGAGTAACGAGTCTTGAATCCGCCATCTTGAGCATTATTGCCTTTACCTTTCGGAAATAATCTGGCACTGATAATTGTGGACCAGGGACCGCGCAGAGGGAGGGGCTGGGGGAGCTTTAGCCCCCCCCCACTTTTTTGCAAGAATAAAAATAAATTGAACAAAAAATAACTTAACAAAAGTAACGGAGTGAAAAATAGCAAAAAATCGTTAATTCGAAAGTGACCAGAGTTACTGGCAAAGACAAAAGCACAGATAAATAGACAGAATGAAGCATTAGTCGTTACAATTGTAAAATATTTTTTCGCTTCTAACCTAGCAGAGGTAAACATGTAAGCTGATTGTCGTAAATCCAGCAACCAGTGCAGCCGGTGAAAGATCCTTTTCGACTGCCCGGAGGCTAAAAACATGGCAGGGGCACCCAACGAGAATATATTTCAAAACCACATAAACATAGCATTGTTGAATGACTTTAGTATTTAAACGGTAGATAAAGGCTAATTTTTATCCCCTAAAAATTTTTCATCTGTTCGGATTTCCTAGCTGAAAGTATAGTGATCAAAATTATAGGGATCAAAATTTACCTTTTCGAAAATTTCAGCCAGAAAAAAGGCTTCCGAAAATTCTAGGTGACCTTTTTAGGGTAAAAATCCGTGAAAAATGGCCAACTGTACCACTTTTTTGATGTTCGAAAATCCTAGGAGAGGCAGGCAAGCAAGAAATTTTACAGGAAATGATCCGATCTCAAATCGTCTTCCGAACAGATAATTTTCCGAAAATTGTCGTTGGGTGCCCCTGACATGGCTCCGTTCAAGAATGAACCAGGAACGATTTAGTAACCTGACAGTTTTAAACATACACAAAGAAAGAACGGACAGGCTTTCCACCATTGACATCGCAAACGAATTTACCGACCGCAACACAAACAGAAAGTGTAATTTTGGCACTTTTCGAGTAAATGATGTACAGTAACTTTAATATCATTCACTAAATTATTTTTAGTTACCGTTTTGTTTTGCCGTGTAAATATTTTGAAGGAATAATTAAACAATTATTGAACTCGGCTTTCGTATGATATGAAGATATACAGATCTCGGAGGGTGTTATCCACCGGGCTCAAGCCTTCGGCATTGGCGGATAACCCCCTCGATCTGCATAACTCTTCATATCATTCTCAGCCTCGTGCAATAATTGCTCAGTAATTATACAGCCTTGAGTTCAAGGCAGCTAAGCAAAATCGTTGGATTTCTGGCTTATTTATAGTAATTAAAGGTTGATATCAGCAGTATAACACAACAATCTATGATATTTCAATTTAGTGATGGTGAATTTTCAGACCCGATAGCAACATCACTGAAGATGTGGAAAAAAATCAATAGTTTTATCGTTATTCGCATTCTCCGTCACTTTAGAGAAATTGAATAGAAATCCACAAGCATGCCCCCCCGGCCCCCCCCCCCCCCAAAATTTTTCCTTCACGCATTCTTCTTTAGCCCCCCCACTCGAAAACTTGCTGCGCGGTCCCTGTGGACAGATAGAACAGAAATTTTCAGGAATTCCGGCAAAAGTGGGGAAAAAAGTAATATATATATATCTCAAAAGGTATTACCTTTTCCCGAAATATTCCACCGGGATGAACTGTTCTATGTCTTCTATTTGAATTTTCCCCGGAATTACCGGGGGGTTTTCCGTACAATTGGTTAGGGCTCTGGGGCCCGTTTCTCGAAAGTCCCGATAATTAACGGGCCCGGTAAGCTGTCTTCGTTTACATTAAAGATCGAGGTTTCAATAGTTTTGCCTCTAACCATAGTTATTAGAGGAGACTGGTTATGAAAAGCGGCAAACATCAATGATAAAAACAACAGTGCTGCAGTTTATGTTGGAAGCACCCTGAAAGTGCACAATCCTTTGTTTTCTGTTTGCAAATTGTTACGGAATAAATTAATGCAACGTTTTTATTGGTCAATACAATCAAAATGATAGGAATTCTTTTGAACGTTGTGCACTTTCAGGTCCACAAAAACATATAACAAAGGAGTCTGCCGGGTTTCATAACCATTCCACTCAATTAACTATGATCTAACACGATAAAACTGTCAGTTAATGAAACAAAATGGAGTAGTTTGCTAGCCAGGACCGGCGCTCTTATTCCTTATATTTCGATTTGAATATTTGATTTCGGGCCCGTAAAGTTACCGGGACTTTCGAGAAACGGGCCCCAGGGCCTGCGTATAACTGCCCCTGCTTTGACTTGTAAAGATCTTCCAGTTAGGCCATGAGCCAATCAAAATAGCACAATCACATGACTTTTGGAGGGTATATAGTTTACTTGTGACTCGAGTAGCATCATTTGCGCCCGAGCGGAGCGAGGGTTCGAATGATGCTACGAGGGATTATTATTATCTATCATTATTGTCAATACACAAGGCCAAATCGTACAAATTTATTTCATAAGGAAAGATTGTTTAACATGAAATCATGTTGCGGGCTGAAAATTCCATTTACAGCCCGCACTTTGCCGTTTGGCCCGCGAAAAGGAGCCTTTAATTAGAGAGGGCAGTTTGTCATTTGGCCGCGTGTAGTGATAATAATGCAAATTTATTGGCGTTTGAATCTACATTTTTGGTGGGCCGGCCTTTCGATGACCGCCATTTTGATGTCAGTTGTTTGGAAGCATGGTAATGTTTACAGCTATTTCGAGAAATGTTGTCGGAAAAAGTGCACGCGACAATCCCGAAAGGTATTGTTGGGGACTTTGAGGGCACTGTTATTCAAAGAAATTTGAAAGAATGGTACGGAAGGCCACGGGCATATGTTTACGAGTACTAAAGGAAAGCAACAAAAGTAGGTTCGACAGCTTCAGTCCTTTCGAACAGTGTATTGATCATATCCCATATTACCTTTCGGGATTGTCGCGTGCGCATTTCGTCCGACAACCTTTCTCGAAACAGCTGTATTCACCAGATTCACCGGAACTGTATTAATGCTTTGATAGCAGAATGAAAACAAACAAAGAAATTCTGGGCGAGTCAGACTGACGAAAACAATGACATGTCAGTTTCGGTTTCTTTCAGTGTAGCCTGCAGGCAGACGTTTCATATTTCCTTTGTCGCACTCGGAAAACAAAGGAAATACGTCTACAAACAAGACAGATTTCTTGGAAACATTACCATAAAGCTCATTATTTATTATTGAATCTTCACCAGAGACGTTACCGGTTGCATCCATGAGGTAAGTACATACATAACGCTTGATACGCAATAGAATCAGCGCAGGCTTATAATGATCATTCTTTTAGGTATGATATAAAACGCCATCACTCCACTGACCCTATCAATACTACTGATTACTAGGGATATTGGTATGTTTAATCATGGAAATGCTTACGAACAGAACTCACTATACAATGGCTAATTGTTATTTCTCCATTTCTAAATAGAGGGTTTTTTGATCGTTTCAAATTCATTAGCTGAATGTTCTAGTTGCGAAACATCTTATAGAAACCCTTTTCTCATGCTTTTGTTCACCATTTACTATGAGAAATGACATATTTTATATCTCATTACAAACATCATATTTACCACTAAAGACGAGAAATGTTTTAAAACTTTCAAATACACTTGAATTCCGTCAGTCTCGATTAGATTTTTGGAAAACTGACTGAAATCATAATTTTTACACACTTTGGAAACGAAACGATATAATGTACTCTCAGCCGCCGGCTGAGGTGCTTAATTGTGTAGCTTGTCGCCTTCGATGCTTTCGATGTAAAACACTTTTGAGCTTGAACAAGGAAATAAGTTAATTTGCATGTCTTTGTTTTGTATGGCACCTGTTCTTTGGTTTGTTATTTCCATTCTAAATTTAGTAATTTCTTATCCTTAATTCTTACTGACGTATAATGCAGTCGTTATTATCCTATGGCCTTTTCTTGGATAATTCTTGGTTCGTTTTTCACTGCATGTTGGGTGGCATCGCTGTAAAATGGTTGCCCTATTCAGCCAAATCCGAAACAGGTTCACCCATGGAGTAACTTGCAGAATAGCACTTTGAAAATTACATGATTTTAGAATCTCTTATCATACACGTTTATGAAAGTTAAATGCTTTAAGCATCATTAACGTACTTTCACCATTTACATAATTTACTCTCGCTTTCGTGAGTGAGCTACATTACTTGATTAGCCTCGCCCAATTTCGAGTCAAATTCACAGCCTTATTGATTGAATGCCGCAAAAGCTCCGATTGTAGACATACTGCTCGCTCATTCTTCCACTTGCCGTAACTATCAAAAAGAGCAACACACCGTTCGACGTAGCGAGATGATTTTTTGGCTCAAAACATTGTCAGCATATCGAGTCTCTCCTGGTTACATACATGATATGTTTCAAATTCCGAAAGTCTTTGCACTATTATAGAATAACCTATTTTAATTTCGGCTTTGGGCTTAACCCGTCAAGTCGCAAGAGAGACCAACATCAGATTTCCCCTATCGCCCCACTGTTGGGAATCAGGCCCCGGGAAGTTTTTGCTCGTGCAATCCGGATACCAGGAAATTTTTGTCCATGGAATCCAAAATCCTGGGCTTTGGACTCCAGAATACAACTCTAGGAATCCGGAGACCACTGACGATTGGAATCCGGAATCTACGGGTGTGGAATTTAGAATCCAAAACTATCTTGGGATCCCTGTGGCGTCCATAATGAAGATAAAAAGCTATGAAAATTAATGAAGTGATCCCCTAAGGGAAAATGCTTTGCGATCTTTCATGGCAATATCTCTCAACCAAATCCTGTGCAGGTCGGTCTGGAGAATTTATGTGTGTGGATATGGGGCTTAAAGGATTAGCACTGAGAGAATGCCTGCGCCACGGTCTTCCCGGAAACGTATTTGTTAACAGCAGCTGTACCGGTGTCCACGTGCAGTGAAGCAATAGGGTTCAGGGCGACTGACTGCCATAAACAATGGGCCATCATTTCGAGTTCCAAAATCTCTCCCTTTCAAAACAAAGGTAACTGAGGATGCAAAATCTTTCCAGTGAAAATGAGTTTTATTTGCACGAGAACAGAAGTCATTTTCATATCAATGGCTATAGCACTCATTTAGCCTCGCTTTGAAACAGAGGCTTACACTCGGAAATGGTCTAGCATGGCAATTTCCTTTCGGTTTCTTGGAAAGGCAGAGTTCATGAGTTATCATTTAAATTTGTGTTTGCATGGAGCTACTTCTGTTACTTCCTAGAAGTGCAATGCAGTTGATATCGCTGTAAAATAAACGGAGAGAACACTCAACGTATACACTCTGGTAAGTATATACAGCTTTATAGAAGAGGTCAGCCTTTAAACCAAAATAATTTCTACACACTGAGAAACACTTAGAGTGTTTATATGCCTTTTTTGGCTAGCTTAATGATTCGAGCGCTGAGATCTTGAATGTTTCACGTCGCTTCGTCGTCCCACCCGAATAACTGCTAGCAACCCTTACGGGTCCGAGTAGCCCAACTTTCATGACTAAAATTTTGGGGAACATTTTCTTGTCTCTATAACTAAATTTTCTGGAGACCTCTTTTAGCACGTTTAGCAATAATCGTAAAATGCGTAACTCCAGGAAATATCCATAAACCCCCCTCCAAGGAGGGCAAGAGATGGGGGTCCAAAAGGAGGCAATTTCCGAGGGGGTGGGGGGCTGCTTAAAAAGGTTTTTTTTTTCAGGGGTTTCGAGTAAGATTGGTGACTTATTAATAAATAACAGCTTTTCTGTTGAGCAAGTTATCAGTTATTTTCCTGTTACCGGTGTTTCAAAACAAGGATTATTGTCTGGATTGGTCATCGTTTTTCTTGCACCTTGCACCTATCCCGTAGTCATGGTGACCGTTGGGGCTGCACGGACCTACCAACCCTTTCCCTCCATTGGATTTTGTTTTCGGCTTCTCTTGGGGCGTCGCAACACTTGGGAAGGCCTAAATGTAATAAACGACCCTAAATGTAATAAAGTCCTAAATGTACTAACATTTTGTCCTAAATGTAATAAACTCTTCAGTTGCCAATTACAGTAATTACTCGAATAAGCGCGTCATTGCGGGGGGGGGGGGGGGAGGAGTTAATTAGCGCCGCGGTGCTTATTCGTGTAAATACGGTACTAAGCGGTATTACTATGGTATTAAGCTCCGCTCTCAAATAAGTGCCACATTTTTTGGAGAAAAAGTTAATAAGCGCCGCGGCGCTAATTCGCGTAAAGTCGGTACATTTCCTTATGCACTGTGAAACTTAACGTTTACAAATAAATTGCTTGTAAACTAGTTTCCTGTGTTTGCATAGCCTGATATAACCACTCGAGGGGGTCGGGAGAATCCGAGACAGTTATGCAAACCCTCGACGTCGTGTCGGGTTTGTATAACTGTCAAGTATTCTCCCAGCAACCCCTCGAGTGTTTATATCAGGCTATGCAAACACAGGAAACTAGTTTTCTATGGCTTTTATAAAATAACTTTCTCGAGAAAAAAGAAAAACTCTTTGTTTAGATTACTGATTAAAAGAGAAATTCTTACCAGTTGCGAAGTCTTGTACACGAAGCTTAATGTACGGGTAATCGGTTCTTGTTTTGCAATAAAGATGCTTTCCAAACAAGGGTTTTTCTCGCTTAAAATGTAAGCTTAAGCGAAAGAAAAAAAATTGGCACAGCATGTTTGTAAAGATTTTCCAAGTTTCATCCGACGAGGGAATGGGTAAATAAATTAAATTTGTCGAGTTTTCAACTCAAAAACTTTTTAAATTTCGTGCTTGTGTGAATTAGCGCGCGAAGAGCAAAACATCTTGACTCTACACATGTTTACATACTCTCATGCAAACACATCTTTCGGCTAATCAGAGCGCGCGCGTACTATCTTAGTTATTTATAAACGTTGTAATCAGCTGTGCAGTAGTCTTAAGGGCCTGTTTACATGGAGGTGGGGGACCCCAGATAGGTGAGGTAACATGCGGCGGGTCACCCCACCTATCATGTAACCGTGATCAAATTAAAATGAGAGATGATGTGGACCTCACCTTTCTGGGGTCCCCCACCTCCATGGGCCCTAGACTTCTCGTTTTTTGTTCTTAATATTTTAGCTGATTAGGTCTCTTTTCTAGAGATCCAACGTTGACAAGCAACAAGATGTTCGTCCACGGTTTTTGCAGTAAATTTCGTTAACAAAACTGAAGTATGAAAAACTTTTCAAGGCCAACAAGTTTTTTTATTTTGTCCCTTTACAAGCAATTTATTTGTAAACGTCAAGTTACACAGTGCATAAGGAAACGGTACCGAAGCTTATTAAATTTTTTCTCCAGAAATGCGGCGTTTTTTGAGGGCCGTGCTTTACTTAGTACCGTATTTACGCGAATAAGCGCCGCGGCGCTTATTAAACTCCCCAAATGCGGCGCTTATTTGAGCAATTACGGTTATTTTGCAATTTAGGAGTTTATTACATTTAGGACAAACTGTTATTACATTTAGGACTTTATTACATTTAGGACAAAATGTTATTATATTTAGGACTTAAATTACATTTAGGGTCGTTTATTACATTTAGGCCTTCTACACACTTCAACCATGTCAACTCAGAAATTATTCTCCCAATGACGCTTCTTTCGTCGGTCCCTTCTTCTCTCTCCTGGCACCGGTTCCTTGTAAAATTGTCTTGGGAAGCCCTGATGATCTTGATACATGCCCAAACCACTTCTACGTGCGTTTCTATACCGTGGTAAAGGGATTTTGTCTGTGGCTGCATCGTTGGTGATGTGGTCTCTGTATGAGAGGCCAAGCAGTTTCCTAGAGCTTCTCATCTCAGTGACCTGCAATTTCTTCAGGATGTCCGCTGTCAATGTCCAGGTTTTGCAGGCGTCCAACAGTACTGATATCCAGGGAGCGCATTAGTCTGAGCATTGAGCTTAGAGAGATATGCTTATCGTTCCAGATGGTCTTCAGTCTCGCTAGTGCTGCTGTTGTCTGTGCAATTCTGAACAGTACTTCAGGCATGTAACCTTGATCTGTGACGACTGCGCCAAGATACTTGAAGTTGTCAACCTTGTCCAATTTTTCTGTTATCTACAGTAGGCTAAATGCTTTTTTCAAGGCTTATGAATAAACTTCCGGTTATCTAGCTGTTGCTTTATTACACGTTTGATTTACCGTAATTTGGTCGAGTTCTAAGCCTTCTTGTAACGTGTTCTAACTGAAATTACGTAATGAAAGTTCACGTGTTTAGTTTGAATGTAACTGGTTCTTTTGCAGGAGACATCATTCGTGTAGTCAATATAGTGTAAGGTATCACCTCTTTGGTTAATTATTAGGTACTAACGTTTTTGAGATTGTTAGACACCGTACTAGTTAACATGAATGAACAAGGAAATTCCATGGGGGTGGGGGGTCTAAAGCAACAGTGCCCTCCGTGGGGGGGGGGGAGGAGGGGAATGGATATTTTCTGGAACTACACAATCTAGTTAAAGTGCGAAGAACGCAAGCTCTGAAATTCGTAGGTAAGTTAGTACAAAAACTTCTAATATATCTTAGACGAATGGAAATGTAGAAATTTTTAGCCTATAAAAGTCCTTTCTTGTCAGTAAAGTCCTTGAACCAGTTGAAGGCGATATAAATTGATGATTAACGGCAATGATCTTCTTTCATATAATTCTTTATCCCGCAGGTCTCATATATGATTTTCATATATTCATAACTTCATCATCATCCTTTCAAGGGTTTAATACGAACTCCAATTCAACGTCCTGGCTCGTTAGCTCAATGGTAGAGCGCCGCCGGCACTGGTATCGCACTGGTCAAGGATTCGAATCCCGTACAAGCCTGAATTTTTTCAGGCTTTTTTTTTCGCAACTGCAAAAGTTATGTGTATAACTGCGATGATCTTCTTTCATATAATCAGTAATCTCGGGATTGTCAAGTATTAAAAAAAAATTGCAGCAAAATAATGGACATGAAATTTGTGGGCTTGGACCAAAGCGCATACAAAAATGGTAACAAAAGCAGCTGAACGCAGGCTAGTCGAATTCTTCTTTCTCGCAATCGGCCAAAGTAACCCCCTTTTTTTTCTCGCGCAGTTTCTCCCGCTATTATAGAGAATAGTGTGCTTGCTCGCATAAGGCTCCCCATCAATAAACGTGTCTGGTTTTGTTGCATTTGTGTAGCGACAAGTTCTGGGTGTTATTTTCCCTAACTTTGTCAGGTCAAGTCCAACAACGTTTTCAGTGCTAATTTGTCCTAATTTGCGTGCAGCACGAAATTTTTATTCAGTGTTGGCCACCCGCGGCCGCAAGAAAGGTCAGGAAGGTGACACGTCCGGCCGACCTCGCGCGTGATGATTTTCACGCGCGCTTATAAGTATTTTGCTCGCTCAGCTATCCCCGAGGAAAATGATGGACTACTCGTAGTCTAAAAATAACATAAGGACAAAAAATGTAATAGTTGGTAGCATTTGAAAAAGCTGAATGGTAAACGGATTATGTGAGGAAATAATCATTAGGAATTTGCGTTCGTGACATGACATTTCAAAGTCACTTCACAGTGACTGAGGACGTGCTGTGTATCGGAAATAATATCTCGTCTGCTTACTATTTCTCGAATCGATTTGACTAGTGTTTTTTTTTCGCAATTTGTATGCGTTCGTGAGACATCCAAAATTAGTTGGCCAAAAATTTAGTCTTGTTTAGCGATTTGTTCGATTTGTTTTAGAACTAATAGCAATTAGTGAAACCTTTTTCGTTGCCTTGCAAGTGACGGGAGTCTGCTCTGAGCCTATACTTCCCTTGCTAAATTTGTTCGCATTAGTTTTTTCTAAATGTTGAAGTACGTTTTACTTTAGTTAGTGTTTGTTATGGCCTACTTAAAAGGAGAAATATAGATGTGTACGTGTTGAAAAAATGTTGATTGTTTGATTTGATTGACTTGATTTGCGCTGACTTGCAAAATCGAAAAATGGGTGCTTTTGCTGAAGGAGAATATTAAAGAGCGTGAGAGTGTGCTTAAAAGCCACTAGCTGACTTAGCAAATTCCGCTTGTATATTGTTTCAGGACTTGTAAACTTAAAGTTTAGTATATATTTTGTTATTTCTTTTTCTTCAACTTCAGAGGATTTTTTGATTACGTTCGCCAGCTGTTCGCATTTGTCCTGGATAAAAATTCTTGGGAAAATCAAAAATGACAAACCCGTACTCCGTTAGAGCGTGGCTTGACCTCGGTCCAAGTAAGAGGCTGGTAGACTGCGTGCAGTCTCTTATTTTTCCTTTAAATCACAGTAGACCGAGAGCGCGGTCTTAAAGAGGGTGTGCTCCTTTCCTGACTATTCAAATGATACAAAGACCGCAAAATGTTTTTGTGATAAGCTGTGGCCACTGATGTGACAGTGCTAAGAAGAAAGGAAAGGTAACCCTTTTGACTTAAGGATTCTAAGGGTATGATCCCTTAGAAATATTTGAAAACGAAATTCTTGGTAGACCCTTGAAAATGCCGTTATTTCCAAATAGACTGATACATGATGTTTATCAACTATTTTCGAATTTCAAAAATTCACGCTGTTTCCCCTCAAATTTTGCTTTGGTTACCATTGTCAAATGCTCTTGACCTTGGGAATATTCAGTCCTCCCAAGAGGATTTGAGAACAATTAAGACAAATTTACAAGAGCCAGTGACACACGTACACCAACACGTGGCACGGAGGCGATTCGACAGTAAAAATGGTACGGGTATTTCGGACGAAATCGAAATGGCGACGATTGTTATTAATGAAGTGATGATCATAGAAATTAACACGACGAGAGCATTCCGATCAGGTTTGACAACAGTTAGTTACGTTCGCGGTACTCGTGCGATGTGGGCAAAGGACAAAAAATGTGCTGGCATGTTCAGTTCGCGTCACAGAAAGTAAATTGCAGTTCACTTTTGTAACTTGAGCTTAGGACGCCTGTGCTCTTAATGGTGTATTTTATAACTGATTCCAAAATCATGTTTAATATTTGTTACGGCATAATTATTGGGCTGCCCGTGAGGTCAACGCCCAATCAAGACAAAAAAAAAAAAGAAAGAAAAATGCGGACAAAGCTCCCAGAAGGCTTTGCGAGTCCCCTCCCCGCTTCAATGGGGCCGTTTTCTTTGGGGAGGGAACGGGTCATTTCAGATTGTCTGGCGAACAGACTTAATTGGGAGTCGATTTGGAACGAACACAAAATTATTGCATGCCGTTACTGGGCCTATATCTACGCGGAATGATTATCTAAATACAGTATTCGATGATGTAGTTAGCCTGCGCGGGAGCTGCAGAAACAAGCGGCCCTCCCACGATCCCCACGGGAAACGCTTCAACTCGGTTGCAGTTCTCTCCCTGCGTGTGAAAAGTCTTTCCTTACAAGAAGTAAAGGAATATGCTATTTGTAGATCGCCCCGTGATAGAAACATATTCATTTCCCGTGGTTTGTTAGAAGGGCTTTAAATTCAATGTCTGACAGAAATAATACTTTACGCAATTGCATAAATTGCGTTCACTGCGACGATCATTTCTTCATTTTCATTTCATTTCTGCAGTTCATATATGATTTATTTCATATATCATTAACAGAAATAATACTGAAACTTAATTTGCTTTTCGAGATATTACTATTATATAACAGTTTAAAACGTCAAAGGTTGACCCTATCACGATTTATAAGAGTAGAACGACAATAATTTTTTTGAATTTCCGGTTATATCAAATAAGTCACGTTATACTGTCATGCTATATTTTGGGGTGCAGAGGAGGTGCATTGTGGAAATGTCCCAGTCAAAAATAATTCCAATCGTTTCTTGTTTCATAAGCATAACTGGTCTATTTTTATTCATAACGGTAGAAGTCACTATACAACCCCGGCTTGAAAAACGCGCAGTCGGCAGCCCAATGAGCTCCCACTATGGGGGTCTTGTTTTAAAGCTAACGTCGATTTTTGAATTGTTACTGAGGATATAACAATTGTAACCAAGAGAGAATGAGGTAACTGTATGCACTCGTTCTAGTAGCTAGCCGTAGATCAACTTTTGCTAAAAATGGTGAACGCACATGTTCCACACACAAATCTACCACGGGTCATGAGTCAAAAAATAAACCGATACGTGTAAATGGTTCTTAAAATATTCCTTGTGTCATTTCTAATTTCAAACGTAATAGCAGTAACCTGCTAAAAATTCCACTAATCCGTATTATCTTTGACTTCAGTCTCCATAATTGCGTGCATGGCAAAAAGGTTTCATCAGTAATTACTTCGATTCTGTATTAGCCAAATCTCTCTTTGCGCTCTACTGCATGATGAAAGTTCTAGAGTCATAAGTGCTGACACGAGCTTTCACAAGCTCTTGTGTATCTCGTTTAAACAAACTCTTTCTGACTGAAATCAGGAGTTTGTTATGATGACTTGCAAACTCGAAAAATATGCTCTTAGTGTCATTCAAGATAAATGGTGCGGTTTTTCAGGAAAATCCAAAAACGAATTTTGCGTTTTTTGGAGCAAATCCAAAAAACGGATCATGACTCCATAAAATCCACACTCTTTGTGGATTCTTCAGATCAAATCCAAACCGGATTTTTGAGATTCACCCTCTGAGCGTTTGTTTTGTATTTTTGACAAGTGGTTTTCCGAACAAAAATGGTACACAACAGACGATGAGTTAGCTGATGCTGTATATGCATGATATTGTAATTGAACCTGTCTTGGTGGCCCTTTTTTCACGAGGACGTTACGTTGCCATGGAAAATGATCCTTTTCGGATCTTCATTTTTTTGGTAGTGAGATCACACATCCGCTTGGACGAACCCAGAATGTGCGTGCTTGATGACTTAGCAAATTTCGCTAGTATATCTCGGCTGGAAGTGAAAAAGCAATACCATATATAGCGACTTCTTCTACGAATCAGTTTTCCCCAAAGTGGTCAAGTGGTCACAGAAGTTAAGATAGGGGAACGGGAGTTGAGGGCCTCATCTGTTATCGCTTGGGCTTTTAATTCTCACTTCACCAGAATTGACGAAGACCTAGCTAATAAAATTCCTAATTCAGATGTAGACCTGCTAACCTAGGTAAAGCAAACTTGCACCTCTTTCAGCTTCCGTAAAATCACCATTCATGACTTTCTTATACCCTTTTAAGAAAAATTGACACGAACAAGGCTACTGGGCTTGACAAAATTCCGTCTAAGTTCCTTAAAATAGAGGGAGACACTCTTGCCCCCTTCCTTACTGCGATATTCAACCGATCACTTTGGACGGGAATTTTTCCACATGATTGGAAGAAAGCAAGAATGTCCCCAGTTTTCAAAATGGTAGTAAGCTGGCCCTGAACAGTTATCGCCCTATCTCGGTCGATAACATTTCGAACAGAGTCTCCTCAGAAATTGGCGCCTTGAAGCGTGTGAGACCATTTATCAACACACATTCAGCCACAAAAATCTATCAGGCCTTAACTTCACCTCACTTTATGTACTGCTGTAGTGTCTGGGATGGTCTCAGCCAAGCTACAAAAATTACAAAATCGCGCTGCAAGAGTAATTATCAAATCTAGGTATGATGCAAGTGCGGGTCCTCTTTTGGACATGCTTGGGTGGGATAGGGTTTCGATTAGCCGAACAAAACAAAAGGCAGTTGTCATGTTCAAAACACTGAACAATCAAATGCCCCCCTACATGCAAGATATGTTCTCTGATCGTGACTTTTATTACAATATCCGGCGCTCTGAGAACATCTTGCATGTACCCAAACTAAGGACTGACTCTCTAAAGCGAAGTCTTGGGTATTCGGGAGCTGTCCTTTGGAATTGACTGTCATCGGAACAACGTAATAAGCCGTTAACCCTAACAAGGTTTAAAAAGGGAATTAACGACTTATATAATACATTCACCAACGGGCACCCACACGGCAAACACGTAAACCAGTACTTTAGATTTTAATTCGAGGGTTTATACTGATGTTTTAACCGTGTTTAAATAAAGTACGTCTAAGTCTGTCTATGTCTATATAAACTAAGTGTACAATCGCTGCTTTTTATCTCGCCTTTTCTATTTTACCTTTCCTTTTCCTCTCCTTAGGCTGCTTTGTCGGACGCAACAAAATACCTTTTGGCTTTTTTCCAGTCCAATGGCTCTAATTTTTGTTGACTTAGTTTTCAGAAAACTCTGTTAAATATAGCTTCAGTACCATTTTATAGACTGGGAAGCAAAAGAGTATTACTGGAGTTAAATATACCTCTTGTTTTGAACTTTTACATAATCACATCTCGCTATTCTGTAGGCTCTCTTCCTGAATATTCTTACCGTTATGACTTGAAGACGTTTATTGGAAAAAAAGTTACATTTGCTTTTATCTCAGCTGCTGCTAATACCAACTAATGGTTTGATCCCGTTCCAGGATGGCCCTTTTCTCGCTCTAGTAAGAAGTAGTAAGAAATGTATACTCCTCGAGAAACATTTGGTTACTAATCTAGAAGTTCTTAGATTATGAGGAAATTCCCTACATTCTCAGACCTTGAAAACCTGAGAAATGTTCGTTACAATATCTAGGTGAAAGAAGTAAAAATATTTCAAAAAGTGTAACTTCTGCATATTGAACAGGCATAATTATTTGGGCATCGCCCAAATAGGGTAATCGAGTTCGCTTGTTTTGATTCAAAGTTGCAGTAGGCACGCAATACGTGCGAACGCAAACAAGCCAAGCGAAGCGAAACAGCATTTATGCTCATTACAATACGTCCCACAGCTTAAAGCAAACGTATTGAAATAACAAGGTACGGCGAGTGAAACAAGCTGCTGAAGAATTTAAATTGCGGAGTGAGTATTACCGTGGTCCAGTTTCCAAACATGAATTTCCCTCTTCAACCTGATTCAAACGCGACCAATCGTCCCTTCGTAATTAAAGTGATGGAAATGAAACGCGTTTCAATCCAGGCTCTTTTACGGTAGCGACAGAAAGTACTGAGGGGACGGGAGACAAGTGAAAGACGCTGTTTACAAGAGGCTTACTACGCGAGCAATTTTTCCTGTTTTTTAGGCGATGTGAGACAAGAATATTATTTTTGTTCCCTTACCACTACCATTTTTTTCTGAAATTACCCACCACTTTCCCTAAAAAGAAAGACGTTTAGCAACAACGCAGGAGAGGGGGGACGGGAAACCTGATCCGTCCGCCATTTTGTATTTTTCCTGCACACACAAGGCGGCCTCCATTTTTTGATTGGGCTTTGCCCGAAGGGCAACCCAATAATGAACTTTCCCTTATCCACGTTTTCTCCATACAAATAATTATCAAAACTGACCGAAAAACAATCCTAAACAGAAAGCCTAGCAATATTTAAAATAAGTACAAGTATATTTTCCACTATTGATAACATCTTTCACAACCACCACTTTATTTCAACAGACTGTGACTATACACTATTCCTTCATAACCAAATTAGCACTCCCACAGCTACATCACTGCAACACCTGAAATCACTATCATCTTTCAAAAAGAATCATTTCTTGTTACTTCATGTTAAATTCTACGAGAAACCAGTTTCACTGATTAACAAACTAAAGCCAATAGAGACCTTAAGATCGAGGTTTTTTGGCATTTCCCTCGAACCGAAAACGTCAAGAAGTCACGTGACTAGAACCTTGCCATCAGGTTTGCGGTTTGAGGTTCATGTTTGTACGGCTAGATCGCACTCCAGAGGTAAGTGATTTACCGCAAGGTTTTTTGCACCCTAAAACATCACAATCCCACGTTTGAGAAGGAATACGACTTTTTAGAACTCTTTCGCTAATTAATTATTGAACTAATTTACATAGAAACATAACTTTGAAGACGATTTCTCAGCCAAAATACAGACTGAAAATAGAAGTGAACAAATGAATAAAAACAAACATGGCAGCCGCGAGCTACCACCCGCGAATCTTAATTCCTAAACATGGGCAGACGGGTAACGTGAAACCGCCAACCGCCAACCGCAGTTTGTCGTTTGCGGTAAGATGGCCAAACCTCGATCTTAAGGTGTCTATTATCTTACCAATTCACATCCAATATAACATCTCAACCAACCCCGTTGCCTGCGTAGCAAGTGTTTTCGCGCAATAACTCAATTGGAAACGCTTGCTACGCAAGCTACCAACCCCTAAAATATACAAGGCTACTGCACTACTCACACATTCCTAATACACGTGAAAAACTTTACACTCGCGAGGTTCATCGACGCCCAAATGTACGCTTCCACAGCGTCTTGTTTTTCAATTTTTCCAGAGGTAAAAAGAGGTTGAGTTTGCTTAGAACAAAGTCTTCCAAAAAAACATTTGAAGAGTGCCTTGCGAAACTTTAAACAGTGTTTCAAAGCACGCGGGTATCCTAAACAATATATCATAGAAAGATCGCTGTCAGAGGTCAACTTTGACTTAAGACAATCAACACTAAAACAAAATCAAAAAAGTAAAGAGAGACTACAGTCCGGAATATCCCTAAATTTAAGGACAGGGCCGACTGGTCATGCGACACTTTTCAACCAATGAGAAGGCGCGCTTGTGTTTATCAACAAACAAATCAAAACATCGCCGCTGTGATAAAATATTTTCAAAACAGCGGACGGAGTCGGACAGAATCAGTCATCGTTTCGAGGCTCTCAGGCATATTTTTAAGACTTTTCATGAGGCATACACAATTTTTTTAAGAGGAAAGCGTATCGGAAGCCATATTGGAAGTGTCTCGTGAAATATTCAGCACATTTTGTGGCTTATTTCTTCTTTTAAACAACGCGATGTATGTGCGAGATTTTGGTCGGTTTTCAAGGTAGGTGAACAAGTATCTATTATTTTTTCGATTCACAGATTTTTTTTACGAAGTTCTAGATATTTTTCCTTGATTGTCATATCGATTAACTTTTATCATGTTGAATGTGGGGATGGTAGACAACCTAGAATTTTGGTAGACCAGTTTTGAATTCCGAGGTCCATGAAAACACGTACGTTTTCCATTCCCGGGTTTCTCACAGAGCCGTGTTATTACTTTTTTTCGCATTAGTACGAGCCTTTGCCTTTTTTCTTTTCAAGGCCAAAACAACTTTATTAGTCTTATGGATATTCACGTCCAACATCTCGCCTCACTTTGCCGAATTTTTGGGGATGAAATTGAAGATCATAAGCGCAAGGTAGATACTAACCGCTTTGTTTCTGAAATTCACCAAATCTGGAAAGATTTCATGTTGCTGGATTCTCCAAATGTTCATCCACCGTTAAAAAACAATCAAAGAAAGAAGGCAAATTTCAAGTGTAAATGATGTATTTCGCTACTCATTGAACATGCACTGAATCTGGGATCAAATTAAAACATTGCAGGTACTACAGCAAGCAAGGAAAGCACCAGATGCGTGAAGTCAACACGAAACAACACCAAAAAACAAACAAGAAAAATTAATAAATTTGAACTACTTTTTATTTTATTCTTGTTATGATGACTGGTTCTTTGATTCTTGTCCTGTAGAAGCTAATAGGTAGTACCAATCCTGTTTTGTATGATCTCAACAAATTTTCACACTCTCTCTAAGGCTATTTTCACACGGGACCAGTTTGTTTCTATCAACAATCTTGCAAGCCATGCCAGTGAGGCCACGACCACTGCGATCGGTCCGGAATCAGTTCGAACACCCCAATGATTCCTTGCAATGAATAATGCTCTTATTCTCTTACATGAAATGTTTTCTTTGAAATATTAAATGTGAAACCTAGACGAGTACTGTAAGCTCATCTTTAATTCTGTCCGTCGACTCCGTCCGTTGTTTTGAAAATTTTTGAACACTGGGGCGATGTTTTGATTTGTTTGTTGATAAACACAAGCGCGCCTTCTCATTGGTTGAAAAGTGTCGCGTGACCAGCTGGCCCTGTCCTTAAATTTAGGGATAATCCGGACTGATTCAGCCATTTGTTACAACATTTCACCCTGTGGTACAAGATGTTGAAAAGACATTGATGGCAAACTGGAGTCTAATAGAAAATCAGCCTCTGCTGAAAAAACAAATTAAAAGAGCTCTGCAGATCATATCCTACAAAAGAGGTAAATCTCTAAAAGACATGCTTGTAAGAGCAAAAATGTAACTTGAAGACAGTTGATAATGTCACACAACCACCAAAACCTCATAGTATTTCCTAGAATAATAGCCAGGGCAATTATTTCTTTTTTCGCACCAAAAGGGGGTGATTATTTGAAGGAAGGCAATTATTCCAGGGAGACGATTATTTCAAATATTCTTACTGAAAGTCGTGCCCTAAATATTTTGTTCTATTTTCCCATTAAATCAAAAAATAATCACATCAAAGAAACTAAATATGGGCTTTTTAGACTCCCAAATTTGGTTCCTTGATTAATTTTCATTGTCAATATCCCCAGGGTTGTCACTGACCAGTTTTGCTGGATCAGACTCCACTTTAGCCTCATCCTCCAGATTTACCCTCATGGGTATTGATAGTGGGTTACCTATAGTCATGGGAGTGGGGGGGGGGGGGGGTTATTATTTGAAGGAGGCAATTATTTTAAATATTTTTGTCAAGGGGGGTGATTATTTGAGGGAGGCGATTCATGGAGGGACAGCCATTATTCGAGGAAATACAGTAATTTGGAAGTCAGTTCAGGTCTGTCTTTGACTTCTTTTTAATGGTGGGGATAGGGTTTTGGCTTTGTAATAGCATTTTGAAAAGATATTTTATATTAAAAGCAGTGGCAGATCCAGGGGAGGGGTCCCCCCTTAGACCAAGGTCTGGATCCAGCACTGAAAAGTAATGTTGTTTCTCTTGCTAGTTAATAAATCTGTGCTAAGTGGAAGTCTTGTAACAAAAGTGGAAATTAATTTACAGACTCATTAAAACAGACACCCAGCAGTATAAGAGCCAATCTAGCCTGAAATTTTGTAATTGTTCTTGTTTGGAAGGCAAGCAATAATTTTTTATTATTGATTAGAAAACAAAACTGAGGCTGTAGGCATTGCTGAGATAGAATTTCAGGTAAATGTGAGACAGGTATTAAACCCTTTGACTTCATCTTTAAACTGTTTCAGACTTTCCAAAATGTATCAGCCCTTATGTACTAGTCAATTGCATCCCCCACCCCCATGGATAGTGGGGATTCTACAGAGCAATAGTGGGGCAAATACATTGATTTTACATTTATTACTTGCACTGCCCCATGGGAAATTACCAAAACCTTGCAGCTACACACATCTATCCCCGAGGTGGGGAGCCAGTTGACTATAATCAATGACGTCAAGCCTTCATGAAGGCTGTAACCTGGCTAACTTTCGACATAAACTAGCAGAGTTTGAAAAGCCATTTCCTCATGCAAAAATTAACAATTTGGATAGGATAAACTTGTTA
>OZ037997.1:7641809-7794309 GCA_964035705.1 Porites rus | reverse complement strand
ACCATACTGAGTGAAAAACAAAAAAATAGCCCATAACCAACTTAATGCTGAAGGTCTTGTCTCATCAGGAGCTCAAAAGGCAATCAAGGAAATAGGTAATAGGTCACAGGGAGGGGAAGAAAAACACCTTCCCCCCCCTCCCCCCTTGAGTGGAGGAAGGGGGAAGAAAAAGAAAAATAATTCATCCCAGGATGAACAGGATCTATTTCCACACTTTTCAACACCATGATGGTACCACTTGGCTGAGGACTGTTGTCAGAAAGTTCAGTGTGGAATAGGGTATGGAAGGCAGAGGTCTGAATGAGTGGTTCCTTCCTGCCACCTTAAGGTCTGGTGAGAATCCTCCCCCCCCCCCCTGGCCCACCCCTCTTCTTATCTGAAGGTTCTGATCTGCCACTGTAGGCTCCAGGTCCTATATCAGAGCTATACAGAGACACTACACTAATACAATCTGCAGGACTATTCTTTTTTTGTAACTTGAGCATATGTCAGCCTGCGCTTGTAATAGTGATCACCAAGCTACAAGAAGTATGACCTGAAGTAAATTAGGGACCTGTCATTTATTAGAGGGGGGGCAGGGCTGGTGCAATTCCTTTTTTCCCAAGTGAATTTTTTTATGCCCTCCCCCAATTTCCTGGAGAAAAAAATGTAACCCTCCCCCTTGTATGGCCCAAAATAGTTATGACCCTCCCCACGCTAAATTACCTTGTGATGAAAGGGACGTGCCAATACGACATTCAGGAACAGGTATCTAAGATAACCTAATGGATTGAAACAATATTGAGCACGAACAATCCTGGTGCTGCTGGAAAATTTTACACGACCGATTAAGTTCTTGTCCCAGCTGATTAGTTAATACTGAGGGCAAACATTATGAAGCTCAGTGAGTTACTAGAGAACATATTAGATATGGATAGACGCATTAAAGCTCACCTTAACACCCTGTTTCACTCAAAGACTGGTAATTTTATACGAGGAGAAGAGTATTCTAAATCGTTTGATGAAGCTGTTATTACAAGGCTTGATGAAGCTAAAAAAAGAGTAAACAATGAATTGAAATATCTTAATGAGAAACTTGATCAATGCAAAGACATATTTCGCAGTGTGTTGCTGTTGAAAAACAAATCAAGAAAAAGACTTACATGTAGGGTTGTTGGGTAGTTCAGGTTGATCATTATGAAGGTTTAAAATGCTTACTGTGCAAGGGACTTGTTTGTTAAATAATATATTTTATTTGTTGATTTATTTTTATTTTAAGTGAACAGCAATGTTTGCTAAAAATGGTATGGCCCTCCCCAAAGCCCAGCTTAAATTTTTGGTGACCCTCCCCTTTTTGGCTACATAAAATTTAATGACCCTGCCCTCAATTGCACCAGCCCTCCCCCGACTCTAATAAATGACAGGTCCCTTATGTTTTTTTTTACTATTGTTAACACTTGGAATCAACTAACCCATAAAATTACAAGATGGTTAACTGACCTTAACTGTATTTGTACCCTCTTTGTAAACGTAACAATCATGTTTGTATTGGGAAGTTCAGTAATAATAATCCAGATGGCCAAAACTTCCATATTTTGGCTATTCTTATTCTGAAGTATCCACCTTATCCTGAGCTATCCAAACAGATACATTGCTATGAATAAGCTTTACACGGCAGTCGCGGTAGTGACATTGTTTGCTCCTTGCACTAAATTCTTACAAAAAGAACGTGAAAAACAACTAACCTCTATGTAGGCTTTGATCCATATTTTGGAGTAACCATTCTCTTCTTAGCCTTCATCAGTCTTTGTATACTTAGTCTTTCAACACAACAAGGTCGTAAAGAGTCGGAGCGATTTGCCGAAAAATAATTTTATTCAGTTCCAGTCTCCGAGCGGATACCTGATTTTGGAGTATCCGTTCTAGTCACGACCCAACCAAAAGTCCGATTTCCGCGCTGATCAAGCATTCTCGTTCCCAGAGCTTCGCTGGGTACGCGGGACTGGACTGGGGCGAGTGCGCACTTCCGCCTCCATACTTTCGATCGTTAGGGAAATTTCCCTATATTAAACCTGCTTACGACGTACGTGCGTGGCTCTTAGTAAGACATACTTCGTTAAAGCAATTGGAAGTCCTGGTAAGTAAATGTTATTGCATATATCTATAATTTTTGCCCTTTTCCTCCTTCGATTCATAGCCTTGTAGTTTAATTTTCGTTTTCATTTTACCGGCGATATCTTTCATTCTGCTAAGCGAAGATTTTAATAATCGTTCGAACATATCTTGCTCGAAAATTTTATTCTTTAGTTGAATACGCCTGAATCATAGTTGCAAGCATCTCTACGCTCAGGACGATCAGTCGAAAATAGTTATTTCATGATAATAGATGCGACCGCTAAACATTTTACAGTGGAACGTTAACCTTGATATAAAACGAACTATAACGAAGTCCTCGGTGTAACGAACAATTTTCTTTAACCTAGTAATAGTAAAATATATGAAAAAGAACCTCGATGTAACGAAACATCGTTATACGTACAGCGGCGCCGCCGCCAAATCCCACTCGCCTAGTACACAATACCGCCAGCTACGCAGGCTACAAATTCGTGTAACAACCCGGCCGGGTAACAATCATACCAAAACAAGCGTTATTTATATTTAACCCACTTTGTAGTGCTTTTAGAGATCTTTTAATCTATATTTTTAGCTCCTTACCTAGTATTACCGGATGTTTACGTATTACCAAGCCCAGTTTAAAAAAAACATAGTCCGTGGTCCGCATTTTTATACCTAGTCCATGATTTATAGCTTTCTATATATACCTAGCCCGCAGTCCGTAATCCGCAGTCCGCAGTGCGTGTTAAAAAATGAAAGTTGGAAGACAAGCATTTTATTTCCATATAGACAGCTGGAAAGTATCCGATCACATGAACTTTATCGAAACTTTATCGAATGAAGGTGAACGGTGCTGGCGAGAATATCAAAAGTAGGTTGAATTGAACGTAGTCCTGAATAGGGCTGTTGTTGTCAGTGACTGTCAACAACAACAGTCCTATTCAGGACTACGTTCACCTAGACGATCAAACTCAACCTACTTTTGAAATGACTCCTGGGTTCCTTTTGCAGAGTACGTATTAAAGGCAAGCGTTGCAAGCGTTTCCGTGCGGTGTTGGATTAGCCTCCCACGCAGACGTTAGGGGTTCGTCACTCGTTACTGCCCCTGTTTGTGGGGCAGGAACGCGTGACGAACCGCTAAGAACGTCTGCGTGGGAGGCTAGAACAAAGAACGAAGAGCGAGAGTCAAAATGGAAAATGGCGTGAGTATAAGAGCAGGGAGGGGGTAGGGAAGAAAGGTAAGGAAACGCTTGCAGACAAATCCCCGGATCAGGATTTTGAAAACCTTTCACTTGCCTTGTCATACCTGACATCGCGCACCGACATTTGATGCTTTTATCATAAATTGACAAATAAAACTAGTAGTTTCCAGTGGAAAGTGAAGTGCTGCGATTTCAAATAATTTGCATCAGTTGCAGTTTATTTCGATTGTTGATATTTGACATTAACCGTGTCAAATAACTGTGCATGTAACGCTACACGACACGAAGACGATCGATAAAAACGGAACTTTGAACCAAAATAAGTGTTTATATCAAGCTACATTGTATAAATTAAAAGTCCATGAGAATATTAAAATGAGCGTATTATTTGTTTGAAACCTGTCCACGATAAAGTTAAGAGCACGCGAGCGTTGGATTGAGTGAAAGAGTGAATTTCCAATGGAGTTCAATATTAAACTGGTTCATAAAGCTTCGCTAGCGTACCAAATCATTTTCAATTTTTGCTTCCGTCGTGTCTAAAATGTTTACTACCAAGGGAAAACAAATCATACATACATAGATCCAAAAATCTCAAATGTAGCACGGAGCCGAGACTTGGGTGTAAGCCAAACGTCGAACTTTTGAATGAGTTTGGATCGTCCAACCCGTTCTACGATCCGTCTGCTTCAGACGGATAGATCGTCTCTGGGACAAACGTCGATCTTCACATGCGACGAAATAAATTTTGTATGGTAATGTATATTTAGCCTCGTTCGGGAGAAAATTTATTTAATTGACTGCGAACAGACATACTCCCGTGTTTGTTGCTTCCGTCTTCGTTCGCAAGATAGTTTCGATTCGCGTGCCACCTTATTACAAACTGGAGAAAGTGATAAGAGACTGCACGCAGTACTCTGCTATTGCTGAACGTTTCTGTCCGTTAATAATTTAAAGGTACAATGTAGAATGGAGTGGTTTTTTGGCGAAAAGGAAGCGTTTTCCATATGGGACTTTCTGATTTTGTTGGTGTACGAAGGATAATTTCTTTCCTATTATTATAATAACCGAAGAATTTTCATTGGCCAATAATTATTAAAAATTGCTATATAGTCGTACCAAGATCGAACCACTTCTAAAAATAGCATAACTCAGCTAACCGCAGTTTTTTTTTTTGCGGGAACGATCTTGAACGGATGATGAACAGCACGAGAGGAACTTGCTCTGAGCACGTGCAAACAGGATCAGTTATTTTGACAATGATAAGGATGGGTGGTTTTACTGGTATTCAAACAGCTGTCTTCATGCTACAACTACCGGTGGAAACCGGTGACAAAAAACTAAATTCCACATACTGCGAAAAAGCTATTAAAAGAAGGGAAAAACCGGCCTGTTGTTTTACCAGCCCTCTCCATGACAAGAGGTTTTGCAGGAACATCCACATTTCAGTCCCATTTCAGTTTTAGTAACAGCAGGAGTCGATTACAAGTAATCGGCTCCTGGTAACAGAAATGAACAACATGCTATTTTAAGCAAACAGGTTTTACCGACTGGCAGTCTTTTATTATACAATTTGGATCTCGCCTGATACCATTTTCAGATACTTTTATCATTGCAGTACGATTTCTGTGACTCTTTGTAAAGGTTAGTGGGACAGTGAAATTTTCTGAGTATGTAGGTAATTTTTGGGTGTTATGGGGCTAAGACTTTGTTGAGGGGGCCTGAAGCAAGATAAGTAAGTCCACAGACGTGGAAAGAATTTTTATCTTTCCAGTAAGCTAGAAAACTGAGCAGACAAACAACAATCCGTAAAAATGAGCTACAACTTTGAATTTTGAGCAATAAATGGTGCAGACGGTGAAGCATAATAATTGGCGCTGTCGTTACAACTCGTGATTATTATTTTAATCATAACTATAACAAAATTGTCAAATCTGATTGGCTCTCAGCTGCCCTGATTTCAGCCTTAATTGGACAGTTTAATAGGACAGTACGCGTCATGCCTAAGTAATTGGACAGTACGCGCCATCACGCGCGCGCTTAAATGGCTTTTTTTTTCACTGCTAGCAATAAAAATCTCGGAATTTCTTGTGTTTTGATTTAAAAAATAGCCTATTATGTCACAAATTTTGTTAAAGTTATGATTAATTGGTAACAGAACTTCGTGTCGTCCAATTCGGTCTGTAATCATACTCGTGATTAAACAAATCGGACTCCCGCTACGCGGTCGTCCGATTTTGTTAATCACTCGTATGATTACAGACCGAATTGGACTCCACTCAGTCCTATTACCATTACTTAGAGTGGCTCAGTTATTTAAAAAAAAAGCCCATTCAACTATGACAATTTTTTTTTACATAACTGTTTTGGTTTTAACGCGATAACTATTATCCGGCAATAATATGAAAAAAATCCTATTTTACTGGTGAGGTGGTAAACATTAATTTTTTCCGACTACGTTAAAGCTTAAATGCTTGTTTTTTGCAAATGTATTTCGATTTTTTTTCTCGCTCTTTACTTTTTCCCTTTGCCTTTCTTTTAATAGCCAGTTTTGTTGCCCACTTTATCGTCTTTCTTTCTCATGATATTTTGGGCCGGCCAAAGGCTTTCTTTGCAGCAAAGGGAGAAATTAAAAATCTGTAAAGAGTAGCCCCCAAATGTTGCTTGTTTCAGTCTGTAACTCTGTCATTATTGGTCAAAATTTGCTAAATTTGGTTCCCTTAGAAAGCTCTATCCTCTCTGATTTTGCTTATTAGCACATTAATAGTTTAAAAGGAAAAGAAAGCATCCCCTTAAGGGCCTCTGAGGGACTATGTCTCCTCAATTTTGAGCATAACAATACTATATCTGAAACATCAGGCATATTTAATGCTAACCTGCGTGGCAGGCGTTAAAAGGGGAAGGGGAAGGGGAATTTGGGAACGCGAGGGAGAAAGAAAAGGAACGCCTGCAAGGACGCCATTGTTTTCTCCATTTTTCATGCTCAGATTCTGAGCGTAAAAATAGTGATTGGTTAGAATTAATTAAATGTCAATCTTCGACTTAATACCTTTTTCCGATTGGTTGAAATCAACATCTCGCCATTTGAGTAACTAAACATATGTCGTTAGTGAAGCGTGATGAGATTTCTCTACGAGAATTCATCGTTAGAAGGCATCAACTTCAGCTTAAAAGGAGAATAGAAAAAAGCAGTTAAAGAACCGTATGAAGGAAAAGGCCTGTCAGCAGATGAGTTTTACTGACTGGTTCGAAAAAGTATCATCTCCCAACGGCTTGTCGGTTTTACTCGCCAGAAGAAAGAAAGGAAAAATCATGCTGCCTGTGTGCTTGTTATCTGATGTTTGATCGGCGTTATCAACGGCAATATAATTGAAGACGAAGCGATCTATAGCCAGTTCTATAGCCTTCCCGCAGACGTCCTTTGGGGTTCGTTCGTCACGCATTCATTATGAATGCGTGACGAACGAACCCCAAAGGACGACTGCGTGGAGGCTAAGCGATCTATAACTTTTGGCGATTTTTGGCTAAGGACTTCTTCTTGCCGGTTATAAACCATGGTTATAAAACCGCCAGGAACTTACTTAAACAAAAAATTGTTGCCTTCTTGCAGATCTTCGAAGTTTAGCTCTTCTTTCCCCGCCACCAGCGTTTTTTGTGTGTTCCGCTGGATCCAATTCGTCCTGATAGAAATTCAAAGAGTGCGTGACGGCAAAGTGTTTTAATTTTTCTTAGACAAACATTGCATTGAAAGTTACGAAGAGCCGTTACATTTCTTATTAAATAGTTTTCCAGCCCGATTCCTTCAGCAACAACTTGAATAGATTTATGCTGGATTTTATGTAACTGGGCACGCGTCGTTGCAACTTTCAAGATTCCTTCAGTGGACGACCGCATTTGAACTTTTTTTATAGTACCTTTACTTTATATTAGATTTCTTGTTTTAGGAAAACAAAAGAAAAACATTGCGAGAAATACGACTATAATAGGTACGTGCATCGCGGCCAGACTTATTTGACAAAAATAAGAATCTTTATTAGCAAAACCAGGGCTGGCAAAACTGTGATGGTCAGATTTTGTAGCTTTCATTGTATGCCAGTGTGGGTCTTGTGATCTCTGGCAATGATGTAATTTCTCTAGAATCGAGGCCCTTGAATTTTCGTGTATTTATACACGCGTATAGCCTGCGACCGCAGACGTATTTCCGGTCGTCGCTTGCGCGTACTAAATCAATTCAGAAACAAGAAGACGCTTTTGAAGTGTACACTTCGGCGTCGTGGAAAGACGGTCCTGGATTCTTTTCGATATCATAACAAAGCTTCAATTTGTTACAAATGACCTTGTGGCTTAAACTTATATAGTCCCTTTTTAGAAAACTACGTGTTCACAGGCGTTAATACTTCCTTAAAATCTTATTTCCATACTTCATTGCAATTCTCTTCTTTCGTACTCAGACAACAAATACACCTTTCCTCGTTTAGGAACCCGTTTGTTACTCCCCTTTGAAACAAACTCACATTCTTTCCTTTATACGTATTACCTCTTTAAACCAGAATTTGCACAGTTTATATAACAATAAATTTTTGACGACACTGGGGTATTTTCCCGAAAATTCCCTTACTTCTCTCTTTTTGTGTAAGAGACGTCATAACTTCTTCAACGGAAGTCTGCTTGGAGCATGTCCGCATCGCTGTAAGAGAATTTGATCATCGTTTCCGTCGTGAAAATGCGCATAACGAGATCTCAGTTCAACTTCCTTTATTTCCTCTACAACAACAGTTTCCTTATTACAGTTAACTCTACACGTTCTCCAGCAACGTAACTAACATTAGAACACTCCTTTACAAAACTTGCTGATAGTGCACAATCTCCATACTGAGGATAATTCATGTACAACACCGCAACATAAATTAGTACATGAAAAACCTTAACACGCAATACAAAAGCAATAATGAAAACACCTACTTTTCGAAACAAAACCAAAAGAAGAGCAAGGATAATGATTCCTATCACAACCTTTACGAAACGACGATAACTGCGTTCTTCTTCCTCTTGTTGACAATCTATCGGTTGGTCTACACACAACACAAACGACTGCACCTCTTTCTCTTTCGAATTACTGTTGCTGCAGTCTTCTTCAGTTGTCCAAATCCCTTCACTCTTAAACGTTATACACACTCCTTTTGCAAAACGTTTCTCCATGTAACTTGTGTAATCTTCACTTTGTACAAACTGGTGTCGTCTATTTAAGCATAATGTCTTTGACTGTCTCAATAGTTTCCTTTCATTAACTTTAAGTTCGCGGACCTGCCCATTCTGAAAACGCCTTATTTCCTCTTTTGCTGTGGGCCTACCGCGAACGGTGTGTGTATTTGTACGTGAAGGCGCCATATAACGCAACATACGTATTTCAACAAAATATTCACTACTTCCTCTTCTTAAATAGTCGCGAATTTCATCCCAACTTTCCAAATCACTCGGATCAAAAATCTTCCAACTCTTCCCTAATTGGCTTGTCAATTTCGGACTACAATCACAGAACGAGCAAATTCAGATAACAAGTCAGAAAAAAATACCCTTCAAATTGCCTATCTTTGATTGGTGGATTTAAATCCTCTGTTTATCATCTCTTCTTGCCACAGCTGCAATAACATAAACAAACTATTTGTGAGGTACGCACGTAAACACCAACTGAACGCTTTTCTCTTTTAATAAGAACTGACATTTCCAAATTTGTATCGGTAAATGTATTTACTCCTACAAAAAACAATTTGTACAAAATCACGTTTCAGTAACGCCAAAACTCCACTTCCGGTTTCACTCAGTTTCCTAAAAGCCAATGGAAATATATCCCTCGCAAAACATTAACTTGCTGCTCCTAAAAGTTAAAAAAAATTAAACCCACAAGTCACCGATCTTTGACTTTTTTGGCTACAGTTTCGTCTCCCTCATCTTACGACCGCGCGAGCCAAAAATAGGATTTCTTTCTTTTTTAGATAAACTATGTAAACAACTAATAATAATAATAATAATAACTTTATTAATCTCCTTAAAAAAGGCTTTTCAGCTTAATTTACAATGTCAAATATCTAAAACTCAGTTTTCCAAAAATACGCTTAAAAAATGCTGTTTTATTTTAACCTTAAATACATCTAAATTAGTGATAGACTGAAACTCGTCTGGGAGACTATTCCACAGCCTTTGGCCTCTGAAGGGAAACGCGCGCTGACCTGCAACCGTCCTACAGAGTGGTATATGTAGGCGGTCCCTATTCCTAGTGTTGCAGTTGTGCACTTCCGATCTGGTTTTAATCTTCTGACAAAGATATGGAGGTGCAAGTCCATTTAAGCATTTAAATACCATGGTAGCATCCCTAACCTCAAGTTGTTTAACAATTGGCAGCCACTGTAACTGCTTAAGAATAGGTGTAACATGATCAAATTTCTTCGTTCCAGAAACTATCCGGGCTGCAAAATTTTGCACTGTCTGTAATAGCTCGATGTTTTTCTTGGTGGTATTAGCCCATACTGATGAACAATACAATAATTTACTGAATACGAGAGAATTAATTATAGTGATCAACGTACGCCTATCAAACAGGTATTTTACGCGATTTATTTGACAAAGGCTACCTATACATTTCGAAGTTAACTGAGTTATATGTTCGTCGTACGTTAAATTAGTCCATTGTAACCCCGAGGTTTTTCGCAGACTTAGATGATGTAATCTCCTTACTAAGTAGTGTAATGCTTAGATCATCTGGTATCTTCATCAGCAACTGCGGAGTCCCCAGAACCAGAAGTTTTGTTTTTTCCGGGTTAATGAGTAGACTGTTTTTACAACACCATGTGGCTATGTTCCTAAGATCTTCTGTCAGCTGAGCTGCGGCTAAGGTGGCATCACGTACAGGAAATGAGAGGTATAACTGTGAGTCATCAACATAGCACTCTAACGACCCTACCTTAGGTACAGATGGTAGATCGTTGATGTAGATATTAAACAATGCTGGGCCCAAAATTGATCCTTGTGGTACACCATACGAGACTAGGCGGGGTTCAGATGTTTCGAGCTTATCTCGAGATATCTCAAAAAAACTTCCGCTCTAACTTTAGCAACAAACTGCAAGTTAACGATATTCCTGAGCGTCGCAAAACCTTAATACTTCGCGCACCGCCTCAAATATTTATTGAAGCCAACTCTAAACAAAAAGGATTGTTTATGATCAATTGTATATTTTTTTGCGCAATGAAGAAATCATTTCTACACATCAATCGGGCTTTCGCTCTTTACACTCAACTGTAACTGCTCTCCTTAAAGTTACTGATAACTGGGCCTTTAATATCGATCGTGGTAATGTTAATGCTGTGGTTTTTCTTGATTTAAAAAAGGCATTTGACACTGTTGACCATGATATCCTTTTATCTAAAATGAACCTTTACGGAATACAAGGAATTGCTCTCGATTGGTTTAGATCGTATTTGACAAATTGTACACAACGATGTCTCGTTCATGGTTCCCTTTCTAGAATCTGTTCACTTAAATGCGGGGTACGTCAGGGAACAATTCTTGGTCCCCTTTTATTTCTTATTTTGTATCAACGATTTGCCAAACTGCCTAACTTCATGCCAGCCTAGGATGTATGCTGATGACACACACATCACTTATGCAGATGTTGATGTGAATTCAATACGGTTAAATTTGAATCACGATTTAGGTAATCTAAACAAATGGCCTATTTCTAACAAACTTACTTTGATCACTGCTAAAACTGAATTTATGCTTATTGGATCAAGACAAAAATTGAGTACTTTATCAGCCAACCCGAGCTCTCGATTGATAATGTTCCTATAGAAAAAGTTACCTGTGTAAAATCGCTTGGAATATTTATTGATGAAAATCTACGGTGGCAAACGCAGGGATAGGAGCAATTAAAAGAATTAGAGATTTTGTTCCAACGCCCACTCTCCATTGTATACAGCTATTTCAGGAAAGGTTGTCGGAAAAGGTGCACGCGACAATCCCGAAAGGTATTGCGGGTGGTTTTGAGTTCACTGTTCTTTAAAGAAATTTGAAAGAATGGCACGAGAGGCCATGGACTTATGTTTGCGAGTGCTAAAGGAAAGCAACAAAAGTAGTTTCGACAGCTGCAGTGTCAGGAACAGTGTATTGATCATAACCCATATTACCTTTCGGGATTGTCACCTGCACATTTTTTCCGTCAACCTTTCTCGAAATAGCTGTACACAATGCTCTCATTCAATCTCAATTCGATCATTGTAATATTGCCTGGGGTAATTGAGGAAAAACTTTGTTTGATAGGCTACAAAAGCTTCAGAACCGTGCTGCTCGGGTTGTAACCTTTTCTAGATATGATGCTGATGCCAACCGCTTATTTAGACAACTTAAAGACTTGAGCACTCAGTTTAAATACAAAAAGTTCTAATGGTTTGCAAGTCTTTAAATGATCTTGTTCCAGGATATTTATCCTCTAAATTTGTTAAACGATATGAAACGCGCTATTCCTTAAGGGACTCTGTTAACAAACTAATTGTCCCGTTCCCGCGAACTAACCTCATGAAGAACAGCTTCAGTTTTAGCGGAGCAGTTCTCTGGAACAGCCTGCCCTGTGATATGAGAGAGGCTAAATCTTTAAGTCAATTTCAACGATTGGCTCATATGAATTTCTGATTTTTTAAGTACTGTGTACACGGCGTTCATGAAAAACAGGTCTTAGGTTAGGTTAGTTGTAGATAGTTTTTCATATTGTTTAGGGTAGTTAGGTTTATTAAAAATGTTTTTTATACTCCTGATGAATTTTACCGTGTTTAAATAAAGAATTATTCTATTCTATTCTATTCTAAAAATAAGAAGGGGGCGGCCTTTAGTCACCGTGGCGCAATCGTTAGAGCGGCTCATCTGATCTGACGAGTTACACGTGAGTTGGTTCAAACCCTAGCATAATAAGAAATAATAATTATTTCTTCTTTATTTATTCCTCATAATTATTTCTTTCCCTGGAAGAATACATAAAACAACTCGAAAATACCTCGAACTAATGCCGAAGCAACTTCGAGACATTCGGATCAGTCCCGAAGTTGCAACTTTGGAGCATTCGTGAGCTGCACGAATCCTTAACTTCGCTCTCCGCCGAAGTAACAAGTAAAAAGTATGGACGTCAATAACGTAGGAAGTAAAAAACCTTTAGCGAGTAAATCCTGTTTCGCGTAGAATTAATCGCCTCCTCATTTCTCGATCTAATCTCCAAGTAGAGCGAGATGGACTGACGCTGTAAGCGCGTTCTTGTTTCAAACGAAATGAAACTTGCTTTGTCTACAATGGTTGAGACTTCCATTTCCGAACGTTCAATAGGCCATTTTCACGATGACGATGTTTGACTACAACTACCAGAATTCATGTCGTCTTTACTTTCTTATTTAAATTTGTCAATTCCACTGAGGTGTAAAGAACAATAGCCTTAATTAGCAAACTGAGGGATTCTGGTAATTGTAGTAAAATGACGTCATCATGCAATTGTCCTATTGTGTTAGAAAGGCAAAAGTTTTGGGTGAGTTCGATTATGTTCGATTACCGAACCCAATCGAAGTCAATCGAACGACTGGAGTACCACTGCGACTGGGTTCGATTACCGAACGTTCGATTGATCACGCCGGGAAATCACTATCAAAGGCTTTTAGTACGAAGTCTGCGTAGCAGATATGTTCATTTTACGAAAGAAAAAAGTGCCATTTCAGTCTGGCACAAATAGGCGCATTCTAGTGAAACAAATACCATAGTTTTATGGGTAGCGCTGAACAACGTAATTACTTGAGTCTGTGAGAAAATCTCCGCCCCTTTCTATCAGAGACTTCTCCCCCTCCCCCCTGGAATTACACGCATAATGCTCGATCATGATATGTTCATTTTTGCAATATCCTTGCTGCTCAAGACATCAGCAGCTCTGAGGGTCAAATGAGGTGCACACGGGACCTGTGCAACATTGTGTACCTTCCTTAAAACTTAGAGTGAAGAAGGACACCTGATCGCGGGTTACCTTAACAACAGCAGTTCCGTTTATTAAAATCCCAGGAGATCCTTTTTTATCTCGTGAATCTATTCACGAGGTTATAGGGAGCACTCAAGGTTGGTTGGTTTGTTGGTTGGTCGAGTGGTGTTATTGTACGCAAATGAGCCTCGTGATGAGGAGGCGGTTTATTTCGAGCGGTGTCTTCGATGGAGCCTCTTTGGTTTTGTCACGTTACATGCTCAGCCATGCGCATGTCAAAACCTTGTCAAAGTTTATTACGCATTTAAAAATAACAAATTATTTGAAAAGAGTAACATATAAATAGACCACACAAAGATATCCAAAACGATCATATCTGAATTTTCCAGTGACATGTTTTATTTGTTTCTCTTTTGGTTTGAGCTGTTCGGCAGCTGTCGAGCTTTCCTCTGACACTGATACATCACCAACATCAACTTTGCTACTTGGAGTAACATTCAAGAATTCTTTTTCCTTTGAAAAGCTTAATCTTAGAAAATAAATACGACTTTTCTCTCCACCTGGTATCTTCAGATCATTAGAGTTAGCTCTTCCAGCCATTTTTACGTAAAACAAGAGCGCGCTTACAGCGGCATTCAGGTCTCGCCTGCTTGGAGATTAGATCCAGAAATAAGGAGGCTATCAATTCTACAAGAAACATGATTTACTCGCTAAAGGTTTTTTACTTCCTACTTTATCGACGTCGATACTTTTTATTTGTTTCTGAATTGATTTAGTACGCGTGTTAGCGACGACCAAAGGTACCTCTGCCGTCGCAGGCTATACACGTGTATAAATACACGAAAATTCAAGGGTCTCGATTCCAGAGAAATTACATCATTGCCAGAGATCGAAAAAGTGATTTACATGGCACGTCATTTCAATCATCGCCGAAAATAAATCGCATGCTCATCACAAGACTCATTTGCATACCGTGAAAGTTTACAACACCCGACCATCGCAATTTTGCTAATTAAGATTCTTTTTTTTTTTGACCACTCAGCAGTGTTCACTTGCTCCAAAGCAACCAACGCTTTCAAGCGATAGAATTCGTGCACCGACACAAATCTTTCCTAAGCTTCCTTCACAAAACATGCGTGGCTTCGATCACGCAACGATTCTTAGTCCCAGTTTCCACGGTCTCCGCAATGAATGCCTGGCACAATGACCTGCCTTTTATGTCCCAAAAAACGACTAAAAATTCCGGGGGATATTTCCAGAAAAATTGGAAGGGGGTGTGCGGCACGCTTCCTGAAACCCTTACCCTATTTCAGACCAAAATCTGTGATTTTCCCTACCCTATTTCAGACCTGAAGCCCTGGAGCCCGGCGCGTGACCGGAGCGCGTGACAAGCTGTTACGGCTCGTACACGGTAGTTGGCGTAAACATTAAAAGGGAAATGGTCTTATCGCCAAATGATGAAGAAGTAGCTAATTCTTCTAAAAAGCATACCCATTTCAAGACTAGAGTGCACAAACCATACCCTATTTCAGACCAAAATGGTCGAAATTGATACCTTATTTCAGACCAAAACGGCTAAAAAAAACATACCCTTTAACGCGGCACATACCTGTATAGCCTATATAAGGGACTACCCCCCCGGGGCGAAAAACGCGTTGCTGATTATGAGCCTCGCTGCTTACGCAGCGAGACTAATAACCAAAGAGAGCCAAAGAGTGGTCGCGCCTCTGATTCTGCGGGTTTGCGAACGAGGAAGCTTATATCATACGCCACGCATACGCATTTAAAAAAAAGAATTTTTGTACCTAGTCTCCTACCAATATTTTGGAAGGTAGTTAAGATTGATTATAGTTTAGTAGCTTCACGAAAAATAAACTAGGCATTTCACGTTTCAAGGAAAATACAGTGACCAAACCACTGGAAAGTACGCTCTCACCAAACACAGAAAGTTATCAAAAGCTCCTGTCATCCAGCTCGTGATTACTTAACGCTTTAAAAAGTTTTGAAAGTGTCACTGAACAGCATCTTGCTAACAGAAGTCTGTGACGTACCAAGGCAAGAATTTGCTCGTGATCTATGTGTATCTGTCAGTGTAATCAGTCGTGCATGTTTTCATGTATTTGTAAGCAGAGCAA
Organism: Porites rus; assembly: GCA_964035705.1. Lineage (NCBI taxonomy): Eukaryota > Metazoa > Cnidaria > Anthozoa > Scleractinia > Poritidae > Porites > Porites rus. The sequence continues at coordinate 7,778,881 of OZ037997.1, read as the reverse complement.
GAGAGTTAAAACTTGACCGGGACCACCCGTACAAGGCGTACATTCCTTTTTTCGTATTACTCTTGAGTACGTGAAGTTAACGTTGCACCCGTTGCAGGACGGTACAAGCTCAGATACCCCGGCAACAGTAAACGTTATAATATTTTTGCAGTCTAAAAACAGAAGGTACATAAAATCTGAATCTGACTTTCATTACTCCTAAATCTTGAATTTCGGCTTATAACCTTAAAATTGGGTCACAAAATGTATAGATTCAGGTGGCAAACTCTCTGACTATGGTAGCTGAGTCAAAACTTAATACTGAGCAGTTTATCTATAGATCAATTTCACTGTCACGCGACAAAAAAGTAAATTGGAAACCGTCCAGTGGAAGAAGCCAAGAAACTGAATGTTATAAAAGACTAATATATAAACAATTTGTCCAAGTCTCAGGTCTTTGTAGCCCACAGTTTATGAGTTATTTGCCGAAACGTTTCACGCACCTTTGTAGAGCTTTGTATGGAGACGCCATATTGGTTTACCGTTTTGGTGCATCAATATGGCCGCCGGAAATCAACAAAAACATCTGAAGTTCACTTTTTTATAGAAGCTGTTTCTTTTCACTCGACAACTAGCATACGTGCGCATAAACATATCTTCTAATACTTGAAATGGTTATACTGCTGAAAATCAAGAGGAGAGACTTTTTTCAACGATACGGTATTCCTATTTTGGTGTCACGCACTGTGAAAACTCGGAAGTTCAAATTGCTGTATTTTCGAAATGAAACATGCTACGAGAATGGAAACTTGTACAGCGATTTACTTTTTGCTTTATCTTCAACCTAGTGTAAATAAGAATTCGGAAACGTCGCTATTTTGACTTTGCAATTTGATGATGTCACTGTGAAAACCATCTATAAGTTCTACTACCATGAAAATTTTTTTAAAAACCTTCTCAAGACACAGCTACCCTTAGCTGACTGGAGACCGCCCCTTCCCTGCCCCCCTAACACAAACATCTCGTAAAATGTTACTTTTTAAACAGGTCAACACAAAAAAACTTCAATCGATTCACGAGTTGGCTCATAGAGCCCTTTGATATTTAAAGCCAGAGCTGGATTCAAATTTACTCCAACCAAAAGTTTTAAAAGTACATCTCACCTACCAAAGAGCCAGTTGAGTTGAACCAGGGTTGAACCCCCCCCCCCCCCCCCCTCGTTCACAGGGCTTCTCCCGTTTTTTAAGGGAAAACCCCTGGGGACGAGGTTAGCTGAAATCCCCCTCCCGACGACAGAGCTGCGCATGGGCAGTGACGGGTGAGGCCTGGGGTCCAAATTCTCACATTTTGGAAAATCCAAGTGATATCACGGACATACGTAGTACGTTATTCAGCCCTGTCCACTTAACCTAGCGACTGGGTACGAGTCTGACCCGGCAGACCTTTCTGTCCTCCCCGACGGTAGCTTGTGTACAGACCTCCCCTTCTCTCCGACAAAATCGGAGAATGGCCCCTTTTCCAATTTTTCTCGAGGGGAGGTGGGGTCTGTACACAAGCTACCCGGACGGGTCCTCTCCGATTCTCCGACGAGGCGAACAGCATTGTGGGATAGGGTTTTTTCCCTTTGCCTTTGAAAAGACCTTTCAGTTACGTTTTTTCTCCTTCCAGGGTGGACTAACAATGTCGACTCGTTCTTTTCGTCGAGAAGAACAGTCTGCTTTTGCACGGGAAGCTTCACTTGACCCGAGCTCTGTGAGTTTCTTCCCGACAGAACTCTTGTCAAATTATGACGAACCAAGATCAGAGGGATACGATGAGTACTTCGATCCGCCTCTTGAAAGTAAATATGAATGTCCAATTTGTCTTCTTGGCCTGCGAGAGCCGGTGCAGACAAGCTGCGGCCATAGATTCTGCAGAGGTTGTATTCTGCGTTCGATAAGGTGAGGCGGTAACAAAAAGTAGTTGGTAGAATATCCTGTGTGATTTCTGTGGCTGTCGTTTAAAAATGCATATTTATATTACATCTTTTTTGTGCTTTTAATAAATTATATAGAAGGACTATATTTTAATTTCTGTTAACTGTAATAGAGAGTTTTGGTGCCTGTTTCCAGATTAACTGTCTGGTTACATCCACTGTAAAGGCCTAAGCATTTTCAATGTAGGATTGTTTAAATTTGAACTGGGACTCAGCGTTTCTGGACAGGGACTCGTGATTGTTCACAAGATCAGTACCAGAACTCACCATAGATTTTTTTAACAAAATCACAGTAGTCACATCTTTCGGATCTCTCATAATAAACCTTTGTTATAACATGGATATATGTATATGGTTTTACATGTATGGCCAGCTTAAAGCAAAGTGAAAGCTGCACGTCAGCACTAATCAGAAATTTGAAGTCATTTTTGTTTGTGCTATGTCAATGATGAGGACTCAACATCAATTCCACAGCACTAAACTGTGTCGAACTCTACCAAATTGCCAACAAAATCCTGAAAAGTAGTCACCATAATTGACAATAAGATGTTATGCATTAGCATTTACATGTACACCACCACCCAAAAGTAAGTTGGCGGTCTTGACTCAATCCTCAAAAGTTGAAACTCAAATGAATTGAGTTTCAAGACAAGAATCAGTTGAGTCTCATTTTGGGTTTTGAGTTTCATGAAAACAGTTTCTTATAGTCCAGCCCTATATTAAGTGTTAACTGTCACTCTCTTGAAAGATACATGTACCCAAGTCACTGTCTTAATCTTACATGTAGTTAACAAATAGATTCTATGTTGCTGTGCGTCTGTTCAGTAATAGATCACAGATGACATCAAGATGTGGTAAAAACAATGAAGTGGCACACAAGCCACAGGCGAGTGTGTCACTGATGTTTTTACCACATTTTGACGTCCTCTGTGATCTATTACTCAACAGACCCACGGCAACATGGAATCTATTTCTTTTTTAAACAATGATCAGAAAAGAAAGAAGACTGATACACATACCTGCTTCGTACTGCTTGACTGTTTGAGGATTTGTGCTAGTTTAGGCGTTATTTTAAGCCCCAAGCGCTACTTTTTGTCTCTGCTTCTTCTTTTGTTCTTTATCTTATTGTATACAGTTTCTTCGAAAAGGTTTTCAACGTCTTTTCTTGCTCAAAGCAGATTAATGGCGAAAACATTTTGCAAAACGGCGAGTCTCTCATAGCGATGAAACATGATGGCAGCTGTTGTGAAGATTTCTTGTAGTTTAGGCATTCTAAAGTAGTCAAGACCTCTTTTTGTCCCCGTTTCTTCATTTTTCTTTCTTGTAAATAGCTCCTGTTGAACTTTTTTCGAGGATTTCACTTGCTTTAATTCGAAATAATCTCACAAACATTTTCAAGACCGCACGCCATGTTGAACAAAACAAGGAAAACAAGTTTTTGCGTGACATCATCCATGTATCTGTACTCTGATAGATCATGGGCAATGACCAATCACAATGCTCGTAGCATTCACAACGTTGTATAAATGTAGATAGATAATGGTTTGGACCCAGTTCTTCTCAAGTCACCATATGTCTGCATCATTATAAATTATTATTGTTACTATCTTGTAATATGGAGTGTAACTTTCAATGTACATGTACAGGACTATCATTGTTAACTTTGACTGATGATTTACATTGTAATTGGCAGCCTGTGCAGATTAGTCATCTTCATAATTACTGCGAGTTCAAAGAATATAAAGAAGTATTGGTTAGAAAACATTCTGGGTCTTAGATTTATGTTTTTTAATACTCTTGACATTTCATTACTTAGGTTTAAAAACTAGTTTGCAATTCTAAAAAATTTCAGTCCTTAACAAAAGTATAGTAGTTCACATGATTAGAATAAGTGATCGTAAAAAGATTTTTTTACTGCTTTGTGGGTCTAAAAGGTTATCTTGACTCTGGAACAACAATCCCTATTTTTCATATTATTTGTTAGTGTTGATAGTTTGCCCAGGCCTTCTGTGTTTATAAGTCAAAGTGAATTTAAACTAATGGACAATTTTTATTTAACCTTTCATGCACACATTTCCCATTTCTATTGCATCATTGCAGGAAAAGGATATCTGTATGCAACTAAAAGTGTAAATAAAGACATCCATTCACATTTTGGCTTTTCTGTATTCCCTATTCTGAAGGTCACGTGGACACATTTTACTGAAACAAACACATGTCAGTGCCTGTTGTTACTTTGGATTTTCTGCTTATTCTTGCATCTTGCACATTTGCCATTAATAATGTTTGACACTTTTGAAACTGAAAGCCTTGGGTTTTTCTTTTTGAAGGTGTAAACTAACACTTTCGTGTTATTATTTGTTCCGATCTATAAGCCCAATCTTCCCTATAAATCTTACATTAATTAGCACTTGCATTCAAGTCTCTGTGGCTACAGCTCATCGATTTTTTTGGAAATGCTTTGGCTAGTTTACAATAGATAAATTAGTCCAACATTATCATCCTACATGTATGCAGATGCTTTCTTGACTCATCATGCACCTTTTCATTTAGGAGAATTATTGTGTGACAGGTTAAAAAATGTCTGTGAAGAAGCCGATATGCATATCCCAAAGAAGAGCCTTAATGTGTCAAGGTTTTCGTTGCTTAAGATAGTTTAAAACAGGACTTAAAAAATAATTAATAATTAATTATTGTGTGATTTCAAGCATTTATTTTCGTAGAGTGACAGCAAACCTACACTAATTTTGTAGTCTATATGTTTTTAAAAAGACCCTTTTCAGATGGAAAAAAAAAAACATTTTTACCAACCAATAAAACAATACATCATCATAGTTACATGTACCAGTGAAGATTATCTAAGACATTAGATAGTGAGAGCCAATTTACTTGTTCCAAAAATAATGAAATTTAGGCAAGAATAAATCTAGTAATGCCAATATACTTTAATCATCTTATAAAATCAATTGTTTATCTTGAATTTATTTTGTAATATTGAGGTGGTTTCTACTGAAATAAAAAACTTGCACAGATTGAGCTAGAAACTAATCAGTAATGAACACAACAGCTTTTTATTGAATGTTGTGAATCAAAAGTGCAAATTATTGTTTTAAATGCTTGGCAGGCAATAATTTTAGTGCCACTTGGCTTTGTTACATATTACAGTTTGATTGTTATCAATGGAAAGCATCAGAAAAAGTCTTAAGAATGTGCTTTTTGGTGCTTATGTTCACGTAAAAAGTCTCTCTTTATGTGAAACTGTACATATTAAAATTATTCATTGGCATTATCATTGGCATTCTTTAAAAACAATTTTAGTCCTATACTAGAAACCTCTATTTAATGCATGACTGGTCACAGAGACATGTTTGATCAGCATCATTTGGCTTCGTTTCTTTCAACATACATGTATAGTGGATATGCTATGTGCACTGTATGACACTGTAGCATCCTTTTCAAAGGGGAAAGTTGTAGGACTAAATGACTTGTTTGAGACAAAATAACTATATTGTTAGTAAAAGTGTATGACATTGCTAAAAGAACAATACTCGGCCTGATCTTATTTATCGTTGTATAAATGACATCTCTACATACATAACATCAACAGTGAAAATCTACGCTGATGACACCAAAATCTATCGCGCGATCAATGAGCCTGAAAAGGATACATGATGTATATCAGCCTTGCAGCTTGACCTGAATAGATTAAGCAAGTGTTCTAACAAGTGGCAGTTGCGCTTGAATCGTGAAAAATGTGAAGTCATGCGTGCAACGCACAGTACGGACAGATTTAAGCCAAGTTACTCTCTAGGTGTGCAACTAAAATCTGTTAAAAGTGTTAAGGACCTGGTAAACTACGATCTATCTTGGGGTAAACATGTCTCCTACATAGTAAACAAGGCGAAGAAAGTGTTAGGTGTAATCAAGCGATCACTCAGAAACGACAATCGGCTTGCGTTTTCTTGCCTCTTCAAGTCATTGGTAAGACCTATACTCAAAATATGCCACCCCGGTCTGGAGCCCTTACCAAATAAAGGATATTGAATCCTTGGAAAAAGTCCAAAGAAGATCATCACCGTTGGCCCTTGAAGCAAAAGCGTGGAGAAATGAACTATAAAGACTGAGTTGGCGAACTCTGGACAAACAGAGAGTTCTTACATGTATCTCTAGGACAGTGCTACAACAGCCTTCCTTTTCCGGACTGTTTGGAGCTTACCAAGTGTAATCGAACTAGAGCCAAGCACGATTATAAGCCCTATGTAAAATTTGCCATCCTAAACTGCTACAAATATTCTTTTTTTGTACGGATCGTTAATGTGTGGAATAACTTGCCTAAAGATGTTGTACACGCAGGATCGCTGACTTTATTTCGCAACAGATTAAGGATTATTTTATATGAATATTAATTTATACAGTTGTAAATAGTTTCAGTTATGATATGCAAATAATTTTTTTGCTTCTAATGTAGTTTTTAGTTTTTTAGATTTTTTCTCTGTATGGAATGTTTTAAATTCTAGATTTTACATTTTTTCGCTTTTACTTTGGGGAGTCTTTTATATAGGGATAGCCTCTAGATGTAACGTAAAATAAATAAAAAGATAAAGTATTGTTGATACCTCTTACTAACCTACAATGTTCGTGTAGATAGGTTTTGTGGTTGAAAAGAATGATATACTGCAGGGGTTGAGAAGTTTGAATTATGTTTTAGAGTATAATAGGCAACAGTTTTAAACAGTTCTCATAGGCATTCAAGTAAAAATCTAGACCCTGCTTCATGGCAGAAAAGTTGGTTGTGGTGGGTAATGTGACGAATATTATATTGAAAACCCTGTTTGTCAAATTACAGGAAGTAGTTTCATGAGAGAGTAGCTATCAGCACTTTGCAGGTGTCTATATATTTCAAACATGATTATAATTTGTCACCTTGACAGACTGTCCTTTCCTTGTACTATTTTTAGGGATGCTGGTCCCAAGTGCCCTGTGGATAATGAACGTTTAAATGAGTCACAGGTAATTATTGATAACGTCAGTAAGCACTTTTAAAAACATTAACAATAAAATAGTGAGAAACTCCGTAGAGAACTTTGCTTCATGTGCTTGCTTGAAAAAGCACTTTTATTTAACAATTAATGAATGAGGCTGAGTATCTTATGAAAAATTATGGAGATCGAGGAGGGTGTTATCTGTCTAGGCCGTAGGCCGAGGCGGATAACACCCTCGGAGATCTCCATAATTCTTCATATGATACGAAAGCCGAATTCAATAATTGTTTTATTATTCATCCAAAATAATTCCTAGTTTAAAAACATGGCTAAAACATGCTTACCTCCATTGATCCATCGATGTTAAGTTCATCTTCGATAGTGCGCGTTTAGGTTTGTCCAGCTCCGCAAATATTCTCCAAATAGCAGATGTCGCCCTTCGAGTTGTCTTCTTGCTGTTCTTGCCATGTTTTTAGTTATTTTTTCGCCTAGTTCTCACTCTTGAAACGAGTGAAATGTCCGCCATTTTTCAAGTTCACAAGCAAAACAACTCAACCTTGTCCCCAGGTCTTCTCGGTTAACGGTGCCTTAACCTGCACGAACGCTGCATTTTTGACGTCATTTCCTCGTTAAACACAAAATTCTTCCAAATTTGGGGTATCAGAAACTGGTTATGGTGAATTATGCGTGTGCTTTTAGCCAATCAGAATCGGGGAAATATTTTGAATGAATAATAATAACAATTAACATAAAATTATCTGTGATTAACTTGACATGCACATGAATTATTATTCAGATCAGCCTTGCTGGCTAATTAGCATAATTGAGTAGTGACTTTGAATTGACTTTGATTACAATAATCCACTGCCTATAGAGGGTTCCATTTTTCAGATACCCACACTGTACATCGCTGTTACATTGCAAATATGCCTTATAGCTTTTTTTAAAAATAATTGCCAAGCATAGTTTGGATCTGTCATGGCCTTTTCTTGGGTGTTGTGGAGATCTTGTAAGGAAAGGTGCTCTTTCAACAAGTATTGTTGCCAGACTACAAACACCTGTGAAAAACTCCGAAATAAATTTAAGACCAGTAGTAGAAGTACAAATTATGTATCTACTAACATGTGGCAGTAAATAAAGTTATTGTCAGACATTAATGTCATGGCGCAGACATTTATGATTTATACATGTATAAGTGGCCCTTGGAATCTTAATGTGTTTTAATTTTAAGAAAAAACCAATCAGGTGTGAAATTGTAGTAACCTCAAGTAGCGGCATTATGCAGCACTTTTTTTTGTTTGTAATGTTTGTTTGAGGTTTTGCATTTTTGTTTGTGTGTGTCCATATCTCATGATCAACACTTTTTGTGTATTTCCATAACATTGCAGGTTATGATTTGTTCATTTTTTTGCAGCTACAGTGCATGCTTAAGCACTTGGCTGAATGCAATGAAATAAAGATAATTTTTTTCCCACACTTCAGATGTTCTTCTGTTTTTTATTATTTTAGTCTCCACAAATATCAGAAAATCTTGCCTTCCATTTTTCTGATATGATTGATCATTTTCCCATAATTATTTACTTTTGAATTGTAGCTTTATCCAGACAATTTTGCTAAGAGGGAAATGCTGTCTCATGATGTTTTTTGCCGACTGAAGAAGCAACATGGTTGTCCTTGGAAAGGGCCCCTAAACAAGTTAGAGGTACTGCATATTGACTCATACTAAGATCTTTGTGTTCAAAGTCGTGTTCTATAAAAGGCAGCAAAAAAAAGAAAAAACTACAACAACAACATAGAACAGAATTCAAAATATCTGTCAAAGAAAGCACTTAGGATAGCAATATGTAGTATCTGCATTGTTTTTATTGCTTGGATTTAGATACTTAATCAAATCATATCAGATTTTTTTTTTAAAAAAATAGACATAATATTAAATCTTTTTATACAAACTAACAGCTGGTCAATCAATCATATTATTACTATTATTAACAGTTTTACACCATTAATTTAAGTCCAACCCTGTATCCTGATGGCTGGCAGTAGAGTTCTCTGTCAGTTTTGTTTGTGGTAAAAATGGATGAACAATTCATGGTAGGTATCACACTTTTATGTCCTGTCTGGACACTGAAGTGACTGCAGGAGAAAAATGTTTGTCCAAAGATTTAACACCTGTGTGGTCTTCAGCGTTGTTTAGATCAGTTGGTGATTGCCTGGTTTAGCTTGGGATCTTTCTAAAGTGTCCAGCTTACAGTCCTTGCTTTACCAGTTGGCCATTAGAGCTTTATGCCTTCCAAGAACCACCATCATTGCTGGGACATACATCTGTAGATTCCCTACACAAAGTACATGTACTTGAGACAGGGGTCTACAAGCTCTTTAACTAACAGGCTGCACAGTATCTTGATGAGCTGTTGAACTAACTAAAGTGGGAGCCTTGCTTAGCAGCTGTTTTTCAGTGTGCCTGTTTCACTTGATATCTTTCGAAATATGGATCTTCACATACTTTGCTCTGTCTAGTTATTTGAGAAGGAGGCCTTTTAAATAAACTATGTTAAGTATTCGAGTTTGAGAATGGATTTGGAGAATTTGTTTGGTATAATTACTAAACATAATTTTTCCGTCTTTCCTCCCACTTCAGCATTTCAAGGTCTTCTTGGAACTGTTTGCGGTGATGGGAATGCATAGTAATTTTTTACAGTGAGGTACACTGTGCACGATGATACAATGACTGTATAATCTGCAGACAGGTGAACCATAAGATTTTATGATCTTCGTTAGTGCTGGTTCTGTCGTATAACCTTGGGCTTGTAAGAGGGAAGTTCAAGTTAATAACTTGATCTCTTGCTGCCTCCTACTATATGTTGCCCCTTTCTCAAAAAGGGCGTTGAATCAAATGAGGTAGGTTGTCTCTGAGACCATGGATTCTTGTGTGATGAGTCTGTCACGGTCATGCAGTACCTAGCCTGCATAGCATGGCGGTTTTGGTTGGGCGTGCTAAGTAATAAAGGCAGGCGAGGGCAGATAAACCGCGAGGAGATTGGGGCAGGAGCAACTATGACATCAGTCTTCTGACCTGGACATTAAAGAGCAAGTTGAGATTTACAGGCCATTGCCCTACAAAAACCATGGCACGTAAAGTGAATCAGGTTGTGCTGTTTAAGGTGAGGTCTTTAAGAGTCTTCTGCAGCTGCAAGGCAAGGAGATTGGTCTATTGTCTCCAGTCTCATTGTTTTTCATCTTACATAGGTGTAACTAATTCCCTCTTCTAGTCACCCAGTACGTGAATGCTGTTGTTATTTGTTGCGATTATGATCATACATTCGTTATTTTTCTAGGACCACTTAAGCGTTTGTGAATTTGTTGAGTTGGATTGCCCAAAGGAGTGTGGAAGGAAGCTCAAAAGGAAAGACCTTAAAAAGCATTTAGACGCAGAGTGTCCTAACAGGACTGCACCATGTAGGTACTGTCAGGAGGGAGTGAAGTGGAATGGACTAGAGGTTTGTTGTTCATGATTCCTGAGAATTAATTGTCTCCTGAAAGACTTCGTTTGTCAGAAGAATGTGAAAGGAGAAACAAATGCTCAAATTAATTGTCAGAGGAGTTCTCAAGGAGAATCAGATGCTCACAAGGATAAAAGAAAGCAAAATAATTGGATTTGCGCAAGATCTCAAAAAGGGAACGTCAAACTCGACAGGAATCAAGCAGGAGCCCTTGTCACAACTCACACAATTTGAGACAAAGTACCTGCTGTACCTTTGGCAGGTGCTTTATCTTTCCTTGCAGACGAGTTCAACCAGATACTGTGTAGTGCTTTGTAATGAGTACACACACTAGATTACAATCGGACATGGTTGGTAGTAGCCTCCATAAGCAGTCATGTTCCAAAAAAGGTATTGTGTCCATGCACAATTTAAGGTTAAATCAAAAATGCCCGAATCCCTTCGGTAGCCTGTGACGAATTGGAGAATTATTTTTATGAAAAGTTATTATGTGGTCATAAAATCTGCGTTTTGCCACATTTATGCACTTATTTTTGCTTTCTTAGCAATGAACTCGTTTGACGTAAAAAAAAGATGATGTTTCCATTTTTAATCATTTTGTTTTGTTACCATGTACTGTTTAGTAACTTTATCAGTCTTGTCAAAAACGGTGCCTTCAAACTGAAACAGGACTTTTTACACGTGCATTGCAATGTTTGTAATAAAGTCTGACATTATTTTTTTCTTCAGGAACATTTTCAAGTTTGCACCAAATATCCGCAGGCTTGTGAAAAATGTGGACAAGAAAACATACCAAGAGATATGGTAAATCACATTTCTGTCACCTCGAATGTCTTGCTCTCTTTACGAAATATGTAATTAAATAGGCGAGAAAAGGAAGTTTTATGGAAGTCTTTCCGTTCTTCATGATTAATATTATTTAGGATTTTTGCTCGTGTAATTCTTGTAAACCTGTGTACATGTAAATGTCTTGAAAACGTTTTAATGACGGTGATTTGCCATAACTGGTGTCTGTTGGTACCCATTTCCCTGCTAATTAGAGAGGGAGAATGAGAGGTCGCGTAAACGTAAAACTTTAAAAGTTGAGCGAGGCTCAACTTTTACGTTTAGGGGCGACGTTTGGTACATCGTCTCTACCTGATTTAGGCACGTAAAGACAGTAAAAAACCCCTCTTACAGAGTAATGACGCTAGAGAAATGCTAGCTTCTATTTATTAAAGCAGGTGACAGTTTCTGAATACAAGTCCCGTAGAAGAGTGAGCTAAGTTGGGAATGGGTCCCGGCAGTCGCCTGATTTTCACATGCATTATCACATCTGCTGTACACAGTGGGTGGAAGAGTACAATATGATAAGTGATGGTACTGATATTGAACAGTGTTGGTAATGGTGATGTGTCACTTTTATTCAGACACATGAATTGTTTTTTATTGCTTGAACTGGTCAGTTATTGTTTTTCTATTTTCCAGATCGAGGTACATTTGGAGAAAGAGTGTCCTAACACAGAAATTAAATGCCCTTTTCACGTTGTTGGATGTACGTACGAGGTATGACAGCTGTTTGTAGTTGAGAAATACTGGCAGCATATATTGCAGGGTCTATGAAATACTTGGGTCTCTTTAGTGAAGAATCAATTCCATCATCATTATATTATTGATGATGATGATGATGATGATAATTAATCTCTTCGTGATGGGCTTGGGAACCGGAGAATCCATTCCATTATAATAATAATGATGATGATGATGATGATGATGATAATAATGTTAAATTGGTCTCTTTAGAAAATTAAGAAAACAAAAGAACAATCCCTTTGATCTCTTTCTTTACTTACTCGCAGTGTATGGCTAAAATTGATTTTAGGGTTTTCAATTCAAAAGAATTTAGTTCGTAGGAACGATGATCAACTGACCCGGTTTATTAAAACACTCACGAACTCCAAAAGCTAAAAGGCCAAACTAGAACTACGACTTTTTACTAAAATGCGATTGTTACTCCAGCTACTTTCTTTCCTTATATCTATAGGTGCTACCTTTTATTTATTTATTTATTTATTTGTTCCATTTTGTTTTCTCTTTACTTTCTTTCTTTTGCCGGCTTTATAGGAGACAATTATTTTATTGTTTCCCACCTAGAATAGCTCCGCTTATTGTGGGTAACATAGACTTAAATTGTTTGATAACTGAATAAATAAAAAATGCAAATAAAGGTGGGGAGGGCCCTTAAATCACAAAAATCGCAAATATTTGCGGCGACGAGAAAGTAACGTAAGGTTAGAGGAGGTCGTTAACGAAATTGCTGGAAGGAAGTGGAATAAAAGGCAGTCTATGACTGCATGTAGCTACTGCTTTACTTCTGTACAACATTGTAGTAAAAAATATACAATCACGAAGCTCAGGAAAGGGGCCAGCGTTAGGATTAAAAGGGAAAAGGTCAAAATTTTTTAAAATTGTGCTTACCGATACACCTTTCGCAATGTGCACAGCGTTGTCACAGGGCTAGGAGAGAGAACACTCCACAGATGGGTGAAAGGATCCTATTGAAAGCAGTTTTCTGTGGATTTTCTGACTGAAAACGCCGTCTAAAGCTAGCCTAGCGATAACATGAATTTAAAGCTTGATTTCAGGAAAATAAGAAAGGTTTTGACGGTACAAAGCCGAACTTGAACGTATTTTATCGCATTGGAAGTACACGTGGTCGACGCAGTCGGTGCGAAGTGGGACGCAAATCCGAAGCTAGTCAAATTCAACACGCCATTCTACGACGATAACCTTTGTAAAATTGTAATTGTAAATTGTAATTTGTTTACCCACGGAGCACTAAGCAGTTCATAAGAACTCGTTGAAACGTGTCCGTGCGTTCCAGATCGAATTGGAATTTGAAAGTGTTGGTTTTTAAGGAGAGGGGAAAACCGGAGTACCCGGAGAAAAACCACTCGGAGCAAGGGAGAGAACCAACAACAAACTCAACCCACATATGGCGTCGACGTCAGGATTCGAACCCGGGCCACATTGGTGGGAGGCGAGTGCTCTCACCACTGCGCCACCCTTGCTCCCCCCACCTTTATTTGCGACCACCTCTTGCAAGCGACCACTTAACCAAAACACGAGCATTTTACCAGTCAATGCCCTACAGCCGGATCATTCGTTAACTACTCCCTTTTGGGTAACGGGTTTTGCGTTCGACTTTAAGAGAACGCAACTCCTTATCTTAGGAATGCCGTGGTACTCGTGTGTAACCTTTTCAGCAATTTTTTGTCGTTCGTCTGCTTTTTCGGCGCCAATTTGTATTATGTCACGTGTGTATGCGCATCACCCTGGTTCGATCAAAGTCAACCAGATGATGCACCGGATGTCGGAATTACCGAGTTATTTGAGTTTGGCGAGGGAATGAAAGTTGGAGGTGTTTCCGAAGCAGATTTCATCGCTGACCTGGTGATTCTGGCCTTTTTCGGTCTTAATGCATCGTTACGTCTAGCGATGTTGTACGGGTCAAATCGAGCTGAAAGTTTGTAGAAAGACACAAATAAACACCAGGTAACTTCCGGATACTTTCCCTCTGCCTTCTGTGCATTTGAGTCTATTTATTCGCAGTATTATTTTTTTCTTGCACGAGAAACATTCTGGGATTCACTCATTAGAGTTTTAACCGTGCAATCTTTTGTCTGATATATCTGTGGAGAATTTTGTTGATAAGACCATCTCACCAATCAATTTAAGTTTAAAACGCGATGAACCGACGTACACGGACTGAATGAAGATGAACGGTTCGCACAATTGCAAAAGATTTTGCACCTTAAGCGAAGTCCGGTTCACTGACATCTGTAATCTCGCCAAAACCTTCTGTCGCTATGATCATTCTAAACTTCAAGTTGTGTCACGCAAGAAGCCAGGATTACGTTCGAGGTTTTCCATGGTTTTGGACTTTTGTGGTGTGGGAATGTGCCGTTTATCTTTGTACAAAACAGAGCTATCTACGATCTATCTCTCATTGTTTTGACCATTCTCAAAGGTAAATAAGACGTTTTAAAATATGAAGCAGTCTAAACGGAGAGTGTAGCAAGAATTAAAAAAAATTCCATGTATTTTACCCTATTTTGAAATAATTCTTGACGGTAAAGCTAATAAAGCTCGAACGCACTCGCTAATCTATGATTACTACAAGTATATACCTCTTATAAGCGCCGACTTCACTTATACTCTGATCACATGTTTGCAATAAACTACACTAGTAGTATAGTAGGGACCGAATTTACCTTCCTTTTGTCTCCTTGCTCGGAGTAACTGGACAGCCCTATACCACTGTCGTAAGCCAACAGCGATAACGGTGTTTGCTGCTTTTCGGAGTCTGATTTCCTCTTTATGCTTGTTCTTTGTTTGCTTGTTTTACACAGCCAGCATGTACGCTCATTTGCCTGTAGAGCGCCAATATCATCTTCAAATACTATTTATCAAACACGAAGCACAGTGTTTCTTTATATTAAACACAACGAACACAGTTGACTTCTACTTTCGGTCACAACTACAACAGCCCGCTTTTTTTCTCTTAATTAATAATTAATAATAATTTATTATTATTATTATTTTATTATTAAACAACAACGGCCAACTTTTCACAACCCTAAGTATTGAGCTGTCTTGAAACACTGTTTTGGTTATATGTAATTCCTTAAATAAGACGATTTTACAGTAGAAATAGGTGGTACGAAAACTAGGAGTGTTTCATTAGATATACGTCACACGCAGTGAACGGGTTACTTTTCTCTTTAGCTTTTGAGTATCAGAGTTTGCGAATTTTAATCCAAACCTTCTTGTTTCTTACTTATGTTAGGGTTTGCGAGCCAGTGTTAACAAACACATTATGGAGCAGCTGACCGGTCACTTGACCGATATGTCAAAGCAAATTGCTGCTTTATCTACGCCCCGTGAAACAGAACCACAAACTCAACGAACTGCTCCAAGACGCACTCGAGGTGATTTGGGAGCCCGCCCTCAAGAACAGGCTGCCCAAGAAGTCTATTTGAGTGAATTGTCAACACAGACACACAATCACCAGGGTGAGATAGATGAACTGAGACATAGGATCACCAATACTGACAACAATGTACATCATTTGGAGCGTCGACTGGAAGAAATTCGTATGAGGCAGGAAAGACCAATACAAGAACTCACAATGAGGTAAGTGTCACAAACATACATACAAATCAGGTGCACCCAACAATGGTTTTCTCCTAAATACACTGAAAACGATTTTTAGTCTATCCAGAGTACTTTTACATGTCTAGAAATTCACTCTCTCAACAGTGCTATAAAATTTGTATCTTTTTTGTCATCTTAGGGCAACCAACATGAGCCTTTTTGAATTTAAAAAAGGCTTTAGTATTATTTCCCGGAAAAATTTAGATACAATTCATTAACGGTTTAAGAAAAGAATAATTTTTCTGGCTCCTCTTTCCATCACATTTCCGGATCGGATAATTTTTGGTTTCCTTTTCATCCGAATAGTAGCTAAACCTGGACAGTGAAACGTGAAAAATTCACCTTGTAAAAATCATATAGAATGTATTAAATAAGCTTCGAAAATCGTACATGAATGGAACGGTCATCAAAAAATTTTAAGCCTTCCTCAATTTGTAGGAAATTCTAGGCAATATTTGCTTAGACGAACAGTTTTTTTTTCGAAAATAGCCGTTCTGTGCCCCTTAGAAGTCTCAGTAACGTGTGCTGTGGGTGACTTACTGCTGGCAAACATGAAATGATAACCCAGGGATGAATGGATGGCAAAGTTGGATTGTTTGCTGGTTAGTGCTGTGGCTAGGTTATAGCATCATCGACAGCTTGAATGAAGACCCGAAAATTCCCTGAGATGCGGCCTACTTTCAGTGACCATGTGTTACAAGGCACTTTGAAATTCTCTTAATGGCTAAAGGATTCTTATAGCACACTCGCTGTAGGTCTTCTGGGATTACTGGGTTTACAGCTAAATTTGCAGTGAAACAACTACATCATTTGAGCTTTGATTATTGTTTAAGGTAATTTATTTTAAAGTGAAAACAAATGCAGTTTGACGGAGTTAACAACAAGGAGCTGTAGTCTTCTTTTTCAGTCCGCGCCACTTAATAGATGGTGATATCATTTTGTGCCATCTTGGCCTTGACATTAGAAATGGTCTTTGATATTTCTCAGATTTAACCGCTATGAAGCCAAGTTGTTGGAGTATGAAGGGCGTGTCTGTAACGGTTCGTATATCTGGAGAATCGAAAACTATCGCCAGTGTCGGCAAGATGCCATTAATGGGGTCATGACTGCAATACACAGCCCTGCTTTCTATACCAGCCTGTATGGATATAAATTATGCATGAGGATCAATTTAAACGGGGTAGACAGTGGCGTGGGAAAACACGTGGCTTTGTTCGTTCACATGATGCAGGGAGATTATGATACGATCCTGGAGTGGCCCTTTACAGGAAGAATTGCGCTTTCCATCTTGGATCAGTCTGATGCGTCGGAGTTTCGTCACCATATCAGTGAAACGCTGGTGGCAAAACCCAATTTACTGGCATTCCAGAGGCCCACAGCACCGCGCAACTATAAGGGGTACGGCTATGTAGAGTTCGCTCCCATCGAGCAGATTCGCGAAGGGCAATACGTTAAAAATAATACCATGCTGGTGCGCATTCAGATTTTTCATTAGCTTTGGTGATACAAAATGTCATACTTTCAAGTTCGGATCAACGGGAATCTGTCGTCTGTTGTGAATGTTGCCAGGCCGCAGCGCATTATACTGACGTAGTCATTTGTTACAATATATTAACAAGAGCGCAATCTACAAAACGCGTGAAGGAAAAAATACAGAAATTTAAAAGAAGGGGGAAAGTCATGAGGACATATTTGAAAATACGAATCCAAATCTTTACTAACAATGACTGATAAAATATTGATTGTACGACCGATGTCTACATGAGAGGCCAACATCTTCGGGTCTGTGGCATGTCCATTTTACCCTTTTCAACCTGAAAAGATTAAAACGGAACTGAGTTCTGTTTTTTTTTACCTTCTACATTTTGTAAGTTCTCTTTTTCATAACGGTAGATCTTTTTGTCGCTCGAAATACTTTACAGCAGACGAAAGATTCGAGTTAATCCAGAATATCTCCTGTTTAAACTTAAAAGTATGGCTTTTCGTATCAGGCTTTTTTTTCGCAAGGTTGTTGGTTCTACCTTCTTTAAAGATTGGTTTCTCCTATGTTTTCTCTATGGCAATCATCCCCCTGTCTTAAATGGTCTTGAATTTCTCTTCTGAAGAATCATGTCCAAAGGTAAAAATTCAAAAGTTCTGAAAGAATCAAGCAGAGCAAATTAGTGAAATCAGCTTGGTATCCCCGTGGGCTTTTGGTAGACTTGTGAATGGAGTACTTCGTCGCTGCTTCAGACAAGCTATAAAGGAAAGGCAAGCGGGAAGCCACATGTATAAATCTCCGTGATTATGCTCACCATGCTACATGCTACCAGGGGCTTCACAAGGTTCACATGTATCGCAAAGGAATTGACAGAAAAAGACTTACTTGAAGTTTGGGTTTGAGTTTTGTTGATGACTGGCGATTGTTTGAAGGTCGAGTTTCCAGATTTTCCCAACAGTCTTCAACACTGTAAGTGGGACATGTTTCTCTCACGTTTTTTTGTATTTCTATTTGGCGTTTATTATCATCTAAGCAGCTCCCAATCAAATGTAAAGGCTGATGAATATCACTTTTTCCTGTTGCCAACTGTAGGGGAAACCTTCGAGGCCAACCAAAGCTTTTCATAGATACTTTAGGACATTGTCGTGTGATTTAATAATGGTGTGACTGATCTCGAGATATCAGCTCAGCATGATTCTTTGTACCTCTGTTTCGTGCATTAATATGTTTTGATTAACAAAACGCGGAACTGTTAAATTAAGTTAATTAAGTCGTGCATGCTTTACTTGTTCTGTTTTCTAGGGTATTTTAGAAATAAGGTGAAATTTAGGAAAATGGTCTAATAAGTGGGGTAACACCAGGATGGCATTGCATGACAACGAAATGTATGTTTAAGCCTGCAGTATGAATTTGGCATTAAAAAACCCCTTTATGACGAAAACGATGTCACAGAGCTAGTGATAAGTTCGATCAACGCGAACGTTTTATTGATCGAAGACATGTGTAAATTGCCGTCTGGCATAAAATGTTAGGGGGGGATTGAATTTTGCGTTTTTTGTGAAATCAAATGACGATTTAAGCCTATGTTTTTACTCTTTTCCCTTTTTCCCATCTAAAGAAGTTGTAATGGGCGCCTGTTATTTACCACGGGTTATGGTTTACTTAAATAAAGGTTGCCGATAAATTATAGTAAATCGCAAATCGAGCGTAGTGCACAGGTGCGCTTGATTCGTGATTGCGAGGTTATTAAATAAAACGAACGTTTTGTCACAGACCGTTGCGAGACAAGATGCACGTTGCTGCGATCATAGCAGAAGTGGAAGTCTAAAATCCCGGGAGAGGAGGGGTACTCAATAAGGTTTTACACGGAGAGGCTCCGCCCCGAGATCAATTCCCTTCCCATTTTATATACCATTTTTGTCAGAAAAGGTACCCCTTTCGTAAACCTTCCATGGACAAATGGTACCCCTTTCACATACCGAGTTCAGAATATTGCATCCCTTTTAACTGCTGTAAATGCACTGTGTTAAATATATATGTATATATAAAACCAGGAAATTTTCCCGACTTTTTCACAGCCATAAAAGCTGCCTTCTGTAGCTTTTTTAGCTCATAGTCAAGACCGAAATGACAGAATTCTCTATCCTCTCATATACTGCAGTTAGTGAAATCCCTACCCTTACATATCCCTAAGGCCCTAAAAAGTTACACCCTTTGGGCGGAGCCATCCCGAGTAGGCTTTGATAGATTGTGCTAGAATAAAGTTTGACATAATTCGTCATTACGAGTATAATAGACCTTTTTAGCTTGTATGTTTTGTTTTCCCAATTCAGACCATGTGATGTTCTCCAGGGAATTTGCCTTTTGTCTTGTCATTAATTATGCATACATATGCACTTGCACGCACGTGCATAACACGACATTTAAACGAAACAGTTCTCTGGGGTACCATCACCTGGTCTGAAGTGGGAAAACAAAACATACAAGCTAAAAAAGTTCTATTTTCATGTAGTTCTCGAAAAAAGCACTGCTAGCATAATTTGCACTTTTGGCTAGTTTTGCAGCACAAAATTGTCATTTGTTGATCATGCAACCAATTTTTTTGACTCGAGATAAGTGTTCCAGGCAAATTCAAGTAACAAAATCAATTTTTTGTCCGCTTATTGTCGCATTCATGGGACCTGAGTCCCAAAGGAAGTCGCCTAGGACCTTTCCACAGGACTCAACGCAGGCGCCTAACTGACTAGCTCGGTTATCCAAGATGGCGTCCGTGTGCTGGTTTTTTGTTTGAATTTTTATAGTTTTCAGAGAATGAATAATGCACTCTTAAGGTTCCTACATGTAAATAGGGTAAATGTTTTTGCCATTTACTTGTTTGTTACATTGTTACTGAGGTATTCTTACTAAATTTGGAGTAAAAAGTAGAAGCATAACTTCTGCACTATAATTGCATATCATTATGACGGCCGGCCGCGAGTTTTTAGGTCTCTCGTTTTGGATGGTTTTCTTGCTCCAACTGGCATCGAAATCTATTGACAACTCATCCTGGGCATTTGTAAGGATAAGAGGAACAAAGCACTGTCCTTGGATTGCATCTTCGTGCAGTGATTTGCTTCAATTTTTCACAAATTCTGTATCACAGAGCTGGTCAGCTTCAACAAACCATGACGTGCTTGAAATTAGCATACAACATGGATTATTCCGCAAGGAATAAGAAAGCAACAGGGTCGGGCGTTAATTGCCATGCAACAATGCACTCATATTGGATTGAACTATTCAGCTAAATTTTCCCACTTGATAGAAACAAAAACAAAGAGATGGTTTAAGGCCCGCATTGCGTACTATCCAAACTCAGTAGCAACGTTCAATTTCAATGCTTTGACGATCTCTCTAAGTGGCGATGTTCATCCTTTGCCAGGGCCGATTAGCAGAAGCACTTGTAAGATTCCTGTCAGATGTACTGACCGCAAAAAAAAGACGACCAGCTGCTCTCGCACATGTGATGAATCGAACTGCATAAAAATTAATTCCAAAAGATCTAACTCGTCGTCGCTGTCGCAGTCATTAAAAATCTGTTTATGGAATGTGCGATCTGTTAAAAACAAAGCACTGTCACTCAAGGACTACACCGTTGAGCATGATCTTGACTTCCTTGCCTTAACGGAAACTTCGCTTCACTCAGGAGAGAGTGATAGCTTTTTTGTTGGCGAGTTATGCCTGAAAGGAGATATTTTTCATCATACTCCCAGGGAGAACTCAAGAGGCGGTGGAGTTGGTATAATAGTTATGAAATCACTCCGAGTTAAGAAGCTGTGTTCAGCGAATTTAAGTTCTTTTGAGAATGTGGTTGCGCTTGCTGAATATCCCATCGGAAGTATAAGATTCATTGTCATTTACCGACCGCCATCGTCGCAGATCAAAGCGTTTCTCGAAGACTTCGCGAGCCTCCTCGAGCAGCTTGTTCCAATTTCAGGCAACTTGTTGTTTGTGGGTGATTTTAATTTTCATCTTGTCGACAGTAATAACACCGATGCAACCAAGCTTCACAACCTGCTAGAATCTTTTAATCTGAAGGAACATGTTGCCACACCTACCCACTCTAGGGGACACACACTAGATCTAATCATCACTCGATCCGAAGATGACCTAGTGGATGGTATCGTGGTCAGAGATCCTCCCTTGTCGGATCATTTTACTGTGCACTGCACCCTGAAACTAAGCAAGCCTCGAGCTGAACAGCTAGAATTAGATACCGTAAACTGCGAATTGTTGATATGAGTGCTCTGTGCAAGGACTTGAGGGATTCCATTGTCTTGCAAGAAAACATCACTGATCTACCAACGCTCGTCGACAAATACGAAACTGAACTAAGAAGAGTACTTGACATCCATTCTCCGGAGAAAAAACGAACGATCATGGTGAGACCCGCTGCTGCCTGGTATAATGGTGACATTGACCCAGAAAAGAGAAAAAGACGGAAATTAGAAAGGCGCTGGCGCAAATCCCGCCTGGTCATTGACAGAGAATTATACAAGGAACAATGTAAAGTCGTCAGTTCTCTTATCAAGAAAGCAAAGTAAAACTATTACTCCAACATACAAGAAAATAAAGGCAATCAAAAGGTCTTGTTTAACACAGTTACCCGGCTCCTCCACCGTAACACTGAGAAGTGCTACCCAACTGCTCCATCTTCTGAGGTGCTAGCAAATAGATTTGCTGATTTCTTTTGCCAAAGGATCGAAGTTATAAGAAATGACTTATTTGCTCGATATACACCGGTCGCCAATTCTCTTGTGGATGCTCTGGCCTGCTGTGCTGAACTTACTGAGTTCGAACACATGACAGAAGACCAGGTGAAGAGTTTAATCAACTCCAATCTCTAACTTAAAATTCATCTCCAAGATGATAGAGAAAGCAGTCTCGTACCAACTCACCAACTACTTAAGGGATAATGATTTAGAAGAAAGCTTGCAATCAGCCTATAAAACCTTCCACAGCACTGAAACAGCGCTTGTGAAAGCTCATAATGACATTGTTTCTGCGATTGACAATCAGTCCTATATTATTTTTCTACTCCTTGACCTATCTGCAGCTTTTGACACTGTGGATCACAAGATTCTTCTGCAGAGACTCTCTTGTCGCTTTGGTATTAATGGCAAAGCCCTGCGCTGGTTGAAGTCCTACCTGGAGAATCGTAAACAAGTAGTCAACGTGAAGGGGGCAACATCGTGTAGCAGGGACCTGCGTTGTGGCGTGCCCCAAGGATCTGTGCTGGGGCCTATATTGTATGTATTGTACACGTCCCCGCTTGGCGACATTGTCAGAAGTCCCGGCCTATCATATCATTTCTACGCTGATGACACCCAGATTTACTGCTCATTCAAGCTTCATGATCAAGCGGCTTCAGTGCAAGCAATTGAGTCTTATTTAACTGATATGGATGCTTGCAAACATGTTAAAGCTTAACAGGGATAAAACTGAGCTCCCGGTGATTGGACCAAAGCGCAAAGTCAACCTCTCTAATAATGCTACAAATATAGGTGTAGTTTTTGATTCCCATGTCAACTTAGAGAAACATGTTATGAACACCTGCAAAACGGCCTTTTATCATTTATGACATATAGCAAAGATAAGAAACTGCCTCTCTCAGGATAATGCTGAGACACTTGTTTATGCATTTATTTCATCTAAGTTGGATTTCTGTAATGCTCCTCTATATAGCTTACCTCAATCGGTTATTGATTGGCTACAGTATGTACAAAATTGCGCAGCTCTACTGGTGACTAGAACTCGAAGCCCAGAACATATAACACCAGTTCTTCGTAGACTACACTGGCTACCAGTCAGACAACGAATTACTTACAAAATACTACTTCTTACGTATAAAGCACCGAATAGCATGGCGCCAAAATATATTGCAGATCTCCTTCAGCCCTATACTCCGACGAGGCAAGTACGATCTTCTTCAAAAAATCTGCTTGTAACACCAAAGTCTAATCTCAAGTTTTACGGTGACATATCAAGTTGCTGCGCCCTGGCTCTGGAACTCCCTAACCGATGACATAAGATCAATCCAGAACCTTGAAGTTTTTAAGAATAAGATTAAAACACTACTTTTTAGAGAAGCTTTTATTTGTTAGTTGCCACCCTTTTTTTCTTTTATTGTATCTATTTTCCTTAGTTAATCTTAGCAACTCGATTGTATCTTATTTTTTTAGAAATTTATTTCTACAACTGTTATATATTCTCTGTAATAAGTGAAATATTTTTATTTCTTTTATTGTTTTAGAATTACGATTATTGTAAAGCGCCATTGAGCTCACGGAAATGGCGCTATTTAAATTCTTGTATTATTATTATTATTATTATTAGGAGTAGGATTGTTTTTGTTCTCTAATGAAGGACGAGGGGTTTCTTTTGTAACAGATGGAATTGTAGATAGTGTTTTTGATGAATTAATTAGATTTTTTGTAACAGCAGGTTGATTGTAAATAGGATTTTAATTGAGGTTTTGTAATAAAGATTCTTTTCTTATTATTATTATTATTATTATTATTATTATTATTATTATTATTATTATTGCACATTTTACTAAAATTAGCATAATTTACCAAACTAACGTAATTATGGCATAATTTTAGAAATATACGAGCACTGTTAGTAGCATATGTCACTTTTTCGAGCACAATCTATCAAAGCCTATCCCCGAGTAGGCCATTGTAAGAAGTGCCCTCTGGGTTTAAATTCCTACTCCTGCGCTGATATCTGCAGTTTGTGGCGTATTAGGCGATGATTTAAACGGCACTATGGTTCGGAATTTTCTTGTCTGACGGCGGGCAGTTGCGAGACTAGTTCAACAAAATGTTGCGTTAGCCATAAAACAAAAAGATGTGTAATTTGAGTTCACCTAAAATTCGTTTCTTGGGTCAGACGTCGAACCAACGAAGCGTGGAACCAACCAGACGTCATCACCTGAAAGACGTATAGAACGTGTCGGTCGATCCAAACTCATTCAGAAAAACTTAAAGGGGCTAAGATATTGCTGTTTTAGGTCGATTCTGTGGTGAAGTCGTAACGTGGTGCCTTTAACCATACACAAAATGCTCCTGTGAAGATATGAATATGTTAAACAAAGAGAGTACTAACTGCATAATAATTTTTCATGGCGATTTCTGCAACCTAGCATTAAAACCTGAAAAATTTGGCCCATTTTCAACTCAAATTTCAAATGTCCATCCTTTACTATCTGTAACATCACTGAAATTACAAGAAACAGTTTCAATGCTTAAACAACAGGAAGCTCGGCCCTGAACATGTTGGTGTCAGGGCTTGCAATAAGCTACATCATTATATGGCTGAGTAGCGAAGCGAATCCAGCGTTCTGTTCTGCTATCCGTGCGGGCAAGATGGCTCGGGATTCCCCGCGTAGGCCCCACAAGTGAAAGTTCTCTTCTTTGGCCAGTTAACAAATCTCCTATTGGCCTCGTTCTTTTTTGCGTTTTCGTCTCGAATCCTTATTGACATTTTTTGCTTCATTAGCATAAGCTTATCATTATCTGATGAAGCGAATAAAATGAAATTTCTAAATATTGAGACAGCATAACAATTTCAGTTATCTCTTAAAATTTTGAGTCCGATATAACAAATAACAAATACTTCAGAGAAATTCTCTTTGAAAAATCCCAAAACTTACAAAGAATGTATGAGCTCATTAACGTTTTCCCACCCAGAAATTTTGCCGTTTTTGATAGCTGCTAGTGCCTTTGTTACTGATTGCAAAGAGCTGAAACTTGCACAAACTGCATAAGTTAACCAGCTCTTTAATCTGTGAACCTAATTGGTATTGGCTACATATTCTATTGGTTAAAACTCGTATGCTAATGAGCAAAACTGTAACCAATGACGACACGATGAATCCGCCAATAAAAACACGAAAACTTGGCCAACATCTAGCCATTTTGACCTTACGCTTGGTCAATAACGCATATACTGCTATTTCGAGAAAGGTTGTCGGAAAAAATGTGCACGCAGCAATCCCGAAAGGTAAACATGGGATATGATCAATGTATACACTGTTCCTGACACTGTAGCTGTCGAAGCTACTTTTGTTGCTTTCCTTTAGCACTCGCAAACATAAGTCTGTGGCCTCTTGTGCAATTCTTTTAAATTTGTTTGAAGAACAGTGAACTCAAAACCACCCAAAATATCTTTTTGGTTTGTCGCGTGCACTTTTTCCGACAACCTCTTTCGAAATAGCTGTATAAGTTAGCTTCAATTTACCAGGACTCACTTCTTGCAACATCAACATGTTCATGGCCAAGCTTGTCCAGTGTAAAAGCTAGGTAACGTTGCAGATACTCCTGGGCTTGCTTATTGCTGAAATTTTGATAAATTTCGTAACACACGCAAGTATCTCGGAAGCAAAGGATTGTCGTAAATAAAACAACACGTGACTCAAGATACAAGTAAACAAGTGGAATTGTAGTTAACATAAGTTAAAATCAGTTAACAAAAAAATTTTAAAGGTCCAATAGACCTTTTTACCGATACAGCGGCCATATTGAATTAATTAAATTTAAGGAGTATTATGGGATATCCAGGGGGGCGTGAGCGCGATCCGATATACTCTCCCAGCATTTACGCGCGCTTTTCGGGGCAATTTTTCTCTAAGTTTTCCGAGAAAAAGATTCTAATGGGGAAAAAAGATCGTTGTGCCGTGTTTGGATGTACTTATGATCGCCTTTTTCCCGAGAAGTATATAGTGAAGTTCTCCTTTTGCTCGAAAAGCGCGCGTAAATACTGAGCGAGTGCCCCCTGGGCAGCCCATAATACTCCTTAAATCTAATAAATTCAATATGGCCGCCGTATCGGTGAAAAGGTCTATTCACTTGATTAACTTGTTAAGCTACAGCTCATTAGCGTGTTCACCACTTGGCAATCGTGAAATTTCCCTAATGTGTCTCGCAGAGAGCTAAAAACTAACAAAGTTACTCAAGGTTTTAACCTTTAGAATAGGCCAAGCTACAAAAATTACGGATGATTTTTTAGATTAAACTTAAGATGTTTGGAGAGATTTAAGAAAGTCTGGAGGTTTTCTTTAGAATTTAGCAAGTGCCAAGATTTTTCAAACATTCAGAGGCAAACAAATCTGTTAATTACGTAGAAAAATAGATAAATAACGTTTTCGCTGTTCTTTTTAAGAAACTCCATGCACTCGCAAATTGATGTATAGTATGAAAGATTGACCAGAGCCAAAAGGCCTCATGGCTTCATACACAGCGGTTTTACCATTCGATTATGTATCCCGAAATTTTGTGCAGTTAGTTGCCGAATAAAAGACGCTAGTCTTTCTGCACTTACTTCATCCACAATAACCAGTATAAGAGCTTTTTAGCGCCTTAGCATAAACTTTGATGTTTTATGTTAAAATTCTTGTGGTTTTTCGTTCCAATTTAAGTATTTTTAGAATTCCCAGATAGATTTTAAAGTCACTTTTCGGGATTATTGTAGCCAAGCCTACTTCAGAATTTCGTGCATTTATACTGCGACGCCTTCTCTGACGCGTATGCTGGTAAACTAAAAGATAAACAAAGACGTCATAATTATTTTGCCCTATACAGATAGAGGGTAGGCACTGCATTGTAGATAGCAGTCAAAATGCCAAATAGAATGTAGAAAGTGAATGCAACCTTAAAGTTGGGATTGGGATTGGTTAACATTACTTTTTGAAAAGAACATTTTATGCCATACGGTAATCTCCCCATGTGGAATTTTGAAGCCAAACTAAGCCGGCTATGAATTTAGTGCTTGTTATTTGTTTTGTTTTTGTTTTGTTTTTTTTTTGTTTCTTGCTGGATCAGGACGTATGTTTTTGTCATCGTCTTCGTTGCCGAAGTCATATTTTTCAGCGCGGGAGGACTTTCCCATACCAGTGTCACCCATTTTAGTTAATTTATTAAAAAATGTACACCAGACACAATACCCTGCTAGCAGAGGTTACATTTTTCGCGGTGTGAGCTGGCTAGCCTTTTCGCACGCCAACCCAAACTGCGAAAATGTTGCGTCTGCTCGCTGGGTACAGATACAGCTTCTAATCGTTTAGCAATAAGTACGACTGAGCAGCGTAATATTTATGCAGGGGACTTTTAAAAAACTTTTACAAGTGTACCTTAACAAGTGTGTTCATTGTTTTAGTGTCTAAAAACAATAAATAAACTTGTAAATTGCACTTGCAATAGTTTTATTTAATCGACCCCAGTAGAAGAAGACCATGTACAAGTCATGCCAAAGGAATTACACAAATGCACAAATGCATCTGGGTAGGTTGTTGGGCTAACATCACCTTGTGAAGGGAACTTGGGCAAATAAACCCTTATCACCTGTTTACTTATTATTATTAAACGTAGTTTTAAACTTAAGTAGTAGCTATAGGTTACTGGATATACCTTCAAGGCTGTATTAAGTGCAAATGATGTTGCGTGTTCCGCTGGTTAAACAGCAGATACCTAAAACCCTGTATCAAATTAAACCTTTTTAAACTGGCTATATGAATAATCCAACAATTTTTAAGAAAATAAAACTTGGACTGTCGATTTTTTTAATGATTTTTTAACTCCGCGAGCGTCCGAATCAGTTTTCGAAAGCCGTACTGAAGTCAAATCCATTTTTCTTTTCCACTCATTTGATTTGCTCCAGTCTTTCGAAAGTCAAGGCGTTAAAAATAAAACTTGTTGGGGCGTTGCCCTTTTCGATTGCGATCAGAGAATAATTATGAAATAGACCTGAAAAAAGTTTTACAATCATACAAAATTGCCTCTCCCAAAAAATAGTATTAAGAAACAAAAAATTGCTCGACAGCTTTTCGTTGCTTACACTTTTTAAAGTAACACTCCTTAAAATTCTACATCAATTGAACAAATTCCCTTTTGGTTGAGTTTTAGGTTTCAAAAGCTGGTTCAGACTCTCGCATAAACAGAATCAAACAATCGATAATGCTAGTTTGTAAGAACTATAAATTTGTTAGGATAGTCTGTTTAATAAGTTTTAATTTGATGTAAGATTTTAGGCCTGCTCCACACAAATCGTTGTTACACAAATCGACCTTCTGTCCACACGAAACCAGTGAATCCGCTCGCCGAAACCGCGCTGTTTTGAAACCGCTCTCCAAAATTGTTTTAAGGCCCCGTCCACACGAATCTGGATAAACAGAAATGCGGTTTATAAGATGTCCGGATTCGTGTGGGCGGGACGGCGGTATAGGTATTTCCAGTCTAAACGGAACGCACTTCGTCACTTAAACTTGAGACACCCCTGAAGGTATACGGTTACCTTAAACTAGTATTATACTCAGTTTAGTGTATGTAAGTTGAAGGTACACGAGACAACTCGCAACGACGATTTTCAGCACAACGCAGTGTTGTAATGGTGGAGTAATGTTGAAACCATTTCGAAACAATGTTCTAATGCAGTGATGCGCTCAAAATCGTCGTTGCGAATCGTCTCGTGTAGTATTACCTTTAAATTACCGTTAAATAACTTCGTGTTGTTCGTTTCTCTATGATTACAGACACAGATGGACCCCATTCGGTCCTATGAGCATTATTTCATGGTAATACGGAGCTTGAGCAACGACGAGGGCGACGGCAACGAGAAAAGCAAAAAGCAATAGGTTTAGATGAGCACAAAACAACAACAACAACTTTGCACGTGCATCACGGGTTTTTTGCACATTTCTTAGCCACCGTTGCACGACCAACACGTGAAACTTTCTAACTTTACGGTTTATAGAGGTTGTGAACACAAGACAAACAATTTTCTTTTTCTTTCACTAAACTGAGATATAGTCTTTAAAATTCATCTCCAGACGAATTCGTCATCTTGTGAAAAATTGAAAGAGCAACGAAGTTTGAAACAGCGCGGAGTGATTCACTTGTAAGTGACGTTTTAGCCGCCGTAGCCTAACCGTAGTTGCTGAAGCTCCTTGGTAAGTCCTAGTCGTTACCTTAAGATCACGAGGACCACTGTATAACGAAAACGAGATTTTCTCAACACTAAGTGACCAGCGCCATTTTGGCGGGAAAACGTGGTACTACCGGTTTTTGCGAAAATGTCGTAGTGACGGAAAGAAGTTAGTAATGTTAAAAGTTATTGTTTACGTTAAAAGTCAAATCTCGTTTTCGTAGTCGTCTTCGTCCTCAAATCTAAAGGTCTCTATTGACTTAACGCATTCTGGGGCGTTTATCGGCGGTCGGAATGAAACGTTACCCTAGGTAAGGCATTTTCAAATTAAAAGTCGGGGTTTCTGCCAGTCCGATTCTGCTTACCGTCATGTGAAAACAACAATTCGATTAGAGAAATAAACCTGGCTTTGAAAAAAGATTTTAATAACGGTAATAATTAGAGTCGTTTCTTTGTGTTTTTTTTTTCCCCAAACATTCCTCGTTTCGATGAACAAAAGATTAAAGGGCCCTGGTTATAATTATTGTTGGTGTTGACGTTATTTTACACATTTCATGCAGTTGGCAATCAGCAGGGTGATCCTTGGAAGTACAGATTTTTTTCCCAATTTTTCATGATTTTAAACTAATAGTTTACAGGTTATATAATTATGTAATATCAAGGTAATCGAACGTTTTCGTCAATCAGCTAGTTTAGAGATAGAGAGGTTTATTGAGTGCAAGGTTTTAAACCTTGCAGTACTAGACTGAATTATGTTAAAAGAAAGAAAAAAGGTAAATAGATAATGTAATGAATCAAAGTACTTTACCAAATAAGAGGTAAGAAGATAAAACATGTAGAACTATGATTAGAAGTGTAATATTAAGGCTATGGATCGTTTTCGTCAATCAAGGTTTTAAACCTTGCAGTACTAGACTGAATTATGTTAAAAGAAAGAAAAAAAGGTAAAATAGATAATGTAATGAATCGAAGTACTTTACTTAATAACAGGTAAGAAGACAAAACATGTAAAACTATGATTAGAATTCGCATAGCTATTGACCTACATCTTTTAGCACATAAATCTATGAGTAAAATTCGCCGATCGGCTATACAATAACTTTTATGTAACAATTCTTTATTCCATCGTTTTACGTATAGGCATTCGAAAGATAGAAGATATTCAGCACACTTATTTGGCGGGGGTAGAAGATGACGTAGCTTGTGCTCTTGTTTGCTAATTATGTTAGCGAGCAGTTTAGCCGTTATAGCACTTTGGCGATTTGCGAGGCTACCAAGGTTTGCGTCTTACGAAGCTTCCCTATAGGACACATAAATGAGGTTAAATAAATATTTATTTAACAGAGTCAACAACAAGGAGCGCGAGCGTGGTCAGCGGTCAGTCGTTTGGTTCAAGCGCGGTCAGCCTTGCTTGCATCACCTCCATGTGCTCAGTACAGTGTTTTCGTGGCGGCCATTCTCTTCGTTTAGCTTTTGGATCATTCTTTTACCCCCATCCCTCCCCCCCCCGCCCCCCCCCCCCCCTTCCTTAATTCTTCCACTGTTAAATCAGTGTGACCTGTGCCTGGTTCCATTGGCTTGGAGGCTCATGGCTGGAGGGCGCGGGTTTGCCAGCCATGGGGGCGTAACTCTGTCTAGGGGCTGGCCGTGCCAAGGTGGAAGCCCCTGGACATCCCGGGCACCCACCTCCACTCAGCGACGCAGTTGTTAACGGTAAATAATCCTTAACGCGCGCTTCTGCAGACATTCGAGCTCATCCGAGAGATACACAGGAAGACCATTGTGAAAGACTGCGCAAACGTTTTCCGTTATAGGGTGGATACAGGTGGTGTAAAATATCACGAGGTCTATGGACTCGACGTTTACCCTTTTTAACTACCTTAGAAAGTATCGACCTCACTGACACCTTTTTAGATATCTCGGTAACATTATGGTCCCACCTCAATTCATTAGAAATTTTAAGGCCAAGCAGCTTGACAGTAGACACAACGTTGCAACAGTTGCTTTCTCATTGATAATCACTGGCGGAAAGGTGCGATGGTGCTAGCAAACGATATCCACGTTTCACTTTGTATTTTCTCTCTTTGAGTCGTCGACAGGTTCGGCGAGCGTAGTATCGTATACATATTTCCAGAGATCCATGTTGTTGACACTTACGTCATCTATTTTGAGAATGAATAACCACGGACCCAGTTTAGTTCCCCCGTGGGACTCTGGCCGGCCTTTATCATTCCGTTCTGACCAATAATGTCGCTAGAAATTGACCCTCTGTTTACGGTTTTAAGGAAGTCGACAATCATGTGGATACATATGTGTGATGACCAGAGACGTCAGTTTCGTAGCAGGGATTACTTGATTAATCAAATCAAACGCTCTGTTATCGTCAAATAACACAACTCTAACCGTTGATCCTTTTCTATCGGTATGTTTTGCCCACGAAAGAAGCATACTAATCAGCGCGTGTGTAGTTTATGACTTGGGGATAGTCCCATACTGATTTTCAGCGATCTTCTCCACCACGGCTGGTTTGACGTGTTCCTTCACAATGAACTCTTCAGCTATCTTCGATAGAACTGGCGTCAAGGAGATAGGGCGGAGATGTTTGTTAACATCTTTCACTGGCTTTTCCTTGGGAACTGGGACGACTTCAGCCGACTTCCAAGATGGCGGGAGACAGGACTCCTTGAAGGAGCAACCGAGGTTGTCTTTGACAGGTTCGGTTAAAAAATCTGAGTTTTCCCTTAATAGCCATGCCGGAATTCCGTGAGGACCGGAGACCTTCGTCGAATTAAGAGAGGTAGTTTCAACCTGCGTTGGACGAGACCACAAACTGCGGGGGTGGGGGCATTGAGGTCCCTCACGTACTTGCTGAAAATCTTTAGGCAGGGAAGGAAAAAATTCTCATTGGTTGCAAAAACAAAGCATCTTTGATTTTATTGGCTAAATCAGACGTGCTGGATGCCTCGTCGAAATGGCGCAATGATTCAGTGAGCTGGCCCGGTCAGGCACAGTGGATGTCAAGCCACTGAGTTTTTTGGGTTCTCTCCACCACGCCGATGGCTTACATTCTATTTAATTTTTTTCGATGGTCAGTTTTGGATTCTTAAGACTGACTTACCCCGGCAGATCGTACGCACCTGGTAACGGTTGACACGATTGCGCAAATAGCGAAACATTGGTTGTTTCCCTTGTGCAAGCGCCATATTGACGGAGTCATAATGCCTTTCAAATTAGGAGTGATCCATGGTGGCTCATTGGACTGTTTTTGTTCGTAAGGGGACAGCAGAGACCAGTCGGGTCTGCACCATCGTTTCCTGTAGAGCCGCTTCTCCTGAGCATGGGTTTCTAGTCTTGATAAGGGTAGGAACATCATCTTCTTTGGAGATACATGCACATATCGAGACCCTTAGACTAACTTAAGACTAAGCAACACTGCCACGGAATAGACGTTGACTTTAGATTCCTTTTGATTTGACGCTCCTTTCAAAATAAAATTATATCCAACTGAGTGAGTATTTCCCAAAGAAGTAAGAACTTTTGAAGCCTTGCATGACGAGACAAAAACGGCTGCAAGGGGGACTATATTCCAGCCTTCTTTGCAACGATTCATTGGTAACCATTTCAGTTTCAAAACACCTCAGTAGTCTTCATGTATCGTTTGAAAGGTTCGTTTAGGTGGTGTTCTGAATCCCCCGGACCCTCTCTCCGGGATCCTCCTCCGTGTTAACAACCAAGGTTTTGGGTTTTTGTGTGCCGTAATTGGACTTGATTTTTGGAATCGCGTTTAAGGTACAATCATCCTTAACACGGGCATCTTCACTTGCTCCTTGCTGCTCTGAAACTATTGTCTTTAATTCCTCACTCCGGGCACTTGGCGGTCTCAAAGGGGACTCTCTTTTTACGTATCGCCACGAGCAAAAAGAAGCGACATCAACTCTTTCTAACAGAGACATCTCTGCGACATGCTGAAGGTGTCCGGCTTATTACATTTGAATCTGGTCCTGTGCTTTCAAACAAAGACATTTCTACTACAGGCTCTAGGTGTCTGGTTTCATTGCAGTCAATCTCGTCCTGTGGTAACAGTATAATGCAATGAGCTCTTTCTAACAGAGACATCTCTGGGATATGCTGTAGGTGTCCGGCTTATTACATTTTGAATCCCGTCTTGTGCTAACAGTATAATACAATCAGGACTTTCTATATATCAGAGACATTTCTGCGACATGCTCTAGGTGTCCGGCTTCATTACAGTCAATCTCGTCCTGTACTAACAGTATAATACAAAAACCTCCTTCTATCAGATACATGAACAGTACTTTAGTGCTATGTCCAAAGGATGAAGTAAAGCGAGCGTTTTTGCAAAAAAGGAATACCTCTAGGATATGAATGTTCTCCAGAAATGCAGTATGAATGCCTTAAAAAGCACTGATGTGACAATTTGCTGGTAATGAGGTCTGCAAAGTAGAGGTGCACTTGATTGCTTTGAGTTTAGGACTAACTGGCAAGCTACACGAATCCACCTCGGTGTTTTCGATTTATTCACTTTTCTAATGTAATCGTAGAATTTCGTTTGAATGGTCGACAAGAATTAAGGCAAAGATTTTAAATGTAACATTTTCAAGTTTTGCATTATTCTTGATCTATAGAGCTACGAGGCATTTGAACAAAACCCACCGTTTAAGAAACTGAAATGCTTACCGTGATTTGCTCCTGAGGGCGATCAATCCTTTTACAAGCTGATACCTTTTTTGACTGGCAAATTGAATTGTTACCAAAAGAAAAGATAATAATTTTAGTTGTCTGTCAATTAACACGTTTATGTCAATAGCCATTACTGTGAAGCCAATAAAAATCATTACGAAGATACATCACACGGCTTACTATAATCAATTTTCCTCATCCGGTTTAATTTCTGGTGAGAGGATGGCAAAACACGGCATGCAAACTTACTCCCACATAAAGTAATTGATCAATATAGTGTACTTTTTAAAGTTTTTTTTAATACTATTTTTAAAATCTAGCTGTCTTCGTGGAACCTCTCCGTTTCTTAGTTCTTTATTTTTACACCAACTAACTGAAACTCGCAACCGAATTAATTTTTGTTTGTAAACATGTATGGGTGCTTTTTCTGTCATGAATTTTTCTAGTTTTTGCATTTTAAGAATAATATATGTTATTATTCATTCAAAATATTTCCCCAATTCTGATTGGCTAAAAGCACACGCATAATTTACCATAACCAGTTACTGATGACCAAATTTGGAAGAATTTTGTGTTTAACGAGGAAATGACGTCAAAAATGAAGCCCCCTACAGTTTAAAGCACCGTTAACCGAGAAGACCTGGGGACGAGGTTGAGTTGTTTTGGTGTCAATAAAATGGCGGACCCTTCAGTCGTTTCAAGAGTAAGAACTACAGCTGGAACTAGGCGAAATAATAACTAAAAACATGGCAAAAACGGCACGAATTGAAGACAACTCGGAGGGTGAAAACTGCTATTTGGAGAACATTTGCGGAGCTGGACA
The DNA here is from genome assembly GCA_964035705.1 of Porites rus. Taxonomy (NCBI): domain Eukaryota; kingdom Metazoa; phylum Cnidaria; class Anthozoa; order Scleractinia; family Poritidae; genus Porites; species Porites rus. The sequence goes on along the minus strand of OZ037997.1, from coordinate 7,744,287 downwards.
AACCAAGGTGAAGATGAACTTAACATCGATGCAGGTAAGTATGTTTCAGCTATGTTTTTAAACTAGGAATTATTTTGAATGAATAATAAAGCAATTAATGAATTCGGCTTTCGTAGGATATGAAGAATTAAGTAGATCTCGGAGGGTGTTATCCACCACGGCCTTCGGCCTAGGTAGATAACACCCTCCTCGATCTGCTTAATTCTTCATATCCTACTCAGCCTCATTCATTAATTGCTAATTAATACTCCGCAAATGAAATCAGTGAATACAGCATAATGTCCACACGACTACAAAAAAAGCTCCCCATTGGACGTCCGCTGGACATGGGTAACCCATCCTATGGGAACGAGATTAACAGAAGAAGACCAGATAGCACATGCGTTTGGACGTCTCTCTCTTTTTTTCACTGCACATGCGTTCATACGTCTCTCTTTTATCCACTTCGCATGTGTTTTCGCTCACGTGTGTTTAGACGTCTCTTTTTTTCCACTGCGCATCCGTACAGACGTCTCATTTATTCCGCTGAGCATGCGTTCAGTGTCTCTCTTTTCTTTTCCGTTGCTTATCCGTTCAGACGTCTCCTTTTTTCCGCTGCGCATGCGCTCAGACGTATCTCTTTTCATTTCCGCTGTGCATCCGTTCAGTCGTCTCCTTGTTATGAAAAGCAGAGAAAAAAGGCCGGTGATGCGTGACAGCCTCCCTCAAAGCCTTGCCTAAAATTTCAAATTTCAGACCAAAAAATGTGTTCTTCCCTGTCTTTCAACAGCGACAATTGATTCAAAAAAAAAAAAAGAACATACTTGATTTCGGTCCCTGGTAACAGGAAGCACGAAACCATCACCCTCTATCGGACCCAAAAGGTTAAAATCCTCTCAAAAATTCAGGACTAACATGTTTATCATAGTGGGACATCACACTGAATTCGGTTTTAACGGGTTTAACTGTAAAGCAGGGTCGTCTCTGGAGAGCCTCCCTAGTAGTGAGAAACATGTGTAGTATGTAAGGCTGACCATGCACGCAATTAGGCATTGCATGGTTCTGGATGATGATTCTGGTTCCGTATGTTTTTAAATCCGCAACTTGTTCTTTCCGAATACAAAAATTTCCACGTCCACACCTGTCCAGATACTTCTGAATCCGCAATTTATTTTTTGCTCGGACCGTCTTGAATATTCACGGTAAAGAACTGGGCTCGATCTTGTGACGTCAGTGGATAAAAAAGTATCCGGATTTAGCGTCCACTCGTTTCCGTAGCGGATTAAAAAACTTCCACTCTGGAGAGCGGATTAAAAAAGTTCCGGACTTGTCCGCCGCGGATTTACTGGTTACGTGTGGACGGTAGGCGTATCCGGAAAGAAAAAGTTGCGGCTTCAAAAATATGCAGTTATGTGTGGACGGGGCCTCTGTTGTACAGCTATTGTAAACGGAAAACGCTAGCAAAACTGAATCTTACCATATTCAATTTGCGCCTCTCATCTAGCCATTGTGCACACTGCTCATGTATTATTTTGTACTATTGATACTTTTGTTTTTGAGGAAAACGAACCCGTCAAACACGCAATTCAAGACAGTAGGTTATTTTATTCGTCATTGAGATATGCCATTTCTGGTAGAAAACCCATTACATGTCTTGAGCGCTTCACCGGCTCGTAGTGTTCAGTTTGTAAAGTAAAGACGTTTGAGAATACAATACTATTCATAACTAATACAAACGAATTTTATTGAATCAGTCCCCTCCCCTTCACCAAGAGAGATTGCCTTCACCCACTTCAATAGAGCATTTTCACATGGCGTCCCGGCATCCATTTTGGTGTTCCAAAACAATGAAACGGCGGCCATGTTGGCGTTTCAAAACAGTCCTGTAATAGTTGACTTCAGAGATATGCAATTAAAAGACGCTTTCTTTTGTTCCTATAAATTTGCATAGATGCTGGCAACGTGAGTGAAAGCGGTCTATGGTTCTACCAAAATCTACAGGCGACACCAGAAAAGTTCCCTAGGGGAAGTAATTAAGCTTTTTCTTGATTATTATGTTTTGCTCCGCAATACGTGTTTATACAGATTGGTTCGCAGACATGGGCATCATTGTCGTTCGTCCCCCCTGGGTGAGGTGCGAATTCTTCGCAGAACTGCCACTCCTGCTCATTTTGTAGTCAGAAACAAAGGTGCTGGGCAGTTCTATCTGAGCTATGATACGAGGTAGCGTCCAATCTCAATACCTTTTTCCAGAGTTGGAAGCAACGAACAGAAGTAAAAGTCGTTGAAAATATGCATTGCAATACATCAAAACTGTGTGCAGCTGGAATTTCAGCCAAACTGCCAAGGGATATTTTAAAAATGTCGAGGAACAAGTCATTCTACTTCAGAGCAAGGTTTGTAGTAATTTATAATGCTTTTAAAACTAAAAAGTACTTTTTAAAGAATAGCACGATAGGCAATCGGCTTTTGTTTTAAGAATTAGCAAACATTGAATTTACTTGTCCGGAAAATTCAAACTGGTGTCTCCCTCTACCTGATAGTAATTTATTTTTGAAATTCCAAAACAATTTCACAGCTGAATTTTGAGCGACTTTTAGTTACGGACTTCTGCTCCAACTATTTTTCTGAAATTCCTCTGGCATATTTATTATATCAATTAAAGCCGTTACCAGAAATTTCAGTAAAAAGATATGAGCAAATTTTTTTATTAGACGCGATTTTCTTTGAACAGTAGGGTTCTTTTAAGTGCTATTAAATTTAGCAAAATATATTTACCATCAATGAAATCTTAATATTTCGTACTATTGCCGAATGATATCTTTTGTTCTTTGCAAAGTTTCGCAGCCATCGCGTTAAAAAACGAAAAAGTTATGACAAAAACTTTGTCACGGCTAAATGCGCCTGTATTAATGACGGAGCCACCTTAAAGTAGTAAATAAGAGAAGAAAGAAAACAGAAGAAAAAAATTGGTAGTATATATGTAGGACTTAAACCGCATCATTTGATGTATAATCCACATCCTTATCCACTAGATCACCAAGGGCTAACTGTAGACACCGGTTAATTTTAACGTACTTTACATGGCATTGATCATTGCATTATTGAAAACTAACCGTTTTTAAAACAGTGCTTAACCCCGCCCATCACTGTACTTCGGTGCCAAACCCTGTATTCAGCTCTTTTCCTTGCACAACTGTCTCTTACTCTGATTTCCTCACTTTTCTCAAAAATAGGCCCAATAAATTTGCTTAAATCTAGTATGGCGTGGTATTGAGTATAGCGTTGTATAATAAAGATATTAAGGTGTCCAACCTGATTTTAAGGTATCCATTCTAGTCACAACCATTTTCTATTTTTATTGGACGAACTGTACACTAGAAATGCTAATGAAAAAATCCGCTGGAATATCTATTACCGTATATCCCTCCACCGGGCAGTCTTTGATTCGCTTCCTACCCCTACACCTGCTTTCTCCGCCTCTCTTACCACGAGGGTTAAGAATGAAAGATCGGTGAAGAGGAACTCTTAAAGACCGTTAGTTTCAAAGAGGATCCCATCACCTAGGAGCTTGGGCAAAAGCTTGTGAGTCTTGAAGGCTATTCATAGATTCTTTTCATTTAGCCAATCAGAGCAGAGCTCGATTCCAGCAAATAAACAGTAGTATGGTCGATGCACCTGTGTGTCGAGCGAAGGTAGTTCGGAGACAGCAGAACTTAGCGAAGGAAGCGATTCAACAGTTACTATAGAATGAACAAATATACTGAATTTCTAAGGAGCTGTGACGCTTATTTAATTAGCAGCAGATGGGACTTTGAGGGGATAGGCTCCTAGTGCGAACGAGACCGGTGCAAGACACCATTTGCATTTCTCGAGAGACGCTAAACTTGAGAGTGATCTTTTGGAGTACATTTTAGACATATACGCTGGTGATTCTCTTTATAAAATAGGAGTACTACAAACACACCGTGTTTATATTGCCAGTAACATTATAACAGCGATTTCCTCTCAAGTAACATCGAGGATATTCCTTCCTATTCCGATTTTACAATGTCCAGAATGTGCTCCAACAAGAGAGAAATCTCTTGGGCCAAGTATGGGTCTTCGTTTGAATCTAGGGGAGGTGTCCGTGGGGCCCAACCCTCACCCCGATCCGCCCCTCCCTCGTCCTTTACCTCAAAATATGGATCCGTCAATGGACAGGTCCTTGCCTTGTCTTAATTCGAGAAAAATATTGATTCTTTAAAGAAAAGTGTGGTAATCATATCTTAAAGAATTCCTACCGATAGAAGAAACATTCACATATTAACAAATGCCTCTAGGCCTGAACAAAAATAAACTTCCGTAATAATTTTTAAACGCAAATTTTCCCTTTCATCCAATTCACTGAACAATTGTCCCCATCCACTCCCATATTTCCTGATATTATTATATCTTCTCGTATCCAATTGATCGGTACAAGCAAATGGCAAAAACCACGCCCAGAACCTGCAAAGATCGAAGAAGAATAGTTATCGATATGGAGCTATTCCCAAAAATTACAGAATTATTTTTTGCGTTTAAGGGTGATGCTTCTTTCAAGTAATTGAATTATTTCTGACCTGTAAAATGGCGATCCCGACTCCTATTCCTCCAATCACTGCCATTTTTCCTCTAACAAACTTTTGGAGTGCATCAGAGCAGCCCTGGAAGATATTAATATCAATACAGCAAGTGCTAGCTGAGTTTAAAATTTTAACATTTAAAGTTACCGGGAAGTTGAGAACTGTGATGAAGGCAGTCGAGAGTAGAAGAGTAGAAAGCTAATTGCAGCTGGGGACAAAAATGGTTTAGATTTGCTCATTTGGCGGGTCGGTGTTGATGATGATGATGGTGAAGATTACTGGATTTTCATCGACCTCAGGCCTTTTTATAAAGTCTATGATGACAATGATAATGATAATGACGATAAAAATTATGTTAAACAAATTATAACTTTCATGTTATATCACTAAATAGAAGAATGCGCCAACGTCAGCTCTATTCAATTACCTATCCCGGGCCCCTTTATTTTACTCATTGACTACATGCTGTCATGGAAAAACTTTCCGTAGCAACCACAAAACGGTTCAGCTTGGAGCCAATAATTAAAAAGACACAGAAACCATTCCCTAAACTCTCTGAAAAACGTGCAGAACGTTTCCACTTAATTTACGCCACGTTGGCCATTTTAGCTATGAAACCAGTGCTGCTGGTCACTTCATTTCAAAACACTCTATACACTCTATACCATAAAGTTCGTAATCAGTACTCTGCACTTCTTAAATCTGCACGTGTGAATTATTATTCAAACCTAATTGATCAGTGTGCAGGTGACTCTCGCAAGCTATTTCGTGAGGTTAATTCTTTGTCCAGGGAACCACTTGAGACGGCTCTTCCAGAGCACGATGATCCCACAAAGCTAGCAAACGAATTTGGCACCTTCTTCTTAAAAAAAATTGAAATCATTAAGGAAAATCTTGACAGGTTTCAAGTTCAAGAGCCTCGACTTGCTCCTGTTTTTCCAAAGGAAAATCTGGAGAATTTTTCTGCGCTATCCATAGGAGAAGTGTGTAAGATTGTTCGAGAATCCTCCAATGCCTCTTGTCGGTTGAATCCTGTTCCTACATGGCTAGTGAAGTCCTGTCTTGATGTATTAGCGCCCTCTATCACTGAGATGGTTAATCTCTCTTTTCTCAGTGGTTGCGTTCCAGAAAATTGAAGAACCGCTGTTTTCATCCCTCTATTGAAAAAACCCGGACTTGATTTGGTCTACAAAAATTTCCGTCCAGTCAGTAATCTTCCATTCATTTCCAAGGTAGTGGAAAAGGCTGCACTTCAAAAACCTCTCGTCCACTGTGTGAAAAATGCCCCTCTTTCTAAATTCCAGTCCGGCTTCCGTAAGTATCACTTGACAGAGACTGCTCTATTAAAGGTTCAAAACGACATCTTAATGAGTATGGATAATAAGGAAGTGACACTTCTCGTACTTTTGGACCTAAGTGCGGCTTTCGATACCATTGAACATTCCATTCTTCTGAATATTTTGCATCAGGATTTTGGAGTCGTCGGAACTGCTTTAAATTGGTTTGACTCATTTCTGTCTGGTCGCAAACAACGCATACTCGTCGGTGGTAAGACTTCTGACGACTTCAACCTAAACTGTGGAGTCCCCCAGGGCAGTTGTATGGGGTCTATTTTATTTACTCTCTACGTCTCCCGCCTCTTTAGCATTATTTCTCAGCACCTCCCTTTCGTCCATGGTTATGCTAACGACACCCAGATTTACCTCTCCTTCCGACCTTGTTCTATCCATTCGGAAATTAACGCTGTCTCTGTGATTGAAAAGTGCATCGCTGATGTTCGCTCTTGGTTTATTGGAAATCCTTTAATGATCAATGACGCGAAAACTGACTTTCTAATTATTGGCACCCGTCAACAGCTTGAAAAAACATCTATTGAATCTATTATCATTGGTGACACCGTCATTAAACCTTTAGAAAACTTCGGGAACCTTGGGTCCTGGTTCGATGCTCATATGCGAATGAATGTTCACATAGGCAGGATTTGTAGCAAGGCTTTTCGTGGACTATACAACATAAGACAGACCAGAAAATTCCTTACCGTGCAGCCCACAAAGACACTGATCCATGCCTTTGTATCTTCGCACCTTGATTACTGTAACGGACTTCTATTTGGTCTACCTAAATATCAACTTGATCGTTTACAGAAAGTTCAGAATGCCGCGGCTAGAGGGACTTTTCAGATTGGGAAATTTGATCATATCACACCCGCGCTTATTGACTTAAACTGGCTTCCAGTAACGTTTAGAGCTCAGTTCAAATTGCTCCTTTTTGTTTGCAAGTCACTACACAACCAAAGTCCATCCTACATTAAAGATCTTTTAACCCTGAAACCAGCTGCTAATTATGCTCTTCGTTCGTCTGCTCAATCTCTTCTGTTCGTTCCAAAAGTCAACTGCTCTACACTTGGGGATCGGGCCTTTGCTCATGCTACACCTGTTTTAAGGAACTCGCTGCCATTAACTATAAGAACAAGTAGCAGCCTCGCCATTTTTAAAAAGCAACGTAAAACATTTCTTTTTAAGAAAGCTTTTAATTTGTTGGAATAGTTCTAATGTTTAGTTTTAATTTAGTTTGGAATCTTCGAATTTCATGTTTTTTTAGATTATACCATAGCATGACATGTTATTATTATTATAGCTTTCAGGGATTTTTAATTTTTTTTTATTTATTACTTATTCATTAATTTTAACTTAATGTAAAGCGCTTTTGAATATTCTTCTATAGTTTTAGCACTATACAAATTCATTATCGTCATCATTATCATTATACGATCAAGAACGGTAACCACAAATCAAACTGTTAAGTAATCAACGACTCAGAATTCACGTGACTTTAGCATTTTACTTCTTTGACACTCACTTCTTTGTAGATATCTGGATTGTCGCCCACGCTGCACTTGTCGCCCTTTGTCTTACAACACGACTCAGGATATTTTTCCTTTGCCGTTTTTCCAGTGCTCTTGTACCATGCGGACTTTGACCAATCGGACGGGCCTGCTACACCACAGCACTTCAACTACGAATAGAAAGATGTGTGAAAAACCTATTTTCTACTCTAAGAGTTTGAAAATGAGACTTATTTCGTGTGCAGATGATTGAGCCATGTATTGCTATTCAGAAGGCAAGAGAATTTAGGGTATATTTTTGTCTTTGCTCGCCCCTGATAGAGAGTTTTGTTAAGCTGCCTAAGACAACGTAGTTTGAGGAACTTCGTCTAAGGCTAGAGACAATTTATTTTATTTTATTTTTATTTTATTAACTTCACCAAACAATAAGATACGTGACACTACATTAAAAAAAAGTGTACATATATTCACAGGAGTACAGTCGGGGACACCGCAACAGCAAGCGCCAATTACTGAGGGCTCAAGACACAGATCTTTTTTTTTTTTTTCATAGACACAGATTTTTCATAGTTTCTCAGCGGCGCGCTTTACCAAAGCCTTATCTTTTTTTTTTTCAGTGTGTTACTCGTAATACAGAGGGTGACTTGTGAAGACTCATGGTGGCGTAGCCTGCAGACAAGGCGTTTATCTTACGCGTCAACCAAGTGGCGGGTCCAGACCTTCATATAAGGGAAGGGGGGGGGGGAGTTGCGGTAATCCAGACCCTGAGATAAGGCGAAGGCGGTTTTCAAAAAATTTTCTTCTGTTCTTCGGGCCTCAGTGTGGTCTAAGAATAAGGGGGGAGGCCGGATCCCCTGGCGCCTTCCCTGGATCCGTCACTGGGACCTCTCCCTTGAATCATTTTCTGACTCGCCCTAACTCTCGGTCAGTTTGAATGTCCAAATGGTGGCTAATGATGGCTTTGTTAAAAGACTTTGGTTCTCAACAGGCTACGATATTAGCAAAATGCAGGATGTTTGTTACATGAACCTGGTTTTGTTGCCTTAGCTACCACGAGTATCCTGTGGCTCAGTGGTAGAGCCGTGAACTAGTAACCTGTTGGGAGTACTCAGATTTTTCTCATTTTCCGAGCTGCATGTGCCACTGACTGAGATTCATCAGTCTTTCTCAGCTAGGTTAGAATAGTTTTTCGTCTTTTCTCTGCAGTTATCTTTATCAACTCTATCTCTCTCACCTCTTGTTGCGCCTTGTCCACAGCCTCTGTAAATTTTTTTTTGTCCGCCTTTCCGTAGTATTCAGTAATGGTCTTGTTCACAGCGTGTTCTATCTTATCTATTACCTGAAATATAAAGGTGGAATGGTGATGTAATAAGCGCATTATAGTTAAGTTCTTATTCTTCATTCAGATCTCAAAAGAAGTGTCATTGCATTGTTTTACGTCATCCTAACCATTTCGTACTTGCGGGCGCAAACAATCGAAACGACATCATTACCAACCGATTCCTCGCGGCCCCTGTTCAAGTAAATCGAGATTTTTTCTGGCATACCGACTGTATATTTCAGCTGTAAGTACTTTCCTTAATATACGCGCGAGTTACTATAGTTCCTCCTCGGGATTTCGCCCTCTGGGCGAAATTCCTGCGGGGGCAATTAAGGCGGTTACAGAATCTGTCCATTCCCGCTGCTGAAAGACTAGGAAGAAGCTCGACCGGATACAGACTTTTTAAATGAATTTTGATGCCTTAATAGAACTCCAATTGAGAATTTTGATGAGAAATTGTGCTAGTAAAGCCCTTTTATTGGATTTAGAGTACGGGATTGCATGAGTGCCTAAACTTTTTTCAAAAACCGTTTATGCGGTAACACGGATTCGCTATCAGACCTCCTAGATGAAGCCTTCTTGATAACTACAGAGGCAAGGGAGGGTAAAAGTGATCAGTTGTATGAGATCGGATAACGCCTTGCTATATCTCCAAACTGAGATCGTGGCCTTTTAAAAGGTTTTTCATGCACAAAAGTAACATACAGCAGCGGCTTCGTTTTTTCAAACGTTGGATAGCGCTTTTACTCCTGGTAAATTTCTATCAAGTGGCTGGGATAAGTATTAGTGAAACCAATTGCGCTATTCATTGGAAACAGTTTTATCCAGTGGATCAGTGACACGGATCATTAAACTTTTCTGGGAAACTGTCTACCTACCCCTCCCCTAAGCCAAACTTTTTCCCTTAATGAGAAGTAAGTGTTAACGTTGGCTTAGGGGATGGGTAGGTGATCCGTGTTATCCACCTTTGAAACAACTGGGGCCTAGTATAAGTAGTGCTTTACCTTGTCCCTCTGAGCATAAGCCATGATGCCTGAAGCGATCTCCAAAATGAAAATCATCAGTACCAGGAAGGAATACTAAATTTTTATGAGAAAAAGGGAACGCAATATGTTAGCATTAGACGTGACTCCGAAAGATCTTAGTTACCAAATGGGGTGATTCTACATCACAAACGAGAAGGTCAGAGATCTCTATCTTCCAATTTTTGCTAGTGACAAGACTCATTATTTGTCCCGTCAAGGCTCAGCTTGATGGAACATGCCGAGAGACTGTCTCCGTCTAGACCTGCCAGTGGACTCCCCAAGAGCGCCTAAGAGAACGACGATCCAGGATGAATTGGTGGCTAAAAGTGGAGAGAGACCTGCATCCTATCGACAAAAATGGAACGACACCATCCACCCTGCTAGCGCAGCCTCTTTCAATAGCGCGATTTTGGCGTACTCGAGAAAGACTGTGCATGAATCAGTCGAGTAAGATCTTTGTTGAACATGTGCTGCTTGTTGCTAGGATACAGTTTCGAATCCAGGCCTAATAGCCATACGCTTGGTACAGCGGGCTCAGTTATGACCATCGATTTATCAACGAACGGATGCTCGCACATGGGCTGACGAGCCTTAACGATTTCTAAGGCTTGACGGGATACGGACAGAGCCTCCTTTTCTCCTCCTCCTCTTATAATAATAATAATAATAATAATAATAATAATAATAATAATAATAATAATAATAATAATAATAATAATAATGATAATAGAATATTTACCCAGGACAGCCCTTCAGTACCAATTAAGTACCGCATGTTATCAACTGGGTCCTGCTGATCGAAGACAGAAGGAGGCCATGTTGGCAGGGTGGACGCCATCAAACTCTTCAGCACATAGACTGCCTCAAGCTGGCGTCTCTATTCGTGAAAACTCCTAAGGTAAGCCAACTGATACTTTGTAACCGTGCGCGTTGTTAGTCAGTAACCGCGATTCCTTATCACTGTATTAAGCCTAGTTTTACTATATCGCAACTTACCAGGAGAAGCAACCATTTCTTTTCCTTCACCACTCCACAGCACCCTATAGCACCAATGATCATCACCAGTGCCCCCGCGGCTATGAGGATGTTAGCTGCTGTCTTGAATCCTCCTTCATCCATAAGAGCAGAGTAATTACTGGCGCTTACTCGTGCGAAGATTCCCACGGCCATCACTGCAATACCAGCGGCCTGTAGACGAAAGTGAACCGATCAACATGTATCGTCATGTATCGTACACTTCGTGTGAAAAGTGAACGCGGGCTTGCTTTAGTGTCGCTTTATTTTTGTCGGTGTCTAAAATGAGAGGTGAACTGAACAATGCTTATTTTTTCCAGGGAGTCTTGTTTCGGCTAGCTCTTCGAAAACGCCTACTAATAAATCGTTGAGAGTGAAGACCAAATTTTTGTATTTCATCCGGCACCCATGCCACCGACTAAACTCACATTTTTTCTTTTCAAAACCCCTTCATAGACAATGTTAATTGGTCTAACTAAAAGTCGGTGTTTTTTTTGTAACAAAACCGCATCGTGAAGGCCTGACAAATCTTATATTTTCAGGTAGTTTGCCAATTAACAAACCGTTTACAGTTCTCTTTTCAGATCTAGAATCCCCCTGCAAACGTTAAGCTTACCATTGCTCGTTGTGCATGACTGAGTGAAAATAAAGTGCATTTGACTTCCAAGAGGCAAAACTTTTAGAGGACAAAAACTTTATTCGCACTGCATTACACATTTATAGCAATTTCCATTGCAATTCTTGCGAAAACGACAAAATTTACAATAATAATTCTTTTTCTTTTAATTCAGTCCTCTGGACTGTATTTCAGTGATTTGTCAATTCATTTTTGTTCAGTAGGCTCCTGTTTTTATTCACTACTAAATGTTTTTTGTTGCGTTCGCTTTGACAAGAAACATTCTTACAGAACCTATTTATTGAATAGTGAAAATTATGTCGTTGAGCTATGAAAATACATTAGATTGTCTTAGAGGTGATAACAGATTTTTTATCAGTGATTATAGTTTTAGCTCAAAATGTGTGTAATGAATACTTTCTGGATAAATCAGAGATGTATAATAATAATCCATGGCCCTTAATCCGACAAACTAAGTTTAATAAAATTCAGTATTCCTCCTTGAAAACAGGAAACAAAGATAGAATACGTATTATACTCTTGTTATCTTTCGGTGTCGCTGATTAAATAAATATGAGCGAAACGATATGGCGCCGAAAAACCTCTTTAACACTAAACTGAGCGTAACTTAATAAATATTTTTATGTATTTTGCTGCTCGTAAGTTCTGCAATAACGAAACAATAATATAAATTAAAGAAAATTAATGGGTGTGATATTTTTTAACCAAAAACCCTCTCAATTCAGAAGGGTAAAGAATATACATTAACGAGGTCCTCGCAGCTTAAATTACTGAATCTCTCACGTAGGGAAATTAGTACGAAGGTAGTTCTGTGAAGAAACCATTGCTCTAGTCGGTTTGAGATCAATGAAAACAAAAGATTTGCTCTGGCTTAATTGCAGTTGGCATTTTTGTTGATTTATGATGCTGCCCTGGTTACTGAGTACCGATAATTAAATAAGCCATATACAGGGCAAGGAGCTTATTAACTAACAATGAACATGTTGCTTATATGAACACTCTTCTTGTCGATCTATTTTATAGATGTCATGTATTTATATCCTCCACCTGACCATTAAGATTTAAGAATGACAATCTTTTGCGGACCTTATTCGGTAAATTAACGTCTAAATTTCATTAATATTTTTTCTGGATTTTGCTCCATATATATCGCTGAAACCCAATTTTCCCTTTGCGAAGCGGATGTATGTTACCATCAAAAACTGTCAAACGGGAACTGAATCGCTCGGTTTTGCGGGGAAGTAGTATCTACAAAAGGTTTTATGATGAGGCTAAGAAATCGCAAGTCAAAATGAAGATGTTTCTTCTTTGTTTTATTTGACCGGAAATAAAAAAATTCAGCTTTTTGGGGGGAAAAGCAACGTCAACAAATATGGCGGATTCAGGATAATCGCGTTTGGCAACTGAACATAAATCAAAATTATTTTACGCGAAGAAGTTATCTTGAATAAAGATGAAAATTTTCAAGGGCGATATAAGCTGATGAATTACAAGGAAAGTGAATATAATATGTTCTTTAAGCCGAAAATTGCTTCATAAATTTCCTCCGAAGGAATCACTCAGGTAAATCAAGAGAAAAAACTAACTACAGCTTCTTTTCGAAGGTATAAAGTAGGTGACAAGAAAGTTAAAACAAGGTTTAGCTATTGTAACAACTTATTCATCTATCTTGTTATATTAAAAATAGGGGGAGAAAGCAGTAAAATGCGAAATAAAATGTAACTTATATAATTTACTCAGTTTTACCAGTAACAAGTGAAGAGTATAATGTTGCCTTAATATCCCGAAAAAGGCCTGTCAAATTTTCAAATTTTTTTTGGTAGATTGTTAGCGAATTGGTGATTTATTAAAAGCGGCTGTAAAAATATTATCTGGGTCAGAAAAGCAAAAATTTGTTTTTCTAGTAATAAATTTGAGTTATAGAAGTGACACAGAGCTTAAACATTAATGAGCGGTCAAAGCCACACACAGCGATCAAAAAGCTGAATCCATGATGTTTTTGTTCTCCTAAGAAAATGAAGACAAAACGGTGTTACGTACATGAAAAGTTAGCTGCGAAAATCAATCCCCTAAAACTGGATTAAACTCCGCACTTACCCAAAATACGAGGTTAAAAACGCACAACATAAACTTCAGGCACCTCATTCCACAATCTAGCCCCATTTTGTGAAAGTTTTTTTGGAACCTTAAACAAAATAAGATCAAATATTAAAGATAGTGAGCGATCGGTGTTTCCTAATCGAACCACATATGGTAAATAACTCGCGATATTTTACCTCTCGATTGGTTTAAATACCGCGAACACAACCTGGGCTTTCGTTTACTAACCAACAGCCAACTCCCAGTTCGAGTCAAAGATTCTGTTGAGTGTATGTTTTCTTTTTCGAATCGAAATTGCATAAATTTTCTTTACCAATACTGAAGTGGAAATTAACATACAACTTGATTGACAGTCGCTTGATTTCAAAATGAGTGCGCTTGTCCTCCAATCACATTTCACCGTCGGAAACTAATGTAGATATTATGTCCGCTTTTGGTGTTTTCACTATGACAGATGGCGGGATATTGTCGCTAAAAACAGGTGCACTCAGGGAAGATCTCGCTGCGGAAATTCAAAACACTGCAGCTAGGAAGCTAGCCGTGTCTTTGTCTTCCTTGGAAAAAATCTTCATATCAAAAACAGAAAAGCACAGTCGATCTCGGAAAAAGCCGCTATTTCTCTTTACATCAAGACTCAAATAATGTAGCCATGTTTTTTAACCGTTAAAGGCCAACCAATGAGAGTTTGTTTCTTCCGAATTAAATCGAATCGCTTATGCCTTTTTACCCGGTTAATCCACCATTTTTAGATTAAGAAAACGTAAATTCATCAGCCGGCAGGGTTAAGTGAATGTTGCGGCTTGATAAGCGAACAGAATTTGATCAGAAATCTCCAGGTGTTGTTTCAATATTGTTTTTTATAAGCTGATATTGTGAAGGTCAAAAGTGCTGAGTGGAAAAGGAACAGACTAGACGATATCTTAGAAATAAGCAAATGTTTCAATTAATTCTAAGTTTCATTAAATAATTGAACGCGCAGTCAAAGGCTATTACCCTCAATTCTCTGAGAGATGGATCAAAAATTTACAAACGATCTGACGAAACATTTTGGCCTTTCTTCGTTTTCTCGCTTAATTATTTACAATCCCATGCCAATTCTTCGCATGTCAAAAGTTCCTTACTTCCTTCCTAGTTGATAGTTTTTTTATTCCGTTGCCGTAGATTGATTTTAGGATTTGTGTCGCCTAATTGAGACAATAAAACTACAGGTCGGAGTAATTTTGGGTAAACTATCGCAGCGCCGAGAGAGACGCCTTTTCCGTGTTAAAGCCCCGAGGACTAGATTTGCAACTTTTGATTTTGAGATTGAAGAGTGAGGAAAGCTTTAAGTTAACGATAGAAAATGAAATGGTTATAGCGGAGGTTGGAACTCCCGTGTACTATCTCCGCTGCTTGGAATTCGATTTCCAAAAAAATTCTTATTCCTGGGCTGGAAAAGATAACCAAGACTTTAGAACAACGTGCCAAGCTGGGAGAGTGTTATCAAAACTTTGGTCTCGCAAAAATATGTTTTCTTCCATTAACATGTAGCCTTCATTCTGAAAACCAGCTCGATGATTTAAAAATGTTGATTATTTACAGTATTTAGCCAGTGCTGAATAACTCCTTTCCTCACGAAAAAAAAGGAACCTACGTACATTGATCTCTACTTTATAACACCGACACTGTGATGTGTTCTTCTAGCGAGAGCTCAAGGTTTTTGTCTAGGAAAACTACTGAAGAATCCCCTCGGAACATAAAATCTAGGTGGCTGTTCAAGGGATAATTTTTTAGAGATAATTTTGCTCGAAAACTAACGACTAAATAACGACAGGGATCAACTCCAAGTGTCAGTTAAAGAAAATGGGTGTAGAGCGGGGAGCAATGAACTCTAGGTGTCCGTTTTTGGAGACTCATATAGAAAATGACTGTGGAACAACAAGAACCAACGCTTGGTTCTCCGCTTTCTTAGGAAGGTGTCCGTCTTAAAAAGATTCTGTAGAGCGGCGGTTAGGTGTCCGTGTCGCATGGATTCCAAGAAAACGACTGAGAAAGAACAAGGACCAATGTTTGGTGCCCCGCCTTCTTATGAAGGTGTCCGTCTTAAAGAGACTCACAGAAAGCGATTGAAGGTCGACGGGGAGGTGTCCGTGTCGCAGGGATTCCAAGAAAATGACTTAGTAATAACAAGGAAGCAATTCCAGGTGTCTGCTCCAGAGAGGTGTCTGTTTTACAGCGATGCCTGATAACAGAGAAAATGATTGCCCCTCCTGAAGTGTTCTACAATAGAGAGACGTGTGACGTCACGTTACCATGGCAGCTAAATTTCCGGCCGGTTACTGAAACGTTGGACAGCGCTATCTACCGGATAAATCACTATCCAGCGGATTAGTATTACGGAAATCAATTACGCTATCCGCTGGATAGAGATTTATCCGGTGGATAGCGCTATTCAATGTTTGAACAACCTTGGCCTGGATCTCAACAATTTTTCTTAACGGAGGCAGCCATTTCTATTTTTGAACGATGGAAGAAAAGTATGGGCTACCGTTTTGTTTCTGAGTGCAACCATGCACAGAAAAGTCAGTTGTCAATTTTTTCGTTTTCACTGCCATGTTTGCAGGATCACAGTTTGTTGAGATCCAGTAATTTTGCTACCATGGTTACAAGACGTAACGACTCAGGCTCTTCTCTATTGGTATAAGAGATTATTGTGGAATAAATAAATGAGTAAGACTGAGTTAGACTGTTTGTTCCATCGTGGTTTGTAGTGATTGGTGAATCACGAACCTCTCGCTCATGGTGCCGGTGGGTCTCAATCGAAAGCCGGCATCAGCTGTTGGTATTATTATAGGCTCAGCGGCTGCTGTCTTGTGCTGTGCATGAACGGATCGAAAGAGCGCGATAGGGATAAAAGAAGTCAAACCTCAGCTGTTTCTGAACACGCTAATAGGGTATAGCCTGCGAGCAATCTCTCCACTTGGGGGAGCCGCGAGAAGTCACGCGAGAGCGGCATGCGCGCTTTGTTGCACGCTCGCGCGTTCTCTCGCGCCCTGCTTCTGGCCTCGCCATAATTGGAGAGCTTTGCTGGCAGGCTAGATTAGCTAACTCCCTTATTGACGGAGACCCAGTCACTGGCACTCTCCTAGAATTAAGGGGCTATTGACATAAGACTTCACCCCAACAACATCAACAGAGACAGTGGAATTGAGATTCCTGAAGCGGGGATGCCTACAATCAGACATTTCATTCCAATCAACTGATGAACTGTTTCGACCATTCAATTCAAGACGTAAGTTACGGCTCTTGACCGTTACTTGAAAACTGATAATTAGGGAACACAGTGAGCACTAACTCTCACTAGGGTTGTGGTGCGCACTTGCCTGAATATACGCCTGCACTGAACGCGGCTAGCAGAAAGCGTGGACAAATAACATTCAGAGGAAATTATAATCGCAACAGTAAAAGCTAAGACTCGGGCAAAATCACCTAACCAAAGCATAATGTCGTATTTACTCGAATAAGCGCCACCAATTAGGCGAAAACACCGCTTTCAGACAAAAGTTGCTCCTAAATAAGCACCGCGGTCCCGGAGCCGGTCCAGGTTTAATACGGAAAATAATAATACCCTAATTGACGCCACAAGTTCACAATTTTAAGTAAAGTCAGAAAAAGAGAAAAAAAAGAAAGAAAAAGGAAAAACACCAGAGAATGAGCGAGCGATTTCGCCTTTGTTTTCTATTTGACAGTCCGATCCGGAATGTATCATTCAGTCTATTTTGTCAAAACAACCCCGCATAAAGTTTATCTCCATCTATTTCTGTGCTCTTTTGGTAGATTTGAGCAACAAAGTCGCGGAAAAGATAGCAAGTCTATTTTACTTTTTTTTGGCAGCAAATACATGCACCCACCAGGGCCGTTTTTTTTCAGCGAAGAGCCAGGAGGCCGCGCATTGTGGTCGATTTGGGGCACTGGGAACTAAGCTTAATTCGAAGATGGCGCGCGGAAGGCATGGTTGGTTTTTCTCTCGTTTTTCATCTATTTTGCAAGGTTAGTAGCGATTATAGGTGGATCAAACAGTAAGAGCTGTAGAAGGTATCGTTTTAAGAAGTTTTAGAAGTGCTTGTGGTAATGGTTTGCCTTACATTTAGTGAGATCTTGATTCTCACCCTATAAGCTCTTCAATGCATAAGTCCTTATTGGTAACGCTTTCAACAATTCAATCTCCCCCTTCTTTAAGTCTCAACGCTTTGATTTCAAGGGCAAATCGGTGCGTATCTAATGGTGTTTGAAGGCTTTATTTGTAAATTGGCCGTTACATAATTCTGATTAAAAACGTTAAATTTGTAGCAAATTCTGTTTTTTTATGCTTAGTAGCCAGGCCTTTGACCGGGGGTGAAATGTCGAGATTTTGGGGGATGAGGTCGATGAAAAGAACCTCATGCAACCATTACAGTGACAACAACAAGAATTTTACTCGTGATATCAATTTGCGTTCTTTCAAACGTTTTGTGATTTTTTCAACTGGGTCAATTTGTCCGAGATATCGGTTGGTGAACATTCCTGGGGGTTAATATTAGGGACTGTGTCCAAGATCAAAAATCTAATGCAAAGAGCTGCTTTATCGAACTCCTTCTCCAGCCATCAGTGGGACACAACTTCATGAGCAGTATCCCCCCAACAAATGCTGTCCTTGGAGAAGTACCCCTTCTTACTTTTTAACTGAGTATACCTAGGGGTATCTTGACCCCCCTCCCCCCGCCTCCAAAAACAATTGAAGACTAAATGTATCCATGGGTTGTTCTTTAATTGTTTTATAGTGAAGACGTAATTCCAAAAATACTAATTCCCAAAAAAATTGGGTTGGAACACATTCTAACTTACCATATTTTGTCCATTATAATAAAAAGAGGCAGGTTTGTTTTTACGCTTGCCTTGGGTTCTTTTGGTACCCAAGGGGGCAGGGCAGGGGGTGATGTAGTGCTGGTGATAGGCTCAAGCTAACAATATGTCATTTTGAACATTGAGCATTGAAAGGACAAAATTTATCCAAATGTCATGTAATTCTCCAAACAAATCTTTGTTCCTTTATATCCTACTTCCCTTTCCTGTGAGCTTTAAGAAGTTCTGCAACTATCTTAAACTGTTGCTTACAAGCTTATACAAATTTGTAACGGGTTCTAAGAGGGCTCATAAAGGGAGGGCTTTATATCTGAAGGGGCCTGTAGTCGAAAAAACACTTTGAAACAAGTTGTAGCAGGGCTGATCAAAATACATTTGCAAGCCTCAAAACATCATTATAAGAAATCAATTACCGTAAAATTCAGAAAATAAGCCCCTCCATGCATAATATAAGCCCCCCAAATGGGTAATGCAAAAAACCCTCCGTTAAATCGCCCCTCCAAATATAAGCCTCCCGGGGGCTTGTACTTGGAAAATTTCCCTCAAATACAAAGTAAAACAAAGCCAAAACGGTAAATTTACTTCCAACTATAAGGCTAGCCCAATCCATTTTGAAACGCAAATTTTCCTCCATAGATGAGCCCCTCCGAATATAAGCCTCTCCAAAAATAAGCCCCTCAAAAAGGGCCTTTGAAAAATAAAAGCCCAGGGGCTTATTTTCTGAATTTTACGGTAATTTCAATACATTTGGACGTGGGTTAATTAAATATTTTTGTTTACAGGTAGGTGGGTGTGTAGCTGGGGGGCTTCTGAATTGGGGCCTATAAGCAGCAGTTTACAGTATTTGTAGTATTTAGATTTCAGATTTCTGGGACCTTTGTTTTCAAGATTTCTTAGTTTTGGGGTCAAAGGGGACTTTGATGATAAATTTGATAAATTTTTTGAGGTCTTTATATCTGTTAACCTTTTCTGAGTCAAATGCTTGAGATTTTCATCTTATGATTGGCCTTTTCGAAAATGTCCCAGCACCTTCCGAAGATTTCCAGCGATTTTCCTAAGACTTCCCAATGTCGTCGAAAATGTTGGAAGATTTTCCAACGACCTTTTAGCATTTTTGAAGCCATTTAAAAGGCAGCAATTGTAGCATGTTGTGATTAAAGTTTCTTTTTTATTCATGTGTTGAAAAACAAGTTGTCTGGATCTGTGCCAGGTGTGAGAAACTGTTAGTGTTTGATAGGATAACTTTTTAATTTCTCCAGCATTTGACAATCATCCCAAGGGAAATTGAAAACAATGCTTGAAAAATGTTTGGAAAGGGGCAAACAGGGTGTATCTTAGGCATTGCAAAAGTGGCAAATAACTGATTTTTATATGGCTACCAATAGTAAGGTATTAATGTGCTGGAAAAGATGTACTTCAAGAGATTTTACTTCTTGACAGCCATCCCACCTGGAAATTCCAGGGATGAGGTGTTGAGCCAAAAATAGCCGACTAAAAGTCATCTACAATCCTGGACAAACGTCCTTGGGACAATACTGCAATATTCATATTTTTCTGTCATTTCTCAGTTCCCTCTTAAAACAGTGCATCATTTTCGAAATCTTTTTGCAGTTCTTCCTCCCCCCACCCTATACAAAGATGAGACTTGGAAAAAATTTCTGGATACACGCGTCCAATGCAACATTGTTTGTGGGGTGAGGGGAGGGGTTGGACCTGTGTGAATTGGAAAACATCCCAGAAAAGCAAAAGTGTCCCAAGACTTTTGTCCATGATTGTAGTTAAAGCAAAAAGCCTCTTAGTGTTCCACTAGAAATGACCGCAGACAGTTATCTCAGTCTATTTTTAATTTTAATGTCATTTACAGTAATTTGTTTATTACATGGAGAGAAATTATACAACAATTTATTATTAATTTTATTTCAAATTTTAAGTTTGGTGTCAACTTTTTGTCCATCTTTAACAGTTATGCTCCAATATGTGCACCTTTGGCGCAAAAAGACACTTTTTATCAAGCAAGAGCGGAGCAGCACGGTAACTGAGTAGCCACAAACCACAGAAGAGACTGGTAAGGAGACTGTTGAATATGCATTTTTTTTATTTTAACAAGTAGTCACTGTGAGAATAAGGCTTGTTAACTGGCACCCTGCCAGCAGACCCAGCTTTCTTTTGCTTACTCGATTTTGGCATACTTGAGAAAGAGTCTGCATGAATCAAGGAAGATTTGTGTGAAGCATGCGCTGCACATTGCTGGGATATACATGTAGTTTTGAACACAGGCGTAATTGCCTTGCACTTGGTTCAACGGGCTCAGTTATTACCATCAGTTTATCAATAAATGGATGCTCGCACTTGAAAAACACAGTTGACAAGAGAGAACAAGATTGAATAGTCCAGAAGTTCGGGCTGCGGCAGCTTCCAAGGCATGAAACAATTCAGGCAGAGCCTCTTTTTCTTCCCATCACTCAAGAAGGCAAAAGGAGGCGTCTGCTTGCAGGGTTGTTAGGTCCAGCTGGAATTGAATATAGTACATAACACTGGTTGCTTAAATATGAAAGTTATCTATTATCAGTAGCGTAAATAACCACTAGTTAGCTTAGGCCTGTTGTGACTACATTATATTTCAAATCTAAACAATTTTGCTTGAGAAGGTCTTGAGATTAGAGATGTGCCAAAGGTGCTTATGTCATAAAGTAATCCTAACCCACCTCTGCATCACAAAAACCTCAAAATTTGGACGCTCAAGGTTTTTAATTACCTTTTGTCTAGCTGTTGTATAGGCACTGACAGTAGAATGTGTTCTCATGTTAAACCAGTTTTCTGTCTAATAGGATAAGCCTTTTTTCTACATGTAAGGTGCCAGCAGAGTAGCAGTCAAAATTTATTAGCATTATATTGGTTAAACAAACTGAAAATTTAAATCAAGATGTCCTGATAAAAGGTTATATAATAATTATAGGAATAATAATAATAATAGTAATAATAATAATAATAACAATGATAATATTTAATAATAATAATAATAATAATAGTGATAATGATAATAATAATAATTATGGCACTGGGGTAGGAAAGGTTGAATCCTCAGCCTACCACAGGTGGCCCTGAGTCTGGGGTAGCACCTTTGGCAAGTGCCAGCAACCCTTTTGACATTCCAGTCAGGGTTACAGCGGAGTCCTAATGGCAACTGAAACGGAGGAGGAAGTTACCATCAAATAGCTTTAGCTTCCTAATGGCTGCAAAGGCAAATAAGGGCACAATACCAGATGGGCTGGCTACTAACCAAGAATAGGTGAGGCTTGTTAGCTGTGGACGGCATCTCACCTACACTGTAGGAGAAAGCCACTCTGATAACAAACCAACTTCTCACTGAATGGGATGACACATGAAGCCAGAATAACGGCATAAATGGGACCCAAGCAGATATAGTGGGTGCCTTGTCTAACAGGGTGCCTTGGAAGCAGATGCAAATACCTGGTCGTAATCCTTATTCTGTTATATTAAGGTGGTCAAAGGAAGTAAACAAACTTGTGCTGAAGTGTTGCACCAAAGTGATCCCAGCAAAGAGGGTATCTAAAAAGAATGGTGACTATTTGGGCTGAAAAAGGTGTTTTTGAAACAAATTACATGTTGCGTGTACTAAAGTTCAGCAATTAGTGAATCAAGCAAGGGAAGTAAAGGTTCATGTGTGGTTATTTGATGTAGAGATAGAAGATTAATAAAGGGAGTCCTCATAGAAGAGAGTACATGTTGTATACCAAATGACTCCTGAAGGTTGAAGGGCAAGAGGAAGACCAAAAACTACTTGGAGAAGGACAGTTGAGAAAGAGCGAAACAAAGCAGGGTGGAAAAGCTGGGAAGTAGCCAAAGCAGTTGCACAAGAAAGAAAGTGTTGGCCAGACAGCATTAAGGCCTTATGCGCCTACTGGCGCAATGAGACATGATGATGATGAAAAGTGTTGAAATTGGACCAGATCGACCAACAGAGTAATGAGGAAACCTGTGAAAATGAGAGAACAGAGTAAGTGGAAGAACAGATTTGTGGTGGCCAGGCCAAAATCTTGGTGGAAAAAAAATGAGAAATGAGGGTTGGGGGGGGGGGGGAGGAGAAGTTAAATTTTATATAATTTATTGCAAATGATTCAGGATGAACTGGCAAGAAAGAAATGGAAAAGCATGTGAACGTGAGGAATGTAGAAAGATCTCTTTTAAAGAGAGTTGTGGATGATGTAAATGAGGTTATTGGTATTTTTGACACCCAAAATATCAGTGAAATCAAAAGCATATAACCCTGAAGCATATATAACTCTCTTCCAATACTGAGGTTTTTTTGAGAACCAATCAAAATTTACATCCTTATATACATGTAGTATCACTGACACGCGAGTTTGTTACGCTAGTGCTATGAAAATTTTGTATTGCGATGTACACTGTGAACGACGTGCTGCAAAGATAAATAACGGTTTTGTGAAGTAAAATTTGACCAAAATTGGATGCCAAAATGAAAGCTAGTATGTGCTCAAAAGAGTATGCATCCACATTATGCGACCTTTTTTTCTACCTGATAGTTTTAAAAGGTTGCTATCTTAATATTAAAAGAAATTATGCACAAACTCCATTCAGAAGAACATATAGCAGGTTTTTCAATGAACACTGAGACAGAAAACTACTTAGTGAGCACAGATTTTTTTTTTTCAGAAAGTATTCGCAGGGGAAATTATTTGTACACTCCAGGGAGAAATTAGCGCACACAAATTATAACACACTTGTTGGCTCCACTTCTTGTAAATGTAAATGTTTTTGCCTGTTTATTATGTTCAATAACAAATTTAAACGGCTCAACATACACTGTGGAGTTGTGGATGTACTTGGAAAACTGTTATGGACTTGAAGAATTCATTATTAGCTACTTGTTTTAGAGGGGATGCCTCTAATTCTATGAGTCCATATTCGGGCAAAATAATTTCCCTGCTTCTGACTGGACAGCTAAAAAACCCAGCATGGTTCCAAACAAATAAATAAGGGGAATTTAGATGCTTCTGGGCAATATGCTTCTGGTGAAACAAATAGGCTGTTGGTGGTAGCAGCTAATATTATCATGGTAGCAAAAAGGCTACATGTAGGTGTTAGAAAACCTACTGCAAAAAGAAGTGATGAGCGATGTTGGAAGAGGAGGATCAAACAAAAGATAAATATAGTTGAGGAAAGATATCAGTAGGTTAGAAGAGGTGAGTAACTGGTCAATTAAGAAGAGTCAAGATCAGTGAGCAGTTGGAAAGAAAATGTAATACAACGGAACCTCCATATAACTTTACCTCTATAACAAAGTCCTCAGTATATCGAACTATTTTGATTACCCCAGTAATAGTAATACATTTGAAAAAGAACCTCCATGTAACAAGAGCCAAGGAACTGGCAAAATTTGTTTGCAATAAAGAGGTTTTGTAATATTGAGGTTCTTTTTCATATACATATTGTTATTACTGGGGTAATCAGAAAAGTTTGTTATACCAAGGACTTCATTATATAGAGGTTCATTATATTGAGGTTGCACTTTTTGCCAGTCCCTTGGCTTTTCCTTATATTGAGGTTCCACAGTATCCAGCAGAAGGGTCATCAAAATAATTATTGTTGTAGAAGAACTCGAGCAAAGGGTGACCATTCAGGCAGCAAAATTGAGGTGTTGTGAGGATAACTACACAGTACTGAGACAAAATGGATTGTTTGAATGCAATCAAAAAAGACTGTTTGAGGAGCTGGAAGGAAACGAAAAGTCTAGTGATGTGATGCCAGTTGAAGAAGAGTGCCCAAATATCTGGGGTGGAATTTGGGAAGAAAAAGTGAAGCACAATGCAGAGGCTGAATGCTTGCAAGATCTTAAAAATGAGCTAGATGCCCTGGGAAGGCAAGGCGAGGTGAAGATTTCTGCACCGATGATCAAAAAACAACTAAGGAAAATAGTGCCCAATTGGAAATGTGCGGGTCCAGGTGGTATGCATGGCTACTGGCTGAAAAAGTTTACTGTGTTACATGTTTGAGATCAGTACTAGAATGGTTAACCAATGGGAGAACTGTGTTGGTGGTAAAGCACAAAGGAAAGTGAGGTGAATTGTTTACTTCAGACCAATTACTTGCCTACGTGTACCACTGATGAGGAAGTTATTTACAGCAGGGATGTTGGTGGACACAATATTATGAAAATTACATGTAATCTTCACAGAAAGAGTTTATCACCAGAGGAACAGAAAGGATGTAGAAGAAACTCACGAGGCACAAAAGATCAGCTGCTTATTGCAGAGGGCGCAAAAAAGGCCTCGGAATGGTTTGGGTGGACTATAATAAGGCATAATTATGATAATAGTACCTCACTTGTGGATTATTGAATGTCACAGGAACATGTTTGGTTTTGCAGAAAACCTGACGGGGGTAATCCAAAACAGTCTGAAACAATAGAAGACTGAATTGATGGCTGGTAACCGAGTTTTGGGTGAAGTGTGTATTATAGAGAGGAATCTTTCAGGGGGTAGCCTTTAATTCTCCATTACTGATTGTATTGGCACTTCATGATCCTACTAACACTGGTGTTGAGGAAAGTTAAGACTACCTACCATGAATCATCTTCTGTTCATGATGACCTAAATCTCTATGGAAAAGGCAAAAACCAGGTTGATACATTGGTACAGTCTGTCTGAGTAGTCAGTGAAGACATCAGAATGGAACTTGGAATAGAAAATTGTGAAGTCCTGGTCATGAAGAGGAAGAAACTTGTCAAGTCAGAAGGTATTGTCATCTTGGGTGAAAGACTGCATGATTTGAGCAGTGAATGATATGATGTGGATGCTAAATACCTAAGGGTGCTTGAGGGAGATGAAATCAAGCACACCAGATGAAAAGAAGAATTGAGAAGGATTACTTTTGTCAAGTACAGAGAATATTTAAGTCTAAAATGAATGGTGGGAATAATTTATGGTCCTAGAAATCAGTTGTAGAGTAGTGGCAGTAGTGTGATATGCGGCAGGAATGGTGGAGTGGACAAAAACATTAGAGCTACAGATTGTGGATCGGAAAATGTGCAAACTGATGACTCTACATCATTCTTGCATCTGCAGGCTGATATCGACAGGCTTTACGTTAAAAGATCAGAGGGTGATAGAGGATTTATGAATGTTGAGGACTCTGTAGCGTGAGATCAATAGTCTTTAATGCAGTTGTAGCTGGTTTGTTGCGAATATTGGTTTTGGAGGCAATGTACAAGTAAGTGTATATCAGAAGTTCATCTGAAGGATTGAGGCTGGATTCACAGATGAGACAATTGCGGCACTATACATCCTTCCATTCAAAGTCAGAAAAAATTTAAAGCTCTCTTTGTTTCAATTTAAAATAATTAAACCATTGCAACCTGTACACTTGCAAAAATCTTTTCAAGGCCAAGATTACTGGCAGTGACTCTTGTCGTGTGTGAATCGAAGTAGACCCTATAGCATTGGTTTGTAGAATGCCAGCATATCTTCTCCTTCTGGAACCCTTTTACCTCTTGGTGGAAGGACAATAACTCTCCGTTATTGTCTTTGACCATTAACGATAAAATTGATGGATGTCTCCCTTAGAAATGTTCCTGCCACATGTTTAAACTTTGCCTGATAACTGCTCGCTTTAATACCACAGCCAAAGTCAAAGAAAGCGAACCATATAGTTTCTTTGCTTTTAAGGCTTTTCTGAAATATTATTATCTGTAGAGCCTTCAAGCTTTTGAGAATCCTTGAGCCTTAAGCTGCACACATGTTTGGCATGTTCATTTGTTTTTATTAGTGTTTTTTTATTTAGTATTGTAATATCCTGTGTATGAATTGTATCTTTTCCTGTACCATTTATTGTAGCTTTTTAGTGTCTCTCCCGGTTAATATTGTATATTGCATTGTACTTAAGTGTAAGTAAGATTTAATTTTAAAAAAGGTGGTGTACAAGTAAGCAGTTCTGAGATGTTATGCTAAAAGTTACAAAGCCACATCATTACAGCAAGAAAGAAAAGAGCCCTTTCAGGAGAAACAACTCACGGGCAATTTTGGAGGAACACATCAGAAGTAAGAGATATAAAAACTTGGAGTGGCTGAAAAAAAGGGCAACTGCAAGGCCGTGGTCCAAGGAAAATTGAAGGGAGCCCAGTGCGTGAGCCTGTAAAATCTAGGGTGCCCAGAATATGTTTTGTATGAAAAACCTGAGATTTTCTTGTCGTCCGAGGGTAAAAGTTAGGTGCCAGGGGCCACCAAGGTCTGCTAGAGCACAGCCCTGAACTGGCTAAAAATGAAGACGGGGGATATGATTATGGCAGCACAAGACCAAGCTTTGAGAACTAATATTATAGAGACCATTGACAAGCAAAATGCTGGGGAATGCTGGGTTATGACAGTGGATGACATAATTATACATGTATTACATGGGCTACAACCAGTGTACATGTATGAATCAACTATTAAACAACAACCATGATCCACAACCAGTGTATGAATCCACTAACAACAAGCTGCCATGGGACTTCAAAATACAAATTGACAACAAGATTGAACACAACAAGCCTGTATTGGAATAGAACAGAATTGCCCTGATTATTGATGTTGCTTGTCCATTTGACACCTGAATGAATGACAGAGAGAAAGAGAAAGTTGAGAACTAACCAAGACCTGAAGCGGGAGTTGAAAAGGCTCTGGAAAGTGGGCAGAGTACCTGTGTAACTGTGTGGTGCCAGTCATTATTGGTGTCATGAGGAAATGTTATGGTACTTTGCATAGCTTTTGCCCTTCTTTGTAGCAAAAGTTAATAGCTCGGCGAAGCCTACTATGGTATCGTTAACATTCCACCACCATACCACCTGTTGTGATGAAAACTAATGGCGTGAATTAAGCTTGCTCTACGGTACATTCGACTGGCATACTTTGGCTCTTCATCTCTGTTTTGTGTTGCCTGAATATCTGGTCTGGATCCAAATCTCTATAGGAATCTGCATTCAGGTGGCAAACCCTCACATCAAAGAAAGCTGACCTCTGCCTCTCCCAAAATCCCCAAGCAACTATATCCAGCCAGGCATCCAAGGTGGCGTCGGCTCCTCTATTCAACTCTTCTCCTGTGATGTCTTGCAAAACTAGTTCGACTTCAATGATAAAAATAATAAAATATAATCATAATATAATCATAATAATAATGTTTATCATAATAATAGTAATATTTGACGAGGGAGCCAAACTTGCCATAAGAGTTTTCAGTGCCCAGGGCCCTTATACATGTAGACAATCATAAGCATCATATCAATGTAAGAAATTAAAGAAATTAATATAATGCCTTCCATGATATGAAGCAAGGTTACTACGATTGCTTATGAAGATGATTGATTTTTCATTTCAGATCAGATGGGTCCAGCAGATGTGTCAAGACTTCAACAGCCAGGAGTTAGAGCTTATCTTCAGTACTGTAAGTGTTGTAAAATTAATTTTGCTTTGTAATCCAGCTCTTGAGTGAATTATGTAGACAAAACAGAGGTGCTAAGCTTGTTTAAAATAAGTTTGAGCTGCAGCTTCATCGACTTTTTAGTGGCCATACCTGCCCTTATTTAATGCAAAATTCACAACTGTTTTCAAATAAATGTGACTGTTAAATCAGATACACAGGAGAAGGAGGAAAAAAATTTAATGGAGTGACTCAATGAAATCATCTAAATAATTTCAATATTAGTCAAGCTGTTTCTTTTTTACTTGTTTACTATTGAAAAGCCTGAGATTCAAGACCATTTTTGGACTCAAAGGAAGAATAAAATTTTAAAAATATAAACGGTTTTTATTAACAAAAATAGTAAATATATTTTTTGTAAATAAAAATTGTTCGTATTTTTAAATGTATTTCAAATGGAAATCAAAGGAATGTTTGTTTTCGTCTTTTCATGCAAGACAGCTAAAATCGCTAGAGCAGTTTGAGGACAAAGTGTACATTACTTTCCAACAAGTACATGTAGTGCATGTGTAATTCCGAGGAACTTAATAAATTGTCTATAACTCATCTATTTATAGTGAGCATCTAATCCTCATAGCATACAATTTTATTACACATGCTGCAAGTGGCTTGGACAATTTTTTTAAAAAAATTTTAGGTTTCATGAAATTTCATGGCATCGAAATAATTATTGAGATCATAAAAAAAACAAAAAAACAAAAAAGGATAAAATTCAAACTCTGAGTGGAAAATCAATTTTGTATGCATTGGTTGATGGCATTAAGTTCATTGTGTTTACAAGTTGTTTTATTTTAACTAGCTACATTTTTAGGTTTAAATAATTATATGCAGTGAAAATCAAATCTCTTTAAGAATTGAAGCTTTTCTGATACAATTAATATAGAGATTTTTACTGGAGTAGCAGACACAATCTGCCTTGAACAAGCTGCGCCACATTCTTAGTTCTGCTTTGATTCCTAAGTATAGTTCGGCAATCTACATGATACCAATTGAGTGGATTGATTTATTGACTGATTGACAGTTTCCGGATTGGTCCTTTGAATTCAATTAACTGATTGACCAACTGACTAACTGACCAACTGACTGACTGATTTGCTGACTTACTTAATAAGTGACACATGCACTGAATGAGTAACTATTTGATTGACTGACTAACTGACTGACTAGCTGACTTGCTGACTCACTGTCTCATTGACAGACCAACTGATTTATCAGCTCACTTCTTATTCACAGACAGACTTAATGACTGACCTGTTGACTGACTAACTGATTTACTGACTTACTGGCTGACTGATTGATGGACTAACTGACTGACTTACTGGCTGACTGATTGATGGACTAACTGACTGACTTACTGGCTGAATGATTGATTTACTAACTGACTGACTCGCTGACTCACTCTTTTATTGACTCACTGACTGATTGACCAGCTCACGTACTCACAGACAGACTTAATGACTGACCCGTTCACTGACTAACTGATTTACTGATTGACTGATTGATGGACTGACTGACTGATGGACTTGCTGACTCACTCTCTCATTGACTGACTGGCTGATTGACCACCTCACTTACTCACAGACAGACTCAATGACTGATCTGTTGACTGATTGACTGATGTACTGACTTACTGACTGACTGATTGATTGACTGACATTTTAACTGACTTATTGACCGACTTGCTTACCAACTTCCAGGCCAATTGACTGGCTGACTGGCCTACTATAAATTACCGACTGACTGTGTTAACTAATTATAAGCTGATTGACCAACAGTCGCAGGCTGATCGACTGGCTGCCCGGCTCATTGACTAATTGACTTGACTGGCTGGCTGATGTGCTGAGATTTATCCTATAAAAATAAATAAATTTAATGTGATAATGATGTGAATCAGGATTACTGATTGCTAATGAAGATGGTCATTTTTCATTTCAGATCAGATGTGTCCAGCAAATGTGTCAAGACTTCAACAGCCAGGATTTTGAGCTTATCCTCAGAATTGTAAGTGCTCTATTCATTGCCTTGTAATCCAGCTATTGAGTGAACCAGATAAACTGAACTCACGCAGCTTGTTTAAAGTAAGATTAATATAGTTTAATCAGCTTTTAGTGGCCATACCTGGTCTAATTTAACACAAAAGTCAGAACTGTTTCAAATTTAATGTCTCTGTAAAATGAGAGATACATATTAAACTAAGTATAACTATAGTGAACGAAAAACACTACTTGAGTGACTTGACTTCTTGATGTTAATGTTTAGCAAGCTGTGTCTTGTTTACTACTGAGAATACAGAGATTTAAAAAAATTTTAAAACTCAAAGGAAGAATATAAGACAGTTTTTTTTATTGCTTATATTTTTGTTTTGATGTTTTCAAGACAGCTAAAAGCTCTAAACAGTTTGACGAAAATGAACAGTTCTTTCCAAAAAGTAGCCCATGTGTAAGTTCATTTTCAAATTCATTTAGAAATTACCTTTGTTATTGACT
Organism: Porites rus; assembly: GCA_964035705.1. NCBI lineage: Eukaryota > Metazoa > Cnidaria > Anthozoa > Scleractinia > Poritidae > Porites > Porites rus. The sequence continues at coordinate 7,713,900 of OZ037997.1, read as the reverse complement.
GATACCGTTAAGCACTTTAGGTTTTTTCTTTCTAGCTTAATAAATTCAAACAATAATATTATTTCATGCGCACAGTTAAAATCAAGTCTTAAAATAAGAGTTTTTTTTTTCTCACAAAATGGCACTTCATCCTAAAGTAGTAGAAGTGATCTGCTTTGAACAAGCTGCGCTACAATGTTGGTATAATGCCAAGTTCTTCTTTTAGTCATTTAGTATAGTTCTGCAATTTACATGATGCCATTTGAGTGGACTGATTTATTGACTGATTGACAGTTTCCTTGAGTGGTCCTTAACTGATTGACCAACTGACTAAATGAGCGACTAACTCTCTCATTGGCTGACTGGCTGCCTGATTACCTGACTGACTACCTGACTGATTGAGTGACTGTCTAACTATCCTGCTAACCGACTGACCGATTATATTTACTGACTAACTGATGGATTAACTGACTGATTGACTGAATGATGGACTGACTGACTTACTTGGTGATTGAATAACTCATTGACTGACCAATTGGCTGACTTGTTGTTGACTGACCGAAGGATTACCTGACTTACTAATTGACTGACTGAGTGACTGACTTACAGTTGACTGGCAAACTGATTGACTGATTAGCTGACTTGCTTTGCTGACTGACTGGCTGGCTTTCTTGCTGATTGAATGGCTGTATTTGATTAGCTTACTGATGGACTGACTGACTGACTGACTTATTGCCTAACTAACTGACTTGCTGACTGAATGACTCATTGATTGACTTGTCGAGTATTTGACTGTTTTATGGACCTACTGACTAATTAACTGCCTAAGTGACTGACTGACTGACTTACTGTCTCATTGACTCACTGAATGGCTGACCTGTTGAGTGACTGACTTATTTACCGACTGATGAATTAGCTGACTTACAGTTGATGACCAACCAACTGACTGACTTATTGATGGTCTCGCTGATTGTTGTGCTGACTTGCTGAGTGACTGGCTGACTGACTGGCTTGCTGACTGAATTATTCATGAATTAGGTTATCAATTGGCCGACTTGCTAAGTGACTGACTGGCTGACTTGGCAAATCACTGACTTTTTGACTGGCTAAATGGATGACTTTTTGACTGACTGACCCTCTGACTGACTGTGTCATTGAATGAATGGCTGACCTGCTAAATGACTTCCTTATTGACTAACTAACTGACTGGTTGATTGCTGAGTGGTCACTGATTGATTAACAAACTGACTCAATGAATGACAGACAAACTGTCTGATTGGCTGACCTGCCGACTGACTGACTGGCTAGCTTACTGACTGGCTGAAGTACTGACCGATTGACTGGCTGAATTGCTTACTTGCTGATTGAGTAACTGACTGATCGGCAGACTGGCTGATTGACTTACAGACTTACTTGCTTACCAACTTACTGACTAACTGACTGGCTGACTTGCTCAATTACTGACTGACTGTATGACTGATAGACTGATTGACTGACAGTCACAGACTGATTGATTGCCTGGCTGGCTCATTGACTAACTGGCTTGACTGGCTGGTTGACAGTTAAGATTCATGCTAAGAAAAGAAAATAATTTTAATGCCCTTCATGAAATGAATCAGAATTACTGAGATTGCTGATGAAAATGACTAATTTTTCATTTCAGATCAGATGTGTCCAGCAGATGTGACAAGACTTCAACAGCCACTGGATTTAAAGGTTATCTTCAGTGCCATAAATGCTGTACATATTGCTTTGTAATCCAGCTCTTGAGTGAACCAGATAAAGTAAACTGCTGGTACAGCTTGTTTAAAGTAAGATTGAGGCATGGCTTCATCAGTTTTTAGTAGCCATACCTGGCCAAATTAAAACTAAAATTCAAAACTGTTTGAAATTAATTTATTTGCAAAATGAGGTTCAAGACAGAGATTCAACAAAATTTTCAGACTCAAAGGAAGAGTATAAAACATTTTTGTTTCTAATGTATTTTTTGTTATCCAGTGAATGTTTGTTTTATGGAAGACAGCTAAAAGCTCTAGAATTGTTTGAGGCCAAAGTGTGCATTTCTTTCCAGCAAGTAGCACTTGTGTATAAGTGCGAGAGACTTAAAAAAAATTTTGTGGCTGGATAAGTATCCTTTTTTTCAAAACTCTCTCAAATAAAATTATCTTAAACTACAATCTTCACTGTAAGACAATTATATGATCTGCAACTCCTGCAAGTGGCATGGACAAGATATTTGGAAAATGAATAAATGAATGAGATGAATGAATAAAATCCGGTTCATTTGATTATGAGTTGCCATTGAAATATTTATCACTAAAAATCAGCTCTTTTTTCCTGAAATTTACACTACAAAAATAATCATCTAATGTGAACTTGTAAAATTTGTACATTTATGCTGCTCACTTTTTTGTTTTGTGTTTCAAAATGTAAAGGTATGACGACTAAAAAGCCTGAAGAAGCTACATTGTACTTACGCCTAGGAATTCCTCTGATTCAAATTCATTTTGAAATTAGATTTGTTTCATTGACTGATAGCATTAAGCACTTTGAGTTTGTTTTCTTTCAATCTTTTAGGTTCAAATAATAAATTACATGCAGTTAAAATCAAATCTTAAAACTGCAAATGGTAATTTGTCCTAATGTAGTAGACATGATCTGCTTTAAACAAGCTGTGCCACAATGGTAGTTAAATGCCAAGTTCTGCTTTTAATCATAAGTATAGTTCTGCAATCTACGTGATACCATTTAAGTGGACTGATTTATTGACTGATTGACTGTTTCCTCAAGTGGTCTTTAGCTGATTGACCAACTGACTAAGTGAGTGACTAACTGACTAATTGGCTGACTGTCTGGCCAATATCCTGACTGATTGACAGACTGTCTGATTATATTACTGATTGACTGATTACCTTCAGGACTGATTGACTGACAAACTGACTGACTTTACCTTATGACTGACTGATGCATTAACTTAAAAAATGGCTGATTAACTGACTTATTAGCTGACTTACTGACTGAGTGACTGAGTGGCTGACTATCTGACTGCCTGAATGAGTGACCTGCTGACCTGCTGACCTGCTGAATGACTTACCCATTGGCTAACTGACTGACTTAATGACTGACTAAATGGCTTACTTTTTGACTGACGACTGATTTACTGACTTACTTTTTTGACTGGCTAACTGACTTAATTACAGACCCATTGGCCATTGACTGACTGATCAATGACTGACCTACAGTAAACTGACAAAACTGAGTGACTAACTGATTAGCTGACTTGCTTTACTGACTGACTGACTCACTGGCTATCTTGCTGGCTAAGTGTTTGACTATCTGACTGACTTACTAATGGACTGACTGATTGACTGGCTGACTGACTGACTGACTAAATTATGGGTTCATTGACTGATTTATGGACCTACTGGCTAATTAACTGACTAACTGACTTAATGACTGACTGAATGGCTGACCAGCTGTTTCATTGACTAACTAACAGGCTGACTTGCTGACTGACTGACTGGATGACTGACTCATTGACTGACTGGCTGACTTGCTTACTGACTGACCTATTGACTAATTGATTGAGCTTTTGACTGACTGATTTGCGTACTGACTGACTCAACTGCTTAGTGACTGACTGTCTGACTGATAGACTGAATGACCGATTGTCATCAACGGATTGACTGAACAATGACTGACTACTTGTCGGCCAGCCAAGTGATTAGATAACTGTTTTGACTGACTGTATGACAATGCGACTGCCTACTTGTCGACCAGTTGAATGATTAGACAACTCTCTTGACTGACTGTCAAGGGATAAGATAACTGTCTTGTCTGACTGTTTGGCAAACTTACTGATCACTCGTTGACTAGTAGAGTGATTAGATAACTGTCCTGACTGACTGTTTGTCAAGATGACTGGTTGACTAGGAGATTGATTTGACTGATCACTTGTTCCACTAGATTGCTGAACTGTGCTTCGCATGTGTAATTTCATGAATGGTGTATTTTGAATCTCTCCTGCATAACCTCATCTGGGTTAACAAAAGATGTTCAAAAATGGAAAAACATCTGGAACAAGACTGATGCATTCCATATTGGTGACAAAGCATTTTGTTTGGTAGCTAATAATATTATCATATTGCGACTATTAATTCACCTTTTTCACATAGACCATAGTGCACCTTGTTCACCCTTCAAAATTTTGCCTAACCATTGTACCCAGGAGAAATTGGAAACAATGGTTTTGCAAAATTTTGGGGATAAACAAGGAGTATTATGGACTATGTGAAAATGGTGAATATAAAGCCTTTGTGGTGCCATGTCATCACTATGGAATGTTAAGTCTTTTCCCAGGCGTTTCTTTCATAGGTAGGGGAAATTGTCTATTCAGACTTAAGTGCCTTTAACAAACAGCTTGTAACACTGAAATTCGACACTGCAGCGAGTTTTCTTTTGTGAGGGCAAAAAGCTAGGAAGAATTTTTTTTTCGGAAATTTGAGACTCTCAGCAATACCTCATCCTTTATGTCGATTTTCTTTGGATCCCAGGGAGGGCAATGAACAGCAAAAGGGGGCACTTTGCAAAGATCAGTCTCTTAAACAAAAGGTCAGCTACAACGAGAAGAGTCTTGACATACATGTATCGTGGCAATGTTTTGGAAAAGGAAATGTTATCAGCAACAAAAGAAATCAAGAAACTATTGTAACAAATGTTTGGGTATTTGCTTTCTTTAACGATAAAACAATCAATTTTAAGGGCATTGAAGAAAAACACATCTACACATATGACCATTTGAATTTGTGAGTCAAATACAAGATGAAAAGTCTTAAAAGAGATATTTGCTGTATTGTTTGGGAAATTTCGCTTGGTTGCAAAAAATAACAATTAAAAAATGAAGGACAATTTCAGTGTTACAATGAAACCCGGTGGAGAGATTTAAAAATACCCAATCAACCTCTTCAGTGTTAAGGGTGATCAGTGTATTATTTCTCCTTACTTTTTCAACGCATTGTCATACAATTCAAGTAATGAAAGATATTGCAAGTTAAGACCTACACTGTAAATAAACATCTAAATTCTCAGAAGCTAGTATTTTGGAAATGCGTAAGAGAAGGAAGGAGAATTGACACTTTCAGCTTAGGACTGAAACTCCACAGTAATCACAAGGTCTTGACAACGCTCGCTTTGCAAGGCATTTTTGGTTTGGCGTTAGTAAACGGCTTGTTGTTAAGTTTTTTGCTCGCAAAGATAATGATATTCACAGATATGTGCAATACGATGTTTAATTCAAATTCAAGTTTGGTTGCCACAAATTTTCTTTTGCGCGATTAAGCTCCTTGTAAATCCGTTTCAAAACTTTTAGTTTTTTAATGCGCGTATTAGTTTGTTTTAGCGACAAACAAGCCGTATTACTATGCCGTCCAAATGTTACACGGTGAAGCGTTGTCGAAACTATGAAATTATTAAAAGCAGGACTTGGTATATTTTACTTTTACGAAGGCTCGGACACAGTGGAATATTGAGCGCAGTAAAATTACTTCGTGTTTTCCAGCGATGAGACTGTTGCGTGCGATGTTTAAAGAAGTAAAATACAAAACTTCTAAAACACTGCGCGAAACAATCTCTTAGTAGGAAACCGGGGTAAGTCTAAGACTGATTTATACTAGCAACATAAATACAACTAGTACATGTTTAGCGAGGCCGTCAGCGACTGATGAAACACAGCAAAGAAAAAGGGAATCGAACAAACTGATTCTTATGTTGTCCTTATTGCGAATATACGTGATTTCTGCGATAATTCCTGGTGAGGACACAAAGAATAAGTGCGTTCCTTTTCCTGTGTTTATGTTTATGTTGCTGAGGTCCTCACTGAACTTATACTTGTGTTTATGCTGCGAGTGGAAATCAGTTTTTTACTGCGCGCAATATTTCAATGTGTCCGAGCCTTTTATCTGGTTCACTCGAGTAGCTGGATTACAAAGTAAACAGCACAGGTACTGAAGATAACAGTATTTATTGAAATAAAGTTTGTCTCTGTTGTCCATATATTTACAATAAAAAAAATATAAAAAAAAAGTAATCTAGCCTCCCCCGTCCCTGCCGGGCTGCTTCCACTCTGCTCCGAGTCGGTGTTCATTCTTCTGTCCTCATTTGATATTCCAACTTTAAAATCCTGGTCTGTTTATCTGATCCCCTCATTCAAGCCGGGGGCAGTTGGACACTTAGAAAATTCAACCGCTTGTTCCCAAGTGGGGAGGACAGCGTGAAGGAATGTGAGAGTTTGCTCCTCATGCCCCCAGGGTCTCATTCATTTTCGTCACAATACCACACCGGCCAAAATAATTCTAAGTGAAAATTGAGATTTATTTTGGTTGAAGATGCGTATCTACAAAGTCAATATGTCATGAAAATATCCAGAGCCTCGGACAAGAAAAAAAAGGGTGCTACAGAGTGAAACTCAGTCTTCAGTGAGTCTCCGTCAGAAACGAAGGCAGAGAATTGAACAAAGAATCGCACTGGTCTGACTGACCTTCATTTCACAAACTTCATCAAAGAGCACAAGTCATTAACAATCTCTCCTCTGCGAAGCTACTGATGCTGGATTTCTCTCGCCCTATTTAATGTTTAGTGTTTAATGTTTAGGTCTTAATGAAATGAAATGAAATTTGCTTCGGGAAAAAAATTTTGTTCTAGCGCCGTATGTTTATTGTTTAGGTCTCAATGAAATGAAATTTGTTGCGGAAATAAGATTTTGTTCTAGCGCCGTTAATTATCATTTATCCTAAAATGCCGAAGTGCCGCATTTGAGTTTTTGTCTTATTGTTTCGTTTAAAATTCAAAATCTAAAATTTACCTAGCCAGAAATTCATCTGATTGCTTCGAGTCGTTTTCTCCTCTCAACAGGGAGAGGGAGTAATAACGACTCGAAGTAATCGGATGAAATTCAGGCTAAAATTTGCCTGCCCTATTTTGAATTAGGATGCCGTTAGTTAAAATCAGTGCCGAATAAGTTTCGCCGTGAAATTTCGCCGAAGGGATTAGATCTAGTGCGACTATGCAAATAAATATTTCATTTAAGTTAAATTTTGGATCCTCTTATTTCCAATGAAAATAATTTGACAAATTTTCGCATTTCGAAACGAAAAAGGAAATTACGGAAATGAGCGGAAAAAATTTCTTTAATCCTATTTCGTAAAATTAAATGTTAGCTGGAAAACTTGGATTTGATTTAAGTCTTAATTTATGCAGCTAGCCGCGATGTTTTTCCGCATAATAATGAAAATTAGAATAGTAATTTGGGCCAATTTCCCTAGAGATGTTTCAGCTGTCGTGACTTGAATGGATACTTTAAACCAGTTTTCCCACAAAAGACTGGAACTGGCCAAATGCGTTGTTTAAATAAACAATAAATAAGAGAAGAGTCTTGAATTTTCCAGTCCTTTATGGGAAAGCCGATACTAATGTATCAATTGAAGTCACTGCCGAGAAATTAGCTGAAAATTTAAAGAAGATGCTAAGCGAAGTCTGTGTTTAAGATGAAAGTTGTTTATATATTTAGGCCTACAACCGAACCTAAAGGTTAAATTAACTTGATTTATCACACAATCCAAGGAAATCTATGTCTCGTTTAAAAACAGGAAATAGAGTAGACTTCAAAGGCAGTCTGATTAATCAAGTTAATTTAATGGTAATAATTGAATCCTAAATTAGTATGGTTTAGTTGACTAGGTCTCCGAAGGTTTAAATAATATCCAAAAAAAGTTAGTCTCTAAAATCAACAGCCAAGTTTGTTTGACTGTTGTTTCCAGTTGACACAAAAACAACAGACAAAAAAACAAAAGATGTTGATTTAATCTAACCTTAGTTTTGATAACTAATTTTTTAGATAATTTAGGTAGGAAATATGAGAATGAAATGATAATTAAGAGAATAAATAATTGATTTGTATGCGATTTTTATCCTATGCGATGGTTTGAACAGTTATTTATTTGGCCTAAGCAAGCTTGAGATAGATGTGAAAACTAAATTATTTTTTTAGGTTTAGAAGAGAACTCCATTACCAGTTGCCCCCCATTAGAGAGAATATTAATGACTATCAGCTCAATTTAATGTCATTTGTAAAAATCCACCCACACCAGATTCAGTGAAATTCAGTGTCCAGTCCTCTGTCCTCGAATCCTCCATCGACACACCTACTCCGTGAGCCGCACAATGTTAGCACCCCTGTTTTTCATCCTAATGTCGTGGAACATTCTCAGACATATTGGTTTGTAGGCAAGCATCCTACTAGTTTTTTTGGAAAAAAATGTGGGTAGTATTGTGACAAAATGAATGAAGCCCCAAGAACATAAGAAGCAAACTCTCACCTTCCTCCACGCTTTCCTCCCCACTTGAGAACAAACGGCCAAATCTTCCAAGTGTCCAACTGCCCCCAGCATGAATTACAGGATCAGATAAAGTTTCCCAGGATTTCTCAGTTGGAATATCTCAGAGGACATCAGAATTCACACCTTCTCAGAGGCAGAGCTTCCACAGCCCAGCAGGGACGAGGTTGGCTAGATTTAAACATGACCTTGCCCAAGTGATGGGCTCCTAATCCTGTGCGTGTGCCACCTGAGGTCTGAAATTAAATAAGAACTTAAATAATAACAATAATAATAGGCTAATGGTCTCGGAAAACAACCAATAACTCTTGACGACACCACTGGTTTCTCTATGAAATGACCCAGAAATGAAGAATAAGTGAAGAAATTCTATACCAATGATGTGTCACTACCCAGATCTGGGTAGTGCTTTTGATTTGCAGTGCCACAAGGAATATGTGCTTCAACCAATCAGAAGCCCTACCCAGATCTGGCTAGTGACATGTCATCAGCATGAAACTTCTTTGCTTATTCCTGATTTTCAGGTCATTTCACAGGGAAACCAGTGGTAACGTCATGAAATATCAGCTGTTTTCAAAGCCTTAACTAATGCAAGCCTAGCAACAAATATTATTACTTAAGGCAACTAATGCAAGCTCATTAGCGTATTAAACAAAACTAGATATTTCTTGGTACTACAAACGCCCCTGTAATGTATCTATGTAGTCAGTCAACTAATGCTCTGATTATGTGAGTAAAAATCAGTGAAAAAAAAAAGAATGCCACGGATTCGATTCCTAAAACTAACTATGGGAAATTAAAAAAAAAAAGAAAAAGAAAAAGAAAAAGAATACAGAGAGTGAATGCAGCACCAAGAAAATTGATTATAAAAAAAGAATATAAATGCAATTAAAATTCTCCAGTCTGCTTTGTTTTAGACCTGGGTAGAAACCAAGTTCTCAAAATTTAATAATAAAAGAAGTTTCAGTTGTGAAATAATCAGCGATTTGGAAAAACCATTGTTACTACTGCAAGTTGCCTAGAAAAAAAAATTAAGCACAAGCAGACTAGAGATTGCCTGATAGACATTATGTACAAGTAAACTAATAAAAAATCTACTTTGTGTTGTGATACTTTAGCTCCTACTATTCCTAAATCTTTTCCCCAGCCTCACTGTTTCTTAAGAGAATTTCCTGTTGCTTTGGAGTTCTTTTTTAAAATTAATCGGAATGGACAAAATCATTTGTGCACAGATGGGACCTAACTTTGAAGTCCCAACAGAGACCAAAATCAATCATCAACTTATTGAAAATCAAACAAAAATGAAACTATACCTTCTTGCCATACATACTCCTTACTAGTACCGTAAGAGGATCAGTAAGGACAATTGGAACTTCAAAGATTAAGGACATTGTGGCTATAAATGCTTTCCTATTCCTATCCAAACTGTGCTTTGTAGATTTAGCCTGCAAAATGTAGATGCAATTCCAGCTGCAGCTTTGTGACCACTGAAAGTCAGAGATGGCTGAAAAGAAAACTACTTAGATTTTCCCTTAAGGGAAAACCATCAAACGTTTTATGGTTATCATCTATACATTCTACCCTTATAAATTATAGCTCATAAGTAATCAGTATTGCTATTTTTATCTCGGAAATGTAACGATGTGTACCTGTCCAGTACTATTCCTTGCAGCCTGTATAGTCCCTGAGGTTAGAAAGTAATGTTATTTAGGAGGTTTAAAATTAATATTTTGCTAATGAGCTTGCTGTAGAGTGTTAATTTTAGAAATAAGTTATAACTAATACTGTATTGGTGAAATCCTGGTTCTTCAAACCTCTTGATTACCAAAACTTGTTTTCCTTTCCCTGAAGTCACTGAAATTTTTTAAATTTCCCCTTGGGCTTTCTCAACAAGAAAATGGCAAGAAAGCCCAAATCCCAAAACGCAAAATGAAGCTTAGTATCTCTAATTCTCTGACCTCCCAATTTTCCAAAATCCTCATTTTCACAAGAGGTTCAAAAAATTATAGTTCCACTCGGTTACTTAATGTAACATAGGAAGCACAACAATTCCTATGAAAAAGTAGAGTTCTGATAGAAGATGGACCTGTGGAAAGAATTATAGTGTGTGGCAAACTTTGACAAAAGGAATAAAATTAAAGTAAAGCTAAATATTCCCGCTTGTATGAATTATTTCTGCTGTGATCAGAATGTGACGCTTCCCATGCCTTCAAAATACAGGCAACATTGTGCTGCCAACTGTTCTAAGAAACTGAAAGTCAGTGAATGGCTAATGCAATCATAGTCCCAGATAATATTACGAGAAAACTTAGTTCACTCCCACCTTTACTGGCAGCACACTGTTAACAACTGTATAGGATGTAAAACCTCTTTTAAGCCCCACCCACCCAACCCCCCAACCCAGCACTATCAACCTCTATTTCTTTAACACTAATTTTGTAATCTGATCCTCCTACATGACATTCTCCACAACTTACCTTAAAAGCCATTCCTCTTGCAGGAAATTCAGGAACTGATTTCCATCAAACCAATGCAAGAACATTTTGCCAGTGGGAAAAAGACTATCGATCAAAAATACTTCTTTGCCCCTAATTTGTCCCCTTAATATTGAGATAAGAAATATCCTTTCTTCATACCCCCTAATCTCCCCCCCGCTCCTACACCTCAAAATCCTTCAACCCTCCTTATAAGGTAGATGGAGGCTTAATTGAGCTCTTACAGTTTTAAGTAAAAAATAATCTATAAATTATCCACACCCACCCAACTACTATAACTATATAAATTATTAAAGATTATAATAACGTCATGATCACTATTATTTTAGCAAGATTTCCTTTGAGAAGTAAAGTACTAGGTCCAAGGGTAGTTAACTTTATGAGATTTTGGAGTAGGGATGTGCCATTGCACCCTGAAACCCGTAGCCCACACCAGAGCGTTCAGCTCAATTTTGCTTAACCCTACAGTATACTAGACCAAATTGGTCTAAAAACTAATTTTTGAAAGCCCTCCTCTCTAACTGGTGATTGGATGACATACTGTTTCGCAGCTTTGATAAAATTGCTAATTCCTGAGGAAAATGTCATTTATAATCACTTATTATTAATTAATATTGGCTACAGAGTTTCGTTCACTTTGTCTGGCAAAAAATTATTCTCCCCTGAGGTTAAAAAGACCTCCTTTGTAAAATTGAATAACATACTACTCAAAGGAATCTTGCGTTTGATCTTAATAATTATTAACATTTAAGTAGTACAAATAAGCATCTTGATGCACTTTCAAATTTTGTCTTCGCCCATGAAATTTTTTGGAACAAAACACTCCAATTTGAAAAAATGAAGACCACAAACTTACTTAATTTAGGAAAACGCTGCCTACTGATAAGTCCCTGTCCAGTTAAAAATTAAACTGGATGGTGACTTATTTACATAAAAATACATTATGTCATGAAATTCAATCTCAGACTTGAAAACAAAATGTTGAGAAAAGTTTCGAAGTGATGCTTATTTGTACAAATATGGTGGCACACACACTGTAAAATAAATCTGTTCATTACTATTGTAATATTGCAGATACCTTAAGTATTCCCTCCAATAGTGAATTAAAGAATTCCTTGATAACAAATACCTTTGTTGATCTCACTACATATTAAGCAAAAATGTCATGAAGATACTGGGTGATTTTTAACTGGACGAAATTAGGTTTTCTTTGAATGAGTAAAGTTAAGTCGTTTGAAAGCTACTAGAATAATTCAAAGGAAAAATATTGCAAGTGAATCAATTCACTCTTGTTGGGAATACCATGGACCTGTTTTTACTAATACATGAGGGTCCTATTTGAATGTTGAAATAGTTAATATTCTTCGGCTTTTGGTTTTTGTTTTTGGTGTTTTTCTTTTTCGCTGCCAAACTAAATGAATTTGCCTATTGCTGCTGAATGGGGGTTGTGGAACAACAGCTGGGTGAAAAACCTCCCCGTACGTCCACTTGCTCCTAGGAGGAAAACCCCGGGCCAGCTGTACCCCGCATTCAATGACCTCCCGGGCTGGGTCAGAATGGTCTTAGATTAAGTACCTGCTTTGAAGTAGGTTACTGGCTTTACTGTTAGTATTAATAATCATGATTGTATAAATACTAAACCAGGTATTCATTGTCGGTCGACTTTGATGATACCATCCTCTAGTGCAGCCTCTTTACTCCTGGCTTTTGAACTCCTGTGTTGCGAGATCGATGAATTGCGAACCAGTAATACCAAATCTGTTGTTCTTCTGTGCCTAAGAAGAAAAAAAAAAGAATTCATTATCATTCATTGGAAACGTATTTGTGACTCAAATGATGACTTCTGGCTTGTAGGTATTTATAGGGACAGAGGCAAACAAAGGATGTACCAACAGTGTAATGTCTAAGATCTAGTCATTTACTCACATGTAAACAACAACCTTATAGCACCACATGTGCATTTCTAAATAAGGCTACAAGACTGACTGCGATGACTAGGATGACTAAGGTAACTAGGGTGACTAGAATGACTAAGACAACTGGAATGATCAGGGTTACTAGGATGACTAAGATGACTAGGGTGACTGGATGATTAAGATGACTGAGGTGACTGGGGTGACTGAGGTGACTAGGGTGACAAGATTGAATGGGTTGACTGTGATGGCTGGGAAGGTTTGGCTGACTGGAATGACTAGGATGACTAGGAATACTGGGATGACAAGAGATACGATAAGAGGCCTGGGTTGACTGGGGTGACAGGCATGACTGGGGTCACTGGGGTGACTGGGATGACTGGGGTGCCTTGGGTGACTGGGATGATTTGGATGACTGGCACAACTCTTATTAATGGGATAGCTAGCATGACTGGGATAACTAGGATGACTAGGAAAACTAGGGTAACTGTGTTGAATGGGATGAATAGGATGACTAGGATGGCTATGATGACTATGATTACTGGAGTGACTAGGATTACTGGGTTGACTGGGATCACTGGCGTGACCATGACGACTAGGGTGACAAGGTGGCCTGGATGACTAGGATGCCTGGCATTACTGGGATGCTAAACTGTCAAAGGTTTGAACCCAGGAGTCGTTTAGTAGGTACAAAATGTAGGTTGAGCATGATCATCCAGGTGATTGTAGTCCTGAATTAAGACTGTTGTTGACAATGATTAACGTTTTGACAAACTGTGCCACAGTCATCTTCAGAGTCAAAGTGAGTTGTGTCATGTCAGTTGATAAAATTGAAACCTGGTCATGGACATGATTGGTCAATTAGGTCACGATGATATTGGTTGTCTGTCAGTTAAGCTGTGATATTGTTATTTGGATGAATAGATTGAACAGCAGGGATGACTTGGTTATTGTGATGAAAAGGATAATTAAAATAAGGTGGAGTAGGGAATTGGGATGGATGGCTGTTAATAATGGCAGGGGGCTGGGAATTTCCCCCGGCTACTACGAGTGTCACCCGTGTCAACTTTCATATACAAAACAAAGGGAAAACAGAACCAAAAGAACTTCCTAGCCATTCAATTCACCGCCTTCTAACTGCATATAACCACCAACTTGAAAAGTATATTAGTGACAGGCCTGGGGATGGCTGAGGCAATTGGGGGACTGGGATGACTAGCGTTATGAAATAACTGAGATGACTGGGATAATTAGAATAACAGGGATGACAAGGATGACTTGGGTGACTGGGATGATTTGGATAACTGGAATCACTAGGATTACTGAGATGACTGTGGTGACTGGGATGACTGGGGTGACTGGGATGATTACGATGACTAGGGTGACAGGGATGACTAGGTTTAGGATGACTAGGATGACTGGGATTACTGGGATGACTAGGATGACTGGGATGACTGGGATGACTAGGATGACTAGAATGAGTAAGATGACTGGAATGACTTGGGTGACTAGGGCGCTTTCCATTTTAAATTTGTCAGAAATGACTGGCCAGCCCATTCCCATCATAATGAGAATTTTAGTTTTAATCAAAACTAACGATCCAGATCAGTCAAATGCTAAACATTAAACACAAAGGAAATGGTTTTTCAGCAAAACCTCTTGGAAAATGCCTATTGTATTTAAAAAATGTCTGGTTCGGCCTTGGTCTAGCCGGCCAGTTCTGACTTTCGAAAGTGCCCTAAGATGACTAGGGTGACTGGGATGACTAGAGTCAGACTAGGGTGACTAGGATGACTGGGATGACTAGGATGACTAGGTTGACCGGGATGACTAGGATGACTAGGTTGACCGGGATGACTAGGTTGACCAGGATGAAAAGGATGACTAGGGTGACTGGGTTGACTAGCATGACTAGAATTACTGGGGTGACTAGGATGACTTGGATGACCATGGGAATGAGGATGACTAGGATCACTGGGTTAACTAGGTTGACTGGGTGACTGGGATGACTGGGAAAATTAGGCCGGCTGCGATCACTAGAATAACTAGAAAGACCAAGTGCTTTCATAGCTCTGGGCTTCATGTGCCAACTCTAATGGCAGAAAATACCTCCATTGGATGTTTAAAAAACCTACCCATTTATGGAGCTGCTTATAAAGACTTTAAACCAGTAACTTTATCGAAGCAGCTAAAAAGCATACCTTTCACACAGCCCAGTATGCAAATTCAGTGCATGAGAGGTAGGTTTTAAATTACAGATGTTTTGACACTATGCAAATTTGTGATGTGCTGTCAAGCAAAAAATGCGGTTCAGCAAATGCACAGTTTTCTTATTTTGCCGCTGTAATTTGTGAAATTCATAAAATTGTGGTGACTGTATAAAAAAGCTATAAAGGACAATAAGCTACCATCATTTCGTGGTATTTATATATGAATTTTCATCGATGTAGTTGATATCTTATGGGTGAAAGTTGCCACTACACATGAAAGATAACTACACCCTTCAAAAGAGCTGACATTCCATTTGGTGGAGAAACTCATCGCTAGCGATTTTCAGTATAGTTGGTTCTTCTCATGCTGGTTTTTTCATTCACACAATCAAAGCAACTACAAGAGATTTTCACCTTTCAGCAAACAAACGGTCATGATCGAATGCAGTGTTAACTGTCAATCCCTAACAAATACGAAAACTAAGACACTCCAATTAGACAGTGTGCTAATAAAATGAAATGTACAAAGAAAACTTCCTGAAAGAAACTTAAAATTATGCAAAATCTAATGTCAATTTTCTTCAGTCTTTGAAGCAATACTACAGGAAATGGTTTCTCATTGGACATGTCGTCTATAATTTGAGCCAAAAATTACTGCTTCAATGATTGTCACTACATGATTCTCATAATGCCATGCAATTCTCATCGTGCAGAAAACAAGACATGACTGGTAACTTACTTTAGAGTGATAAGTAGGATGACTATAGGGTGACTGGGATAACTAGGATGACTGGAATACCTAGGGTGACTATGGTGACTGGGATAAATAAATTAAATAAATAAATAATGATTTGGAGGTAGCACATCCACAAAGTGGTTCTTCATCTACCTGATTCCTGGTCGAATTGGACTTTGCAAATGCTGGTTTCTGAGGAGAGGGGCAAACCGTAGTACCCAGAGAAAAACCTCTCAAAGTAAAGGAGAGAACCAACAACAAACTCAACCTACATATGGCGTCGATGCCGGGGTTTGAACCTGGGCCACATTGGTGGGAGGCAAGCGCTCTCACCACTGCACCATCCATTGCTCCCTAAGGGATGTATTTTGGATGAATGGGTTGACTGGGATGACCAAGATGACAGGGATGACTTGGATGACTAAGGATGACTAGGATTCATGACTAGGATAAATGAGGATGACTAGGGTGACTGGGATAACTAGTCAAAAAAATGACTGTGATTTCTAGGATGACTGGGATGACTGGGATGACTGGGGTGACTGGGGTGACTTTGGTGACTGGGATGACTAGGGTGGGTGGGATAAGTAGAATGACTAAGATGACTGGGATACACAGGATGACTGCCATCAATAGGATAACTGCATTGACTGGAATTACTGGGGTGACTGATATGACTAGGACCAAGCTTATCCCCTGATAGGTACCCCTGACTGTCTAAACAAAGTGTGTTATACCAGTTTAGAAAGTTAAAAAAAGAAAAAGCTTTTGATACCTGGAATGTCTGAAATCACCATTGGGACACTGCTATCCTCCTGCTGCTTTTGATGTCATTCTCCCATTAATTGAAGAAATGTTTTGATATCCAACTTGTGATGGGCAAGGAACCTTCCAGAACATTCCCAAATGGGACAGGGTCTGTGAAATGGCCTGCAGAGATGTAAGAAGTAATACAATTAATAAATTTCACTGCCAAGTAGAAAGGAAGAATTAGTTTCCCTATGTATCTGTGGACATTCTTTTTTCCTGCAAAAATTTACGTTTCCTACCAGATTAAATAAATGAAGTCTTGCTTTGATATTTTTACTGTCAAACCAACAAACCTGCAAACACCAGAAATATTTCTAGAGCATGTGTTGTAAGAAAAAAAATCTAGACAATCAGGCATGCGAAAACTAAACTGCAAGCGAAAAAATGATAAATTAGTTTGCGACTTTGTGGAAACTCACACATCCTGATATCTGCTGTGACTGGTCATTCCTGAAATATTTCTAGTGTTCATGGTTTTCTCAGTTTCACAGTAAAATTCATTAAAGATGTTTACAAAGAGGCTACCAAAGTCTGCCTGCAATAGCAAATTTCTAAAATCTGGGTCCAGTTGTTCATGGGCCATTTAGCACTAACTTGGGGTAAAATTAAATTTTAAATCTGGGCTTCTTTTTATTCAAAAGCATTTTCTCTAACAATTTTTTCAGTCTGATATTTTGAAACATCCGGTCATCAAATTAGAGACTCAGCTTAGATGAACAACTCAGTCATGTTAATTTCAATTTTTTTGTGATCTGACAACAGCTTTAAGTTGGTTTGTGAATACCAAACCAATAAACATTAAATGTGTGTAATAAGGCGAAATAGTCCTAGTTAAAAAAGTGACTGTAGAACAACAGCTGGGTGATTATAGCCTGCCCCAAATGTCCACTTCCTCATACACGCAAGAGAAAAACCCTGAGCAACACAGCTGAACCCCAAAATCAGTGATCTCCTGGGATGGGTCATAGAAAGTGTGAAACCAAGTCTCTGTAATGAACACTGGTAACTGTTAGCAATATATCATTTTTGACAGCATACTAACCAAACCAGATGCCTAGAGTATGATGCTGTTTTCCTCTAAATCCAGACTCTCCTCCAAAGAATGTAGTCCATTTCTATTAACCTCTGACCAGCTTGCCTGAGAAAATAAATAACCCATCTTTATAAGCACACAAACTGGTGATGATATGATAGTTAACTCTTGTTAAACCGATCAACAATAGATGGGTGTGAGGAAGGCACCTGGTGAAACTGAAGGGAGCTGCAAGAGAGCCTAGAAAGTAACCATGACAACCCTGTGAGTGGCATCCACAAGGCACCATCATACTGATAACCTCAGTGGAGAAATGCGCAGACACTTACCAAGACAAACATCCACAGGGGAGGGGGGCTGGGAGCAAAAAATGCTAAAGTTACTTCACGAAAAGGCAACCTGAGCAAAATGATTGGCTTCTCTGAAAACGCTGTAAAATTACTAAAGCCCTGCTAAAGCCTAAGATGCAGAACATCACCCATTTCGAGTTAAGAAATGGGAACAAATTGACAACTTTAAAGTCCCAAATCTTTTTTCAGGTTTCTTGATTGAAATTGAGGTTATGTCGTAAGCTGTTTATACTTCTGTTTAAATAATGACAAACCAGGAAGTTGTAAAAACCTTTGTCACCATGGGCTCATTGACTGAACATATAAATTGGCTGTCGTTAATTATGCCAAAAAACTACTATATTGCTTAACGAGTTGTTTTAGCCCTACATTTGCATAATGTTACCCACTTCATCTACTGCGTCAAAGTCATCACAAACATCCCAGTCATCAAAGACATCCCAATCATAGTCATCACAATCATCACAGTTGTCCCAGTCATCTTAGTATGAATCCCAGTCATCCTTGTAAATATCTGAGTCATCCAGTCATCCCAGAAATCAAAGCCACCCTAATCAACCCAATAACACACTAGTCAAACTAACTATCAAAGTTTTATTTGTTGGATTTATTAATTCTGTTTTCATTATCATACATTGGAAACTTATTTGTTACTCAAATGATGACTTCTGGCTTGTAGGTATTTATAGGGACAGAGGCAAACAAAGGACGTACCAACAGTGTAATGTCTAAGATCTAGTCATTTACCCAGGACTCACATGTAAACAACAACCTT
Source organism: Porites rus (assembly GCA_964035705.1). Classification (NCBI taxonomy): domain Eukaryota; kingdom Metazoa; phylum Cnidaria; class Anthozoa; order Scleractinia; family Poritidae; genus Porites; species Porites rus. The sequence goes on along the minus strand of OZ037997.1, from coordinate 7,695,209 downwards.
ATAGCACCACATGTGCATTTCTAAATAAGACTACAAGACTGACTGCGATGACTAGGATGACTAAGGTAACTAGGGTGACTAGCATGACTAAGATAACTGGAATGATAAGGGTTACTGGGATGACTAGGATGATTAAGATGACTGAGGTGACTGGGGTGACTGAGGTGACTAGGGTGAAAAGAGTTAGTGGGTTGACTGTGATGGCTGGGAAGGTTTGGCTGACTGGAATGACTAGGATGACTAGGAATACTGGGATGACAAGAGATATGATAAGAGGCCTGGGTTGACTGGGGTGACAGGCATGACTGGGGTCACTGGGGTGACTGGGATGACTGGGGTGCCTTGGGTGACTGGGATGATTTGGATGACTGGCACAACTCTTATTAATGGGATGGCTAGCATGACTGGGATAACTAGGATGACTAGGAAAACTAGGGTAACTGTGTTGAATGGGATGAATAGGATGACTAGGATGGCTATGATGACTATGATTACTGGAGTGACTAGGATTACTGGGTTGACTGGGATCACTGGCGTGACCATGACGACTAGGGTGACAAGGTGGCCTGGATGACTAGGATGCCTGGCATTACTGGGATGCTAAACTGTCAAAGGTTTGAACCCAGGAGTCGTTTAGTAGGTACAAAATGTAAGTTGAGCATGATCATCCAGGTGATTGTAGTCCTGAATTAAGACTGTTGTTGACAATGATTAACGTTTTGACAAACTGTGCCACAGTCATCTTCAGAGTCAAAGTGAGTTGTGTCATGTCAGTTGATAAAATTGAAACCTGGTCAATGACATGATTGGTCAATTTGGTCACGATGATATTGGTTGTCTGTCAGTTAAGCTGTGATATCGTTATTTGGATGAATAGATTGAACAGCAGGGATGACTAGGATGATTGTGATGAAAAGGATAATTAAAATAACTGAGATGGCTTAAGGTGGAGTAGGGAACTGGGATGGATGGCTGTCAATAATGGCTGGGGGCTGGGAATTTCCCCCGGCTACTACGAGTGTCACTCCCGTCAACTTTCATATATAAAAAAGGGAAAACAGAACCAAAAGAACTTCCTAACCATTCAATTCACCGCCTTCTAACTGCATAAAACACCAACTTGAAAAGTATATTAGTGACAGGCGTGAGGATGGCTGAGGCAATTGGGGGACTGGGATGACTAGGGTGATGAAATAACTGAGATGACTGCACAGGGTGACTGGGATAATTAGAATGACAGGGATGACAAGGATCACTCGGGTGACTAGGATGATTTGGATAACTGGAATCACGAGGATTACTGAGATGACCGCAGTGACTGGGTTCACTGGGGTGACTGAGATTACTGGGATGAGTAGGATGACTGGGATGACTACAATGACTGGGATGACTAGGTTTAGGATGAATGGGATTACTATTTGACTAGGATGACTGGGATGACTAGGATGACTAGGGTGACAGGGATGACTAGGTTTAGATGACTGGGATGACTAGGATGACTAGGGTGACAGGGATGACTAGGTTTAGATGACTGGGATGACTAGGATGACTGGGATAACTAGGATGACTGGGATGACTAGGATGACTGGAATGAGTAAGATGACTGGAATGACTTGGGTGACTAGGGCGCTTTCCATTTTAAATTTGTCAGAAATGACTGGCCAGCCCATTCCCATCATAATGAGAATTTTAGTTTTAATCAAAACCAACAATCCAGATCAGTCAAATGCTAAACATTATACACAAAGGAAATGGTTTTTCAGCAAAACCTCTTGGAAAATGCCTATTGTATTTAAAAATGTCTGGTTCGGCCTTGCTCTAGCTGGCCAGTTCTGACTTTTGAAAGTGCCCTAAGATAACTAGGATGACTGGGATGACTAGGATGACTAAGGTGCTACGATGACCGGGATCACCATGGGAATGAGGATGAATAGGATCACTGAGTTGACTAGGATGACTGGAGTAACTGGGTGACTGTCCCAAATGTCCACTTGCTCATACATGTAAGACAAAAACCCTGAGCAACACAGCTGAACCCCAAAATCAGTGATCTCCTGGGCTGGGTTATAGAAAGTGTATTAACAAGTCTCTTTAATGAACACCGGTAACCATTAGCATTATAATTTATCATTTTTGACAGCATACTAACCAAACCAGATGCCTAGAGTATGATGCTGTTTTCCTCTAAATCCAGACTCTCCTCCAAAGAATGCAGTCCATTTCTATTAACCTCTGGCCAGCTTGCCTGAGAAAATAAATAACCCATCTTTATAAGCACACAAACCGGTGATGATATGATAGTTAACTTTTGTTAAACCCATCAACAATAGATGGGTGTGAGGAAGGCGCCTGGTGAAACTGAAGGGAGCTGCAAGCGAGCCTAGAAGGTAACCATGACAACCCTGTGAGTGGCACCCACAAGGCACCATCATACTGAGAACCTCAGTGGAGAAATGCGCAGACACTTACCAAGACAAACATCCAAAGGGGAGGGGGGCTGGGAGCAAAAACACCTAAAGTTACTTCACGAAAAGGCAACCTGAGCAAAATGATTGGCTTCTCCAAAAATGCTGTAAAATTACTAAAGCCCTGCTTAAGCCTAAGATGGAGAACATCACCCATTTCGAGTTAAGAAATGGGACTAAATTGACAACTTTAAAGTCCCAAATCTTTTTCAGGTTTCTTGATTAAAATTGAGGTTATGTTGTAAGCTGTTTATACTTCTGTTTAAATAATGACAAACTAGGAAGTTGTAAAAACCTTTGTCACCATGAGCTCATTGACTGAACATATAAATAGGTTGTTGTTAATTACGCCAAAAAGCTACTATCTTGTTTAACAAGTTGTTTTAGCCCTACAGTTGCATAATGTACCCCACTTCATCTACTGCGTCAAAGTCATCACAACCATCCCAGTTATAAAAGACATTCCAATCATAGTTATTGCAATCATTAGAGTTGTCCCAGTCATCTTAGTATGAATCCCAGTCATCTTAGCAATCTGAGTCATCCAGTCATCCTAGTAATCAAAGCCACCCTAATCAACCCAATATCACACTAGTCAAACTTACTATCAAAGTTTTATTTGTTGGATTTATTAATTCCGTTTTCATTATCATTCATTGGAAACTTACTTGTTACTCAAATGATGAGTTCTGGCTTGTAGTAATATAGAGCAGGTTGAATTTCTATTACTAGGTATTTATAGCGACAGAGACAAGAAAGGGATGTGCAAACAGTGTAATGTCTAAGAACTAGTCATTTACCCAGGGCTCACATTGTAAACAACAACCTTATAGCACCACATGTGCATTTCTAAATAAGACTACAAGCCTGACTGCAATGACTAGGATGACTAAGGTAACTAGGGTGACTAGAATGACTAAAAAAACTGGAATGATCAGGGTTACTGGGATGACTAAGATGACTGAGGTGACTGGATGATTAAGATGACTGAGGTGACTGAGGTGACTAGGGTGACAAGAGTGAATGGGTTGACTGTGATGGCTGGGAAGGTTTGGCTGGCTGGAATGACTTGGATGACTAGGAATACTGGGATGACAAGAGATAAGATAAGAGGCCAGTGTTGACTGGGGTGACAGGCATGACTGGGGTCACTGGGGTGACTGGGATGACTGGGGTGCCTGGGGTGACTGGGATGATTTGGATGACTGGCATAACTCTTATTAATGGGATGGCCAGCAGACTGGGATAACTAGGATGACTAGGAAAACTAGGGTAACTGTGTTGAATGGGATGAATAGGATGACTAGGATGGCTATAATGACTATGATAACTGCAATGACGAGGATTACTGGGTTGACCGGGATCACTGGCGTGACCGTGACGACCAGGGTGGCTAGGATGACTAGGGTGGCTTGGATAACTAGGATGCCTAGCATTACTGGGATGTTAAACTGTCAAAGGTTTGAACCCAGGAGTCGTTTAATAAGTACAAAATGTAGGTTGAACATGATCATCCAGGTGATTGCATGTACTCCTGAATAGGACTGTTGTTGACAATGATTAACGTTTTCACAAACTGTGCGCCAGTCATCTTCAGAGTCAAAGTGAGTTGTGTCATGTCAGTTGATAAAATTGAAATCTGGTTATTGACCTGATTGGTCAATTAAGTCACAATGATATGGGTTGTCTGTCAGTTAAGCTGTGATGTTATTTGGATGAATAGACTGAACAGCAGGAGTAACTGGGATGATTGTGATGAAAAGGATAATTAAAATATCTGAGATGGCTTAAGGTGGAGTAGGGAACTGGGATGTATGGCTGTCAATAACGGCCCGGGGCTGGGGATTTCCCCTGGCTACTACGAGTGTCACCCCCGTCCACTTTCCAGTAGGAAACAAAAGGAAAATAGAACCAAAAGAACTTCCAAGCCGCCATTCAATTCACTGTCTTCTACCTGCATATAACCACCAAGTTGAAAAGTATATTAGTGACAGGCCTGGGGATAGGGTGATAAAATAACTGAGATGACTGCATGGGGTGACTGGGATAATTAGAATGACAGGGATGACAAGGAAGACTTGGATGACTGGGATGATTTGGATAACTGGAATCACTGTGATTACTGAGATGACTGCAGTGACTAGGATGACTGGGATGACTGGGGTGACTGGGATGACTACAATGACTAGGGTGACAGGGATGCCTAGGTTTAGGAAGACTGAGATTACTAAGATGACTAGGATGACTGGGATGACTGGGATGACTGGGATGACTACGATGACTAGGGTGACAAGGATGACTAGGTTTAGGATGAATGGGATGACTAGGATGACTAGGATGACTGGGATGACTAGGACAACTGGTATTACTGGGATCACTAGGATGATTGGAATGACTAGGATGACTGGGGGTGACTAGAATGAGTAGGATGACTGGGATGACTTAAGTGACTAGGGTGCTTTCCAATTTAAATTTGTCAGAAATGACTGGCCAGGCCATTCCAATCATAATGAGAATTTTAGTTTTAATCAAAACTAACCATCCAGATCCAGATCAGTCAAATGCTAAACATTATACACAAAGGAAATGGTTTTCCAGCAAAACCTCTTGGAAAATGCCTATTTTATTTAAAAAATGTGTGGTTCGCAGTGTTCCAGCCAGAGTGCGCCATTGCGTGAATCACGCAAAAGATCGAGAGACAGCCCCCACCAAAAACGTTCAAGGGCCATTATGGCCCTTTTCTTTTTAACTGCCTGGGCTTAAGATGGCCTCTGTTACTCCAACTACAATAATTTTCCAATTAAACAGAATTTTTAATCTAAAAAACAATGACTCCGTACCTTTGTACACAACAATGAACATGAAAATCAATCCATGAACTGAGCTTCTTGAGTTTACCTGATTTACCGTGAGTGGTCTTGAGACCACTGAGCTTCGACTTGACTTTTGTAATATTGCAGAAGCTCATGGTTCATGGCATCTCGAAAAAGGATGAACCTGACAAACGCATCTTCGAGGTCTGTCAAAAGTTTCTTCTCAATAAGTCACGAAAACGTGGATGGAGGTTCAGAAGAAGATGGAGGAGGTTCAGTTCAGATGAAGTGAATGGAAGCAGATTTTGACGGTGAAGTGGAAAATGAGATGAAAAAAATGACGTACTATTTTTATTGCATACATCCTGATTGTAATGTTTGCTTTATCACCGAAGATAATTTCCTCTATTGTGTATAAAAAGGGATGCTCCATGTCAGCTTCAAATAAACTGCCATTTTCATTTCTTTAACTTTCCAACTGTTTCTTCTCTTTTGCATATTAGAGAGATACTGGTACATTGGCCCTTTCTTGAAATATCTGGCCCCCAAAAATGGGTTGTAGGGGCCACTTTGGCCCTCAAGCAGAATTTTCTGGCTGGAACACTGGGTTCGGCCTTGGTCTAGCCAGTTCTGACTTTCAATAGTGCCCTAAGATGACTAGGGTGACTGGGATGACTAGAGTCAGACTAGGGTGACTAGGATGACTTGGATGACTAGGATGACTAGGATGACTAGGATGACTAGGGTGACTGGGTTGACTAGGCTGACTAGAATTACTGAGGTGACTAGGATGACTGGGATGACCATGGGAATGAGGATGACCTAGGATCACTGGGTTGACTAGGATGACTGAGGTGACTGGGTGACTGGCATTACTGAGAAAATTAGGCTGGCTGCGATCACTAGAATAACTAGGATGTCCAAGTGCTTTCATAGTACTGTACTGGAAGAAAAATACCTACATTGGATGTTTAAAAAATGTACCCCTTCGTGGAGCTGCTTATAAAGACTTTAAACCTGTAAGTTAATCGAAGCAGCTGAGAAGCATACCTTTTACACAACCCAGTATACAAATTCAGTGCATGAGGGGTAGGTTTCAAATTACACATGTTTTGACTCTAAGCAAATTTGTGATGTTCTGTCAAGCCAAAAATGCAGTTCAGCAAATGCACAGTTTTCTTATTTTGCCACTGTAATTTGTGAAATTCATAAAATTGTAGTGACTGTATAAAAAAAGTTATAAGGAACAATAATTAGCTACCATCATTTTGTGGTATTTATACACGAATTCTTATCGATGCTGTTGATATCTTGTGGGCGAAAGTTGCCACTACACATGAAAGATAACCACACACTTCAAAAGAGCTGACATTTAATTTTGGTGAAGAAACTCATCGCTAGCAATTTGCAGTATAGTTGGCTCTTCTCACGCTGGTTTTTTCATTCACAAAATCAAGGCAACTACAAGAGATTTTCATGTTTCAGCGAACAAACGGTCATGATCGAATGCAGTGTTAACTGTCAATCCCTAACAAATACGAAAACTAAGAAACTCCAGTTAAACAGTGTGCTAATAAAATGAAAAGCTCAAAGAAAACTTCTGGGAAAAAACTTAAAATTATGCAAAATCTAATGTCCATTTTCTTCAGTCTTTGAAGCAACTCTACAGGAAATGGTTTCTCACTGGACATGTCGTCTATAATTTGTGCCAAAAATTACCACTTCAATGATTCTCATAGTGCGACGCAATTCTTATCAAGCAGGAAACAAGACACAACTGGTAACTTACTTTAGAGTGGTAAGTCAGGATGACTATAGGGTGACTGGGATAACTAGGATGACTGGAATACCTAGGGTGACTATGGTGACTGGGATAACTGGAATGAATAGGTTGACTGGGATGACCAGGATGACAGGGATGATTTGGATGACTAAGGATGACTAGGGTTCATGACGAGGATAAATGAGGATGACTAGGGTGACTGGGATAACTAGTCAAAAAAATGACTGTGATTTCTAGGATGACTGGGTTGACAGGGGTGACTTTGGTGACTAGGAGGACTGGAGGTGGGTGGATGGGAAAAGTAGAATGACTAAGATGACTGGGATACATTAGGATGACTGAGACGAATAGGATAACTGCATTGACTGGAATTACTGAGGTGACTGAGATGACTAGGACTAAGCTTATCCCCTGATAGGTACCCCTGAGTCTCTAAACAAAGTGTGTTATACCAGTCTGGAAAGTTAAAAAAAGAAAAACCTTTGGATACCTGGAATGCCTGAAATCACTAATGGGACACTGCCATCCTCCAGCTGCTTTTGATGTCATTCTCCCTTTAATTGAAGAAATTTTTTGATATCCAACTTGTGATGGGCAAGGAATTTTCCAGAACATTCCCAAACAGGGACGGGGTCTGTGAAATGGCCTGCAGAGATGTAAGAATTAATACAATTAATAAATTTCACTGCCAAGTAGAAAGAAAGATTTATTAGTTTCGCTACGTATATGTTGTGGTTCAATTTTATCCTTGGTTTAAATTTTATTTCCCTTTGTTTTGGGGTATGGTAATGTATGGTAATGAGTTTAAAACAATAGGAAATAAAATTTAAACCAAGGATAAAATTGAACCACAACATATATATGGACATTCTGTTTTCCTGCAAAAATAAATTATTCATGTTTCCTACCAGATTAAATAAATGAAGTCTTGCTTTGATATTTTTACTGTCAAACCAACAAACCTGCAAACACCAGAAATAATTATTTCTAGAGCATGTGTTGTAAGAAAAAAATCTTGACAATCAGGCATGTGAAAACTAAACCGCAAGCAAAAAATGACAAATTAGTTTGTGATTTTGTGGAAAACTCACACATCCTGATATCTGCTGTGATTGGTCATTCCTGAAATATTTCAAGTGTTCATGGTTTTCTCAGTTTCACAGTAAAATTCATTAAAGATGTTCACAAAGACAATACAAAAGCCTGTCCGCAAAATTAAATTTCTAAAACCTGGGTCCAGTTGCCCTAAGGCTGTTTAGCGCTAACTTGGGGTAAGAAAAATTTTAAATCTGGGTTTCTTTTTGTTCAAAAGCATTTTCTCTAATAATTTTCTCAGTCTGTTATTTTGAAACATCCAATCATCAAATTAGAGATTTTAGGCTTTCATAATTCTTTACATTCAAATTTCCCACTAACTCTGAGTTATCTTAACCCAGCTTTGAACAACCCAGTCATGTTGATTTTAATTTTTTCATGATCTGACAACAGCTTTAAGTTGGTTTGTGAATACCAAACCAAGAAACCTTAAACGCGTGTAATAAGGCGAAATGGTCCTAGTTAAAAAAGTGACTGTAGAACAACAGCTGGGTGATTACAGCCTGCCCCAAATGTCCACTTCTTCATACATGTAAGAGGAAAACCCTGAGCAACACAGCTGAACCCCAAAATCAGTAATTTCCCGGGTTGGATCATAGAAAGTGTAAAACCAAGTCTCTGTAACGAACACCGGTAACCATTAGCAATATATCATTTTTGATAGCATACTAACCAAACCAGATGCTTAGAGTATGAGGCTGTTGTCCTCTAAATCCAGACTCTCCTCCACAGAATGCGGTCCATTTCTAGTAACCTCTGACCAGCTTGCCTGAGAAAATAAATAAACCATCTTTATAAGCACACAAACTGGTGATGATATGATAGTTAACTCTTGTTAAACCCATCAACAATAGATGGGTGTGAGGAAGCACCTGGTGAAACTGAAGGGAGCTGCAAGCGACAAAGATGACTGGGATGACTAGGATGACTGGGTTGAATAAAATGAGTAGGTTGACAAGGATAACTAGGATGACTAGGATTACTGCAGGGTGACTAGGATGACTGTTATTACTGGCACAATAGTATTAAAACTTTGCTGTTACTCATTGCTTAAACCCCCCCTTATAGATAGGTGGATATTGCATTTTAGTAAAATCCAACTAGTGGTCTATTTATCAATGCTGCCTTCTGATTGGTTGAGCTACTATAAGGCTATATGTTAAAGCCTACTAGTAACGAAAAGCGTGCGCCTTTTGGCAGCAAAAAGGATTAAAGTCTAGCTTTAACTGGCTAAAATTTTTTATTCTTGATATTTTTGACCAACTTGTTGGATTTTACTAAAACAACAGTACATACAGTGTGGCATTTCTGTCGGGCGTCAGATAGCAGAAAGATGGAGCGAGTACAAGAGCGAGGGTTAAGAGCCGTCTACTGTGATACAAGAAGTTCATACGATGAATTCTTGAGAAAAGCTAAACTCACGACACTAGCTATAGGCTGTCGCTGATTGCAGGATATAGCCATAATTATGTATAAGGCAAAGTACAATATATGCCCTCCGTACATAAAGGACATTTTTAAGCTAGATAAACCTCGCTATGGACTCAGAAATTCTGGTGACTTTTTTATTCCTCGATACAACACAACAACTTACGGGAGACAGAGCCTAAGATAATATGTGGGTCCAGTAATATGGTCTAAATTAAGCAAGGATGTAAAAAAAGCAGAATCAATTTACAGCTTTAAAAAGAAAATTCGTAAGGTAGATCTTGAAAAAGTAATCACAGAGGGCTGTAAAAACTGCCTTCTATGTTGTACATAAATGACATTTTCTAGACAGAAAGGACACCTCTTAATCAATAAGTCCTATTTTATAATGATAAACCCCGAATACGTTTTATCGATATTTTTTTAGTATGTATATTTTTGTAAATTTATTCTTTGTAGATTTTTTTTATATATTAATTAGTTACAGCTGATAGTATTTTAATTAGTGTCCCCTATTAGTAGGCCTTACATGGCCAGCTAGAAGACCTGACACTGAAATAAAGTTTTATCATCATCGTGATCATCATCAACAATTATTCCTCTTGCCCTCATGGCCTCTGAGTCAATAGCCCATTCGGCCTTCGGGCTCATGGGCTATTGACTCAGAGCCCATTTGGGCTCGAGGAATAATAAATATATTTAACAATTATTGTTAGATATACATGTATCTGCTTTGTTTCTTATGACCAAATCCAATAAATGCATGTTCTTAAACTTTTAACTCTATGGTAGAGAACTAACTCTGAGGTCTCAAGTATGATAACAACATCAATCCTCTAGTTCAGCAATAAAACACAGGGGCATAGGCAGGATTTTTCTATAAGGAGGTACGCACAACTTTAAAGTCCGAAATATTTTTCAGGTTTCTAGATTAAAGTTGAGGTTATGTCGTAAGCTGTTTATACTTTTGTTAAAATAATGACAAACCATGAAGTTGTAAAAACCTTTTTCACCATGGGCTCATTGACTGAACATATAAATTGGTTGTCATTAATCATGCCAAAAAGCTACTATCTTGTTTAACAAGTTGTTTTAGACTAAAAAAAAAACATTTGCGTTATGTGCCCCACTTCAACTACTGCATCAAAGTCATCACAACCACCCCAGTTAGCCAAGACATCCCAGTCATAGTCATCGCAATCATCCCAGTTGTCCCAGTCATCTTAGTATAAATCCCAGACATCCTAGTAATCAAAGCCACCCTAATCAACCCAATATCACCCTAGTCATCCCAACCATTCCAGTCATCTATGTCTTCCCAGTGATCCCAGTAATAACAGTCATCCCAGTCACCCCAGTAATCCTAGTCATCCTAGTTATCCTTGTTAACCTACTCATTTTATTCAACCCAGTCATCCTAGTCATCCCAGTCATCTTTGTCATCCTCATAATCCCAGTCATCCTAGTCATCCCAGTCATCCTAGTCATTCCAGTCATCCCAGTCATTTAGGGCACAAAATTAACATTTTTTTCAAGGAGACATCTGGCTCCTAAATTTTCAAAAAATGTCACCAAGTCCAAAAAGGAAGTAGCCATTTTTTTCAGAAAAAACAAAAACAAAAGCTACATGAAAAATTTATTACACATGTATAACAATGCCAAATTGCAAGGTTTCCTAGCTTTAGGAACCCCTGAACATTTTTGTTGATATCTTTAAAAAATAGCAAACAACAATTCTGGTTATGTACTGAATCAAGAACAAACTTAGACTTTCATATATTACGAGTGCATGCAATATCAGCCACATTCTTTAAAATTCCGAAAATAAGCCCCGGGGCTTATATTAATTTTTTCAAAGACACTTTCTGAGTTCTTAGTTTTGAGGGGGCTTATATTCAGAGGGGCTTAAATATACGGAACGAAATTTGCATTTCAAAATCGGCTAGGCTTATACTTGGAGGCAAGTTCCCTGTTCTAAAAATCCACTCTCAATTCAATGTAGGGTATAAATGGGTAAAAAGGATATACAGTGTACAAGGGTATACAGGGTATATAGTATTACTAGGATAAACATGGGTAAACAGGATACATAGGGACATACAGTATTAAACAGGATATACAAGGTGTATGTGTGTTTTGTAGATTGTGAAAAGCCCTTCGACAGAGTAAATTGGGTGAAGCTCCTGGAAGTTTTGAAATCCATAGGAGTTGACTGTCCGGACTGATGGCTGATTGAGAGGCTTTATATGGGGCAAAGTGCAAGAGTCAGGCTGAAAGATGGCTTATCAGAACCAGCAGTGATTGGCTGTGGCACCAGACAAGGTTGCTTGTTATCTCCCATACTCTTTAACATATATTATGAAGCCATGCTAAGAGATGCTTTAAGCCGTGTGAATGAAGGTATTCGAGTGGGAGGTCATCTCATTAAGACAGTACGCTTTGTGGATGATCAAGCAATCTTAGCCACTTCAGTTAAAGGTCTGCAACTTATGATGGATAAAATGCAAGAAACCACGGGGGAATATCGCAGGATGATCAATATTAAGAAGACTAACTAAAGGTGATGAAAATCAGTAAGAGGCCTGGTGAGGAATTCATGATCTTTCTTAACGGTGAACAATTAAGTCAAGAATCACACTTTAACTACCTTGGGAGCCTCATTACACAGAACGGATCCTTAGAAAAAGAAATTAGATCGAGAATAACCCGAGAAAAGAACGTATTTACTAAGAGAAAAGAACTGCCAACAAAAGCCTGTAGCCTTTGACTGAAGAAGAAAATTATAAAGACTGTCATCTGGAGTACTCTTCTGTATGGAGCTGAATCATGGACCTTGAAGAAAGAGGATGTGCGAAGGCTGGAGAGCTGTGAGATGTAGCTTTGCAGAAAGGTCTTAAACATTACTTGGTCTGACGAAGTCTGTAACGAGGAATATTATTATTGAGGCGTGTCGGTGAGGAGAGGGCCATCATATGTGTTATCAACAGAAGACAGTCTGGCTTGGTCATACGCTACGGCATTGTGATCTTGTCCCATTAGTTATTGAGAATAATAGCAAAGAGACCAACCGGAAGACCTCGAGGGGGAATGCTGGATACAGTTAAGAATGGCAGACCTTTTACATAGCAGTCTAGAGGCACGCCCTAGATCTTGAAGGACCTGACTGTGGGCAGAACACACACACACATACAGGGTATACAGTATTCCTAGGGTATACATGGGTAAAGAGGATGCATTGGGGTATACATGGTATACAATATTATTAGGGCATACATGGGTAAACAGGATACATAGGGTAAGGAGACTATATTAGGGCGACTATGTGTAGACTACCATGAATTACTTGCCAACAAAGCATTTCTTTTTCTGTAGTACAAATTCAAAGTGTTGTTTTCAAATTCAGAGTGGAGTTTTAGAATTCAAAGTGTTGTTTTCGATTTACGAGTGGAGTTTAGAATTTGGAGTGAGTTTTTGAATTTGGAGTGAAGTTTTCAAAATTAATTTGTAGTGATGTTTTCGAATTTGGAGTGGAGTTTTGAAATTCGGAGTGATGTTTTTTAATTCTAAGTGATGTTTTAAAATTTGGAGTGGAGTTTCAGAATTCAGAGTGAGCTTTTAGAATTAAGCGTGAACTTTTAGAATTAGCAGTGAGCTTTTAGAATTCAAAGTGAGTTATTAGAATTTGGAGTGCATTTAAAGGTAAGAAGTGTCATTTAAATTCAGAGTGCACTTGTGGGCCACTGTAGACCTGCCATCACAACCAGAAAAACAAGACTTGTCCCTTTTAGAAACATTAACTTGTCAAATCTCCATCTTCTTTTATTTCCAAGCCATTGCTTAATGGATTTAGTGTTCCAGCATTACATGTACCTTACTAACAACACTAATTGCAATTTCTACCAACAACTGAAACACTAGAATAGGCCTCTAAATATAGCTGAGTGAAAGCATGTGGAATTGGAAAAGTACGGAATGTTGTGAGCTCGCAATAATTTATGCTTTTTTTGCAAAAGGTACATTTCAATCCACAATCCACAATCATACATTGGAAAATCCCAGATGAAGGATGTTGACATGTTCAATTCATAGAGTTCGTGACGACTTTGCTAAAAACCTTAGTCATTCATACTGATTTGTCTACCTTCAAGCTTTATTTAATCACACAATCCATAAAAGTAAGATGAAAGAAAACTGAAAAGTTCTGGTTCCCAATGTGGCAACTAACTTTTGAATCTTGGTCACCAGCATGGTGAATTTAGGTGCATTGGCGACTGTATGAGGCACAATTTTGTGCCTCTCATCTTAGTCATCTTAGTCATCTTAGTGATCCTAATCATCCTAGTCACCCTAGTCATCCGAGTTATCCTAGTAATCCTAGTAATCCCAGTCATCTTAGTCATCCTAACCATCCTAGTCATCCTTGTCATCCTAGTCATCCTTGTCATCCTAGTTATCCAAGTTATCCCAGTCATCTTAGTGATCCTAACCATCCTAATCATCCTTGTCATCCGAGTTATCCTAGTCATCCCAGTCATCCTAGTCATCCTAATCAAACTAGTCATCCCAGTTATTTTAATCATCCTAATCATCCTAGCAATCCTAGTCATCCTAGTAATTCTAATAATCCTAGTCATCCTAGTCATCCAAGTCACCCCAGTCATGCTAGTCAACCCCATAATCCTAGTCAACCCAGTCATCCTAGTCACCCTAGTCATCCTAGTTATTCCAGTTATCCTAGTCATCCTAGTCATCCCTTTCATACTAGTCATCCTAGATATCCTTTTCATCTTAGTCATCCCAGTCATCCCAGTCTTCCCAGTCATCCTAGTTATCCCAGACACCCCATTCATCCTTATCATCCTAGTCATCCTAGTCATCCTAGTTATCCCAGTCATCCTAACCGTCCTGATTCTAGACATACTTGTCATCTTAGCCATCCTAGTCACCCCAGTCATCCTAGTTATCTTAGTCATTCCATTCATCCTATCGAGTGGCACGAAATTTTTGCGGATTGGCCATTTTTTGTGTTTTGTGGGAATTAATTTTTGTGATTAGGACAGATTGGTTTTTCTCACTGGGAACTAATTTTTGCAATTTTGCAGTTTTCAGGAAGTATCTAGTACCCAGTAATGATAATATTTTTGTTTTTGTTAGGTACGTGTAATAGAAATACATACTTTCAAACAGTACTATGGTGTGCATACCCTACTGTATGTAAAACCATTTCATAAGGTTTTGAGGTAAGTTGTAATTGAACAGACATGATTTTTTACTTCTGCATTTTTGTGTAGCGAATTTAAGTTAGAGCATATTTACTCTGGAGTAAATTTTTTGTGGGAAAAATGTTTGCGGTCATTTTTATTTGCAGGAACTTATTTTTTGCGGATCACTGGAAAACTCACAGAAATTAGAAGCCGCAAAAATTTTGTGCACCACAGAAGTCATCCTTGTCATCCTAGTCATCTTAGTCATCCTAGTCATCCTAGTAATCCATATCATCCTATTGATCCTAGTCACGCTAGCTATTCTAGTTATTCTAGTCATCCTAATCACCCTTATAATCCTAGTAATGCCAGTTATTGTAGTCATTCTAGTCATCCTTATAACCCTAGTCATGCCAGTTATTGTAGTCACCCTAGTCATCCCAGTCACCCTGGTTATCCTAGTCGCCCTAGTAGTAATCCTAGTCATCCTAGTCATCCTAGTCACCCCATTCATCCTAGTAATTTTAATCATCTTAGTCATTCTAGTCATTTTATTCAACCCAGTCATCCTAATAATCCTGGTCATCCCAGCCATTCTAGTCATCGCAGTCATCCTAGTCATCCTATTAATCCCAGTCATCATAGTCATCCTAGTCATCCCAGTCATCCTAACCATCCGAGTCATGCAGAGCTCTCAAAAATTTTTTAAGTAGTAGGCTGATAATTAATTGTAGGGGGCTTTTGGAACTCGCAGTAAAGGCACAAGTTTTTGAGGGCCGAGGTATCTAGGGACATTATGAAATTTAGAGTTTTGGAAATGCCATTTCTAGGGTTTTCAAAGGGTATTTTCCACTGCGGATGCCATGTTGTTCGAGAACACATGTAAGACTGGGAACAATGCCGTCAAAATGTACCAGGCGCTCCACAACATCCCACGGGTCAAACGTTTTACAGATCTACACCTGTTTAAATATGTCATTGTCATTGCCAATGTCATTCAAAACTAGGAAACGGATGCTTTACAATAATTATTGTATTCAATGGTGTTTATTTTTTGTTAGCAGTTATGGTAGAAGGGGATGAAAGTGGCCGGCTAAGGATAGCTAACTAGCCGGTGCTTTTGGCCAGCTACTGGCCTTTATTGACAGCTCTGGTCAACCAAGTCATCCTAGTCATCCCAGTCATCCCAGTCACCCTAGTCATCCCAGTAGTCCTAGTCATCCTAGTAATGCCAGTCATCCTGGTCATCCTAGTCATGCATCTGTAAAGGTAGCTATCCCCCCGAAACAATAAAAATATTACAACAAGCCTTGAGAAATTATTACAATGTACGAAGAACAACTGTCAGGAAGGACGTAAAACTTACATTCTGGTCCTGTATTCTTCTCATGTATTGTTTTGTCAGCAGCTAATCAGCATTGAAACTGTTGATCCATTACACTTGAGACTTAGACTGCAACAAAACAAAACATTGAAAGAGATGAAAATCAAGGAGTCACAGTCATGTGTAAACTACAAACTGATTAAAAAGGAAGGGTGTAGTGAGGAATGGAATAAGGGAACTGACTGGTCAGCTGAAGTCCTAGACTTTGCACCGACATGAAAGAGGAGGAACAAGGACGAAGGAGAGAGGAAAGGGAGGCATTAGGGGGAAAATATTGGTGATAAGAAAAAAAAAGAAAGGTAGACTGCAAGTGACTTTGCTGCTCAAATACTCCCGCTCACAGATTTCGAGCAAAAGAGAGACTGCTCGCAGTCCAGAGGAAAAGCAGCAAGAGGTACAAGGTATAGGAGAGATAGAACAGGTAGCGACAATGCAAAGTTGATGTAAGTAACTTGGCAGCATTGATTAGTGGGAATGTAAAAACGAAATGGGGAAAAGGCAAAGAGGTGGTACAGGTAAGACCAAAGAAAAATAGAACAAAAAGGGAAAATTAATACTGTAGGTGGTGAATGGAATCACAATAAAAACAAAATAGAGAAGGGAAACAATATGAGAAAGAAAGAGGGGAGTACTGTTCAAAGGAATAATGGAAACAACAATCATAGCCAAGAAGGGAGAGCAAAAAGGGCAGCAGGGGATGTGGAGTGGTATAGGGAAAGCAAAATGTGTGTCATAGGTACAAGCTGTTGAGTGAAACTAATGGCTACAAAAAAGTGGAAGGGGAACAATGTGAGTTGCACACAGAGAGATAAAAATTGGAGAAGCACAGGCAAGATGAATAATAGAAACAAAAGACACAGAGAAGGAAAGTAGAACTTTTCATATAAACTTCTCACTTTTTTGGCTACTCACGCATTGGCGTACACTGCCACAACCGGCATGCACACTACTATGAAATCAGGCATGCGAGCTAATTTAACAAACTTTTTAATGGTCTATAGTTTTGTACCCTGAAGAAGGCAGCATTGCCAAAAATAATGTGGGTTTAAGAACTTATAGCAGCGTCAATTTTATAATTTTCAAATGAACATTAAGTAGTTACGGCTGTCTATGCAAGAATTTTTAATCTCTATTACTCAAAGATAAAGGGAGACATGCAAGAGAGTGGCATTGAGAAAGCCAAAGGGAAGATTTGTATTGGTATTTATTCACTGAAGTATAGTAAAAGTGAAATAATAATGGCAATAAACTAAAACACCAAAGAAAGGGGAGAGACAGCAAAGTGGCCAATAAGGGAATATTGGTGGATGGAGATGTCTTTGTTCTAAGTTGTATTCAACAGTTACCGGCACCGTGTAAACAACTTATTGACAGAATCAAGCAAAACTATAAGTACAATGTACAAGAGAACGACTGGACAACTGACAATTTGACTAACAATAAACGACTGTTTAACTGTGACAAAAGACTGATCGAAATGCACCAATGACATTCAAGTCTTTATAGCCAATAACATCATGGCTTAACTAACAGCGGACTGATAAGATCGCGACCAATCAGGTCAATAATCAGAGTTTAATACCATCAACTGAGACGATAGAACTCACTTTGACTCTGAAGATGACTACCGCACAGGTTGTCGCAACGTCAGTCATTGTCAACAACAACAGTCCTATTCAGGACTACGTTCACCCAAAAGATCACACTGAACCTACTTATAACTTATATTTTTTTGTTAATGCCATGACAGATCTCACTTAAATATGGTCCTTAATCAATTAAAGTTTAAATTAAAGTTGAAAAACAAATGTGCAAGGGTATGGCATGCCATTTGTTTCAAAATTCGTTTGGTCAATTGTATCATAACATTGTACATATTCTTTGTTTATCTCTAATCCTTTATTTGGCATCATTTCTATTGCTTTGCCAAGGGTTTCCGCTTGACATTGGCATTTAGAGGAAGACTATCGGTTAAACTTCAACTCTGTCACTAGTATACAGTAAATAAATATCTCGTTTGTTAACATAGTTATACTCTGTCAGTTGGTATTATTAGTCTGTCTGTTGTAAACATTATTTACTCTGTCTGTTGTAAGCACTACTGGGTCAGCTGTAAACACTACTCTGTCTGTTGTATGCTCTACTGGGTCAGCTATACGCACTACTCAGTCTGTTGTATGCACTACTGGGTCAGCTGTACCCACTACTCTGTCTGTTGTACGCACTACTGGGTCAGCTGCACCCACTACTCTGTCTGTTGTATGCACTACTGGGTCAGCTGCACCCACTACTCTGTCTATTGTATGCATTACTGGGTCAGCTGTACCCACTACTCTGTCTGTTGTATGCATTACTGGATCAGCTGTACCCACTACTCTGTCTGTTGTATGCACTACTGGGTCAGCTGCACCCACTACTCTGTCTGTTGTATGCACTACTGGGTCAGCTGTACCCACTACTCTGTCTGTAGTGTGCACTACTGGGTCAGCTGTACCCACTACTCTGTCTGTTGTATGCACTACTGGGTCAGCTGCACCCACTACTCTGTCTGTTGTATGCACTACTGGGTCAGCTGTACCCACTACTCTGTCTGTTGTATGCACTACTGGGTCAGCTGTACCCACTACTCTGTCTGTTGTATGCACTAGTTACTGGGTCAGCTGTACCCACTACTCTGTCTGTTGTATGCACGACGGGGTCAGCTGTACCCACTACTCTGTCTGTAGTGTGCACTACTGGGTCAGCTGTACCCACTACTCTGTCTGTTGTATGCACTACTGGGTCAGCTGCACCCACTACTCTGTCTGTTGTATGCACTACTGGGTCAGCTGCACCCACTACTCTGTCTATTGTATGCATTACTGGGTCAGCTGTACCCACTACTCTGTCTGTTGTATGCATTACTGGATCAGCTGTACCCACTACTCTGTCTGTTGTATGCACTACTGGGTCAGCTGCACCCACTACTCTGTCTGTTGTATGCACTACTGGGTCAGCTGTACCCACTACTCTGTCTGTAGTGTGCACTACTGGGTCAGCTGTACCCACTACTCTGTCTGTTGTATGCACTACTGGGTCAGCTGCACCCACTACTCTGTCTGTTGTATGCACTACTGGGTCAGCTGTACCCACTACTCTGTCTGTTGTATGCACTACTGGGTCAGCTGTACCCACTACTCTGTCTGTTGTATGCACTAGTTACTGGGTCAGCTGTACCCACTACTCTGTCTGTTGTATGCACGACGGGGTCAGCTGTACCCACTACTGTCTGTTATATGCACTACTGGGTCAGCTGTCAGCTGTCAGCCCACTACTCTGTCTGTTGTATGCACTACTGGGTCAGCTGTACCCACTACGCTGTTCGTTCTACGCACTACTCTGTCAGTTGTGTACACTACTCTGTCAGTTGTAAACTTTTAATTTGTCTGTTGTACACACTATTCTGTTAGTTGCAAACATAATTATACTCTGTCGGTTGTGTATTTCTCTGTCAGTTGTATGCACTACTCTGTCAGTTGTAAACATTTACTCTGTCGGTTGTATCCACTACTCTGTCAGTTGTAGGCACTACTCTGTCAGTTGTAAACATTTACTCTGTTGGTTGTATCCACTACTCTGTCAGTTGTAAACATTATTTTACTCTATTGGTTGTATAGTACACTACTTTGTTAGTTGTAAACATTTACACTGTCAGTTGTACACAGCACTCTGTCGGTTGGTACATTACTCTGTTATTTGTATACACTAGCTCTGTTGGTTTGTAATTTTTTGTCTGTTGTATGCCTACTCTGTCGGTTGGTAAATTACTCTTTCAGTTCTATGCACTACGTTGCCAGTTTGTACATTTTTCTGTCTGTTGTATGCACTACTCTGTCGGCTGGCATATTAACTCTGTCTGTTGTATGCACCACTTTGTTGGTTGGTACATTACTCTGTCTTTTGTACACACTACTCTCAGTAGGTACATTACTCTGCTGGTTGTATGCACTACACTGTTGGTTGGTATATTACTCTGTCAGTTGTACGCACTACTCTGTTGGTTCGACACATTACTCTGTCAGTTGGACACATTACTCTGTCAGTTGGACACATTACTCTGTCGGTTGGACGCATTACTCTGTCAGTTGGATGCATTACTCGTCTGTTGTACACACTATTCTGTCGGTTCTAAACATTTACCGTCTCGGTTGTACATTGTAAGCACTAGTCTGTCAGTTGCCAACATGTACCCTGTCGGTTGTATGCACTTTGTCAGTTGTACACATGTACTCTGTGAGTTGTACATACTACTCTTGGTTGGTACATTACTCTTCCTGTTGTACGCACCAGTCTGTTGGTTGGTACATTACTCTGTCAGTTGCCGAACTACTTTTTTGGTTGGACCCATTACTCTGTTGTATGAACTATATACTGCTTGCTTTGTCTCACTCAAGTACTCTGGCTTTATTTGCTGACAATGCAAAGGGTTTTTGCACTATAAGATCCATTAGTGACTGTGAATCATTACAAAGTGATATTGATAACCTAGTTGAATGGAGTGATGAACGGAACCCTGTCTTTGACACAGATGAATGCTCACTATGCTCGGTAACAAGAAAACATGAACCAGTTACATATGATTATACCATGGGAACTAAAACCTTAATAAGAGTTGACAATCAGTGCGATCTCGGTGTTCTAATAACTTGCGACACTCGTTTTGATGAACACATTTATGCACAGGTTAATAAAGCTAATAAGATGCTAGGATTATTACATCGTACCATCAGCATAAGTGAGCAATATTTACCTAAACTGAGATCCCTTTACACAGGCCTAGTGTGCGTTCCCACCTTGACTATGCCTCTGAAATCTGGAGCCCGAGGTCTATCCCTATGATAAAGCTTGTGGAGGGGGGGTCCAACAAGGAGCGATAAGAGTTCTCCTGCCCAAGCTGAGCTACAATGAGTGGCTTGAACGATTAGATCTACTTCCGTTAGTTTACCGAAGAGAAGTCAGAGACCTTGTAACTTTTTACAAACTCAAGTATGGTCACTATAATTGCTCGTTCGACTCCAATTTCCAGTTCTGCTCTGATAAGAGACTAAGGTCATTCTCAAGTAATAAACTTCGATTAAATTTAGTTAAAACCAAGCTCTTCAAGGGAACTTTTTTTTAAATAGAATTCCTTATTTATGGAATAACTTACCTGACAACCTCAAAACTGAAGACCTGAGCCTGTCATGCTTCAAAAAACATTGCAGAGATTTTTATAAGAATAGGATAAGGGGCTTTGACCCTGATCGCCCACATGTAACTTGGGCATGAAATTTGAGCAATTACCAATTTATATGTGTTACTTTTTCTAACAAAATCTTTTTCTTTCATTTTTACAATGTGATCTAATTTTAAATTGGGTGGACTAGCCTGTATGGTTCTTTGGTTCCCTTCTAGTCCCTCCCCACTGCTAACTTGTGTCTGTATATTTATTACAATTATTGTAGAATTTCTGCAACTTGTCCAAAGGTAAATCTGCGACAAATGACCGAAATTTTACTCGTGCCGTTCGGCCGTTCAGGTCTACCGTTCAAAATTTTTTTTAGCCGTTCAGCCGTGATTACCATCCATTCGAAGTTTTTGACGAGCCGTTCAACCGTTCAGGACCATCCGTTCGAAATTTTACTCCTGCCGTTCAGCCGTTCAGGTCTACCGTACGAAAATTTTTTTAGCCGTTCAGACGTGATTACCATCCGTTCGAAATTTTTCGCTAGCCGTTCAGCCGTCATACCAATCCGTTCGGAATAAATTATCAGCCGTTCAGCCGTTCGGTTTCATCCGTTTCAAACGGCTTCGTGGGCCATTTCTTACCCGTTCGACAGCCGTGTGTTTCACCCGTTTAACGGAAAGCCGTTAGTGTACGTTTTCGCGTGAGAGGTCACACATTATTGTACGCAGTAAAAAATGGATTAAATTTAAAAATTTAATTTAATTTACCAATAGTCTGTTAACAAATGACGGAGTACTGCATACGACTGACAGAGTAGTGTGTACAACTGATAGTGTAGTACATACAACCAACAGAGTAAATGTTTACAACTGATAGAGTAGTGTACACAACTGATAGAGTAGTGCGTACAATGGACAGAGTAATGCATACAACTGACAGAGCAGTGTCTACAACTGACACAGTAGTGAGTACAACTGACCGAGAAAAATTAATGTTTAAAACTGACAGAGTAGTGCGTCCACCCGACAGAGAAAATATTAACAACTGAAAGAGTAGTGTGTACAACAAACAGAGTAAATATTCACAAACAGTTATACAGTACAGCTATGGGCTCTCCAGTTTCCGTTGTTGTAGCATGAATTGTTATGGAAAACATCGAGGAACAAGCCCTAGCTTCTTATATGCGAACTATACCTCTTTGGTTACGCTACATTGACGACACATTCCCCACTGTACACAAAGAAGAAATCGACAAAATCACAAACACCTTAATAGACAGAAGATGGACATAATTATACAGTTCACCAAGGAGGTAGAGAAAAATGGTAAAATACCTTTTCTAGATTGCTTGGTCACTTGTGACAACAGACTAGGAATGACAATTTACAGAAAACTGACACATACCAACAGATTACTAGACCAATCATCGTACAACCTGACCTCTCACAAGGCAACAACTACCTGTATATGGACATTGATGAGACGAGCGCAACTAGTTTGAGACTCGCCTGACAGCCTACAAGACAAGACTGACTGCCTAACCAACATTTTTACTAAAAACAACTACAACAAAGACTTTATTAGACGGAACACTCCCAAGACCCAAGTAAACTCAGTGGCCCTGTTACGACAGCAACTATACCGTACAGAGGCGCCTCTGAAACTATCGCACGTATACTAAAACCTTTAACAAATATATGTGTTGCACATAAACCGATAACCTCTCTACTGCGACTACTTACTACTGTCAAGGACAAAGACAAACCAGAGGACAGACAGGGAGGGGTATACAACAAGATCAAATGCTGCAACTGCCAGACTACTTACATTGGTGAAACTGGCAGAAACCTTTGCACGCGACTGACAAAACACAAACGAGCGATGAGAAATGGCACCATTTACAGATGAAACATCAAATCGATTGGGACTCTGCGACATGAAATTACACTACTGAATTATGGTCGACAGTTACCGGCACTGTACCGGCACTGTACAAATGACTTATTGATGGAATCAAACAAAACTAACTATGAGAGAACAACTGGACAACTGACAATTTGACTAACAATAAATGACTGTTTAACTGCGACAACAGACAGATCGAAACACATCTACGACATTACAAGTCTTCAGAGCCATTAACATCACGGTTTCACTGACAGACGACCAATAACACTACGACTTAATTGACCAATCAGGCCAATAACCAGAGTTTAATAACATCAACTGATGTGACACAACTCACTTTGACTCTGTGGATGACTACCGCACAGGTTGTCGAAACGTCAGTCACTGTCAACAACAACACTCCTATTCAGAACTACGTTCACCCAGACGATCATACTCAACCTACCTACTAGCACTAACCGTTGGCTAGAAAGTGTGGGCAAAACCACTTTCATATGTAGGTGAATGCCTTTCCAGTGTTTTCAAAATCAGCCGTCGGCCGTCGCATCCGACGGCAACTTTTTGATTTGCGACGCCTACTTTCCCTTAGGTAAATTATATGATAAATAAAACTTTTGATAAAAAGTGGTAAGTGTTCACAAAGCTGTTGCGAGCAAGCAAACTTGAAATTTTTCTGAAGAATTTCGCTAAAACATCGCTTGAGTCTGCTTTTAAAATACGTTCTCTGCGTAATACGTTGAGTAAACGTTGAGGACGAGTCGAAGACTGGGTCTCAGTTACAGGGAACATTGTAGTTAGCGGTTTCTGAAGCCACTCTATATAAAACGCCACATTTCGTCTCCAAGAACACGGTAAAATGGCAGAAAAGCGACAGCGTGGTTTACGGGAGATGTGGTCGCTGACAGTGACAAACAAGAAAAAGAAAAAGGATGCTGCAGGTAATAATGTAATGTTTTCCCGAAGATTACCCAAGCAGATGCCGGTACGCAAACGGAAGAGGAAATAGTTCAAATTGAGGAGAAAGAACAAGAAGAAGTGGTAGCAAAAGTCTTCTGCCTAGATGAAGAGCATGGCGAATCGGACGACAGTGAAGCACATGACAGTGGATGGGAAGATGATGACGATGATAGTGAGGACTTTTCTGACTAAAAGTCTTTTTCTCAGAAGACAAAGAATCTCCATGTTTCGACTTGTAGATACTACCATATTTCTGCATATTTCACTTCAATTGAATGATGTAGTAGGACTGAACGGTGTTTGTGATCGATAAGTAATAAGGATATTCAAAATTGTAAATTTTGTTTGAGTTTAAAACAGTTCGTGTATAGCTTTAGTATGTTTTTGAGCCTTTTCCAGGCATCAAGAGAAGGTCCAGAAAAAATGCTTCTGTCTAGACTGGACAAACAGCTATCCAAGTACATGGGTCTACATGAACAAAGTATACACAAGTAGCTTTTGTTGGTTATTGAAAATTCAATTACCTTCGCTGTTTCTTAATCACTTGTACTTTTCTCATCCCAAATTATGTACTAATCTTTAATCTTTAATCTAATCTTTAATCATTATTTATACACGGTAAAAAAAAATCATCAGGTACAATAAATTCCTATACAATGACTAACATACTAAAGCCTTAAAATCCAAATCTTAACATTAAATATTAACTTACAACAATATGCCACATAAAAACCCTGATTGTGGTTAAAGCGTACCCTAATATTGTGGTTAAAGTTACTAAAAGCATCAACATTTATCAGTATTTTCGATATCTAAAATTTGCTAGTTCTGCGTCTCAAAATGCGGGAAAATGCGTCTCTAAGAGTCTAGAAATTCAAAATTTCCTGGGGGGGCATGCCCCCAGACCCCCTAGAGAGCTCTAAAGCTGACTACAAGGCTTCAAGTAAACCTCTTTTTGCAAATTTGAAAATTCTTGATGTGTTTAGTATCTACTCTCTCCAAGTAAGTTCTTTCATGTACCTATATCATAATGAAGCTTTACCTATTTCTTTTACTCAAATCTTTCAAACTGGAAACCAGATTCATCAATATTCAACAAGATACTCTGACTTTTACCGACCTCATACCTGTAGAACAAATATTAAAAAATTTTCAATCCTGTTTCAAGGTCTTAGAATATGGAATTCATTACTGAACGACCTCAAAAATGCCCCGTCTTTTAGCATATTCAAGCGTGTGATCAAACCATTTTTAAGGGTCAGACAGAATGCAACCTAAATTTATACCTTAACACGTTATATCTATATTTTCCTCTAAACACACTTATAATTATACTTAAATAAACGACTTTTTTCTTTATTTCTTAAAATGCTGCCTAGTATTTAAATTTCCCGTGGGGGAAATCTTTATTCCTCATAAGCTCGGCTTCTCGGAGATTTCCCCGCCACAGTCACTCCTCCCATCTAATGTAAAAATTTTAAATTTACTGGTAATTAACCTATTTATTATCGTTTTTATTCTGCTTGTAATTCATTGTGTGTGGCAAAATAATAAGTAAAGTAAAATGACGAAAGGCTGTTGATATGTGATACAAAATAATGAAAGAGCTTAAATTACCAATGGAGTTTAAAGCTTATTAAAGCTTTTGGATGACAGGCGACGTAACGTGCTTGAAAAAATATATAAAAATCTGAAAAACCATGCACTGTAGTGGAACCTGAATGAACTTTATAATTTACATTGATTTCTTAACTCTAGACTTTGCTAGCACTTGTATCTCACTGAAAACTTGTCCTACACTAATCTGAGATCAGATTCTACTTTTATTTTCCTGGGTAAAAAGATTCCAGGCTGGCCATGTGAATCGAAAAATCTGCCATTTAGTGCAGTAATTGTGTACTTGAATTACCTGTGCTTGCCAATCAAATGTGTAATAATTATTGTTGCGTCACTTGCATGTGCATTCACGTGATTACTGTGACATCAGACGGAGCTTGAACTCAACACTAGGATCTTCGAGACCACATACCATTCATACCATGCATATTAGTCGGTACAACACAGGAATGTGAACAGATCAAGAAAAAGACCAGCTGTACAGTCAAAAGAGCTCTGCTGACCAAGAATAGGTGGCGGGCTCCTTTTGTTGCCCACAATGAAATGACTCCTGGGTTCAAACCTTTCACAGTTTGACAGAGTAGTGTACACAACTTACAGAGTAGGGCATACAACCGATAGAGTAATGCGTACAACTAGAGTAGTGCATAGAACTGACGGAGTAACCGACATAAATTTAGCAAAATGTTTACTACTGATAGAGTAGTATGTACAACTGATACGGATGTGCGTACAACCGACAGTGTAAATGTTTACAACTGACAGAATAGTGCGTACAACTGACAGAGTAATAATTATACCAACCGACAAAGTATACGTTTACAACCAACAGGGTAATGTACACAGGTAACAGAGTTAAAGTTTAACCAATAGATTTTCAAATGGAAACACAGGGAAAAGCAATAACAGATGATGCCAAAATAAAAGATTACAGATAAACGAAGAATACAATGTTATGATGCAACTGACAAAAATAATTTTGAAACAAACAGCACACCATAAAAGGGTCTACATGCATTCTGGAAATTGTCTCATTATGAAGTGCTATCATGACAAAAAAATTAGATTGGGGTCACTGATAAGGGTAAAAAGATGATAGCCTGCATTTAGAGATTCCAATCCGTCCGATTTGATTTGTTGCCTCCCGCTCTCTCGATTTTAATCAGATTCAACCAATTCATCATGAAGCTTTTAAAACAAGGGGAAAAATTGCTTATCGTACATGTAAGTATATTATTGTGATCTGAGTGTAAAACGTTACGTATTACACTTTCCTTTCCTGTAATGTCTCGTCCAGTCTCTCCACTGAACACAGCGTGTTGTGCAGAATTATACAACGCTAGCAGTCTATACAGAAGGTTTAGCGTGTCTGCGACGAAAGTAGAGAGTATAACAGAGCCCATACCAATGTGACTCCCCACTGAATGCATTGATGCCTTGTGGACATTAAGTTTACAATGATTTTTCAAAGTGGCCATGGTGTAAAATTAAGCAGTAAAAGAAATCTCCCTGTTTCTGAAAAGATGGATTAACAGCAGCAAAGAAAAGCCCAAAGATATCTGTGATAAGAATAAAGACCTCATAGAATACCACAAAATGCAGAAAATGCCACTTGAGAGAAACTAAATTTGCAAAATTTCATGGGGGGTGTATACCCCCAGACCCCCCTAGAGGCTTGTGCCTTAGGCACCCATGTGAGTGCCTTTGGTGCTAAAAAAAACCTCTATATTTTCCTTACGAAGGGGTTGGAATCTCTGTACATGTAATCGGGCACGTGACTTTAAGAATATATAAGCTTACAAAATTATAACAAAAAGCATTTTGACTGCCCACCCGTCCCTAGCTAACCCCTCCTAGCCCAAGCCATTCTGACAGGAGCTAGGTTAACATTCTTATCTAAGCTACTACTATGTAGTTTCGTTAGCTCTAAAATTGCTCTGTAAGCTGAAACCGTTATATCTTACCTGTACTGTGATCAAAATTCTCCATGCTTTGCAAGATCACGTGCTTTGTCACTAAAGCCACGGTTTCACCGTTTGTAAACAGACTTGAGTCTTCTTGTTCAAAATAAAGTACCTTCCTTTTATCACAGTTGAATGATCCAGAAAGTAATAAGACGCTGAACTGAAAGACCAAGCTGCGTTCTGGCAGAATCCGTGCTTTCATTTGAAGTACAGTTGCACATGGGCGCCATCATTAGGCGCCATCTTGGTTTTCCAGTTGCCCCTGGTCCCCAAGCTCCACTCGGTCAAAACTTAGGGAGATGTGGGGGGAGGGGTGAGGTGAGGCGGTGAGGGGTTGCCAAGAAAAAGCGATCAGTTTTCGAGACATGTAGAAACCTCCTTTTCAGTCGAATTATTATTATTATTTTCTCATTCCATGTATCGAATAACATAAAACTGTCATGATGTTACACAAGTATCCCAAGGTAGGGTCTGTGGAGAGAAAAATTGTAGAAAAATTGCTTTAAGGTTGATTTCCACAGACGCGTTTTTGGCTACGGACGCTAACGCACGTGTTGAGCGAGGTTCAACTTTTACGCTTACGAGGGACCTTTCACTGCCTCTATTTTACTTACGAACGTAAATTTCACGCACGTGAGCACGTATGCGCGACAGTGGAAATCAACCCTAAGGCCTAACGATTTATAGGCCTCATACTGGAAACTGCGCAAACCTTCATTAGTTCTTTTATATAATCGATGGATAAGACATGATCGCAAACAAACATAAATGATTTAAGAAAGCACAAAAACACTGAAACATAGCAAAATATAGCAATCGCACCAAAAGCAAACGCACAGCATTCAAGAGAAAAATCAAGAGGCAGGATATAGTACCATAGAATAGGGTGTTGTCTCTGTGCCCAGCACTAAGGAAAGGTGTGCATTTTATGATTCCATGGGCGATGTAGGCCATGCAGGCAAACTTTTGTATTTATCCTTTTAAATAAAGCATATATTTGTAAATTGGTTACAAAAAATTAATGATTTTGAGAGGAGGAGATCATTTGTTTCATCCAGTAAGCGTAAATTTTTCTGTTAGGGGTGAACTGTTAGTTGGTTTAAGATGATGGTCTTTCCTTTGTCTTGTTCTTTTTTAGCGGAGCTCCACGCGCACGCAAAGCGCGCGCGTGCGGAGCGGCCATAGCTAAGTAAATCTACCTATCCTAGAAAATTTGGTAATCACGTGACCGTACCCACCCGAGCGACCGACCGTCCGTCCGTCAGCAACACAAGCACACCAATGTAAAATAACTCAATCAACAGGTCTGGCAACCCAAATACAACTCGAGTTCAGTTTTGGCGGGAAATCGCATAGCCACCCGCGTCTTGTAAAACAGAGACAATTAAAGAGTCAATAAAGATGAAAACGGAAAGCGGAAATTGTTTCTGTATCCGTGTTGTCTAAAGTTTTAAGCTTAGATTAATTGTCATGTCCACAAATTTGGAATATATTGCAAGAGAAAGACAGAGAAAAAGAGGCGGCAGGCCAGCGAAGCTCAACTCAAAGAGATAAATGGCGACAGAGATCTAGAGCGAGAGATAAAGAACGCAAACGGACGCAACATGTAACATCCAACAATGTTGGGAGTTATTGGTCAACAATGTTGTGTCCGTTTGCACGCAGCCTTAAGCCCCGTGCAAACGGACGCAACATTGTTGGATGTTACATGTTGCGTCCGTTTGCACACCCTGTGCATGTTGTTGCGCAAAGTTTGAAACCGGTCAAACTTTTCAGCCAACAACTCCCAACATTTCTTTTGTTCTGTGATCGCCGAAGCGTAGCGCAACAATACATACATACTTTATTGTTACCTCCCCAAAGGGGCTGGATCAGTTTGCACAGCTCTTCCAACATTGTTGGGCCACGCACGCTCATTACGCATGGAGTACAAAGACTTATGGGTTGTATTTTTCCCACGATGCACTGCAAGTCCCAAACTGGTTGGGAGTTATTGCATCCGTTTGCACACCACTGCCAACACGCACGCAACAACTCCCAACATTGTTGGCGCAACAATGTTGTGAGTTGTTGCGCCCGTTTGCTCTCAGCCTTAGGGATTCGTGATATGATCAGTCACAAACAGAACTGGACCAGAATTAGTAGGGGGCGAGTAGCCCTTGGTCTCTCTAGCGTTAGCATTGTTCATCATGTTTTGCTTAGCCATTTCGTCAGCAGATTCATACCTGAAAAACCTCTCGTTGTTGGATAGCATCAGTGATGTCTTCACAATACTTATGGTTATTTCTACGTTCTTGTATTAACTGAGTAAGATTACGTATCTTTTACTGTCTATTAAAACTGCGTATTTTTTAAAATAGACAGCATTGGGGTCTCGTTCCCAGAATCCTCGCGGGGCATAGGTTTTGCGGCAAATAGAAAATGATGGCAAGTAATGCGTGCAAAATGAGTGACTTCTCAGACTATCATGAATAACGGTAAATGAAAAATGATGACCTTTGCACAAAGTTATAAATCAATTCTTGTCTTAAGTCATCTAAGATACGAAAAACCAAAAGAAGTAGAGCCGCTATTTACATAACTGAAGTCTTACAAATGTTGTCATAAAAAATGTACCCTGACAACAGAGGTTTCTTTCTTGCCTAGCTTTTAGCATTTACGAAGTGGTTTGCTTGGCTTGTCAGTCGCACAGAGAGGCGTAAACAAACCAACCACGCAACTGACAAGCCACGCGAACGACTTTACAAATGCTTAAAGTCGCGCCAGAAAGAGACCTCTGCTCGTATTAAAGCCGGTTAAGAAGGAGGTTGATGACGTTTCATGTGATACGGAACATATACATCTCCAGAATAGTCAAGTTTCGAGTTCGCTATGACCGCTGAATTAAAGAAGTGAAGACGTATTTTTTACAGGCTTAGCCTCATCTGAAGAAATATATTCACAAGTTCCAACGAGCCGAAAAGACCTGTTTATTACTCTGTCCATTGTGTATATTGAAATTTCAAACACTTACTTGCCGGAATTTCCGAATATTTTACTTCATGTCGAGGCTAACCCTGTATAAATGTGCCGTTAATGTTTGTATTCAACGGTAATTTTTAATTCGAAACTGGACTTTTACCGTAAATCCCCTATTAAGCCCCCCCTCTCAAATAAGCCCCTCCCTCTAATAAGCCCCCCGACCCCCCCCCCCCCGCCTTTTCAGGAGAAGAAAGTTAATAAGCCTACCTCCCTCTCCTAATTATTCTTCACTAATAAATGGGAGACTGTATTAATCAATCACGACTGTAAAACTTCGTGCGGACTGCTTCGGGATGATTTTTTTACCAACTGGGAGCTCGGATTTGATTCTGATCCTCGGCTTCATGACCTCCAACCTTCTTGTTCTTGAGCTTCTCCATTAAGTTCTCGAGTTCTTCATGGAGAACTGATACCAACGTATTTTGAAATTAAATAAGCGCCCGGTCTCTATTACGCCCCCTCCCTGCAAATGGGCTTGAAATAACAGTAAGACCCCCGGCGGGCTTAATAGAGGATTTGCGGTAACCCTAAAATAAACAACGAAAAAATCGATGCAATTTAGGGATCTGGTTATGAGATTACCACTCAGCGTTTATGAACGGATTATATTTGTTTGAGGGTGTTGTTCCCTTAAATTGGTCTAGAATTTTCAGGCCTTTTTAGAAAGAGGAGAGGACACTAAGTCTTGATGCCACCTTCTTCGTTAATTTTCTGCATTTTAGCTTCGGAAATTTTACAAGTATTCCACCTTTCGTGAGAGCGTAACAAAGCGTAACAAGCAGAGAAGTCAATTTGATTTTTTAATTTCAACCTTTCAATAAGATAGAAATGACAGTAAACCAGTTCGTTTAGCAGCAGAGTCGTCTTATTGAGTCTCTCACAGCTTTTCTCACTTCTCTGATCTTCCAGCAGTACAGCAAAGGGTTTAATGAAGAGTTTAAGAAAACTAAAGAGACCGTATATTGCCTGGCAAGGTAAATAGAAATGCGCATCCCTTCTGCAGGTGTCAAAGCCACTGCTATCCCGTGTGGCAGATAACAAAAAACCAATGTTCCCTGCACCCACAGTGCACTGTACACTGCCTTTCTGTATCGAGCTATCTTCAGTGCGGGAATTGCTTGGCTCGGTTGTCCTTGAACAATGTGATTCTGAACTTGAATTTGGTTATGACGAAGAATGGAAAATATTTTTGTGTTCGAGCAAATCAAGGCGATCAAACTCAGAGATACGCCTGAGTATGTATACCACTGATGAATGACAGGATCCCAAAGGAAACTTGATGTGCCTAAAATGGAGAAAATCCACATACCGAGTAAAGTAATACCTGTTCTTCTAAAAGTTACAACTTGTCTGTATCTGAGCCCCAGCAACAAGGCAAGAAGTCTGTCCACGCTTATTGCAGTCAGTGTTTGTAAAGACACTGCACACAAACCAGTGCCTGAGATGGCAACTGGCAAATGAGCGTAATAGCATATATTCCATCTTCCTGTCACCACAGACATCCAATAAACCACAGCCAGGGGTTGTACAATGATACCAACACAGAGATCAGTTATCGCTAAGTTACGATACAGGAGTTTGGACGGCGGATGAAGTGAAGTTTGCTTGTGCAGAGCAACTAGGATCAGAGTGTTCCCCAGAAATGCAGTAACTGACAGGAAAATATTTATAACTAAAAGGCCAATTAGGCCGCTGTGTACTTCTCTTGTAAATTCCGCCCAGCAATAAAGCTCTTGAATTGTTGCCTGGTTTTTGTCTTGAGTAAAATTTGTTACTGCCATGAAGGCAAGGTCTCTGCAATAAAAGAAGAGGCGAATGAAGAACAGGCCATATTTCTTGTTACGCTGCATTAAATATGGATATGAATACTCCAACCAAATAATAATAAAACGAAGGGGGTTTTTCTGATATATAATTATATTTATTATACAAACACCAATGAAAAACCAGGTGAGCTTTCCCGCGAAAACTTGATATCTTCACATGTGAAAATAACATGTTATCTTCACATGTGAAAATATTACCGTTGCTATGGCTACATAATAAATCGCACCTTTCACACCAAAAAACTATTTAAGTAAAATGGTTTGGTATTTCATTTGTGTTTATATACAGGTATAATAAATAGAACATTACATGGTCGCTTGGAGATACGAAATTTTTTTTCTCGTGTTGAAAAAAATATTTCACTCGTTAGCTGCCTCACTCGTGAAATATTTTTCAACACTCGAAGAGAAGTTTCGTATCTCCGTGAGGCCATGTAATATCCTCTCTCTCTCTCTCTCTCTCTCTCTCTCTCTCTCTCTCTCTCTCTCTCTCTCTCTCTCTCTCTCTCTCTCTCTCTCTCTCTCTCTCTCTCCCTCCCTTTAGATTGTCGACTGCGTATTTTCTACTTGTTCTCGCTCTGCTATTTTCAAACGGTAAATTCGAAAAAAGTTTGAATTAAAAACATGGAGAGTAAAGTTTATGAATCATTTTCTAACTTTTTCAATTTTCCTGACACAGCCCTAAAACTTGGCGCGTACTATTTTCAATCAAACCTCGCCAACGTAGCAATTACTCAATTTTAGGTACAAGATACGAAATTTTTTTAAAAATTCGAAAAAATCAGCGGTTCGAAAGGTCCTCGAAAAAAGGAAAATTGCTACTAAAGACCGCTGGAATTAGTAATATTTTCATTTTTACCAGACCATTAATTTACGAATCTTTCCTGTTGTAAGCTACATCTTCAACAAGACTTAAAACATGAAGATTTTTTGAAAGTGCCCACCAAAGTTTTTAGTTAAAAATTCTCTTTGGGGGGGAATTTTCCAAGCACTGTTGTTTGCAACTCGCTTCGCATCATGGTTTACGTACATTTCACCTGTCAAGAGCTGTTTTTTTTATATTTTAAGCATTTAATGGCTAAACTTTACTTCGCAGCAAATACCCATTTGCAGTCGCAAATACCCATTTTTTCCTTTTTTGAGGAAAACGTACTTTTCATTGCAAAAAACATATTTCAGACAAAACTTCGATCACCAACTATATTCCCCATATCTGTATTTTCCTTTTGTTTATCTCATACGTTTATTACACTTGTAGTCATTGACATTTTAATTCTTTATTATTCATTTTTATTTTACTGCGCAATTTTTATGAGCATGGATTAGTGGTACTGAGACAGTGGGGGTTACGTTTTCGCAATATTCACCTGCGTGCAAAAAAGGAACCTGCGGATAGCCGTGCAAACTTTTATTCTTGAGCAAACGGCGCTTATTTCTGCCAGCATGCGTCATTCTGAAGCGAACTCATTTCAGCTGCATTTTGCAGTGCCAGCACTAAACAGGCTGTCAGATAAAAATAAATTTCACTTTTTACTATACAATTTTCTCCATGACTAAAATCACAAGAGTTTTACATTTTATTTGTTAATATAAAAGATCGTTTTCGGTCGTCTGACAAATCCGACCAAAACTGCCCAAGCCTTGTGTTTCTTTAATGACGCGCTCACAAATGGTAGCACATGACAGCAGAAGGAATGAACACTGTGCTGTAGAAAGAAAAGCTAACACATTATCCAAACTTTTAGAAAACTCGTTAAAAACGAATTATTATCATTGTTTCTGTTGTACGCATCCTTTGCGCGGGAATGGACGGAGGCAGAGGCTACTTTTTACACGCGTGTACATATCGCTAAAGAGTAACCTTGCCGACAGCGCGCGGTGTCTCGCAGTCAGCAACTTGAGAGAGAGGCAAAGGGTGCAAAAGCTTTTTGACATCTTCAGGGATAACATGGGCGCCGTGTAAAAAAAAAAATTGATGACTGTGAATTAATTGTAAATACAAGAGAACTTCTTTCGATACTTAATTGATAGTTAATAATTATAAGAATAATTAAATTGATAGGACTAACGAAATGTTCACTAGTTTTTTTCCGGTTCATTATTATACTTACTGTCACTTTTATTTCACGTAAACGGAACTAACATAAGTCTTAACGACGCGACCCGACGTATAAACCCTACTTTCACTATGTATGAATATCTACAGCTACTTACGGCCATGAACAGCTATGTGCGGGTGTGCAGGGCTACGTACGGCTCTGTATGGCTATGCAGCGCTATGTACGGCTATGTACGGCTATGCGCGGCTATGCACGGTTTTGTTTGGCTATGTAGGGCTACGCACGGCTTTGTACGGCCATGTAAGCCCTGTATGGGTAAGTGCGGAAATGTAGGGCTATCTACAGCTATGTACGGCTATGCACGGCTATGCACGGCTGTGTAAGGCTATGCGCGGCTTTATACGGCTATACGCGGCTATGTACGTCTATGTGCGGCTATGCACGGCAATTTACGGTAATGCGCGGTTATGTACTACTATATAATGCTATGCGAGGCTATGCACGGCTGTGTAAGGCCATGCGCGGCTATGCACAGCCATGCTCGGCTATGCACGGCTATCCACAGCTATGTATGGCTGTGCGCGGCTATGTACGGCTATGGACGGCTATGCGCGGCTATGTACTTCTATGTGCGGCTATGCACGGCTATGTACGGCAATGCGCGGTTATGTACGGCTATGTACTGCTATGCGAGGCTATGCACGGCTGTGTGAGGCCATGCGCGGCTATGCACGGCCATGCGCGGGTATGCACGGCTATCCACAGCTATGTATGGCTGTGCGCGGCTATGTACGGCTATGGATGGCTATACGCGGCTATGTACTTCTATGTGCGGCTATGCACGGCTATGTACGGCAATGCGCGGTTATGTACGGCTATGTACTGCTATGCGAGGCTATGCACGGCTGTCTAAGGCCATGCGCGGCTATGCACGGCCATGCGCGGCTATGCACGGCTATCCACAGCTATGTATGGCTGTGCGCGGTTTTGTACGGATATGCGCGGCTATCCACAGCTACATATGGCTGTGCGCTGCTATGTACGGCTATGGACGGCTATGCGCGGCTATGTACTTCTATGTGCGGCTATGCACGGCTATGTACGGCAATGCGCGGTTATGTACGGCTATGTACTGCTATGCGAGGCTATGCACGGCTGTCTAAGGCCATGCGCGGCTATGCACGGCCATGCGCGGCTATGCACGGCTATCCACAGCTATGTATGGCTGTGCGCGGTTTTGTACGGATATGCGCGGCTATCCACAGCTACATATGGCTGTGCGCTGCTATGTACGGCTATGGACGGCTATGCGCGGCTATGTACTTCTATGTGCGGCTATGCACGGCTATGTACGGCAATGCGCGGTTATGTACGGCTATGTACTGCTATGCGAGGCTATGCACGGCTGTCTAAGGCCATGCGCGGCTATGCACGGCCATGCGCGGCTATGCACGGCTATCCACAGCTATGTATGGCTGTGCGCGGTTTTGTACGGATATGCGCGGCTATCCACAGCTACATATGGCTGTGCGCTGCTATGTACGGCTATGGACGGCTATGTGCGGCTATGCACGGCTATGAACGGCTATGCGCAGCTATGTACGGCAATGCGCGGCTATGTACGGCCATGCATGGCTATGCACGGCATGGTACGGCTGTGTAAGGCTATGTAGATTTTATGTACGGCTATATACGGCTGTTTACGGCTATGCATGGTTTTGTTCGGCTATGTTGGGCTATGCACAGCTTTGCACGGCTATGCACGGTGATGTACGGCTATGTACGGCCATGCATGGCTCTGCACGGCATGGTACGGTTGTTTAAGGCTATGTAGGGCCATGTAGAGCTTATGTACGGCCAAGCGTGGCTGTGAACGGCGATGTGCGCTCTACACGGCTATGCACGGTTATGTAGGGCTATGTAGGGCTTATGTACGGCTATGCATGGCTATATACGGCCATGCATGGCTATGCAAGGCTATGTGCGGCCAAACATGGCTATGCAGGGCATGGTTCGGCCTTGTAAGGATATGTGGAGCTTATGTAGGGCTATGCACGGCTATGCATAACCATGCACGGCTAACTACGGCTATACACCAGGGCCACCCAACGAGAATATAGTTCAAAAACACTTAAGCATAGCATTGTAAAACGGATTTTAGTATTTAAACGGTAGATATAGGCATATTTTTATCCCCTAATTTTTCATCTGTTCAGATTTCTTAGCTGAAAGTCTAGTGATCCGAAAATCTTAGGGATTAAAACTTACCTTTTCGAAACTTTCAGCCAAAAAAAAGGCTCCCGAAAATTCTAGGTGACCTTTTTAGGGTAAAAATCCGTTAAAAATAGGCAATTATACCATTTTTTAAATGTTCGAAAATCCTAGGAGAGGCAGGAAAGCAAGACATTTTACAACAAATGTTCCGAAAATTCTAGATCTCAAATGGTTTTCGAACAGATATTTTCCGAACATTGACGTTGGGTGCCCCTTATGCACGGCTATGCAGGGCTATGTAGGGCTTATGGACAGCACGTACGGTTATGTACGGCCATACACGGCCGTGCACGCTATGGAACGACTGTATAAGGCTAGGTAGAGCTTATGTACGGTTATGTACGGCTATGTAGGGCTATGCACGGCAATGAACGGCATGTTACGGCTATGCAGGGCTATGTACGGCTATGAAAGGCTATTTAGGGATTATGTACGGCTATGCACTGCTATGTAAAGCCATGCATGGCTATGCACGGATATGTACGGCCATGCTTGGCTATGCACGGTATGGTACGGCTGTGTAACGCGATGTAGAGCTTATGTACGGCCATGCACGGCTATTCACGGCTATGCACGGTTTTGTTCGGCTATATGTAGGGCTATGCACGGCTATGCGCGGTTATGTACGGTTTTGTACGGCTTTGTACGGCCATTCATGGCTATGCACGGCATGGTACGGTTATTTAAGGCTATGCAAGGCTATGTAGAGCTTATGTACGGCTAAGCGTCGATACGAACGGCTGTGTACGGCGATGTACTGCTCTGCACGGCTATGCACGGTTATGTACGGCTATGTAGGGCTATGCAGGGCTTACGTACGGCTATGCAGGGCATGGTACGGCCTTGTAAGGCTATGTGGAGCTTATGTAAGGCTATGCACAGCTATGCACGACTATGTAGCGTTGTTCACGGCTATGTACGGCTGCTATGCGGGGCAATGTGCGGCTATGTAAGGCTATGTAGAGTTTATGTACAGCTACGTACGGCTATGTACGGCTATGTACGTCCATGTATGGCTATGCACGGCATGGTACGGTTGTTTAAGGCTATCTAGAGCTTATGTACGGCTAAGCTTGGCTATAAACGGCTGTTTAGGGCGATGTACCGCTCTGCACGGCTATGCACGGTTATGTACGGCTATGAAGGGCTACGTAGGGCTATGTACGGCTATGTAGGGCTTAGGTACGCCTATGCGCGGCTATATATTGCTATGTAGGGCTATGCAGGTTTATTTAGGGCTATTCAAGGCTATTTGAGGCCGAAGGCCGAATTGGCTATTGACTCAGAGCAAGAGACTGTAAAGGGGACAGAGAGGCCATCCCCCATATACACCCTATTCCATAGGTAATTCGTCTCGAGTTATTTTTAACACCACAGATCTCAAGGGGGATTAGACAACAGCCAATCACATAGCGCGAATGTGTTCCGCGTGGATGACCCACGCTGAGAGCCACGCGTCCTTCACGAAATGACGCAGAACAAAGTGGGGGAAGACGCGGAGAGCGATTTTGCTATTCCTTTTGTCGACGAAAACGACTACAGCGAGATTTCTGCGAAAGCTGTGTCAGCGAAACCGAAATTAAAAAAGAATCGCCCTTCCTCTCTTGTATAGAGCTAACAGTAGAGCAGGGAAATCCTTAACACACTGAATATTCTCTCAGGATCATTTATAATTTACAGTTTGAAGAGAGCAATTTCTGGTTTGTTGTTTATTTTTTTCAGTCTTTATAGCAATTATTCCTACCCACCTACTTTGTCAACTGTAGGCGAACCCTCCTGAAGCTGAATTTCAAGGGACCATATTCAAGCTCAGAAAGAGAAATAAAATTTCGTCGTTGCTTGTTTTCGTCCTCCATAAAACGCGAAATTAGGCATTTTCACGTCGTAGTCGTGCAAAAACGGGAAAGAAATGAACAAAAAAGTGTGTTGCACGTGCGAAGTTGTTTTTTTGCTAATTAAGCCTATTGTTTTTTTGATGTTCTAGTTGTCGTCCGCGTCGTTGGATCTTAAACTCCCTAAATTGTACAAACGACCGGTTTCAATAGACCGGCGAAATTTCTCATTTTATTAAAGCACTGAGGTTACGACAACTTCGAGTTAAACTGATTTCACGGGTTGTCAAAGAGTCCAGCGATTCCTTTTTCCCAGGTGAGCGTCGACTCATTTCGCTTCAATATTCAGGAATACTCTCGATCTTTTTACGCTTTCATTGCCTCTCGCCCGACATGTTTTGCACGGCGTTTGGTCATGCGAAACCTCCACGAAACATCCACGCCTCGCGCGAGGTAACTTTATCCCGATTCTAAAAATAACTCGAGACGAATTACCTATGGAATAGGGTGTATATGGGGGATGGCCTCTCTGTCCCCTTTATAGTCTCTTGCTCAGAGGCCATGACGGGAGACGAATAATTGTTTTAGCAAAATCCAACTAGTTGGTCAAAAATATTGAGACGAAACAACTTTAGCTAGCTAAAGCTACACTTTAATAATTTTGCCCACCAAATTGCCGGCACTTTTCGCTACTAGTGGGCTATAACATATAGCCTAGTAGTAGCTCAACCAATCAGAACGCAGCATTGATAATAGACCACTAGTTGGATTTTCCTAAGTACGGATATTAGGCGATGTAGGGCAATGTACATGTAGGGCTATGTACGGCCATTATTGCTATGTAGAGCTAAGAAGGGGTATATTGGGCTATGAAGGTCTATGTAGTGTAGAGCTGGGAACAGTTACATTGCATATTAAATAATGTGAAATCACTTATATGATGGGTACACCACGCACCAACCGCGGGATGTGGTGGTTCTTCGGGTCAGATATTCAGTTGTTTATTATTAGACTAATCGTGTTTGCTATCTGTTGGTATAGACTTTTTTTTTAGATTTGGTGGCTTCTAAAGAAGCCATTGTTTTCCCTTTTACGTACAGCTTAGTTTTAAAAAAGTTTATTTATTTCTCTTTAAGTTCTGCTCTAACTATATATTATTTTGAACGGGTTGCCTCTTTAAAACAGCTTTCATAAATAATTTCATCAAGTGTTGTTTCCATATATACAAATTAGAAATCTCCAAGCTGAACCATGTTTTGGCCCTACTTAGCCTTTAATTATCTATGTACTTTAAAAATTGTTTGCAGCCGTAGCTACTAATATGAAGTCGTGTAGCAGTACTAAAGTTATTATTATCATTGCTTATTGTTGGCAGCACATACATGTATCCACTTGTAAGTTTGATAATGTGCTACGGAATCGAATATCCATAATAATGGTAACAAATGCCCCTTGTTAAGCGCTACGAGTATTTGTTACGGTAGCAAATACTCATTATGGGTAGCAAATACCCACTTTACAATTTAATGAGTATTTGCTACGGTAGCAAATACCCATTATGAGTAGCAAATACCCAGTCGAAATTTCAGTGAGTATTTGCTACGGTAGCAAATACCCATTTTGGGTAGCAAATACCCACTCGAAATTTCAATGGGTATTTGCTACGGTAGCAAATACCCATAAATGGAAAAATGGGTATTTGCTACTGTAGCAAATACCCATCGATCGTAGCAAATACGCACATGAATCTGCCTCCCTCTCTCTCTCTCTCTCTCTCTCTCTCTCTCTCTCTCTCTCTCTCTCTCTCTCTCTCTCTCTATATATATATATATGTACATACACAAAACAAACAATTTTAAAAAACATACAATACCTTCATTTTAAAAATAATTTCCCAATTTTTAAGCCACAAATTAATATGAAATCTAAGTATGTCACTGGGATTCAATTTTGAGTTATACTGCTCACCATATACTCTCGTATAAAAAGTAATTAATGGCACTGGAGCCACAAAGCTCTCGCAGAAACCTCGTCCTAAGGTAATTGAAAACATACCTGTTATTGGAGAGAGAGAGAACATTGCTGCAATATTTATATATAGTTTCCAAGGTTAGAGTTCAGTTAAACGACTCATTTGAGAGCTTTAATTGTAATGTTTTTGCACTTTCAAGAAAATATAAATTTCTTATCTATCATCAAAATTTTATGCAAGTCATTCCGCTGGATGACATTTAATTGTTGGCATAAAAGCTTTTGGCAAAATAAATGACATTTCCCTTATCTAAAGGAAATCAATCAGTCTTAACTTAAAGATTACCTCATTTTAAACGAGAGAAAGTTGGGACGTGCCCTTCTTCTCTCATTAGTATTAGTTCTCTTATTCGTCATGATGGATTCGGTATGGTCCTTTAGGCACCCGTTTTAAGAATAATTAAACCAGGCAAAATGAGTTTTTTCGTAAAATTAATAAGTTCCGAGCTCTTGTGATAGGCGCCATGGGTAGGAGGTGGGAAAAGAAAACTACAAAGATTGGCACAGTCTACACTGTGAGCAGTCTCTGGCTATGGAATTGTGCTCGCGAACAAGCGCCTTCAGTCACGCGCGTGGTCATTTGCGTGCATGTCTCGAGCGTTTCGTTCGACGGACTAAGAAAAAAAAACAGACGGCTCGTAGTCTAGGCACAGTTGGTTAGTTCGCGGTTTTCTGTGCGAGAGGTCCCGAGTCCGATTCTCATGTGTGACTACAAATACTTCTTTCGACTTCTTTCCTTACCTTGTAGCTTTTAGGAGCTTAGATACCCGTAAAATGGAACACTGATGTCGAGAGAGGAGGAAAACTGGCGTACTTTCGGCCTCAGGTTTGTTAGTCAGATCGTGAGCATTTCGAACTACGGACGTAAAATAAGGAATCTTTACCTTTACCAATCACCACTACTTCTTTCCCTTGCTAAGTCGAGGTGCATGAATGACTACAGCTTTACAGCTCACATTGATCATACAACCTTTCCAGTTATAATCTCTGAAATGTTTGTATAAGTTTATTTCCTAAGACAGGCCTCACGTCAGAGGATGATGACGCGCAATTGGCGTCTTCGCTTCTTGCAGATGTTTATTCCTTTGTTACAAACTTATTCATCTTATTTTAACCTTTTTCATCTTCATGATTGTAAATAACGTCAGAAATATTAAAATTCCACCTTACATTGCCTTCACTGGAGACAAGCCATTAAAGGCAGCACAGAGAATCGACTTTTTTTTTTACTTTTCATCTTTGCACCAAAATATTAAAGCTGCATTTAACAGCGCACATTTAGTGTCAGCTGAAAATTAGTTCTCTTCTCCTGTCAAACTGAAGGACTATACATATATATTTTAGTGATTAATCTAACATTAATCTTACCAAGTATATATATATGCATGATTCTATGACACTCTGCAACGACAGTGGACAAAACTTAACTGTTTTTCTTCTGCCTTGTACAACTTTCCGTAGGCTTTGATCTTCCTCTAATAAAAAATCACCACCTGCAGGTCACTGTACACTTTGAATTGCTGGGAATTATAAAATTAACGAACGTGGCTCTGAAAAATATCTTTGGTGACTAGAACAAGAGGTATATGTCTTCGTATAAGCCCGAATAAAGAAAAAAGGGCAACGTTAAAAAACACCTCGGCGCCTAACGTTTGCACTCACATGTGTTAATTTTATTTTTAAAGCAACAACTTGTACAGTATCCACCTCCCCCGGGGGGGGGGGGGGGGGTACTCCTTTATATTTGCGTGATAAGTATGTGCCGCCCCCAAGGGTGCACCGTTTTGGTCCGAAAATGCGTATAGACTTTGCCAATTGTCGTCTGAATTCGGGGATGGTTTTCGAGGGAATATGGGGGTGCATGAGCGTATTGGCCATTTCAATTCCAAACGAATAAGAAAGAAAGAGCAGCTGAAAGAGTATAGTAATCATGTTCGCAAAATAAGATGACCCGACGAAGGATAGCTGTCAAGGAAGAAAGGATTTTCTTTGCCTTATAAGAAATTGTAGGCCTCCAAACTTTCTCGACGGCATCTTTGAACTTAACTTTGGTGACACTTGAGAAAATTTTGGTTGGTGAAAAAGATCATTCGCACTAGAAATGGCCTCCATTTTGACAGATTATTTTGCAAAATAAACAAAATTTTGCAAACAGCGAAAAGGGCCTTAAAAACAAAGGGAAATGAAATTTAAACCAAGGATAAAATTAAACCACAACATAATTATATATTGCAAGTCGCACACAGGTCAGAACCTTAGTAGCTTCAGAAACTCTAAGGAGAATGGGTACAAGCTGGAATATTCAAGACACAATAATTCTTTATACGATACGAAAGCCGAATTCAATAATTGTTTTATTATTCATTCAAAATGATTC
Source organism: Porites rus (assembly GCA_964035705.1). Classification (NCBI taxonomy): domain Eukaryota; kingdom Metazoa; phylum Cnidaria; class Anthozoa; order Scleractinia; family Poritidae; genus Porites; species Porites rus. The sequence goes on along the minus strand of OZ037997.1, from coordinate 7,651,964 downwards.
CTAGTTTAAAAACATGGCTAAAACATGCCTACCTCCATCGATCCATCCATGTTAAGTTCATCTTCGATAGTGCACGTTTAGGGTTGTTCAGCTCTGCAAATATTCTCCAAATAGCAGATGTCGCCCTTCGAGTTGTCTTCTTGCTGTTCTTGCCATGTTTTTAGCAATCAGTTTCGCCTAGTTCTTACTCTTGAAACGAGTGAAATGTCAGCCATTTTTGTTTTCACAACCAAACAACTCAACCTCGTCCCCAGGTCTTCCCGGTTAACGGTGCATTAACCTGCAAGAAAGCGGTGCCTTTGACGTCATCGGCTCATTAAACGCAATATTCTTCCAAATTTGGTCATCAGTAGCTGGTTATGGTGAATTATGCGTGTGCTTTTAGCCAATCAGAATCGGGAAAATATTTTGAATAAATAATAACCAATCATAGTAAACGCTTGTCTACTCAAACGATCCCAGAATTCGATGTGCCGAAATCTTGTACTCATACCCCTTGCAGTTTCTAGAGTGGGGATATAGTTAAAGGGACACAGTCAGCTGAAGCACATGCGCATGATTAGATGCTATTTCTTAGCTCATTTGCATGTTACAAGATACTTGATCCATACAGTTTTTAAAATAATATTATGGGATGAAAAAAAGAATACTCAGGAGCAGGTTTTCAGGAAAAGATTGAAGATCGAATGAAACACTTGGCAAGATTGAAGCGGATCTCTAGATGTATCCGACGGGTACCTTTTATTTTGGGCCGGTTGAGGTAAACGCCTCTCAAAGTGGAAAAACTAGGTAGTGTCGACCAGGTCAGCGAGGTCCAAAGCTGACTGTGTCCACCTATTAAAAGCAGCTTTACTCTAAACATTTTATACGCCATAGTTACTTGGAGGTTTCATTTAAATCCCACCTTCAGAAAATTCAGTTCAAACAGAATCATCTGACAAAGACCATCTCCTTTGCTAACCTATATGAAAACAACAACGACTGTACCCTTCCTTTCTTAATTACTGGGCTGCTTGTAGCAAAAGCCTAATCGAAAAAAAAAGGCCCTCGTCTGGGCAGTAAAATGATAAAGTGGCGGACGAGACACGTTTCCCATTATTGAGGGGAGGGTAGGTCATTTACCGAAAAATAATGTTTTCGTGTGAAGGTATTAGTCCTATACTTAAGCCTAAAAAAGGAGAAAAATCTGACGCTACGATTTGTTCGTATTTGAGGTTTTTCGTCACTTTATCTTGAAGTTTAATTTACACCTTTAGGTAAGTGGTTTCCCTTTCAAACCGTGATGTGTGGCGGTGTGTACATCCATTGAATGGAAATGTCTCTGAAGCTATCGTATAGAATCGTATGGCGCTTTTTTCAATGCCTTCTTCAAAACATGTTAGGAGATTTCCCTTCACTTTACGAGAAAGTTCGAACCGTTTAATAAGTGTTTTTTCCCTAACATGTGACAGCAAGCAATTCTTCTCGGCTGGGAGTGGAGCATTTCTTAAAGAAAGGAATATGCTGCTTGTAGATCAGCCCATCAAATAGAAACATATTCAAGTGGATAGTCAGAAGGGCTTAAATGCAACATCCAACGAAACAGAAACAAAACTAAAACTCAATTTGCTTTGCAAGTTTTAAGAAACAGAAAATTACTTCTATATAACTGTATTTCACCAAAAGTTGACCCAGTCAAGTTTTACGAGCGTAGAACAACAATTAATATATAATTTTTAATTTCTGGTGAGATCTAATTAGTCACGTTATACTGTCATGCTATATATTTTTTGGGGGAATGGGGGAGGGTAGAGGGATTGGGGGAAGAGGGTGTGCTGTGGAAATGCCCCAGTAAAAATAATGTCAATCGTTTCTTGTTTCAACAGTCTAACTTGCCTCTTGTTATCTGTAATGCTAGAAGTTACTCTAAATCCCCAAATTTAAAATGGTACCAATTTTTCTTGACGTAAGCGCGAAATGTTTTACGCAAACTAATATCTTTCAAACGGAATTGCAACGAAAAAATCAGCCTTGATGGAGTTTATATTTTTAGTCACTGCTCATGACTCATTTCAGGACTAATTTAACCTAGACGATCATACAGCTTCAAATGGCAGTATAAATAGTTTACCTCTATCCAATTCCACGGGATATGAGTAGCTAAACACTCAAGCTGAAAAAAAGTGTAATTATAGCGCTGCTCAACGCGCGCGAAGCGTGCGAAGCGGAGCACCGTTGGTGAGAAAATTTTGGTAATCACGTGACCGTACGCCCGACCGACCGTCCGTCTGCACCACAGAAATACCAATGTAAAATAACTCAACCAACAAGTTTGGCAACCCGAAAGCAACTCGAGGTTATTTTGGCGGGAAATCGCATAGCCACCCGCGTCTTGTGAAGCAGAGACAACTAAAGAGTCAATAAGGACGAAAACGGAAAGCGGAAATTTTTTCTGTATCCTTGTTGTCTAAAGTATTCAGTAAGTAGCTCAACGAAAAAAGAGCGACAGAGAGCCTAGAGGGGAAGATAAGGAGCTATTTGTTGGAAGAACAACATAAAAATTTTTTAGCGGTGGTAAGAAAATGAGAAATACTAGCGGCCACCAAAGTGAAAATGAGCGAGTGAGAAAAAGTGAGCAACAACAGGTACGACATTTCTTCCATAACGTGTAACTAGGAAGTTAAATCCTCACACAAAAACGCCAATATAATGCGATATAATTATCCCGATTTATTGATAAAATGCTTTCAGGAAATAAAAAAATCCATATATTTTTTCCAGATTTCGGCTGTATGCATAGGCGTATGTGCGTTCATGCAGGTTTCTGGACCAAGCTTTATACGAGTAGCAGTTTGTTGCTGGCAATGCGCCGCCAAAGTGTATTTTTTTTGTCTTCTTTTGACGGAAACGTGGATTTGCTTCAATCATAATATAGTTTGACAAATTTTACATAGAACGCCAGTCCTGTGCCAATTCCTTCAAATTCTGTGAATTTTCAAAACTGAACCCTAAAATCAAGCAACCAAGATTCAGTTTTTCGTGTAGTTTGTGTGGTCAGTGTTCTGTACTCTATTATTGACGTTACTTTACCTTTGAACTGAGTATTGCACGGCTGATTTAAAAAAAAAAAAAAAATATCTACGTCCTTACGGCGAGTTCAGTCAGTTTACCCACACCCAGTGTCAGATCTGGAATTTAAAGAATACGTGCTTTGTACAGCTGAATACTGTACTCTGAGATTGCGTTAACCTAAACTTTACGGAAATACTTAAGATAACAGCAGCTATGGAAAATTATCGTAATTTTGAGAAGGCATATCTTATAAACGGGCAACAAACTGAAACTGAATACGCGCGAACTGAATGAATTGCCCTCGGGAAATTGCCTATTGTACCACAGGTAGCCCAGGCTCGAAATATGAGCACTGGCGAGCATCGGCATTGTTGCGTAACGTTCGATTTGTATGGGGAAAAAACCTATCGTTTCTGTAACCTACGGAAATGAAAGGATTTCAATAAAAAACAGCTTACCTTACACAACATGTGTGTTACGTCTCTTCTGTGTGATCCATGGGCCGATTTATGGCCGTTTTAAATACCATTCTGGTTAGCTTTCTAAGCGTGAACGATACAGTAAAAAGACAAAAAAGAGAGAGACTGCTCGTAAGTCTACAGGAACACTGAACACTTTTTATAAAAATTATTTGCCTTCAGTTATAGTTACTGCGTTAACCTCTGTCGGCGTCCCTTTCATTTCGCGTCGGGGAAAGTACAGCCGTGCTCTCTCAGGCTTCCAGTAACCACGGAGTGATTACGAGAGCGACTATAAACTTGAAAGGACGAGCTCCTTATTTAATATTTTTGCAAATCTTTGATTTGCTAATGTGCTATATCCATTTTTAACAACTAGTTTCTCATAAGTAGAGATCAATATTTTTTTTCCTGATAAACAAGGCAAAGTGCCCTCTCGTTCAGTTTTTCGAGTTTTCCTGTCAAGCGATTACTACAGAAATGCCAGGACTCGGCACAATAATTAAAATTTGCAGCAATAAATGCTCTATAAAGATTTTCCCGCAGCTTTCAAGGAAGCAACTTCTTCCCCATGATCTTTTTCAGAACAGATATTTGCTGGCTTACTTTGCGACATATTTTCTTAATGTGACTTTCGAACTTCAATTTATTATCGACCGTAACACCTAGGGGACCGGTCATTATTTATCGCCTGGGGGGGGTCGGAGGATTTTGGGCTAAACACGATGAAATTTAGCCGATCCCCCCTTTAAATGTTATTTTATTGAAGTGATCCCCCCTCATAACTATATATAACTTTCGTGATCCCCCCCCCCCCCCTCATGTCTTTGTACCCATATTCACCTTTCGACGTGTATATTTAGTGTTTTAAACGTTCATATACAGGTAGTATTTCTAACTATGATGTACTTACAGCATAATAAAGCCGTTATCGCGCAGTCTTTTTTTAAAAGTGTCTCTTGATCCGTGTCTTTTTCTAGTCTGGATCCAGACATCTGAATTCAGTTGACATACAAGCAATCTTGCTTAAAACTGCAAAGTGCTTGAAACTGCAATCAGTGCTCGAGACTGCAAAGTCACTTTTTTTAGAGTGCCAAATAGCAGTCCGCCAAGTCCCTATCAGCAGGTCATATTTAGCGACAATTCGGCCATCTGGAAGGGCTAGGATCGGCCACTGTTCCTGTCTCCTTTTTTATTTTCATCTATAGTGTAAAAGATCAGCCTTTGTAGCTTTTCTCACATTTTTATTATTTTTTTTGTTCGTTTTTTTGTTTGTTTTCTCTTTGTTTTCCTTTTTTTTTTTCCATCCAGTGTTTGCTTGTACAGTAACTTCAGCTATTTGGTCATCTGGTACAAAAGTTAAAACTGGCATACGAACAGTTGACTGTTCATCGAGATCAGCAATGACAAGATCATCTTCGCTATCCTCGTCATCATCTAACTCCGCATCTGATTCTTCACTCTCTTCCTCACTGCTGGACAACTCATTCCCGTTGCCTGGACTCCTCTGTCGATAGTAATGGTAGCGAATTGCCTTTATCTTGTCCAGCTTTATACCAACAGTGGTCAGGCCATGTTCCTTAAGGTACAGGTCGAGCTGTCTCACCTTCAGCTTTTCAACTTTGCCATTCTCAATAAGTATGCCCCACTGGTAGTCCTTGTATGTTAGTTCCTCTTCTAACCTTTTTTTCTCCTTAGCCTCTCTTGTTCTAATATCCTTCCTGATGTTGATATCATTTAGATGGCCTAGGTATTCAATGACATGCTTTTCCTCGACACTATAGGTTGCACAGAAAGCAGCGATGGTATTTGGATTGCCCGCAGAGATGGCGTTTTGTTCGTACAAGTCCTTCAGACATTTCCTCGGTTGATAATCGTCTGGAGCACGACCTGTTGTCGGCGTTTCGTACACATCCATAAAGTGCCCGGGATTTTGCTTGTCTGGCACAGGCTGAGGGAATCTTTCTGTTACTGGTCCCACCCATCTGTTGTTGGTACACCAGGAACAGAGTGTGGAGCTTGCATCGCTTTGCTCATTGCAGGCATCCCGACAAAATTCAAAAAAGAGCTCTCCTCGGACGTAGTGGTCCTCAATAAAACTCTCTATTTTACTAAGATATGCCGCACCGGGTATTTCGGCCTTACTGTTTTCTGAAGCATTTCGGTACGTATTTAACTCAGAAAAAACAAACAAACAAACACGCTTTTTACAATGTTTCAGTTATCAGAAGTTTATATAGTTCACAATTTAGAATTCACCTGTCATGTTTAAAGATGAATATTAGCTAAGTCATGAGCACGTTATAAAAGGAAAAATATAAAAGCGTTAAAACAAAGCTTTCTCGATATAAATTGAAATGCACACATTCGCCAGTGTGACAGACTTCCGTTTTTTAAATAAAGTTGTGTTAGAACAAATTGAGATTGCAAATGCTATCATCTCCCAGCAGAATGGGCACATTTATGTTGTATGCTTTCAAACTGGCATTGTTCAAGCAGATTTGAGTGGTCCCCCCTCTGAATCCTTCCAAAATTTTCAGTGATCCCCCCCTTTTGGGCTCTCAGTTACGACTGATCCCCCCCCCTCTGTTCTCCTAAAAATCAAGTGATCCCCCCCAAAATCCTCCGACCCCCCCCCCCCCCCCAGGTGATAAATAATGACCGGTCCCTAGAAGCTCTACCTCCTCTACCAGAGGGATGCTTGTGCCTTCACACTTGAAAGCAGGGTCTCGTGACGTCTTTCCATTACCAAAGCTATATACTTATCATGATTCCTTCTCATTTCATTTTCCTCATACCATTTATCTTGACACGCAGACGTTTTGTTTTGATTGTTTTTTTCTTGTTTTGTTTTTTCAGACTTTCATGTTTCAGACTTCAGTTTACTCTTATTAGCCCGCGTTGCAGCCAGCCCACGTACTCGTCTAAAGGCATTTGTATAGTCCGTACGCTACATACAGAAGGTTTAGAGCGTCTGCGTAGCCTGCGAGCAAGCTCTCCTCTTTGGGCGAATGAAGCGAGTCTGGCGAGAACGCGCGAGCGAGCGGCCCCCTCGCTCGCGCGGTCTCGCGAGGCTCACTTTGCTTACCCAAAGAGGAGAGCTTGCTCGCAGGCTACGTCTGCGAAGCAAGCAAACTCTTATCAACTTGTCACGCTCTTAAAACATGGTTCGAGTTATCGAGGGTAGATTTCAGTATAGAAATGATCTGAGGGGAAGCAAAAGTTACTTCGAGTTCACGGGAGGTACGAGTTATCGAGGGTTCGATCGAGAGTTACCAAGGGTAAAAGTGAGGGGGCTTAATAAAGGATTTACAGTACTTAATTACTTTTTTCATTCAATTAGCCTTTTTGAATGGAGCATTTCATCTCTAAAAGCGGTAGTCGACCTTTGCTCCTGTTAATCCAGCTAAACTAATTACTTTGGCAATTTTGACTGGAGCAGCCGCGCGTAACAGTGCCAATAACAGCTTGCTTATCTCTTTAAGCCTGAAGTATACAGTAATGTAGTAAGTTATCGATATTACGATCTACCCTGGCCTTTTTGCCAGCAAGAACTGTGGAGCGAGCGGTAACGCAGTTTACGACAGGAACACGCGTGGTCATTTGCGTATCTCGTGCGTTTCTCTAGAGGGACTAAGAAAAAAAGAGACCGCTTGTAGTCTCAGGAACACTAAACACTATAATTATTCGCCTTCAATTAGTTACTTAATTGTTATCCTCTGTCGGCGTCCCTTTCATTTCACGTCGCGGAAAGTACAGCCCTGCTCTTATTCCAGTAACCACCTCAGTGATTGGTTGCACACTTCACTTCAAGGGCAGCAAATTAATATACTTTGGAAAAGGAATAAAGAAACAAATTTTGATCAATATGCTGAGATGGGTACTGAATTTGAACTGGAGGGACAAAAGTGTAAAAACAAAGAATTGACTTGAAGACGCCTTGTTTTTCTTGTTTTGTTTTTCCAGACTTTCATGTTTCAGACTTCAGTACACTGGTTTTTTTTTCGACTTGTCACGCTGTTAAAACATGGTTCGAGTTATTGAGGGTAGAATTATATAGTAATGATCTGAGGGGAAGCAAAAATTAGTTCGAGTTACCGGGAGCTACGTTCGAGTTACCAATGATAAAAGAGATTAATTACCTTTTTTTAATTGGCCGTTTTGAATGGAGCAGTTCACAAATTACTTTTGCTGTTTTCACTGGAGTAGCCGCGGTTAACATTACCAATAATTAACAGCTTGGTTATCTCTTGAAACTCGGAGGATACATTAATGTAGTAAGTTATCAGTGTTAAGATCTACTCTTGCCGTTTTGCGAGCAAGGAGCGGTAGCTCCATTTACGATAGGAACACTCGTGGTCATTTGCGCGTCTCAAACGTTTCGCTTGAGGGACTCAGAAAAAAGAAACGGACTGTTTGTAATATACAAGAACACTGAACACTGTAATTCTTCGCCTTCAGTTAGTGTATGTTAATCTCTGTCGGTGTCCCTTTCACTTTATGTTATGGTAAGTACAGCCGTGATCTTAGTCCAATAAGCACCTATACTAGTGATTGGTGTCAAAATACGTTCGTTAGCGAGGAGTTAACTTCTTTTTCTCCAGTGTGGTACCGTTGCTTGCAGTTACGTTGCAGTTACTTTAGGTTTCATTAACATGACCCGGATAGAGATTTAATCCCTCAAAGGATGCCGATATTTCTTTGAACACAAAGAGTTTTGAATAGCCGTCAGGTTTCGACCAATCACACCGGGTTTTGTAGGGATTTGAAAAGCGCTCGTTTACCTTAGAAAGTTCAGTTGAGGCGCTGACGCAGAGCATAGCAGAAAAGTAACTTGGACCAAAGCGAATCAGTGAAGCTACTTTAACCATTCGACGGGCAACCAGAAAGTAAGTAAGGAAGTAAATAGTTAAATAGTGAGGATAATTGAAACACTAAATAGCTAAAAGTTAGTAATTAATATAAAACCTCTAGCCAGCCTCAGCCACAAGTTGTTCCAAATTTCCTTAAAAGTTGCTTCAAAATTCTTAAAATGTTGCCTGAAGACGAAATGGCAGTTGACATACACTTTTTAGAGAGCAATTGCAATCGTATCGTCGAAATACTGTTTTGTAACGGTTGATATTTTCTTATTAAAAAAGTGTTTGCTGTTAGTTTTTAATATAAAGTAAATGAGGGATGCGCCCCTTGGACTGATAGTTCAAAACTTCTTTTGGCAGACTGAACTAGATATCGACATAATGAAACAGTTATGTTACTATTAATCATTCTGTTGGTCCACCGAAAGATCGCTAAGTTGATTTTGCATTCTATTTTATAACGGTAAGTAACCTGTACTTGTTAGAAGTTTCTAATATTATCGACATTTCAAAGTTTCCAAATATTGAAAGAAATCTGATTCGATTTGAAATGCATTTTTATTTTTCATTTTCTTTAATTTTTTATTTCTGAAAATGAGTAAAAAATACAGCAACATCAAAAAAGCATTCTTAAAGACAGGCATGGCCGAATCCTGGTAAGCAACCATACGTTTAATTACCCGAGAGTCCAACTAAGCTATGTTGGTGGCACAATGAACTGACTCAATATCGTGAATCCGACTTTGCGATGTTTTACCATAAAGACAAAGATATGTAGTTTGCTTTTGTGCTCACTAGTGCTCATGATTGTTTGGTGCTTCTGGCCTGAACAAGCTTTACACGAATAAGCTGGCTTCAGTATAAATACTAAGGAATTTAAAAGAGTTTTTTTTTCTTCCACAGTGATTTCCTGGAAGTTTACTTAATTAATTTCCTCGTGGGGTATGAGTTTGTTTGTAGGTGCGAGGATAATTTTTGAGCCAGTGGCATTCCTGCTTGTAATAAGCAGGTGTACAAGTTACCGTGAAATTCCGAAAATAAGCCCCTCCATGTATAAGCCCCTCCAAATATAAGCCCCCCAAACAGGTAATGCAAAGAACCCTCCGTTAAATGGCCCCTCCAAATATAAGCCCCCCTGGGAGCTTGTACTTGGAAAATTGCCCTCAAATACAAAGTAAAACAAAGCAAAACGGTAAATTTACTTCCAACTATAAGGCTAGCCCAATCGATTTCGAAACAAAAATTTCCCTCCGCAGATAAGCCCCTCCGAATATAAGTCCCTCCAAAAATTAGCCCCTCAAAAAGTGCCTTTGAAAAATATAAGCCCCGGAGCTTATTTTCGGAATTTTACGGTAATTTCATAGCTTAAGCGTATCAAGAAATGGTCTATTGTAGCGGGTCCAATATACCAAAACAAGAGCCTTTTGTCCTAAGTGATGCTGCCGAAAACAGACCGAACGGTCTGTCCATGATCGTTTAATCATTTCGGCGTGACAAATTTGTAGCTCTAGGCGAGAGGTGAGAGGTTTTTTACCTTGACGCGATGCTATTTTAACTGGGGTACTGAGGGGAAAGTTTCGCAGCGTTGCTAAGTTGCACTTACACCACAATTTTTGTCCAATAGACATGAAGTACATATTGGCGTTGGCTTTGCTGGCTCTTTGTATCGTGACTGTGTCCACTCGTCGTATTCACCGTGAGAAGCAAAAGGTGCTCTATGATTCTTGGGGATACGAAAACGATGCGGGAGGAGAGTGCACAACAGGTAAAAAGGCTGGTGAATCATG